>CM062288.1:251465775-252112260 GCA_031216915.1 Pictodentalium vernedei | reverse complement strand
GCACAGAATGTAGCCTTCCCAGAGTAGTGAGAGTACCCAGACACTGCCATTGGCAGTGTCTGGGTACTCTCACTACTCTGGGATGGCTAAATTCTGTGAATTTCTGCAGCAAGAGAGTATTTAATAAAAAACAAAAAACCTTAGATTACGGGATGTCGACGGTTTCGGTTTCTAAAAAAAACTAAAAACCTTGGTTCGGTTTCGGTTAACCTACAGCTCTACCCCCCCGCCCCCCCCCCCCCCCCCCCCCGCCACACACACACGCACAGGCGGACTGGGCCAAGAAGAGGTGCCGGAAAATGTACCAAGGGAGTCCGGACCAGGGCAAAATTTTGATATTTCGAACTGAAAGAACACTGCTTCCTTACATCTGAGCGATCAGTGGCAGTCAACAGATAGGGCATTTTGATGGAATTTCTCTATCCCCTTTGTCGCTCATTTGGTAAAAGTGTTTGCACCAAAGGGGGCCCGGACTAATCGGGACGACCATAGTTCGTCCAGTGGAAGAAAATTTTAATTTTTCGAAGCGAAAGAACGCTGTTTCCTTGTTTCTGACCGATTAATGTCAGACTAGACTGCTGGTATATCGAAATGCACTCAATGTGGACTGCCATTCACATAGATGGCATTTCGATAAGGCGACAGTCTATGCAACCAGATTCATTTCGCCTTTAGGTCATTTTCACGAAATTTCATGCAATACAAGTGTTGGGCTGCATCAGTTTTGGTGGCCCTGGGGAACACTTAATAGGAGGCCACCGGGATATTTCCCGGTGGACCATACGACCAGTCCGCTTCTTCCCTCCCCCGACTGCATCCTGCTGAGAACAAAGCAACATTCCCATTTGCGTTTGCGGAGAGAAGTGGTGCGAATAATACTCAAGTCCAAGCTTCATCCCCGAGAGTATTTATTTATTTATTTATTAGGGTTTAACGACACTTTAACAGCCAAGGTCACATCGTGTCGGTGACAGTTTTTCGTATGGAGAATGCCGGTGTGCCCGGAGAGAACCACCGAATGACGACAAGCAGCTGCCAGCTCCCCAACATCGTAACTCCGCACTGCAGCACAGACAGGGTTAGATGGGTTGAACACATGCGCACCATCGACGTGCAGTACGCCTTAGTACACGGCGTAATCGTGCCCCCATGTGGACAGTCGGGTTAAGTGCCTTGCCCAAGGACACAACGCGGGAGTCCGAATCGATCGCTCAGACGGTCACCCATCCAAGGACTAACCGGGCCGGTGATCTGACGAGAACCGGTTACCGCAACGCAACCCGCTCCACTCCCCCACCCCCCCCCCCACCCCACCGAGAGTATGAAGTGGAAGTAAGCATTCATTCACTGTATTTACATTTTTTCGCACCTGCCACTGAAGAGCGAAACGAGTGAAAGTAAACAAAAAATGAGAAAGAACTTAAGACAAAAATAATATAAAAAGGAAAACCAAAATAGAAGTTAAACCAATCTGCGTTTATTTTGTTCACTATCAAGAATGAACACCCAAAGAGAAAGAAAAAACGAAAAAAAAATCGTTGTCGAATTTAAAAAGCGTTTCACCCCCCGCGTACCCCTCGTTTGACATTAATTATGTGGAAATGCAAGCATGTCAGTTGAGGCGATCATTAAACGCACGACTCCGAACATTACAACTTCTCGTAAACCAGATTACAGTGTTCGGCGGCTGAGTAAATTAAACTTGTCGATAATCTCCGTCAATGTAAACCCTCTTATCATGTACAGCTGTGTCCAAAGTCAATAGTTTACTATTGTGCCTTCTGGTTTTCGGTATTCTTTGCACACGAACACATCGCAGTAAAGTATATCGCCACATGACCTTTGCCAAATATAATCCTTTTGGAAGTTCCATTACGGTAATTTTCGAAACGAGCAATTTTTAATATCGAGTTCAAGATCACATTTACTCATTCGCGTCCCATGATGTTCTTGAGCAATACAGTACGAAGAAAGAGCACAGTGTGAAAACAAGGTCTGAGGAACACAATAGGGTTTCCTTGATGTTGAGTTTCAGAAGATTTCAAATTTTTCACACAAAACGCTGCAAAACGGAGAATAAAATATACACGGAGACGCACACTATATATAGTTATCGATATATTTTATTTATCGGCGACAATTGACAAAACATTACATTATTTTTATTCACTAATTAATTATAGTAAATAATAAATAAATAAATAAATAAATAAATAAATAAATAAATAAATAATACATGATTTAAAAATATTAAAGTGAACAAAACTTGATATTTTTATATAAATTTGTTACCACTTCATTGATGTGCCATCGCTCCAAGGGCCAATACTATAAAACTTTTACAATTGTATTTTCTAGAATTGTAGTTTCTACTTATTAATATAACTGACTAGGATGAATCGTCAACATTTTAAAGGATGTGGCAATTTGCCAACTGGCAAATTGCGACATCTTTGAAAATGCTAATGGTTAATTTCAACCCATTTAATGTCGTAACTAGAAAATGCAATTCAAGAAAATACTATTGTAAAAGTTTTATTGTACTGGGTCCAGATGTAGCAACATTTCATCATAACTTGGAATAATGATATAACTTTAGAATGCATAAGAATAAAAATATATAATAAAGACTATTCATCTTTCACTTCGCCGCGTTTATTTTTCCATTAAAAGTTTCTACACGTATGTATAAATTTGTGCATAAGCAAATTATACACGATGACAAGACGAAATACTAAACAAAAATGCAGCAAGGATGATTAGCAACCGAGCGAGGACACCCACAACCCACCCACCTCAACCCCGACCCATAGAAAAGTTGTTGGATAAATTGTAATTTGTCGGAAAATGTTTTATTTCAGCTTTCTGTAAAATGGAAGAAAATTTGTTAATATTTCGGCTGAAACTTCTTTTTAGACTAAATTTCTGATAACTAACCCGCCCTGGGTGACAAAACGGTAGAAATTTAATTTCCCCATCTGAAAGATATAGACACATTTTATTGGTTTGTCGGAATATTTGGGGTATCCCCATGCAACACCACCGACGGCGTAAAGCCATCAGCACTCCCGAGTCTGACAGGAATGCAGTAGTAGTAAATTATTTTATTATAGTGTCACGTTTCTAAACATCTTTACAGAACAAAATACATTACTTTGATACAGATGAGTAAAGTAGAATGAAACCCAGCCGTGAAGGCTTATGAGACACTTGAAGAACAGTATAAATTTCTATGTATAATATGTACATAATTTTTCAAATTATTCGCACACACAAAACCACCCAACCCCTCCCCGCACTCCCCCTCCACCCAACACAACGACCATTCGTAAGCACAACTATGCATCTTAACTGGTAGAGTGCTGGAAGCCCCAAAATGGACTTCACTAAAAAGCACTGGTAATGGCCCTATCTGTTATACGTTAGGCGGATAGGAAGTAGGAACAAAATTGTCGGATCTAATTTGAACCTGATTATCGGATTTGGATTAATATATTGTGCCTGTAATTTTTAACCTGTTTGGCTAGTAATATCCGCCCCATAACTAAATCCAATCCGATATATTAATATAGAATATACCCATAGTAGCTTGGCGTACCAAATGTTCACCACTCGTGGTGAAGTGGTGTTAACCGCGAGCCTTCTGCGCGCGGTTAACACCACTGCACCACGAGTGGTGAACATTTGGTACACCAATCTACTTTAGGTATATTTTATTTATACCATGATCGTCAGATTATTAAGAGATGGAGGATATCTACGCTATTTTTTTGTGATTATCGAGAATTATCTCATGAGTGTGGACCTTAAAGTTTTATTTTTCACGAGCGCTTGTGCGAGTGAAAAATAATACTTTCAAGTCCACACGAATGAGATAATTCCCGATATTCACTAAAATAGTGTAGAGTTTCTTTTTGTTATATGCTACGTGACATTTTACTGTGCAGTATTCAGCCCAATTTCACTGCAAACGCGTACACTTCAAAACAATAACAAAGATCAGCTGATCGTTCATTCAAGACGACGTTCAAGCCGACATCATGCAGTTACTGAAAAAATTCATCGTGTGGCCACGAAAGTATTATTTTTCACTCGCGCAAGCGCTCGTGAAAAATAAAACTTTCATGTCCACACTCTTGAGATAATTCCCGGCACTGACTAAAATAGAGCAGATTTTCTTTTTTATTATTTGCTACAAGACATTTCTTTGCACAATATTCAGCCCAATTCGACCCCAAATGTGTACCTTTCAAAACAATAACAAAGATCAGCTGATCGCTCCTTCAAGGCGACGTGATACGGCGTAGCCTGACGTCATTTAGGAAGCCACTGAGGAATATTTCTCGATATCTATCGAGTCAATAGATATTAAGAAATATATTTCGATAATTGACTGTAATTCACAGGCTAGCATATAATAAAATAAATTATATCGCATCTGTCACATCGCCGGCGCACTCTCTTCGTTCTTTTGGCTTAATTTTTATAGTAATTAACCATAGTAATTAAGGATAGTAATTAACATAAAAACAAGACTATATAACCAGCAGGAGAACATACATCAGCCACATGTCAGCTTCCCTTCATATAGATCGTCCCAAACCTTCAACGCTTTATACTGGAAAATATCCATTCATGATCAGTTTTTCTTTCATGCTCGCCTTCGAAATGTAGCTAATGACACTCCTGCCGAGTACCCGAACCTGTTCCTCATTCAACACGAGTAGACGTGTGGAAATTAGTCATTTACAGTCACTGAGGGTCGAAAGGGGCTTGTTCCTCATACCGTCCCTGCGCGCCTTCGGTCCGTTAAACCATTCCATTCGAAGTTTTCATAACATCAACCACATGTCAACTTCCCTCCATATAGATCGTCCCAAACCTTCAAAGCTTTATACTGGAAAATATCCATTCATGATCAGTTTTTCTTTCATGCTCGCCCTCGAAATGTAGCTAATGACACTCCTGCCGAGTACCCGAACCTGTTCCTCATTCAACACGAGTAGACGTGTGGAAATTAGTCATTTACAGTCACTGAGGGTCGAAAGGGGCTTGTTCCTCATACCGTCCCTGCGCGCCTTCGGCCCATTAAACCATTCCATTCGAAGTTTTCATAACATCAACCACATGTCAACTTCCCTCCATATAGATCGTCCCAAACCTTCAACGCTTTATACTGGAAAATATCCATTCATGATCAGTTTTTCTTTCATGCTCGCCCTCGAAATGTAGCTTATGACACTCCGCTCCAAACAAGTCTGACGAACCCTACCGAGCGAACGACCATCAGACATGCTTGGAAAGCTCCAATATGGGAATTGCTTTGAAACCTAATTGCAAATGTCATTTGCATGTTGTTAGGTTGCGAATTAATTCAAATATGTACCTTCTTTTCCTTTGGAAGGATGTAATAAACTTGAAAAGGAACCGCGAGGGACATACGAGTGCGACGAAATTATAACAGTAACGTTTGGTACCATGCTTTGTGTAATAAATGCATTTTATTACATGCTTTCTGCACTCTAAAATTAGTTGGGTTAAAAATCAACCCAAATCGACTGGGTTGAGTGAATATGAACCCAATTGGGTTCATATTCACTCAACCCAGTCGATTTGGATTGATTTTTAACCCAACTGATTTTAGAGTGTCAATAAACCATATAATTAGGCAAAAAACAGCGAAAAACAAAGAAAAATCGTATCGTCACGTGTGAAAAATATATGTTTATTATCTTTACCTTTGAAGAATTCCCTCTACATACAGAATTTCTTGGTTTAAATTATTTATTAATTTTGTTACAATATACTTAATACTGATTTGTGTAATTGTCAAATTTATTTTTTTGTGTTAAATGAGAAAGAATTATTTTATTTACTTATAAATTACGTATATTTTATCAGTTGATTGACATTAAAGTTAGTGAGATGAGTTTAGAGGCGTAGGTAAATATGGGAGGTCAGATGCGTCGACGCTCCCGTCAGAATATTTGTTAGGACTAGTCTCGGTAGATACAGATGAGAATGGAATGGATGGAACGAAATGTCGGAAGCCAGTTAGAATCTTGCATTTTTTTAGGCAGGCACTGTTTGAAACAAAATTCAATTAGGTGAACATTGCTCTCCACTTAATTAATCCGAGGGTCAGGACCGCGAACAAATTCACGGAAATTGGCGACGCAATGCGTCGCTAATTTCCGTTGGAATATTAATGCTCTCGTCTTGTCACGAGAAAACCTATTCACACCATTTGATAAGTGTAACATTCAAAGTAAAAGTCCACGGTAAGGCCTACAGAAATTAAAAATCTGTTTTTCAGGCCCTCCCGCATGGTCTATTTGATTGTCACATCCTCTCTTTTTATAACCAATGCAAACTTAAAAAAATAAAAAAATAAATGATTTATGTCTGGTATATTACCCAAGTTAATAAAATTGATAAATTTGTCCCTTGAGTGCAACAAGGCTTTGCAATGCTTTAGCATTGCAAAGCCTTCTTGCATTCGAGGGACGAAATACACCACGACCCATGCTATTCTGTAGATGATGAGGCCTAAAACACAAAACAAACTAAGAACATGAACTTCTGATGGCAAAGAAATAATTAAACAAATAAAAAATAAAATAAAAAACCGGCCGCCCACATGCAGTTTTAAAAAAAAAGTAACACGAGAAACAGAAGATCTACTTTGTGGGACCAATGAACAAGGATAAGTAAAACATATATAATAAAAAAAATACACTCGTTGGGTGGATATTGAATTTTGTTTCACTCCTGGAGATTCATGCATGAAAATGTACGTTCGATATAATCCCATAATTTCAACGACAAGGATCTTTTTGTGAAAGTCTCTCACAGCTTCAAGCCTCTTTTCTTTCTCCCCGTGAGAAATATTCTTTATATGCATGTGTTTACTGTTTTTAAATTTAGAATTAATTTTATTGCTCGTACATACGAAACACATCTTTTGCGAACAATAAAAAACACTGTTTCAGCATATAAAAATAATTCATTATGACAAGAATATGACTTTGTGTGTGAGTAACATGCCAAGGTCCACAGCGGGGAGTGACATTTATACGTCAAAATTAAATGTATTCTTTTCAGCTCCATTAAAAGTCAGATCATTTTAGAATCTCTCCCCGCTTTTTTTCCCAACTCATTCACTTTCTTATGACATGTTCTGTATTCTTAACATTTTTCCACAATCCTGTTTGATGAAAACCCAATTTATAAACCTATATCGTGTCCATTTGTGCACGCCGCGTTTGCGAAGTCGTACGGGGGCCAGATTAGACTTTTGCAAGGTATTGGCATTTCAGAAGCTGGTTGTTGGGACTGTTGAGCGGAGAATTTCAGAGGAGCCGGTAGGCTTTAGGCTAGTTGGCTATCCGTGAACGGCGCAGGCAAGATTATCGATATAACAAACAACAGACTAATTAGAGGGATCAGTAATAATATAATCCCAAAGCCCCTTTATTACTTTTGCTCCCCACAAATACTAATAAAATCCCTTCATTTGCAATAGAAAATATTAAATAGGATACTGTCAAGATTACATTTTTGGAGTATTAATTATGTCCAAAAAGGTTCCAATTAAACCCAACTTTTTTACTGCATTTATAAACTTTAAACATAGCCAAAATCGCATATTGTTAGAAATAATAGATTAAAGACCGAACAAAATCTATTTCCTCTAGTTTTAAAAAAGGTACGCAGACAGGGTGGCAAAGTCTTAAAGTCTATATTTGGTAATTACGGGGATACAGTTTGCTGGAAACTGCTTGGTTCAAGGTCGGTTTTTCCTGTGGACGACGCTGACGTTGACCACTCTGAACGATATTTATATATAAAATATACCCATAGTGGCTTGGTGTACCAAATGTTCACCACGAGTAGTGAAGTGGTGTTAACCGCGGGCCATTGGCGCACGGTTATCACCACTTCACCACGGGTGGTGAACATTTGGCACACCAATTTACTTTGGGTATATTTTATTTATACCATGATTGCCAGATTAATAAGAGTTTAAGTGTTGAATAATTCAATATTCACACGTGCGAAACTGTTTTTGTTTGTATGTATGAGCACCGGTGGGCGGTACTTCCGCTGGCAATGTTATCGCCGAAACGAAATAGAAAACGAAACGCGAAAATAATTACGGGGCCTTTTTAATTTTAATAACATACTATTTCGAGTTATGGATGCTTTATCAACACGAGATTACGTATGTTTGTTAATTTTTGGTATCTTTTGAGGGAAACGTATTTAAAAATGTAATAAATAACTGCGGGTTTCATTTCACTCTTCACGAGGCGACGAGTGATAAATTTAGACAAGTTTGCAGTCAAGGCGAGGACACGAAAGATCAACTTGGATGTAGTTCCACAGACACGAGGAGGTGAGGGGAAAATTTGGAAAAACAGTGAAAAGGAGGAGTGCCTGATGTTTAATTTGGGCGTGGTGGAGACCCTGGAACACTTTCTTCTAGAATGCCCAAAATACCAGTCTAAAAGAATAAGATTCACTGGGAGTATAATGGGGAAGTGGGATGGGAGAATGAAGGACATGTGGTTAGTGGGAGACTCAAAGGAGAGGGTTAATATGCTAATCGGAGAGATTGGCAAGAAGGGGGGCAAGGGATGTCATCAAGCAGTTCGTCTCCGAGTGTTGAGAGGAGAGAAGAAGCGCGGGAATAGGGAGGCAGTTGGGAGTACAGGGGTAACCAAGGCCTTCTCACCCGAGAACCGCTTCAAATCTGCAGCCGGCGAAAGTGTTATTATTATTATGTAGGTGTAAATTTTAACTATTGAAATCCCATTGCTGCAGTGTTCACCACGGTTGGAGTGTAAAACTAAAATTTATGTCATAGGTTTTTTTATGTATAGTAGAATAGGTAATCATGGTATAAATTATTCTCTTATCAACTACTGACACCATAATGTAGAAAATGTTTCGTTTTAATAAAAATAAACCAATAGCCGACTTTCGTAATGTTTTGGTACTTAGAAATAAAATATTCACCAAAATTGTAGAACTCATAGAGTCGTTTACTTCCAGCTTACCGATCACTTTACTAGAGCTGTAGGTTTTACAATTTCTTGGTTTGTTGGGAAACTGCATGGAGTCGAGGGTATAAATCCATTTGGGGTGGAGTATAGAGCTGTAGGTTTTTAAATTTCTTGTTCGGTTTCGGTTTTGGTTTTTCAGGTGGAGAAAAACCTCGGTTCGGTTCGGTTTTCGGTTTGTTCATGAGGCCAAGTAAAATTCAATAAAACTCATCCTTATGTCCGGAGTCATAACTGAATGGTTGTGAAATTGAGTGAAACTCAATGAATGCCCGAAATAAGCTATAATACTTGAAGAATCAGGAAGGCCAATATAATAATTACCTTAATATGCAGAACTTTTATTGTGCTTGGCCATTTTTCGAGGTCTGACACCTACACGCAACTTGAGGAAAGCTGCGAACACAACTAAACTGAAGTGTCGGAAATTCACAGAATGTAGCCTTCCCAGAGTAGTGAGAGTACCCAGACACTGCCATTGGCAGTGTCTGGGTACTCTCGCTACTCTGGGATGGCTACATTCTGTGAATTTCTGAAGCAAGAGAGTATTTAATAAAAAAACGAAAAACCTTAGATTACGGGATGTCGACGGTTTCGGTTTCGGTTTTTAAAAAAAAACCCTAAAAACCTCGGTTCGGTTTCGGTTAACCTACAGCTCTACACTTTACCAGATACATCGGTTAAGAAATAAGCCCCGTAAACAAATTTACAGATCTGACGTTGTTTGTCCATCCGATATTTCAAGTAAACGAGGAACTTCCATGTTTCTCTGTCCATATTGTGAATACTACTCACGAAGAGAAAGTCAAGATTGTCGCACAGAGCTGTTTATAAGTATTTCTTTTTATTAGTTTTATTTCAGGAACGTGTAATTACATATTTAGTTTGTATGTGTGTGTTAGGGGAGGATTATAGGGTGAAATAAGGAAGTTTAGGTAATAGGTTTTCCCGGATTTGAATTTATTTGCGCTAGTTGCCTTTTTTCGCGTGTTTTGTCGTTTCGTCATTAGGCCCCATATGTATTATATTTATAAACATGAATGGGAGTGTTCGACAGGTGTCCAGAGGGAGGTAAGTATGGTTACTAAAGGAGGTCGGGGGAAGTGAGTCGAGGGGTGCAGGTGGGGGAGATTGAGGATACACAGGCGTGCAGACAGTGTGATATAAGGTATGGTGATGGTCGGCCAATGGACGGCAGTGGGGTGTGTGCCAACTGCAGGGATATTTTACAGTTGTTAGAGAAGTATGTTGGATTCGAGCTGGAAAATGCGCAGCTGAAGGGAAGGTTGGGGAGGGCTGGTATATCTGGAGTCACACCAATGAAGGTTACCTATAATGGTGAGGTGGAAGGAGGATGGAAGGTCGTTGTGGACACAAGGAGGAAACTGGGAGGTAGGAAACGTGGGGGAAGAATGCTTGATGTGGAGGGTGTAACTGAGGAGTGGGGAACTAGTAGGAAAATTCGGAAGTTGGCGTCAGGACAGGGTTGCGTTGAGTCAGGCCAGAGTCGGCGTAATGTTACTAGGCTGTGTTTAGAGAACAGGTTCAGTGTTTTAGATTCCGATACCCCTGAGGATGACAGTGGGGGTGGGGTGGGGGTGGGGTGGGGTGGGGGGGAGCTGGCTCCGCCACCATCCACGCATGTGACTCCACTGACAAGGAAACACTTCTAACATATTGTTCCGACGTATTAGGGATGTAACGAATACTATTTTAACAGTATAACCCTAAGATATCAGCACATACACGCGCACACCTCCCACCTTCCACCTGTATATATCCAATATGCGTATCCTTTGTATGATTGTTATTCTTGTATTTTTTATTGTTTTTGAAATGTCATACCCATTCTTTGTGGTTGTGCAATACATTCTAATTATTATTATTATTTATTATGCAGAGAGGTAGTATTTTTTTAAATGAACTATTTCAACTTTTCAACTCCTGCTATTGTAAAATGTCGTCCTTTGCGAAAGGCTCTTGTCTTAGAAGACTAACTTACGGTTGCAGGTTAAAGATAAACTCTAAAATCAGTTGGGTTGAAAATCAACCCAAATGAACTGGGTTGAGTGAATATGAACCCAATTGGGTTCATATTCACTCAACCCAGTTCATTTGGGTTGATTTTCAACCCAACTGAGTTTCGAGTGTATTAATTGGTCTACTCTGTACGATAAATGAGCAGCCGTCTCGTATAATGAAGTCAAACAACGAATCAGCTCCACCGTTTTTTCACAATGTCGTACAATGAAAGATCGGCATTGCCAAAGGTAGTTAAGTATTTTCACCGTAATATTTTACGGCACAATGGCCAGCAACTGGATTTCCACTACGTCTGCTGTATTTTAACGGAAATTTTCTTAGTGTAAATGCTTGATCAACCGAAAACCAATAGAAGCGTACACAAATCCATTGGATCAAACTTATTTTTTATTCAAAACAAAGGCACTCACCTCTTAAATTCCTTTTTTTGGGGGGCAAAATGGCGTCGATTATTTCGAAAGATGCGTTGTTTTAGAAGAGTCTATATACTAAGGCAGACTAATATTTTTAGAGAGTGGTGGCCGAGTGGATAAGTGCGCTGGTCTCTCATGCCAGAGGTCCCGGGATCGATCCCCGGTCGGGGAAAGTTCTCGAGGTGTCCGAACACTCTCTGTCAGCATCAATTGTGGGGTTGATGCTGTCACAGCGTATCGTCCTATCGGGTGGGGACGTAAAATGGCTGTCCTCTGTGCGGAGAGAGACACACTCCGTGCAGGCTAAAGATCCCTTCGTAGTATTCGAGAAGAGCTAGGCCACGAAGTTGCCGCTATGAAGGTCATCCCGCACACCTACGCCATTAGGCCAAGGAGAGGCGTTAATATAAGTTGCATAACTTGTTCGCCAATCCTTGTAAAACAAATAAGATTAAATAAATAATATTTTTAGCCTCTTGTCATACGACAGCAGGTTAAAAGTATTCACTGGTCTTCACCTTTTGAGAATTGAAGCGCCCACTGGTGTAATGGTGAGAAAGCAGACATCAGTTCCTCAGTTTCACTCCAGGATCGAATAAAAAAAGATGGATAATGCCAAAGGAAGTTGAATTGTTTTTTTTCACCGTAACATTTTACACAAAGGGTACCGAAAGCTGGTATATTAATCGTATTTTAACGGCAATTTTTGTACTGTGTGCCATGTATGATTAATTAAAAATATTGTTAAGCACATTTAACCATTTATAATCAAGTCTGGAAATAAGCAATCTGTCATTTGCTGAATAAGGTCCCCAGAGAGGGAAATGTCTGATGCTATTCTATACAGTGGACTGGAATCCCCCCAATTTATCCTCTGGGTACCTCCTTCTGTTTAGTCCCGACCCCTTGATTCTAACTGAGGTTCACAGAGGGTAAATTTAGAAATGCTACCCTGCTGTGCAGGGTAATATCACCAAATGCACCCTTTGGGGACCTCATTCTGCAAATGACCGTCGGCTTATTTTTCAGGATTGTTTATAGTTGGCTTTCTAGTCGTCCATGTTTCTGAACTAGGCGACAAATCATTTGAGTTAGAACACACTTCACAAAAGCAAGGAGACAGCTCACTGCAATTTAATACGTCACCTAAGATGTAGAAAAGGGATTATGGAATATATCCCCGGAGTGTTCAACGTATAGTTACTGGAGTTTCAGTTCGCTGTTGTAAAATTGTCTCCCCGAAAATGACCGCATGCCAACGTCGTCATGTAAGCCTCGTTTGAGGCAGGCATGACATGGATTTGGAAAAATTGAAACTCGTTTTGGCGAACCAGAAATGATGGACAAACTCTGGCAGTATTCTGGAGCTAGTTGTTGGTGTCGTGTAATAAACGGATGCTATTATCAGTTTCCTTGTACGAGACTGATCAATAATGTATTGATTTCTTATTTTTTCTCAAGTTAGGTTTCTTTTACAAGAAAAAACCCGTCATTTATCGTTACGTATTGGATTATGTCGAGCAAGGTAATTGTTTCTCATTGGGACTTCGAATTTTGTTTATGCATGCAATTGTTGAAGGTGTATGCTCTAACAGCTGGTTTTGTAAAAGGGGACCGGATACACATGCTATATAATTGACCCATCCAATTACCGTATGGAATCATGGATTATTTCGGGTATCTTTAGGGATCCTTTCCCAATTACATCTGGGCATGACTTTTCTCAATCCTTGAACCCCAATTTCCCAATCTCAGTTACCACTCAAACAAACATTGAATGCACGACAGGTGCCCTGAACTGGGTAGTCATAAGACCTCATAAAACAATTGTTTTTCTGAGGCCTTATGACAACACAGTTCAGGACACCACTTGTACATTAAATTTAAATTGCTTTCCTAACAAAGTCTCCTAATTCAGAGGTAAATGACAAATTCTTCGTTAATATTACAAGAACAGTTTGATGGAGGCTACAGAGACTGCATGAACATGATTTCATGTGCCTGTTTGTGATAAAACTTACTTATTGTATGGATGCAGTCGCATAGGTATCGGTCTTAATGTTCTCTGTTCAGTTTGAATGTTACACTTCTTAGTGTTTGTATGTCCCCCCCCAACCCCCCCCCCCCCAAAAAAAAAAGAAACTCCCAATTGAAGCACCCATAACGCAAATGTTCCCAATGCCATGCCTCCCGGGCCTTGTTCGATTCAAACAACAATGCATTCATTACCCCTCGCCCCAACGAAGTTGATGAGGCAGATAGAAATCTGCTTCATTCGTGTGTCAATGGACATTTTCCTTGTTAGCGCGATACCTTTTGCATATCGTCCCCTGAGTTACAATGTGTTCTATCTGTCAGTAGGCTGCCAGTAGGCACATAGAACATATTGGAACTTAGGGGACGATATGTTGACGGATTTGGTTTAGAGCTGTAGGTTAACCGAAACCGAACCGAGGTTTTTCGTTTTTTTTAAAAAACCGAAACCGAAACCGTCGACATCCCGTAATATAAGGTTTTTCGTTTTTTATTAAATACTCTCTTGCTGCAGAAATTCACAGAATGTAGCCATCCCAGAGTAGTGAGAGTACCCAGACACTGCCAATGGCAGTGTCTGGGTACTCTCACTACTCAGGGAAGGCTACATTCTGTGAATTTGCGACATTTCAGTTTAGTTGTGTTTGCAGCTTTCCTCAAGTTGCGTGTAGGTGTCAGACCTCGAAAAATGGCCAAGCATAATAAAAGTTCTGTATATTTAGGTAATTATTATATTGGCCTTCCTGATTCTTCATGTATTATAGCTTATTTCTGGCATTCATTGAGTTTCACTCAATTTCACTACCATTCAGTTATGACTCCGGACATAAGAATGAGTTTTATTGAATTTTACTTGGCCTCATGAACAAACCGAAAACCGAACCGAACCGAGGTTTTTCTCCACCTGAAAAACCAAAACCGAAACCGAACAAGAAATTTAAAAACCTACAGCTCTAATTTGGTTGAAATTTAGTATGTGATTTCAACTAAACAATGTCTCGCTTGATAAAGCTCGAAAACCAGCAGTCGCGAATTTCTGTTTGTGGATTTATTGTTCACCGTTTGTCAGTTTTCGATCATTTTTTTCACGTCAGCGCGATAACTTTAATACGGCAGCGTATAAACGCCATTGAAATTTAATTTTCCAAATTCTTAAACTGTTATAACATTTGGAATTTGGAATATTAAATTTCAATGGCGCCAATACGCGGTCGTACTTAAACATATGTTGACGGATTTGGGTGGAATTCAGGTACTGTTTCTGTTGAACAATAATTGATCAAGTTCGGAAAGAACAAAGAAAAAATCAAAGGAAAATACATTTTACTCTTAAATCTTATCAGGGAAAAATTAAAAATTTTGCGTAGCAAAATACTGCTGACATGTATATATATTGCACCTGAGTATAATCTTCCATTTCGCTTATAATCAGATTTACGCACAAATAAGAAAACGTTCTTCGAGTTTTTTATTGCAGTTATGAGTCATAGTTTGTCGTATACGCTCATTTGTTCACCACTATTCCGCGATAACTTCAAGATACGTTAGCAGTTTTGATAGAAATTTGGTTTATGGTTTCAACTAAACAATCGCAGTGAGCAAAATTTCAAAATTGACTTTAACCGACTGACCGTTCACGTGGTTTGGAGATGGCTAACCGAACGCTCGACTGTGTAAAAATTCTTGGGAAACTGTTTTTTTTATCATTAACAAGTATTCATATATTGCGTGGAATTGAAATATATATAGCTTCTCAAGGCAAAGGTCTAACAATCTCTTAAGGCACAAGAAAGGCTGGTAGAGTGCAAGAAGGCCATATTTAGGCTTTATTCTGAACTGCAGGTACCCAAAGTTAAAGGCTTCATATTCTGTGAATGTCCTTCTTATTATCTTGGAAGTAAAATTACTTCATCTTCATCGATTTGCATTGTTACAGTTTATGGGAGAGTGCCTATAGGCACTCTCCCATAAATCGTAACAAGACAAAAATGTATGAACAAATCTTGAAACCGAGAAAAAAAAATCAGCTTTCTACCAGTTAAGTTACTAACACTTTACCATTCAAGATGCAACTTTTGGCTAACCGGTCATCCGTTCGCGTAGATTTAAATTTGAGTAACCACCACGCGAACGAAAAGAGCGCTCTCTTCAAATTTTGCACACTGCAATGTCTTGTCCAAGTTCGAAAAGTTGTCTCGCACAATTTTTTTTCGGTAGAGTTATGGTTCTTTATCATTTTTTCTTTTTTTTACACGTTTGTGTGGTAACGTTAACAGATTGGTTGAAATTTGATATGTGGTTTCCACTGAATAATTCCCTGTTAAATTAATTTAAACCAAATCCGCCAACGAACTTTAAATTTCAAAGACATTTTGACCCATTTCCCTCTTTGTGGAGTGGGCCATTTTTGCCATCTTGTGACAAATGCTTACTCACAGTCCAATTGTTTACTATGTTATTTTAAATTTCCATACATTTTCAAGATCCATCCCTAAATTTCTATTAACTATTGTCTTCCGCCGTGCAAGTGGATCTTGACCCTCCCCACATACACACACTCACCCGCGCTCCCACACACAAACGCCCAAACATTTATCAGCCCACATTTCAGGACGAACCGCACAGACTTTTCCTATTCCCTTCTTCCCTACATGCCTCCCATTAACAGTCTATCTAATTTTATCCCTCGTCCCACCATTTATTCCACCTTTCATTCCGGACCGGTCGTTGCCCTATTCCCCATAATCGTATTTTAAGTTTTAGAATACACAGTGAAATATATCTGATCTGACTCTCGTTTCTCTTGGAGCGGGATCGTAAATAAAATCTATATTAAACTCTCAAGATAAGATGTCATTTTTTACCCAACGCACACGATCACACAACTTTTAAGTTTAATTTTTGTTGTTCCATTTTTCCCCCCAAAATCAACAAAACCATATTATTACCCCCTCATTGGAACGAGAGGTCACATGATATGGTTTTGTTGAAATTAAAACAAAAATTCAACTCCTTCAAAAATTCAACGGCCGATTCGTTTAGGCAGGAAACCAATGGGTCTATCAAATTTAAGGTATTTTTGACTACTTTCTTGGGTCTAAAACCTGCTACACGATCATTAGAAAGTGCTCTAAATGTCTACATCCAGTTGGGCAATTAGCTACACAAAATTTTAAAAGTAAATTATTCTCTGGCCAGATTTAAGCTTAAATTGTGTAAAAGGTGTTCCCCATCGACTTTCTCTTTTTTCCTTTTTTTCTTCAATGAATATTTTACTCTGGTAACCTTTGCTAAATATATTTTTAAACTTTCGAAGTATAAGAAACAAATTGCAGCCTGACGAGGTGATATCAGATCCACTGGTTCCACCAAAAATTCTTGGTATAAGTTGATAAGCCATAAAAGGATAATTGAGAAAAGTCTTTTTTATCGATTCTGTTCAGATTCGATCAAAACATGTTATCAAATATACATACTTCGATTCCTTGGCTTGTGCCTGGCACCAACAATTACAAAACAGGTGCGTTATTTTTTTAAACACTGGCGTTTTCATGCATACGGCAGGCAATGAAAACATTTTTTTTTTTCATAATCTGAAACGTTTTTGTGGGAACCAAAATTATTTTCATTGCCCGTTTGCTAAAAATCAGTGGTGAGTGTAGACGGTGGTTGGTCAGGTGTGCACTTCCTGAAATTTTCCTAATTTGGGCTTAAATCTGCACATATGCAAAATAGAAGATTCTGCTCACGTGTATACATACAGGTGGGCATCATCAGGCGTTTTGCATTTATATTTTTGATTATATATCGCATATCCACCCACTAATTCAGACATTCAGTTCTACGAACAAATATTTAGTCCCAATACCTTCTTTGTCAATTACCAGGCCTGGCATTTTCAGGAGAGCGATTTATTCGCTCGCCTACAGCCCGCCTTAAAAAAATTAAGGTGGGCGAAAACTAGCCATCCTGGCCTTAGAAAATAACAATTACCAAAACCGCCTATTCCTAAAACCCACATCTTATCAGATCTGTGCTATGTTAGTGGTCTCTGTAAGGCGGCCACACTACCCCTTCCACACCCACGGGCCTTGCCAAGGCCCGGAGGTGTGGGAGGGACAGTGTGGCCATCTCTCGGAGACTACCTTGAAAGCAGCACCAAATAAAATGTACAACGCCAACTAGGCAGAATACATTAGTAGTAAAACTTCATATTGCCACTTTTAGTTTTTGTAAGCTCGAGGAAAGCTAATCGCTCCCCAAGGCCATGTGAGGGGAGCGACTTATAGCACTCCTGTATTTTTAAGAATGTCAGGCCTGAATAACCCAATCAGGGGCGTAACTTCTCCCCCCCCCCCTCCCTAAATAAAAGAGGAAAAAAAAAAAATCTCCCGATCATGGGTTTCGTCGGGCAAAGGTTTTTACAAGAAATTATGAAATACCAAGTCGGGCAGACGTCCTGTCCTCACTTGCCTGACGAAAATAGACACACGCTTTGGAGTGCTCAGTTTGGCAAAATCTCTTGCTTGCTCGATAAAAATATACACATTCTCTAAAATCAGTTGGGATAAAAATCAACCCAAATGAACTGGGTTGAATAAATATGAACCCAAATGAGTTCATATTCACTCAACCCAGTTGATTTGGGTTGATTTTTAACTCACTGATTTTAGCGTACAGATTAAAAAGTGCAATAAATGCCCGACTTAGTTTATCGATAGAATTATACATCCATGGAGAGAGGAACTCATAAATGATTTTCATGACCATGAATAGTTGAAAGTACTTAGATGGCCGGGCACCTCTACCTAGCTGGTGTGTAATTGACATCACTGTTAAAAAAAATGTAATACATTTTTTTCAATGTAACCACTTTATCAATGGAAAGTATATTTTTACGGTAGCGTGAAAGTCTTTGATAAAAGCGATTAGGTATGTTCCAAATAGTTGGGCGATATGACTAGGGCCCAGCACCGATGACCCCCCCCCCCCCCAGCCCCCCACACCCTGAAAACTGTTAGTTAGGGCCCTGAACCTTATGTGCAAGGGCACGACAGTCAATGCTCCATGGGACTCTTTTTTAACAGCACCATGGTTTTATCATTGAAAGTCCCCAAATACCCCGAAAAAAATACTGCTATACCATGGTATACGATATGTACCAATCGAATTTTTGTAAAGGTACCCGCAGATTGTTTCAGATTCCGAAGAACCCTGTACGGCCCACCCGGATATAACAGACCTATACCAGTCAGCCATCCATCCTGCCAGTCACACACTGATATACTTAATCGTTTTAGACATACAGTTTCTGGCAACTTTCCAAGAAAATTAAAAAAGAAACGCTATGGTTTTTGAGGATTTTTTCGTTTGAAATTTACTGAAACGAATTCAAATCTTTCTCACTGACGCAAACTTTATTTTATCGAATTTCGTCCTCCTTACTCCCCTGCTTGAACAGAATTGAGAATTTAACTTGTAATGTTTTGTCAAGCAGAGCTCCGACGGATCTGTTACACATGATGAACAGGTGTAATATAACGGAAATATATTATGCAAAACAGAGCTGATGACAGGTTAAAAACAGGCGTAGATAGCTTTTCGCTGGCGGAGGGGCAAGCCGAAAATTTTCCGACAGACCGAAAATTTTCCGACAGTGTAACAACAACAAAAACCCAAACAAACAGAAAGAATCTGTTGTTTACTGCAAATGTACTGAAAATTGGTCTTTTTTTACCCAAAATTTACCCAGAATGGCGTGTTTTTATCCCCAAAGCCAGCATTTTAATGTTATTAGGCATAAATTTGCCAAAAATGGTCCCAAATGGGCCTCCGCCCCCCCCCCCCTCCTTTATCTACGCCACTGGTTAAAAAAAGTGGAGCGAAGGAGGGCGTGAAGATTCCATATATTCGACCTTCTTGGGGACACAAAAAATGCCACGTTAAACTTTCCCACCCTTCTTTCTACCTTTAGGTAGAAAAGAATAAGATAACTCTCGTGTATTCGACCGTCCAACATATCCAATAGAGTTCACAGGGAAATTTGCTTTTATCAGGGAAATACTAATTAATTAATTAATTGAATAATCATTATATTTGTGGATGGCTGAGTGAGTAACCGATTAAGTAAATAATTCAAATTCATTTATTTTTGCAGGGAGTGTGCTGGTGGTGGAGAAATAATTAATTTTCCAAGTTTCTGGGAGAATCCCCCAAACCAATAAATACCTGTCTCGATATAAAGGATAACAGTGGCTTTGCACAAATATGCATCTTATAAATTAACTCAATATCAAAAGTAACGGTCAGCCAGTACCTTTATTCACAAAAATCTCCAATGATGAATCAGATGTAATTGCATTTTTCAATTTTAGCCTAAAATAAAAGCATGGCCGCTGGGTGCTGCTGATGGATTGACCCTGCCTCGACCGACTCACAAGAGATTTTTAATCACAGTAAACATTTATTTTACTTTTTTGTTCAGCCAAAGAACACCATGTATGTTTCAGGTTAGAAAATTATTAATATTATTATAGTTTCACGACAAAAAATGAGGAAAAAAAATTGTTTTTTCAATAATTTCTTGTCAAGTCTGGTGAAGTGTGTTCTTTCATTCGTGTTAGTTTAATGGGCAAGGGTTAAAAATAATAACTGTGGTTACTGTGCCAGTAGCAGTCGGCATCAAACGGTATTCAAGCTAGGGTCAGTACAAGGAAGGAAGAGTATATTTAGTACAAATTTCGAATTGTTAGAGTCATACAGGGAGAGCCGAAGGTGCGCATCACTCCCTCCTCTGCCTCACCACCCCACAACAAAAATGTTTATCGGAAGATTTGATGGTCTGTCTGAAAATTGGTTAAGCCTACAAACTTGGTAAATACTGAAGTATTAGAGCACGACGAAACTTCGAAATTCGATTCGATTCGAAATCGTCCCGATGAATCGATTCGAGTAGCACTGATGCGGTAATTTTAGAATTATCTCGAGAAATTATGAAAATATTATTAACAGCCTGCCAATTGTCTCTTGAACTCTTTTTCTATAATCAGGAGCCAATACTATAACACTTTTACAATTGTATTTTCTAGAATCGTATTTTCCACTAATTAATATAACTTACTGAAAGGAATCATTAACATTTTAAAAGATATGGCAATTTGCCAAATGGCAAAGTGCCACATATTTGAAAAATGCTAATGGTTCATTTCAACCCATTTAAAGTCATAACTAGAAAATACAATTCGAGAAAATACAATTGTAAACGTTTTATGGTATTGGCGTCAGGTCTCTTGTACAGGAGACCTGACAATAGACGAAGAGTTCAAGGAGATTCCCCTCCCGAATCTACTTTGATCCCGTTCTGGAATATTCCGCTCTTTCGATTGACATATCAAGCAGATGAGTCGCCGTTGCAAACAATACTTGTGACACTGACAATAGTCGTGGTAGAAAGAAAGTGTAATATTTACAATTTGAGATTCGATTCGATTCGAAATCATATGCCTGATTCGATTCGAAATTCGACTCGACCGAACGTTTTATATTCACTGAGTGCCATACAGGAAGTATGTACAAACAATTGCATATATTTATTTATTTATTTATATATTGATGTTGAAGGTCACATATTTATGCACAATGGCCAATCATGACCGTGACAGTTTTACGGGTGGTGGAAGCCGGCGTACCCGGAGAGAACCACCGAGCAACGACGAGCAGCTGCCAGCTCCCCGACATCGTAACTTCGCACTGCAGCACAGGCAGGGTTAGACTGGATGAAGACATGCGTACCATCGACGTGCAGTACGCCTCAGTACACGGCGTCATCGTGCCCCCACATGGGCAATGGGGGGTGAAGTGTCTTGCCCAAGGACACAACGCGGTTGCCGCAGGTGGGATTCGAACCGAGGGCCTCTCGGCTTGCAGCCTGCACCTCTACCTACTGAGCCACCGCGCCCCCACAAACAATTGCATACTGTCACATAGAATCAGAGAGATTACGTCATGCTGGAATCCTATATTTAACCCACTACCCAACGTAATGGCCAAAACCGGCCAGTGCTATTCTCAAAAATCGCCATTTAATTTTCATTATGTTTTCATTTTTTGTCTCAAAAACATAGGTTATGACCCCTCGTTGGAACGAGCTCGTCGAGTTCGTTCCAACGATGGGTTATAACCTATGTTTTTGAGACAAAAAATGAAAAAAATAGTTATTCAATAATTATTTTTGCAAGTGTCGTCTGCTTTTCATGTTAGGTTAAACTTTACTCTGAAGTGCAGGCACCGTATCGTAAAGGCTTAATATTCTGTCGTTGTGCTTCATATTATCTTTGAAGTGAAATTATTGAGTCTGTACAGGTCTGTATGGATTTGCCTTGTTACAATGTATGGGAGAGTGACAATAGGCACTATCCCATAAAGTGCAACAGGTAACAGACATGTGAACAAATTTTGGTGATCAAAAATAATTTCGCACTCTACCCAAATATTTGATGAAGAAACGCCCTCACTTAATACAGTGGGAAGGGCCATGATGAAATTTTCGAGAAAAAATAGCGATGATGAACATCACTGCTTTCTGTCGGAAATTTTTATGTCCTACTCCACCAACAGAAAATTTTATCTACAGCCCCTGTGTAAATGTTGAAAGCTATTTTTATGATAGACACGTATCTAAAAATTCTAAAAAAATATTATCCGACCCAAGACAAAACTATAGCTCTTCATTTGACAGAAAACGTTGATCTTACCCAAATGAAGGACATATTCTATGCTTCAACTTATTTGTAAATAAATGACGCGTTTGTAGTCTTTGACCCTCACATTTATGTTTTTGTTCCGGGAAATTCGTTGCAGCACTGTCAGTTATTCAGCTCGTGAGCATTTGACTATATCCAGTGATCTCTGTGACGAAAGACAGACGGGGTACTTGTACCTTTTCTCGGAACTTGTATAAATGGTTGTCGCGTCGTTTTTTTTCACACCGTAATAATGGAAGTCCATGCTGCCGGGGGACACACTTTTTTTTAATCTTCTAACTTTTTAATGGAAATAAATATTTTTTTTAAATTTTAGATTCTGCAACAAAATTTTGTTTGCTGTTTAGGATAAACAAACACATTTTTCCAATGTAAACCTATTTTAAAAAAAAAATGTGTTTTTTTTTATTTCACCCTGAAGAAAATGGGCCTCCATTTTTTATTTATTGCCGTTTTGAATGTTTGAATGTTTTCTTGTTGAAAAGTTGGATTTAAATTTTCATTGAATTTTGTATATGTCGACTGTTATATTTTCATTTTCGATTTGTTTTTTCCGGATGTAAACCATGAATGATTCCAGATACGAAAAAAATCACCTCAAATTAACGAATCCGGAATAAGATTGTCCCCGCTACCGGTGCAATGCGGCACTTCGAACGTATAGTAACCCCTTAAAGCAGTTCTACTGGAATATGTATTTATTGGTGTTTAAGATCACTTTAAGCACCTACGCCTACATATCATAACTGCGGATCCACATTTTATTTCTGCTGGTAGTATGCATATCTTTTGACCAAGCAACAGTTTATTTCCTGCGTTCCAGTGTGTTCTATGTGCCAGTAGGCACATAGTACACATTGGAAACACAGGGGACGAGTTGAATCTATGAAATGAGGCGAGTATTGGCAGGGACGTAGCTAGGAGGTATTCAATGGGAGGGGGTGGTGATCTATGAAAATTCCAACTTGGGATGGATACTTAAAGTGGGGGTGTCCCCTACATTAATCCACCGGGTCCCCTCCCTCTCCTCCCCCTTAACCCCCCTGAAGGGGAGGGGGCGGGAGGGTTCAAAATGTTGACTCCGAGCGACTGTACCGGTAGGTTTTAGGGCATTCTGAGAATATTTCCTTGTAGTTTAAATGACTGCAGCTAAATATCTATGTACCTAATTTGAGGTTTTAAGACAGCATAAAATGACAATTTCTTGTGGTTTTGTAGTCTGTAAGTAGGCACTATATGCCTTCATTAGGCATTGTGTCAATTACATGAATGTACGTGTATGGAGAATGCTAAAAAAAATCAGTATTAAACCAAAACTTTATTAATTAATCATCTTAAATATAAGGTCTTGCTGCGCAGTGAGCATACTAATCTTGAAATGAATTCAATAGCTGACAACCATTTATTATGCTTACAAAGTACAGGCTTGGCAATTTCAGGAGAGCGATTTTTAGCTCTCCTTACTGCCCTCCTGAAAGAATTAAGGAGAGCGAAAAATTGAAAAATTAAATATTTTTGTCTGGGATGATTGAGATTACATGTATTATGCTCACATTAAATTTTTGTTGTAAAGCAAAAATGTAGTTTAACTTCGAAGTCACATGACATCACGTAATTTCATTTTGAAAGTCGTTCAGTGGTAAAAGGTAATGGCTGCAACCATACCCAAACACAGTTGCAATCATTTGAAGCAAAATGGGTCACAGCAATATATTTTTTTTTTCTGTCAGTTTCAAGTTCAACAACTGACATCACAGTTTGAGGGGTAATTATTCAAGGAATATTGACACTACTATCCTGTCACTTGAAGCACGTGCACCAGGATGTGACTGTAGATTCAAGCAGACCTGTTGTCCAAGAAAGTCATACGCCTACCACTACCACCTTCAACCCCCTTGGGGGGTTGAAGGTGGTAGTGGTAGGCGTATGACTTTCTTGGACAACAGGTCTGGGTACACACACAGGTCTTGTCAAGTGTGTGTTCGGTTGTTGAGTGAGACAAATAGATGTCTAAGAGATTTCGCTTTACCTTAGTAAAGTTAATAAAATCACTGATGTAGTCTGTTGATTTCAGTTTCAATGAGTTCGTTCAACTGGATACTTAAAATGCTGTGTAAAGCTAATTGCTCTCCTAAGCTGATTGAGGAGAGCGATTTTTTGCTCTCCTGCATTTTTCAGAATGCCAGGCCTGAAAGTATGATTAATGAGTTGACTTACTGACGCAGTCTATATGTCATAATATGTGTGAGATATTAATTCAATAATACCAAATCAAAATCAAAATTTTCAATCTGGCTATATCTGTCTTTCATGAGATTACAGAGCCAAAGAAAACTGTGCATAATTTTGGTAATAACTTTAAACAAATCCAGAACACAGCCTCATAGGGGCACATTTTGAGTCCAAATACAAAACTGCAGTCTGTGAGTGCATTGCATATAGAAGAGAACAAAATGCGTAACACGACCACGTTTGTGGAATTAACCTTGGAGCCGCTGAGTAGTCGGAAAAGTTTGCGTTGTTCGTTCAGAATTCTGTCCGTGGGAGTCCAGCGGTTGGAATTTTCAAGGAAATGTGAAACACATTCGGAAAAAAACCTTGGTTACAACAATGCTTCGAATTTCCAACTGTTGGAATTTTTGCCTGAACAATTTCCAACTATCTTGATTTTTGGACAAATATTGGGGGGTGAGGCACACCTCACACCCTGCCCCCACGCCTTTAGCTACGTCCCTGAGTATAGGTCTGTGTGTGTGGGGGGGGGGGGGGGGGGGCATTTAGCTAGCCTTCCAGTGTCTGTTCCCATATAATTGGATTGAAATAAAACCTGTAACAGCAACGGGTCCCAAAATGCTTGAAAGGTCATTGAGTATGTCAAAACAGGCAAAGGATTTTTCACATCGAGTGCTTAGGAAGCCAACCTGTAACCTTTCAAAATAATCTACCACGCATGACAGAAAGAGTTCTCACAAAACGATAAAAAAGATTCTTTCCAACCCATAACGTGACCACGACAAATCACCTACCTGTCGCGTAAAATAAATACTCTTTCACTTCATTAACTTTCTTTGTTGCATACATTTCCCCTTTTCACGTTCCAGACGCAGCTCACGTTTGATAATGTAAAACCTTCTGCATGAATGATTCTATAATTGTACAATAAATGATTTTACGAGTTCATACTTAACGTGATGGAATTTCCTCCTGTTGTAAAAAAAAATGTTTTATTCACCGTGCATTGTGTGTGTTGGTAAACGCTAGACTAGAACAAAATTGCACTTTTCGTTCACAATGGTAAGAGAGGTTAGGAAACTTATATGCCGAGACGTAGCTAGATGGTTTTCAATGGGGGAGGGGGGGGGGGTTAATCTGTAAGACAGCTCACTGGGAGCTGGGGTACCAGCACGACATATCGTAGGCATGTCTCGAGGGGTGCTGCACCGAGCTGGGGAGAGTTTGATAGGGTCGATGTAGGATTGAGGGGGGGGGGGGGGGGGGACTCCCTCGGGGAAAATTTGTAATTTTTGAACCCCAGAGACTGATTCTGAGGTCTTCCCTGGCTTAAATCTAGTCATTTTATCCAGAAGAAAAATGCATTTCCCCAGTAGGTCTAATGCTAGTCCAAACATGGCCTGAAAGTCCGTAATATAATTTTAACCCAAAAATTATATTACAGACTTACAGGCCATGTTTGGACCAGTCTGATGCCAATCAGTGCGAAGGAGTAGGTGGTGGCTGGGTCGCTATCAGTCCATCGTCCTTGTGTGGCCTGGTCGGTGTAAGGGAAGTGGAACGATGAATTCGAAAAACTGGACGGGTCACACGGGCCCTCGTAGTTTCATCAATATTCTTAAATACAGGTACCCTCCTCAAATGTCAACATTTTTTATTGTATTGATACTTGATGATGGTACTGTATTAAGAATATTGATCAAACTACGAGGGATTGTGACTGGTTACAAATTCGAGTCGGAATTTCGAAAGAATTTGATCCAAAATTGGAAAATCACTTTACCCCTGGCCCCCAAAATATGAGGAGCAAATTAAATTGATATTATTAAATTTCCAACTTTTAGAATTTACACCACCGGATTTCCACCTTTTGAAATTTTAGGCGATAATTGGGAGGGGGATTCCCTCTCGCTACGTCCTGGATTATATGGACATGGTTCGAAAAGACGATCAGATCTGCCCAAGCCAATACTTAGAAACTGCTTTCCGACATATGGAAACTCATAGCGTGCTTTTTGTTTGCTTACTTGATAAAGTCTCATATCACACATTCTCCACAGTGTTATCCCCCCCCCCCTTCTTATTTCACGTTTTCCCCTCCCTGAATTTGATCGAAAATTGGAAAATCACTTTAGCTCTGGCCCATAAAATATGAGGAGCAAATTAAATTGATATTATTAAATTTCCAACTTTTAGATTTACTCCACCGGATTTCCACCTTTTGAAATTTTAGGCGATAATTGGGAGGGGGACTCCCCTCCACACCCCTCTAGCTACGTCCCAGATTATGTGGACATGGTTTGAAAAGAGGATTTGATCTGCCCAAGCCAATACTTAGAAACTGCTTTCAGAGATATGGAAACTCATAGCGTGCTTCTTGTTTGCTTACTTGATAAATAGAGGATATGGAATGAGTGTTTTTCTCATATGATATTTATGAAACGAGTCTAAGAATTTTCCGTTTGGGAGAGCCTCTGGCGAGCCCAAACGGAAAATTCGGACGAGTTTCATAAATATTATATGAGAAAAACACTCATTTTATATTCTTTTTATCATATGACACACACACACGCACAAATTAGCCACTTAGTGTGACTTTTTAACCCATCACCTAACTTGAGTTGCAAACGGCACTTGGAAAAAACATCCTCGTGTAACTAAAAATTTTCATTTTTTGCTTTCAAAACATAGGTTATGACCCCTCATTGGAACGAGCGCGACACGCTAGTTCCAATGAGGGGTCATAACCTATGTTTTGGAAGCAAAAAGTGAAAATATAAAAAAAAATGAATGGCGTTTTTCTTGTATTGCGCGAGACGATTTTTGCCGTTACGTTAGGTCAAAAATTAATACAATATTACCCACGCTAAATAGGACAGATAACGTAAATTCTCCCTACTGAAATTATGCAAATGTGACCCAGTTGTATTTTGTTTATCCAATCAAATTGTCCAGTTTTGAAATTGACCAATGAAAGCTCCCAACTCTAATTATGCAAATTATGAAAATGTGGCCCATTTGTATTTTGTTCAGCCAATCAAATTGTCTAGTTTTGAAACTGACCAATGAAATTGACGGAAGGCTTTATTAAGTTTATTTATCACTGATTAATATGAAAACAAAATATCAAATGTTTTAAAGTGAACAAATCGGACGAGTCATATGATAAAGTCTCATATCACACACTCTCCACAGTGTTATCACCCCCCCCCCCCCCGCGCCCACCCTTCTTATTTCACGTTTTACCCTCCCTGTAATTCTCTCCCTTTCTCTCCCTTCATCTAGCTTCTTTTTCAGCTGCACTCAAATCTTATTAGAGGGAATGAAATTTCGGTTTTTTTTCAGGTATTCACTGCGTTACCTTGTTCATGAAATCTGGAACACAATCTTATTTTCTTATTAAATAACCTGACCCTGTCTGAGAGCATTGAACTGTTTATTAAAAACATCCTGTCAGTGACACTGATAAAAACCTGATTTATATATTCACAATTGTAAATCATGTACTTGTGTGTATGAAATGACTGGAGTTGTGAGGTTTTGATTTTTCATATTCGGTTTCGGTTCGTTTTCTGTTCTTTTGCGTTTGTTAAGAACATAGAGAAAATAACACTTAACTCAGCTTAACTTGGAAAAAACCCGAATACACGTAGTATGTACGGCACCACTTGTCAAAGAAAGACATATATATAAGTACCTCCATTGGGTTCAGTCTAACTTCCTTTGTGACCTTTCTTGTGGATTCTGGGGGATCACTTGCTAAGCCTATGGAGTCAGAGAGAAGCGTAAATTAGAGTAACAAATCGTCCCCTGAGTTCCAATGTGTTCTATGTGACTACTGGCACATATAACACAAAGGAACTCAGGGGACGACACGGATAAGGTTCATCTAATCTATGTTGCGTTCTTGGTGTCACATTTTCTCCCCGACTGACTCGCCCCGTAGACGAGTCAATAAGGGAGAAATATGACGAGAACACGACGTATTCGCCCCTTAGCTGGATAGACAGGGCGACGAGAGTCCCTTGAGGACACTGGTCCAGTTCTCTTCCAGTAAGATAGTTTGATCAACCTAGGAACAGACACAATAAAACCGTTCTGTCGATTTGGGCTGGGTCTTGCGGTTCGGTTATCCGATTTGCCTCAAAAGCCAGAACTGAACCGGAAGACCGAAAACCGCCCCACATTAGAAGTGACCATACACTCGAGGATGGTTACTGGTTACTCTATTCAAACTGCAAAACAGTCATATAAAAGTCTGAACATTGGGGAGGGTTTTGGGAAAAGCATATCTAAAAAAACTCGAATATATCATAAATTCAAGTTATAAGTTCAAGAGAAACCTACTATGCTAGTAAGACAATGCTTTTGTTGAAAAAGATGTGGTGCTGTGACGTCACTGATATTCCCTAGTTTTTGGTAATGCGAAGTTACATATTTTATATGCCGACCCCTGTTCTCACCGCATTTGTGTACCTAACGCACTCGATACACACCCTGCCTGGGTATATTCCTACGACTAATTTCAGCTGGCAACAGACCGTCTCGCCCCTTCCCCAATCAGCTTCTGTCTTGGCTTACATTAAGTTTAAGATCGAGTGTAATTCGTTGAGACAACTTGAGCAACGGTATGTTTTTTTCATTCCCTAACATTGAATATTATATCGAGTGCTAGTGTATGATGTATCTGACTGAACATTCCCGTGCAGCTGTAAAACATATCTTCCTGCCAGCCTTTTTTTCTTAATAAATTCTCAAAAATGTAAAACTTCAGTTCGATGAGTTCAGTTCAACAATACGGTATAAACAGAGTTACAGTCGGAAATATGGCCTAATGCCAGGTTTATAGGGAAATAAGCCGCAGATTTAATGAATGTCGCGTCTTGTTTGTTGTTCTTTCAATTCTACCAGTTACTAACAGTATCACAGTTGAGTACGGTGGTTGAAGCATCGAACTTCAAAACGAGGGGTCTTCGATTCGATCCTGATCAGCGGTAACTGCGTTGTGTCCTTGGGCTAGACATTTAACCCTTTACCTAACACGAAAAGCAGACGACACTTGCAAATAAAATTCTTGAAGCACAAATTGTTTTTACTTTTTGCCTCGGAAACATAGCTTATCACCCCTCTTTGGAACGAGCTCGTTGAGCTCGTTCCAATGAGGGGTCATAAGCTATATTTTTGTGACGAAAAATGAAAAAATAATAAAAATTGAATGGTGAATTTTGTGAATAGCGCTGGCCGATTTTGGCCGTTACGTTGGGTAAAGGGTTAATCCCGATTGACCACGGCACGCTGGCACTGTGTACTGCGGTGTACTGCACCTCGATGATGCACTTGCCTTTAGCCAATGCCAACACTGCTTGCGCGGAATTAGTACGTTGGAAAGTCTGACTGTTGCTGGTCTCTGCTCGGTGGATCTCTCAGGGTACTCCTGCTCCCCCCACCCGTAAAACTGTCCGACACGCGTCGCTAAACACAAATAAATATAAATTTCTCAGAACGTTAAAATTCTTGAAAATGTAGTTCTGACCTCGGCAAACAAGGCCTACAAACATACACATGGACAGGTGGAAGTCCTCTAAAGTGAGCAGCCATCCCTGACTTATATCGGCATGACAATCAGCTTTCGATAAAGTTATCTCCCTTGACATTATAGGTGACTGAGGGGGGTACAATTAAGAAGCATGTAATTAAACACCCATGACATCAGTAAAAATTGAAGCCAAGTGTCCTTTGTTACTTTTAATAAATGAAATCTACGGACAGCTCTCTAACTGTCTGCTGTTTTCGTTTATTAAAAGTAATAAAATGAAACTTGGCTTTTTATGACAAGACATTTGGAAGCAACTACTTCACAAATATACCTTCATTAAGAATATCTATCAGTATCACACCCACCAAAACTAAGTAACTATCTACTTTGACACTTTGTCTAGCGAATGCGTCTTTACAGTAATTGGCCAGTTTTTACTCATCCAAAAAAAAAGCAAATCCCACCTATTCATTTATGTTAATGGAAAGGACAGTGTCTATAGTACATGTCGCGATGCGCACACTGTTAGTATAATTAAAATGGGTTTCAACGGGGAATAACAGTCAAACGATCAAACTGGCTGCGCAAAAATGTAAAAAAGCCAGCTGATGTATCTTTATACTTCCACCCGCGGGAAATACAGAGAACGACGCACGCGTGTGAATGGGTTAGTCGATATGGCACGAGTGCCAGCGCGGAAGGATAGAACGAGAGGCCAGAGGCCTCGAGTTTTATCTTTTCCCGATGGCACAAGTGCCATATCGATTAACCCATTCACACGCGTGTGTCGTTCTATGTTTATTGCACGCCTTCGCGTCTATAAAACAATTATTAGAAAGGCACTCAGCAATTCATTTGACAACTATTAACACAGACAACACATTTTATCGCCCAACAAATTTGCGAGGGGAACCCGTGTTAATATTTCGTCCCCTGAGTTGCAATGTGTTCTATGTGCCTACTGGCACATAGAACACATTGAAACTCAGGGGACGATTTTCAGCTAACGCAAGCGATTCAAATTGTAATTGCGTTGCACGATTTGTAGACAATTCCAGTGAAAATTCGCTTCTATTTAAAAATAGTCCGTCAACGATTTCCGTTCAGCACATGCGGAACAGATTTTTATTTTCCGCGCGGTTTAGTGTTGTTGTAGATGGGGTTTTCATAGAACGGGCGTGTTATAAAATGCCTGAAGTTTGTGAAATGATGCATCCATCAATGATACAAATTCACTAACTTTTCGAAATTAAAACAATTTATATGAAATTCGCAAACCCTTTTTGTTAAATTTGATTCGGACTCCTGCGTTGTGTCCTTGGGCAAGGCACTTAACCACGATTGTCCACATGGGTGCACGATGACGCCGTGTACTGAGGCGTACTGCACGTTGATGGTGCGCATGTCTTCAACCAAACTTTCCCTGCCTGTGCTGCAGTGCGGAGTTACGATGTTGGGGAGCTGGCAGCTGCTCGTCGTTGCTCGGTGGTTCTTTCCGGGTACTCCGGCTCCCTCCACCCGTAAAACTGTCACGGTCATGATTAGCCATTGTGCATAAGTTTGTGACCTTAAACACCAACAAATAAATTGTTAAAGTAACTGAAAGATTTCGGGGGTTAAGGGGAGCTAACTTTCTCGTAAATCTCTTCCAATGACTAACATTTTCAGCCATGATGGGTACGGATGATGGGATAAACTTGATCAGGCGTTTTAACCCTTTAGATCCTGATGTTGTTTTTCAGGTTAGTTCAGTGACAGCAATTGGAAGAGTCCATATTCATTACCCGGGGGTAGACCCTTCTGCACGTTGAAAATATTGATTGGTTATCCCCACTCTTTCACTGAACAGTCACCAACTTGGTGAAATTATGGTGCATCATGTTCCTGGACCTTAGGGTTCAACGGGCTAACCCTTTACCTAACGAATCGCCCGCATCCGAAATCTTATTTATTTTCTTTTATATGATTATGATGTTTATCTTTTTTTGTGTTTCTCCCACAGTGAAGAAATGTTAGACGTATTGGTTTACCGAGTCTATAAACTAGATATTCCCGGTTAACGTGTATACAAAAGTCGGAACCTATAAATTCTTCTACATCGATATGTCCAGCTGACAGAAAAAAAAATCTATTTAGCAGTGTGCAAAATTTCAAAAATGACTCTAAGCGACTGACCGTTCTCGTGGTTTGGAGATGGTTAACCGAACGCTCGGCTCTGTAAAAATTCTTGGGAAACTGCTTTTTTATCATTAACAAGTATTCATATATTTTGTGGAATTGAAATATATATAGCTAGTCGGGCAGCTACGTACACCCACTACGCCCCCCCCCCCCCCCTCCCCGGACCGAAGGATACCGTTTTTTGTGTACCTGAACATCTCGAGAGTAAATTTTCAGATGTAAACTAGAAATCATCCTGACCGGATTTGACGTAATCCAAGATGGCGCCCATGAGGGTGGGTAAAATTCGCGATTTCACACCATCACTAATTTTTCTCGATTACGGAGAAACTGTATAAGCTAAGGAACGAGAATTAACTCGTATTTCTGATACCATTCCCCGTATAATAATATCAATCAAGGAAGTGAAAATCCAAGATGGTCGCCAAAATATGCCTCAAAATAGACAGAAATCGAGTTTTTCGGCACTTTTTTCGCAAAAAACTTTTAGAATCATGATAAAAAATTAGAAACCTGCTAACTTTTAGATGTTAAATTGATCGCAAATTATTCTACGATAATACTCAGCGTGAACATGCCCCATCGAAAGCCGATGTGTGGAAAACAATATGGCCGCCAGTGCGACCACCCGTTTCAGTTATCGCGCTTATGTAACAGACAAGTTTACACCTTCTCAAGTTGTACGATGGCTGCGGAAAAAAGTTTGATACAAGGCACAGGAATCAACAGTATAGTATTTTGGACGCTTTTGCCTCGTCAGATAAACCAATCAAGTAAGTGAATATCCATGATGGCCGCCAGAAAATGCCTCGAAATAGAAGAAAATCGAGTTTTTCGACACTTTTTCACAAAAACTTATAGAATCATGATAAAAAATAAGAAACCTGTAAACTTCTAGATGTTAACTGATCGCAAATTATTCTACGGTAATATACAGCGTGAACATGCACCATCGAAAGCCGATGTGGAAAACAAGATGGCCGCCAGGGCGACCACCCGTTTCCAATTATCCAGCTTATGTAATGGACACCTAGTTTGGATTTCTTTACAATTCTCGGTTTCTATCTGTTTTGTCTGTAAATAACCCTATTCGGACTATATTAGCTGCCTACCTAGTCTCAGTTGTCTCTGTTGCAGCCTCTAACCTCAACCAAGTCTTATAATCACCAGCCAGATGGCTTCATTTCCCACAATATGTGCATATCCATACATAGTTATCTCCCCTGTGTATAAAGAAGTCATATATGCTTCCCAAGGCCAAGTGACAATCGAACAGGAACAGATATTGCTCGAAGGCTCGAATCGTATCCAGTGAATAAATCGAGTAGCGACTAGAACAGGCATTGCTCGAATGGCTCGAAACTAATCGAGAAAATGTGACATAGAGTATTCACTCAAATGAGTGACTCCCCTTACGACTCTTATCCTCATCTGGGTATTGGAGGATACCTATGACATGGTGATAGTACTGAAGGATACCTTGTGAGGATACCTTTTAGGGGATACTTATCAGAAGATATCTGAAGACAGTTATGGCTCCTAGTGTCTGTTCAGTTCCTTGCATCTAGACCTCCCCATGGCCTTTATAGCTTCAAGACCGCGACTGCTGACTTGTCCAATATCGCCATCGTCTGTCCTGTGATTAACTTCTACTGTAGTCACCCAATCCCATAGTCCTCTCCAGCCTTATGCCATTACTACTGACATGTAGGACTGCTGCAGGCTTTCTAACTATCTCAAATTGCTCGAACGACTAGAATACCATCGAGCAAATAAGCCATCGAGTAATTGTTCGAATGAGTGACTCCTCTTACCCACATCTCGGTATTGGAGGATACTTATGACATGGTGATATAGTACTGGAGTATACCTTTAGAGGATACCTTTTAGAGGATACTTACCTGAAGATAGTTATAGTTCCTGGTACCTAGTCGGCTTATGGTTTTTATTACATCATCATGTAATAAGTATCCGCCAATACCGAGATGAGGATATACTCGATGGCTTATTTTTTCGATGGGATTCTAGACGTTCGAGGAATTTGAATTTAGCAAGCGTGCAATAGTGCTACAAGTCAGTAGTAATGGTACATGGCTGGAAGAGGACAACAGGATTGGACGATTACGGAAGAAGCTAATCATAGGAAACACTGTGGCGATATTGGACAAGTCAGCAATAACAGTCTTGGAACTATGGAGGTCATGGGGAGGTCTAGATGCAAGGAACTGAACAGACAATAAGAACCATAACTGTCTTCAGATAGATATCCCCCGATAAGTATCCTCTAAGAGATATCCTCCAAAGTTATCCCCCAGCACTAGGTCACCATGTCATAGGTATCATCCAATACCCATGTGAGGATAAGATGAGTCACTCGTTGGAGTAATTACTCTATGGCTTATTTGATCGATTAGATTCGAGCAATGCCTGTTCCAGTCACTACTCGATAGCTTATTTGCTGGATAAGATTCGAATCATTCGAGCAATATTTCGTCGTGTGAGAACCATAAGGTTCTATCTTCCACAGGAAGATAGAACCTTACGGTTCTCACGCGACGATTTGTTATTGCTCGGTTGCGGCTTGGCCTTGTAAATCATATAGTAGTTCGTTATACACAGGGGAGATAACTCTGTATGGATATGCACAGAATATGGGAAATGAAGCAATCTGATTGGTGATTATAAGACATGGTTGATGTCAGACGATGGGACAGAGACAGCTGAGACCAGATAGGCAGCTAATATAGTCAGAATAAGAGCAGCTATAGACAAAACAGATAGAAACCGAGGATTCCAAAGGAATCCGAACGAGATAAATAGAATGTATCCGAACCAGCAAACTACTCAGATTCGATCGAACTTACACCCAGGAGACCTCTCGGTCCTATAGCACACGTGCTACTATTATAAGCCCAAAATGAGGAAATCTAAACAAAATAAAGTTCGTTTCGGTAATTTGGGGTGGTTTGGTGGTATTGTCGGGTTGTTTGTGGTAATTAGATTCACTTCTATTCAATCGAACACACCCTCCAAGTATATCCCTGTCCCATTGTAGGGTTTTGTGTCGCATAGCAACCACGTGCTGCCATTGAAACCAAGATGGCGGCCTCCAGTATAAAAAATGGACGACTGAAACACGTGTCACCCTAACAACATGCGCTGCGTATGCGCACTAAGACCACGTATCACTATAACGTCACGAGATGGCCACTCACGCGGGCTACCAGGACAACCAAAAATGACGTAACTGGGTCACGTGACATGGCGTCACTTCCTAGATCCACCACTAAGTCCATCCGGTCGGGTACATGACACACCCTCCAAGCATATCCCTGCCCCATCAGATTCGAGTCGTTCGAGCAGTATGTGCGAGTCACTCCAACGAGCAATTTCATGGTAGCTCATTTGCTCGATCAGATTCGAGTCGTTCGAGCAAGGACTTTTCAGTAATTTCTCGATAGCTTATAAGGGGAATTTGCGAAATGTATGACTACGGGATGGCCTAAAAGGCCTGGCGAAATAGGTAATAGTATCCTCAGATAAGTATCCTATAAAAGGTATCCTCAAATAATATATTGTCATGTCACAGGTATCCTCAAATACTGAAATGAGACTAAGAGCAGGAAGTGCGAGTCACTCGAACGAGCAATTGCCCTACAGCTCATTTGCTCGATGGGATTCGAGTCGTTCGAGCAGTATGGGGAGTCACTCCATCGAGCAATTGCTCTACAGCTCATTTGGGCGGGATTGGAATCGTTTGAGCAATGACTTTTCAGTAATTGCTCGATAGCTTATTAGGAGAATCTGGGATAGGTAATGTTTTGAGGTGGCCTAGAAAGCTGGGCCAAATAAGTAGAAATATCTTCAGATGAGTATCCTATAAAAGGTATCCTCAAATGATATTTTGCCATGTCATAGGTATCTTCAAATACCGAAATGAGTCTAAAAGTCGTATGCGCGAATCACTTGATCGAGCAATTGCTCTAAAGCACATTTTCTCGATGGGATTCGAGTCGTTCGAGCAGTATGTTTGATTCACTCGAACGAGCAATTACTCGATAACTCATTTGCTCGATGGACTTCGAGTCGTTCGAGCAGTATGTGGAGTCACTCGATAGACTCTTGGCTTTAGTAACCACATGGGCTTTCATCATACACAAGAAAGATAACTGTGCATACAGGTTACGGAACATAAAGCACTGATGATTATAAGACTTGGACGAGGGAAACAGAGATAGTGTGGACTATATGAACTTCTAGGGTTAGAGTAGCATCTGTAAAAGGCAGAAAAAGTGGGATTCTTGGAAAATCAGGACCCGTACCCCTATTAAATAGAACATACCCCTGGAGATATCTCGGTCGTATAGCACAACGTGCTATTCTTATATGCCCAAAATGGTTTCATAGCAAATAAAAGTAGATTTTGGTGATTTGGAGCGATTGTCGGATCTATTTGGGTCATTGTATGAATTCTAGTTCAATCGAACTTACCCCAAGGGGCCCCCTCGGTATTATAACACTACGTGCTGCTCTACTACAAAATATTCTGGGGAAATCCGTACTAAATAAAGTCAGTTTCTGTAGTTTGGGGTGGATATTGGTGATTTGGAGGGATTGTCGGGTTTATTTTGGTAATTACACGAAGTAAATATGGATTCTGGGGGGAGTCCTAAAAAGAAAAAAAATACTCCTATTCAATCGAACTTACCACCGGTGTCCCCCTCGGTACTATAGCACTACGTGCTGCTCTACTACAAAATATTCTGGGGGAAATCCGTACTAAATAAAGTGGATTTTGGTGATTTGGCGGGATTGTCGGGTTTACTTGGGAAATTCAAAGAATCGAGAAATTACTCTTGTGCAAAGGAAAGTACCCTCCAAACATAACCCTATCCTATAAGAAGGTTTCTGGTCACATAGCAACCACGTGCTGCCATAGAAGCCAAGATGGTGGCCTCCAGTACACAAAATGGACGATGGAAACACGAATCACCCTAACAACACGCGCTACGCATGCGCACTACCACCACGTATCACTATGAGGATGACGTCACAAGATGGCCGCTCACGCAGATTACCATGACAACACAACATGACGCCACTGGGTTCCGTTACTATGGCGTCACATGAGACTGCATGAGATCCTGCCAATATGGCATGAAACATACGAGACATACTACTATGGTGTGTTTTATGACTCTTATAAGCCGGGGAAATAAGAATTAATTTATTGAACATCACATACCACGAAGACTTAGAGTAAAATAATATGCCAGTCACAATTTGTGACAAACACGCTAACCTTACACCCGTACGAGAGAAACATAGCTGGCATAGATATGGGGGAGGTTCTGGATCCGCCCCTTGTTTCACCAGTCATTGGTTGTGATAAAATATATGCCTACAAAAAACATGGCCCGGCAAAAAAGTGGGGGTGGGGGGTGAAGACCCCCACCCCACCCCCCTCCGCTTCCTCCGCCCCTGTGGTGGCATAGGCACAGATGTTGTTTCTGATTAAAAGCGGAAACAACACTCTGTCTTCATTTTCAATATTATTTATGTACAATTTCCAACAGAACTATACGTATTGTGAGACGACGAAGATGGCTGATGCCAAGCTATATTCCAGTCAAAAGATTCGAATAGAAATGATTCGTGCAGCCGATTCGAATCGAACCGAATATCAACTTAAGATTCGAAAGCGAATCGAATTTCGAATCTTCGAACCTTACGTGTTCCATATAGCTCTCCCAACGCACGGTATATCACAATTTACGTCACTTTTATTCAAGTTATTCGTAAGAATGAGATACCAAAGTGTCGCCATCTCTCCATTTTATGTCATCATATAATCGTGACTGAAGTATCTACGACCTAACAATAGTGGCAGCAGAGTCAAGAAGGATTTAGGGCAGTCATCATCCCAAACACGCACATTTCGATAACTTATTGAAACTTTCTGATGGCGCGTTTGATCCAAATAACTTCTAAGGGAAGCCAGCTCTCAAGTTAGGGCCCAGTGAAGCTTCGAGATTCGATTCCGTTTCGAATCTTAAGTTGGTATTCGGTTCAATTCGAAATCGGCTGCTCGATTCGTTTCATCTAAAATCTTCCTTCATATGAATACAGATTGGTATCAGTCCTCTCGTCGTCTCACAAAACGTATAGGTCAGATGGAAATTGCACACAAATAATGTTGAAATAAATGACTGAGCGTAACTTCCGCTACAATAACATAAATACGGGTTAGTCTCACGTAGCCGGTCGGGCGAAGGTAATTAACTACAAACACTGTTAAGTAAACTTGCTATAGTCCGTATCAATTGCGTTACCCCTGGTTCCAGTTGAAAGTGTTAGTGATGTGTGGTGGTCTGTTCTAGAAGAAGCACCAGAGGGTACAAACATTGAACAGTTCACTGACTATGTTACTACATACTGGGTCGAAGGTGACCATGGACGTTGTATGTGGAACCATTTTGATACGGTTGGACCCCGTACCACTAACCACATCGAATGGTGGCACAGAAAGCTTTTTATTGCTGGCTCCCACCCCAACTTGTATCGCATGATTGACTTCATTAAGAAGGAACAAGCTTACCAGGAAGCAACGGTATTACAACTGAATGCTGGTGGGAGACTTCAACCATGGAAGAAAAAGTACAGGAAAATTTAAAAAGTTAATATCAGTCAATAAATTTGTCAATTTTACAAGTAAACCTTGTACTTTATTAGATAAGGACTATAGTCGGCAACTCTTTGACCACAAGGTAGTTCACACCTTACTCCGAAACAATGCCAACCGGCTTAGTGAGACGACCCCTAAATAACATCTGAACTCATACCATCAACCATGCTAATTCTAATACCACTAGTCCGTACCACTTTTAAATGCAAAATTAAAGTTCAGAAGCAATATAATCCTGACGGTAATATTCCAACTACATCATCAAGGCATGCCTTCGACGAAGGCATGCCTTGTTACAACCGATAATGTTACAACGCCGCATAATGTTACACCAACGCATGTCGGGTTGTTTGGATTAATTCGATATCTATTGTCGGGTTGTTAGGGGTGAGACAGAGCACGTGTCCCCATAACAACACGCGCTGCGCATACGCACTCCTACCACCTATTATCATGATAATGACATCACAACATGGCCACCCACATGCACTATCATGACAACCCAACATGACCGCCCAATCACGTGACATGACGTCACTTCCGGGGTCCTGCTCCGGGGTGCTACAAAATGGCTCATTTTCAACATACATAACTACTCAACACCATCACCAACACCGCCACAACACCAACATCAACACAACTCCTCCTCCACAATCTCCTCCTTCTCCCTATACTGCCTGTTCTAGTGATTCTGCCTTTTCCAGAACTTGTAATCCCAAATTCATCACTTCCACTTCTTCCAACATCTCCACCATCTATATTATCATACCGTCTAGCACTACTCTCTTATAGTATTCTCAGATAGCTTTCTCTGCACAATCACCCTGATGTACTAATCCATGACCTCCTCTCTTTCTCAGCCTAATCCCTCCCACCCTTCAATCCTCCTCAACCCCATTCCTCTTCCTACCCAGTCTCGCATCATATTCATCGGTTTCCGTGCGACACTACCAACCTACCACATCCACCATATGTACCTCGCTCCATCCAACATTTTTACCTCTTTTAACTCCACCTCATTTTTGTTCACTATTAGTTGTTAAAATGTCAAATTAATGAACAATAAGATATTCTTATGACTAAGAAATATGCGACAAATGAGTTTTAGATGCCCAAAACAAGCAGAAACAGAGGCATTTGCCAATCCCCAAAGGCGTCAGGGGACTATGGTACACTACATTTCTGGAAGCGGAGACTGCGCATGTTGGTAAACGTTCCAACCGGATAAAATAACACCCCTCCCCACCACCCCCGCCTTCACCATGTTGGGCGCTGCATGATCATGGTAATGACCTCACACGATTGAGTTACCAGGATAATCCGCGTCTATGTAACATGACAATGTTATTCTATGATAAATCCCCGGGAGTTGGGGGGGGGGGGGGTGTCTCCTCGCCTTAAGCAGAGCAGAGACCTTTAGTATAAATTTTACATACCTTTATGCGGAAATAAATGGTAAGTGGTAAAGTCCATCTACAATAGCTGTGACTGGAATTGGTATACAGAAGTTATAACATTATCGGTTAATTTGTTGTAACATAACGGGTTGAAAAAAGTTATAACATTATGCGTCGATTTTTATAACATAACGGGTTGAAAAAAATTATAACATTATGCGGAGTTTATAACATTATCGGTTGTTTACTACATTTTTTGTAACATTATGCGTTGGTGTAACATTATGCGGCGTTGTAACATTATCAGTTGTAACATGCCTTGATGATGCAGTTGGATTATTTTATCGTGACTTGAGCCATCACAGTCTCGACAATAATAACATAACAACACTTTGGCCGGTCGCTGATTTGTCGAGGTTCTCGGATGAGAAGGCCTTGGTTACCCCTGTACTCCCAACTGCCTCCCTATTCCCACGCTTCTTCTCTCCCCCCAACACTCGGAGACGAACTGCTTGATGACATCCCTTGCCCCGTTCTTCCCAATCTCTCCGATTAGCATATTAACCCTCTCCTTTGAGTCTCCCACTAATCACATGTCCTTCATTCTCCCATCCCACTTCCCCATTATACTTCCAGTGAATCTTATTCTGTTAGACTGGTATTTTGGGCATTTTAGAAGAATGTGTTCCAGGGTCTCCACCACGCTCAAATTACACATCTGGCACTCCTTTTTCACTGTTTTTCCCAATTTTTCCCCTCAGTTCCAGGGACCGCGACCTCAGCTTGAACAACAGTGACCCCCCCCCCCCCCCCAAATAAATCACGCTTATAGTATCTCTAACCCTCATCGGTCATCTTCAAGACGCCTCTGATTCGATTCGATTTCGGATAACAAACGTGATTCGATTCGAGATTCGCAGGGCCCTATCCCAAGTGAATTAAATAAGTGTTGTCAATGTACTGCTATTGTCGCCTGGCCAAATAAATTAATTATATTCTTGTTTATGTTGTAAACGTTAAAGGAAACTAGCAGAGGAAATCGTATGGCGCTATTTCATTATTACCCAAGCTATGTATTTTGCTTTCTAATCTTGTCGTGAGAAATAAAGGAAGTTGCTTACGAGCGAAAATATCCCCATTCAGAGCCTCATGAGAGACAACATCGGGTGAATTTATCTGAAATTATCGACATTTATCTGGCACACGCCGCCGTACAACGTTGAAACTCTGATATGGAGTGAGAGTAATTGGTTAGTCTCCATGACAACCGCATATTCTTCAGAGGAGGAACTATATAATGCAAAAACAGATAATTGAAAATTGTCAAGACCGAAAGCGAATGGAAATCAGACAGTTTCAGAATTTCTTTAAAGCAACTGTAAAGGTTCTGTTATTAGACCACACAACAAAGGCATGGGCATTGATTTTCATTCGGTTCAATGTACAATGGGAAATTTGGCTCTCGAGATTAAATTGTAGTCCATAATGGAACTGTAAATGGAATTTCTAACACCCAACTCAAAGCAGAGGCAACGGGGGGCTCAATGGAAGTGGAGGACGCAAATTTCCAAGACTGACTGACGTGGTTCTGTCCGGAGAAGAACAGTTATAATAGTATACCAGGGGGACGCCACCGAAAATTTGCAAGACGTGACGTGGGGGTGGGTGGGTCTCTTGAGTGCGCCAAAAATGTACATATCCAACTTGTGCAAGTTTTTGAATTTTTTAAAAATATATCAATATATCAGCTAATATATACCATCATTTGTGTTTCAAACCTTAAAGATGATGTTGTACATCACACTCTTAACATAAATGCAACATCAGGAGGCTTTATATGTGAGAATATTGGGCTTAAACTGGGAAAATGTCACACGTTAGTAGGGGGTGGGTGTCTTGTTCGAAATGTAGAAAATGTGCAGACAATATTTTGGGAACAATTCAAATGAAAATGCGTTCCCGTGTATGTACACCTGCTCTGGCCAAGCCTGATAACGAACAGCTTGTCATTTGTAGATTGGGGCCCACAGCAGCCTACAGAGGTTTAAATTGGTGGTACCAGTTTAACCCTTTACCTAACATGAAAAGCAGACGGCATTTGCCAAAAAATGATTGAATAACTAATTTTGTTTCATTTTTTGTCTCAAAAACATAGGTTATGACCCCTCATTGGAACGAGCTCGACGAGCTCGTTCCAATGATTGGTTATAACCTATGTTTTTGAGACAAAAAATGAAAAAATAATAAAAATTAATTGGCGATTTTTGAGAATAGCGCTGGCCGGTTTTGGCCGTTACATTTGGTAAAGGGTTAAGAACATTATGAAAACCCCTTAAAGACAGCTGTGCCTACTAAGTTTTTAAGCTTATTTTGGATTTTAATGGGAGAGTGGGGGGGTGGGTGTCTTAGAACGGTAGTAGAAAATTTGCACGTTGTGGGTGGGTGGCTGTAAAGAGGAGCCGAATAAAAAATAGGACGTCACGTCTTGCAAATTTTTAGTGCCCCCCCCCCCCCCCCCCTTGAGTATACCGGTAAATTTGCGATTATCCACTCTGTCTCTGGACAGGGGAGGACTGGGTCAAAATATGGGGGGGGGGGGGGGGGGCTAGGACCCGGAGAAAATTTTGATTTTTCGAACTGAAAGAACGCCGCGTTCTATCACCTGACTGAGCGGTCGATGGCAGTCCACAAAGAGGGCATTTCGATGGCATTTTTGTCTTGAGTTTCGTCGCTCATTAGGCTAAAATGGTTGCAACAATGGGGCCCCGGATCCATCGAACCGACCATAGTTCTGTCCAATGGGAGAAAATTTTGATTTTTCGAACTGAAAGAATGCTGTTTCCTTTCATCTGAGCGATCAATGGCAGATTAGATGGTTGGTGTATCGAAATGCCCTCCATATGTATTGCCAATAGATGGCATTTAGATGTACCAGTATTCTTTGCAATCAGATCCATTTCGCCTTTTGACCATTTTTACGAAATTTCATTTGAGAACCACAACGGGGGGGGGGGGGGGGGGGGGGGGATTTCCCGGTGGACCATACGGCTAGTCCATCTCTGTCTCGTGATTAGATAAGAATGTCGTTGTGTGGTCGCTGCCCGGTCTATATTTCTTCTACTTCAGTCATCTTTCAACCCAACGGGTAGGAATCGGGTTGGAAGACGGTTGAAGGATAAGACACAGACCGAAGCGAAGAAGTAACTTTTGATGGCAAAGACGTAATTACAAAAAAATAAACAATAAAATAAAAAACTGCCCGCCCACACACAATTTTACCCCCCAAAATGGCCTGAGAAACAGAGGATCTACTTTGTCGGTCCATATCTACGAGATCACTAAACAGACACGCCCTAGACTGGCCCCATGTTATAATATTAATTTTCCTTTCCCTCCAACGAGATATTGCTTTCGGGTAAAAGACGATACCCTACATATGGTATGTTAGGGGATAAAAAGTGATTCTGGATTAGAAATTAAGTTTTTAATTTAAAAATACTATTTTATTCAAAATATCAACCGGGATAATTAAAACTCTGTGTACTGTGATTCAGAGACGGAAGCTTATTTTTTGTTTTTGTTTCAAAATACCGATTTGATCTGCTTTGAATTCTGGAAATGCTCATGTTAAGGAAAAATATATTTCCCTTTCCGAGGACATCAGTTATTTCGGGTGAACGAGAACAGATAGTTTCGCTGAGCGTCTGGATCCACACGTGTTGATAACAAAAACTAAAAACCGGACAGTCCTAAAATTTGGTCGTTGTCTGATCCTCGAATCATTTATTTATTTGCGTTTCACGACACTTCCGGCAGCCAGTCACCTTGTGTCGGGCAGTTTTAAGGGCGAAGGAAGCCGGAGTACCGGAAGAGAATTATCGAGCAGCAGCAGCGAGTAACTGGCTCACACCCAACGTACTACCTCCGCAAATGCAGGACCAGCATTGGTTGAACGCAAATGCACCATCGTCGTGCAGTACGCCTTGGTACATAGCGCAACCATGTCCCCACGTGGGCAGTCGGGGCGAAGTGTCTTGCCCAAGGACACAACGCAGTTTCCGCTGGTCGGGATGGAACCGTGAACCTTCTGGTTTGCCCCCTTCAGTGCTCATACAACTGAGCCACCGAGTTCCCGCTACACCTTTTAACCCTTTACACAACGTAACGGCCAAAACCGGCCAGCGCTATTCTCAAAAATAGCCAATTAATTTTCTTTATTTTTTCATTTTTTGTCTCAAAACATAGGTTATGACCCTTCGTTGAAACGAGCTCGTTCCAACGGGGTCAAAACCTATGTTTTTGAGACAAAAAATAAAAAAAAATAGTTAATCAAGAATTTTATTTGTAAGTGTCGTCTGCTTTTCATGTTAGGTAAAGGGTTAAAGGAAGTGGTCTAAATGCATTTGAGGCAGGTCTTTTTAATGAGAAGGATACAGTACAGTGCAAAAAATATAGGTTCTCTTTAGAACCAAAACTGGTTCTAATCTTGTCCCTGAGATGGAACCAGTTCTGTTTAAACAGTATTTATTTCAAATCAAACAAATTTATAAAGATTAACATTAAATATTAACAGAATTAAACATAAATAGAAGGGGTTTCAGCCGTAAGTTTAGAGCTTATACGAGGTTGTTTCAAATCATTATTAAGCAAAGGAGATATGAACAGTTGACATATCGAACCAGTTTTGGTTCTGTACAGAACCAAAACTGGTTCGATATGTCAACTGTTCATATCTCCTTTGTTTCAAAATGTATCGCGACTGCGTTGAATAAGCTTCAAGTTTACTGCTGAATCTACTTCAGTTCATGTAATATTCTGTTAAAATTGAATGCTAATCTTGGTAAATTTATTTGATTTGAAATAATACTGTTTAAACAGAACTAGTTCCATCTCAGGGACAAGATTAGAACCAGTTTGGGTTCTAAAGAGAACCTATATTTTTTCCAGTGTACGGCCGCCGTGGACTGGTAACTTTCCACGGGTGGGCAATATTTCCATGCACGCAATAATATTAGATTCCAAACACAAATAATAGGAATAATCATCAAAAATTTAATTAACGAAACACCGGGTTCAACCAGGTGCTTCATTAATTAGAATATTTGCTGATGATGATTTTTATTACCTGGTAAACGCATGCGTGGACATCACTGCCCACACGTCGATTACGACCAGTCCACGGCAACTGTACTGTATCCGATGGTAGAAAAAGAGTTGAAGGGGACACATTGGTAGGATTGTGAGAACATCTCGGCGTTTTCAGAATCAACACAACTCTATTCGTCGGGTTGATCTCGAATTTGGAAGGCTTGTTTTTTGACTGAGCACTGAAACTAACAAAAGACCATAAGACTAGCTTCGCATCCGTTTTACGAAGACGGGAATATTATGACATCAACACTCCAATCCCTTCCATTATACTCTCCCGTGATCGTTAATTCCATTATCAACAGAATTGGAAAAAATCCTTGTTTGTTTTTGTGGCGAGTAATTGACTTTATACAATGATAGGTGGGTTCTTGTCACGCCATGCTGTCGACGTAGGGCACTTGATTGAAGTAATTTATATGCTGCAAACTATAGACCAGTTCATACTCCCTAATTCACTTTGTTCAAACGGTCGTAAATAATTTCCAGCGGAAACATTAGGCTTACACACTGGCCAGGGGGCGGGGGGGGGGAGCTTTGTGGAGCTTTGTGTGCCTCCCCTAGATCTAACTGGGATCTTCAGCGAAGTGGGAGGAGGGGGAAATGTGTGGAGGATCCTAGTAAGAACTAGCCCCTCCCCCACCCCGACACAATTTTGTAAAATTAAGTCCTCTAAGGGTGAATCTGAGGCATTTGTAGCGTGTGTAGCCTCTATATTGGAGACATTTTGGGGCTCTGTGTTGTGTGAAACCTTGGTGTGGGGAGGGGGGGGGGGGGGGTAGGGCAGCGAAAAATATAGGGAAAGGAAGCCCCCGTAGCTACACCACTGAGTTTCATTGCGTACACGATGTCGAAAACACAGATATTTACCCCCCCCCCCCCCCCAAAAAAAAAAAAAAAAAAAAAAAAAAAAAACATCTCTGCCAAAATAAACTTTAAAAAAACGTGGAATGTGCAACATAAAATTTAAATGACATCGTTTTTGCAATTCTTCAGTTAAGTCGAATTGGTATCAAATATATAAGTTAAATAAGTCATAGTTCTCTGAATGCAAGATGAACTCTCCATGGAAACCTGCCCAAAACGACAAATACATGTAAAGTGATACATTTTCATATTAAATTCGCAATTCCTGCAATAACAAACATTGGAAATGAAATACTCAATTTAAAGTGTTTTAGTCTGGCGTTCGTGGTGTGGCGAGACTTTGACACCGATGAAAATCAAGCACTGTGGAGCCCACTTAACTGGATATCTCTAAATTGAATATCCCTGTTTAATTGAATATAATATCCAAGCACAAAACCATTTAACATATCTTCAGTATAATTTTATAACTTTTACGTCGATGGTGCATTTGTCTTCAACCAACGCTAACCCTGCTTGCGCGGAGTTAGTACGTTGGGGAGTCAGAGAGTTGCTCACCGCTGCTTTATGGTTCTCTCCGGGTACTCCGGCTTTAACCACCTGTAAAACTGCCCATCACGAGGTGACCTTAGCTGTCGAAAATATTAAAAACAACTGCATATACTAGTTATAGATTAAACTTCTGTTAATTGAATAAAAATCATATTATAATTCGAGAAATTAATCCGACAGTCACCAAATTCTCCTTTTTAATAGACTTAGTTTGCCTCAATGTAACCATTACATGCTCTCAATCTATTATATCTTGTTTGACAGAGCTCCACGAGCTCTGTCAAACAATATATAATAAATTAAAAGCTCGGGTTACATCTAGAATACAACAATACAGTGACCAAATCCCTGTTATATGAATTCTCATGGTAATTAAATACTTTTCATTGGCAAGGTGGTTATTCAATTGACAGAGTTCCATTGTGCTGTGACGTGCAGGTCATGGTACGTAGCATATTGTGGCATTAACAACACACAGATAGTGTCGGCGGAACTGAAAGGACAGTGTGTGTGGCGGGGAGAAACTAATTGTATTAGATCACCAGAAAAGCTTAGCACAAAATTTAGAGCCAAATTGAAACAAAAAGGCCGCACGGCAACAGTTCCCCCGAGAAAAGTGTGCAATTTTGAGTTTAACAGTCGGAAAAGGGGCATAACTCTGGCAAAAAATGTCGGCCTAAACTTCGATTTGAACTTGACCTGTATTTTACGTTGATTCACCTACATACCAAATTTCATTTGATTTGGCAAACTATAACTGAAGTTATCAGCGGGAAACCAAGAAAACTGAATTTTCGAAGTCGAAAAAGGTGCATAACTCTGGCGAAAATTGTCAGACCATACCCCAATTCGCACTTGACCTGTATTTTATGTTGATACACTTACAAACCAAATATCATTTGATTTGGCACACAGTAACTAAAGTTATCATCGGGAAACCAATGTAGGGCGGACGGACGGACGGACGCACGCTCGGACGGTCACCGGCTTTTTTAATAGCCCCCGAAAAAAAAAAAATTTCGGGGGTCTAAAATCAACCTGGCCAGTTTCCATGTTCCATTGTGTGAAAGAAAGAATCTCTCATTTACCATTTATATACATAATGTAACTTTCAAAAACTACTTGCTCAATTCGAAACAAGAAATAGCCATTCATATTTTTATATATTTCTTTTTTATAGTATGACTTCTCAAATCACTGTAAAAACTTAGTATTAAAACTATGGTACAAGTACGGCAATCCGGTTGCTGGTACTTCTTTCGTAAACCATAACGGTGAAAATACGTATCTGACTATTTTTTTTTTTTTTTTACAATTCCGACTTTTTTTAGGTAGATCTTGAGCAAAATTGCGGGAACTGGTATTTTGTTTCACACCATTGCGATATAAAGCTGTTAGGTTGTCATTCAGAGTTGAACAATTAATATCTTTACTAGTTAGTCTACCTCTGAAATTGAGTCTTCTAAAATACGGCATCTTGGACGATACCGTTTTGCAAACGTAAGAACTGGGGAGTTGGATGCATTCGTTCTTAGAAAAAACTTTGTAGCTGAGTTTTCTTTGCAGCTATCTAGGAATATATCAACCATTGGGGGCAACAAGGCGCCATCTGCAATGCTTCAGCATTGCAGATGACCCATTGTTGCATCCAAGAGACGAAATATTCAAATTTCACGACTGCTGATCTGAGCTCCAGCTCTGATCTCACCATGGGTACGTCCTGCAGCAATCTAGAACACCATCAAAGAATCTGCCAAATTTTCAATTTCGTCGGACTAACTTGAAAAAGTGACACTTTATCTCGAAATATGTAAATTAAGGTACGCTTGCCGCTTGGGTAGAGCGCTATCGGGAAATGATAATTTGCATATTTCGGACAAAGATGCCCCCACCCGAATTTTCTCCATCTATATTGATAGCTTGTTGTCTTCCGTTGATTGTGGGGTTAAAAAATCTAACGATTTTGAAACACTGAGTTCACACATATGGGAGGAGTGGCTTATGGGATCAGTAGCGATACTACAAGAGAGCACAGACAACACAAAGCTGCATCCGTTGATGTCAAACCTGTCGCTCTCCTGCCGCCCCTCCCGTTGAACACAAAGTGTATTGCCGCCGCTGTACTGGGTTCTGTCCTAAATGATGTTACTTTACAGTTCATTGGGTTCTTCCTCGAGAGGGGCGGATTTGACATATTTTGTTTGCATGACATGACATGCACCATAGGTCTCACACTTTTATTTATACATAATTCGAATAATTATACACCGTAAAAAAATATGGTAAAATACGAGCAATGCAGTTTCGGGTACGTCTACCGTAAAATATTACGGTAAAAAATACTGTATTGAAATTCGTTAGGCAACCCCGACCTTTTTTGTTCGATATTGAATAAAAACGTAGAAAGTGATATTTCGTTTTCCTTCACTGCACGAGAAGCTTGTTGGTTCCTCATACAGAGTGGATCAATTAAGTGGGCAAGTGCTGGGAACCCATATTAGGGCTTTATTCTGAAGGGCAGGTATAACAATTCCTATGGCTTCATACTCTGTGGGTGTGCTTCATATAATCTGTGAAGTGAAATTATTTCAACTGTATGGGTATGCCCTTTTGCAGTTTAGGGGAGAGTGCCTTTTGGCGCTCTCCCGTAAATTGCGACATGTCAAAACCGGTGAATATATTCTGATGAACAAAAATACGTTAGCACTCTACCAGTAAATATATTTAACCTGCAGCCATGTGACTGCAGATTAAAGATATTAATTAGTTTATCTTAAAAACTGTGTCTTCTAAAACAAGGCATCTTTTTTCATGGACGGAGCTATTTTGCTAAAGCGGGAATTAAAAAGTTGAATGCGTTCATTCTGGAAAAAAGAGACTTCGCTTCACTGTAAATGAGCACTCTCCTCTGTTAGTTATTTTCATGTGATGAAACTTTGAGGAGTAAGTGCCATTACCGTAAAAAAATGTACGGTAGAATTAACGGCAATTTGTTGCCAGCACGTCTAACGCAATTTTAACAGTATTTTTATAGTGTATGACCACGTGTTGACAGCCATATACATTTGTTACCATGGGACAATAAATACAGAATTATCAATGCAAAAAGCCATCAGTGTGGACAATACTATAAAACTTTTACAATTGTTTTTTCTAGAATTCTATTTTCTCGTTACGACTTTAAACGGGCTGAAATGAGCCATTGCCATTTTCAAAGATGTGGCAATTTGCCAGTTGGTAAATTGCCTTATCTATTGACTAAAGTGAATTTTTTGGTTTGATTGGTTGATAGATACGTGGCATGAGACCATATTCATTGAAACCCACGATACGTCCGCCCAGCCACTGACAAATTTCCCATACCCAGTGGAAGCCTCGTTCCGAAATCTACAAATTGTCCATACCCCGTAGAAGTCAATAGATACATGTAAATTTGTTATCCCATGTCTGATCACGGCCTGCACTATTCGCCAAAAAATCGTCATTCCAGTTTTACAGTGTACATGTTTATATTTTAATTTTTTATCTCCAAAATATAGCGCAAGACCCCTTATTGGAATGAGCTTGTCGAGTACCCTCCAATGTGGGGTTCATAAGCTATGTTTTTGAGACAAAAAAAGAAAACAAGAAATTCAATAATTTTTTTATACTAGTCATATCGGCATATTTTCACAAAAACTCTTTTGCACAAAAAATTCCACAGAAACCTTTATGGCTCAACAATGGAAGATAAAAGATCTCATGCTGTGTGTGTTCACACATGAAATAGATTGTACTTCTAAAACGGATAGTCAATAGATAAATTCGTTACCCCGTGTCTGATCACGTGGTACGGGTTTTTACCTACCCGAAGCCAGCCGTATCCCATTCGGCCTTAGGCCGAATGGGATACGGCTGGTTTCGGGTAGGTAAAAACCCATACCACTTCAGCCTCATGGGATACGGCTGGCTTCGGGTAGGTAAAAACCCGTACCACGTGATCAGACACGGGGTAACTAATAATATCTTTTAAAATGCTGATGATTCATTTTAGTCAGTTGTATTAATAGGTAGAAAAAACAATTATAGAAAATACAATTGTAAAACTTTTATAGTATTGGCTCCTGGGCATTTCTTCAGAGCGATCCGGTGGAAATTCTCTGTAATTTTTTCCTGCCCACACCATTGTTTGTCAAAACGGAAAAGCGAAAGCATTGCATCTAAGGTTCTTTTTAGTTTTTGTTTCCTGATTGCGTCTTCTTTTCGCAGTACATCATCACAGGTACTCGGCACAAGCTGGGAAATCGAAAGAAGAATGATATTTGAAACCATTTTTGAATCTATGCTGACGTGCCCCTGTAATGGTAGAAAAATATTAACGTTCTTTCGATTTTCCAGCTTGTGCCGAGTACCTGTGTACATCATTTGTGAACTCTCGTGCCATACGTGGAAATGTGGACTGTAAAATATAGCGTTATAATTACGTTAGAAGTGTTGACAACCAATTTTTATGCACCATGCACAAAGTAGATCTGTTTCTCAGGCCATGTTTTGTAAAATTTCATGTGGACCAGATATTTTTTTATTTTATTTTTTACTTCTGTAATTATTTCTTTGCCATCAAAAGTTCATATTCTTGGTTTGTTTTATGTTTTAGGCCTCATAATTTACAGAATAGCACGGGTGTTGGTGTATTTCGTCCCTTGAGTGCAAGAAGGCCTTGCAATGCTAAAGCATTGCAAGGCCTTCTTGCACTCAAGGGACTTTATCAATTTTATTAACTTGAGTCAAATATCAGACATAAACTATTTAATTATTATTTTTTTTAAGTTTGCGTTTGCATTGGCTATAAAACGAGAGCATGCGGCAGTCAAAAGGACCATGCGGAAAGGTCTGAGAAAAAGATTTTTAACCTGTTTTTTTAGACCTTAACGGTAATTTGATACAATATGTTGTGATATGACTGAGATAGAAAGAGGCGCGGGTTTTGTGATAACAATATTTACTGCTACTATTTGATTTCCAGTTATTTCCGAGGCATTCGTTCTTTTTAAACAAGATTAACACATCAAGTGTTGTGGATCGGATCGCAAACACTCGGTTCGGTACTGGTCCAGTATTGGACCGCGGTCCGGATCAGACCACGCCTGCTATACCGGCATACAAACGAGCTGGGCCGAGCCCTACAGTCCGGGGGGGGGGGCGCATTGCAAGTAAAGTAAATTGATATATTGGAGGGCGTTGGCTCAGTGATTAGAGCATTGAACTTCAAACCGAAAGGTCAACGGTTAGATACTGACCAGAGGTAACTGCGTTGTGTCATTGGGCAAGAAACTTCATCCCGACTGCCCACGTGAGGGCAAGGTGACAATGGGTACTGAGACTTACAGTACGTCGACGTTGCATTTGCCTTCATTCAATGCTAACGAATTTACGTTTGACAGGAATGTTTAAAACAGCTGTGTACTACGGGGCAATAACGGGTATTTTAAACAGTTCACTTAGACGCTTCAAATGAACTATTTCTAACCCTTTCAACACTGGCGGCCTGGAAGGTATTATTTTAGTCAGTTCTGTCAACGGCGAAATGGGTAAAACCATGCAGGTCTGTTGGGGGTTCAGTCGAGCTGTTGGGTTAAATTTTTACCGAGCCTCGTTTCAGATTTTTTTTTTTACCCTATATTCACTGCTCGTCCACTACCAATTTTTTCTTCACGCAAAAATTTATGCACACCGGGATGAAAAGGTTAAAATAAAAATAATTACGCTGAAGCAAATGCACGCCCACTCCATCTCCTACAACACACGTGAAAAAAACCGAACCTTAGATTCAGCCCCTCCACTTTTAAAATCGTTCCGCGGTCAGGGGCGTAGGAAGCTTATAATAATGGAGGGGGAGGGGGGGGGGTATTGTAAACGGGAGCTTGTAGGGGACAGCACGGTCTGCGTAGCCAAACCCGGGGAGAGTGCGGGAGAGGGGTACCAGGAAAATTTGTGAAATATGAACTACTGAGAGCTCATTTCCTCGCTTCTCAAGTGAAAAAATCAAGGTATCGTTGCTGTTAATTTTTGGTGTTATCCCTTTACCTAACATGAAAAACAGACGACCCTTGCAAAAAAAAAATCTTGAATAACTAATTTTTTTAATTTTTTGTCTCCAAAACATAGGTTATGACCCCTGATTGGAACGAGCTTGTTTTGGAGACAAAAAATGAAAAAATCATGAAAATTATTAATCGGCGATTTTTGAGAATAGCGCTGGCCAGTTTTGGCCGTTACGTTGGGTGAAGGGTTAAATGAGGATGTATGTCAGAGAGGAAGATGTTAACCTGTTGAGCGTCAATCAGTCAGTGACATCGGCTACCAACTTTTCTATGCACTGCAAATGGTGTAGATCATACAGTTTTTATATGCGCCTGTATGATGTAGAATATGCAGATGTATGTGGTTATTTTCGTGTAGATACTAGATATGATTTACAAAGTTTAGGAAAAAAAAAATGTTTTTGGAGGGGGGAAATACCCCCCTTCGTTACCCCCCCCCCCCCCCCGCCCCCCGGGTTCCTACGCCACCGTCCGCGGTCCATGTGTTGCAGCAATGATGAAAGCTAACATTTGAGCTGTGTCTGTATTTATTAGTCTCTTCCCTCCACCGATCCTCAGATATATGGATTCACTCGGCAGATCATCAAAAAGATATTGAGTTTTCTAATCCATGTAGTACCGTGCTTGGCGTGTCTCAGCTTTCTTTTTATATGGCGAACGAGTTATGCGCGAAGTGGGACGCCGATGATAAACTTATTCAATATTTATAATTAATGTCAGTTAACGAAAACTCGTTATTTCATACGACAGTTCTCGTTAATTGTCCTCCGTGCTGCACACTGTTTGTGTGTGGTGTGGTACCTCGAACAGTCGCCATAATTGACTTCCCGCATGAATACGATATGTGTGGGCTAAAAACTAATATATCGAGGGAGGCACGTCGAATCCTTAAAGCGCAGACTAAAGTGCTGCACCACATTTACGATGTATTTACACGCACAGTTCAAACATGTGCATTTCTCTGATCCCCAGCTAATCGTCAATGATTTATAAACGCCAAATGACGTCAGAGAAGATAAAATTAGTACCGCACGAAACAGTCCCGTGGTTTTTACCCAAACACACTCAGGGTCAGATTCTGGTATGCGCGATGTCTATGACGCACGCGAAATAAGTACTTGAATGCACAGCAAATTCAACCGAATTGAAATTACATCGTTTTTTCCACTACATATCACATTCCACACAATACGTTTGCACTCGACCCTTTCCAAGCAATGGCATAAAATTTTCAATTAGACTTCTGGGGTCTTACAGGGTCGATCGAAATTAGTTGTTTCGTAACCACAGAAGACTGTATTGTACATAATTTATGAAAATACCAGCTGATTTTGACGCCGATTCTAAAAAAAGCACTCACATAGAGCTTTCCTAAGAATGCGTAAGAGTCTGGTATTAAATGTGCCAAACATATGTGTTTTACCCCTGAATCCAGAAAATAAACTATTAGCATTTTCAAAGATCTGGCAATTTGCCAGCTGGCAAATTGCCAGATCTTTGAAAATGCTAATAGTTTATTTTAATCCATTTAAAGTCAGAACTAGAAAATACAATTCTAGAAAATTCAATTGTGAAACTTTTATAGTATTGGCCCCCGTATTCCTAAATGTTTTGCGTAAAGCACAAGTTGGCAGTCCTTTGTCCAGACAATAAACACACAACTTGACAAAACGATGGAGATAATTTGATCCTACAGCCCTATAGGGCTGTAGAATTGAACTATTACCAATCCTCCCCACGAATGGAAGGTAGACTCGGACATATAGAGATATACAGTAGTGTATTAGATGAATCCATTCCGCGGCGGTGGTGTGGAAAGAGTTAGGATTAAGTTTTTGCAGTTACTCTTTTAAAACTTCTGTCTGTCAATAAATGATGTTTCTTTTTCAATTCTCAAATACCCATCAAATTTCCATACCTATCCTATCCATCCCCACAAAAAGCCCCCCACCTGATATATAAATAAATAAATAAATTTATTGGAAGGAGCTGTATGATGTCATTCGGGTATTCAGGTATTTTTTTCGTGAAAATGTGGCTAGTGATTTTCAATAATTATTTTTGGGGCAGTGTAACGTTATGTGTCAAAATTTTGCCGAAACAGATTTTGCTGAACATTTGACACTGATAAATCGTGCACCTGTCATGGCGTGCCTGACATGTTATTTTGACATGTCTTAGCCATATTTTGGCAAGTTTTGGTCCCTTTCCCCCCAAACAACCATTTATTATAATTTTCAATAGCTCTCCCGTTGTACCAACATTGTCATAATGTAGTTTCTCTCTTTTTACCGAGGAACTGCAACGTAGTAAATTAGTAATATCCAATTTTTCTCTAATATTCTCCTAAATCATATAAAAACATATTTTCTCTAATTTCAGGTTAATCAAACAGTTGATGATTATTTCAACACATTTAGAAAATATAAATGATAAATCATAATAGAACACCTTTATCAGAAAAAGGGATTTTCTTTAGTCGTTTTTGTATTTTTGTTGTTTTTTTTTTTTTTAATTATTTGTTTGTTTGTATTTTTTTGGAGGGGGGATGGGGTGGTTAGGACGAAAAGCAGTCAAGTTTGTCAGATATGTACTGTCTTGACTGTCTAAAACCACCCAATAATAGGCAGTCCGGACTGTACATATTTGGCATACTTAACTGTAGGGTTTTGGCATTAACAACAATATGTATATATATAAATACCCAAAACACCTTCTCCCATCAAGATTGTGTTTAGATATTTGAAGGTTTGGTGTGTTTTATCATTTATATCTTCTAAACGTGTGAAAAAAAAACAACAGTATCCTTACTCTGAAATTAGAGAAAACGGCCTGTCTTTATATGATTTATTACGGAAAATTTACCGAAAAAATAATGTTTTTAGTTTAAACAATATTTCATTTTCGAATATTTGAAATAAATATACGATGGTATTTTACACAGTAATTGGATGCATAAAATTACAGATAGAGGATGCCGCAACAAGCTGTGCATATACGTTATAATAGCTGTCTCCTAATGCAGTCGGTAAGTCACATTAGCGGGACGAGAATTTCGACCGGATTGCGACTGAGTCGCGATGCGGTCCAAATTCTCTACCCGCTTTGTGCCCTATAACACTATGGAGTCTCACCCGTGATAAAGAAATGCAGTGAAAGAATCTCAAGTAATATTTTAGTTTGTTTTTCTTGATGCAGTCTTAATTTCACAGTATTTTATTAAAGAAATCTCGAACCATGGGTGGAAGTGTGTCGAGATCGGATCGCCTTCTGATCAAGAAAAATGCCGCTTATGTGATCACAGTAATGTATGTGTAGTTGTTCAGTTTAACCCTTTACCCAATGTAACGGCCGAAACAGACCAGCGTTATTCTAAAAAATCGCTAATTAATTTTCATTATTTTTTCATTTTTTTTGTCTCAAAAACATAGGTTATGACCCCTCGTTGGAACGAACTCGTTCCAACGACGGGTCATAACCTATGTTTTTGAGGAAAAAAAATGAAAAAAAATAGTTATTCAAGATTATTTTTTTTTTGCAAGTGTCGTCTGCTTTCCATGTAAGGTGAAGGGTCAAACGTATTTATTTACATACAGAATAGAATAGAATAGAATACTTTATTACACTACCGTAATACAGAGAAAAGGTATGGCATCATATAAAATATAAGAAAAAACTATATAAAAAGGCATGCATGTAAAAAAAAGATGACTAGAATAAAATATGGTTAACACTATCATTTCTGTACACACTCGTGGCAACGTATACTAGCGTTCCACACCTACGTTTAATCGTTTACATAAAGTAACATTCTTGTAAATCTGAGACATATATATGGGAAGTGTATTGGACGGCAGGTGCTTAAAACTTGCAAACCCTCCTCCTCACCAGGAACAATAATAACAAATTTCAAATACAATGGCGGAGCAAAACATAATGAAAAATTATAATTAATATGAACACTTAACATGGTAACGACGGTTGAGAAAAATCATTGAAAGAGAGCAAAGAAAAGAGAAAAATGAATAGATAAAAAAAATACATGAAAAAACAACTGGAGTAGCATTGGAAGAAAAACAAGAAAAGAAGAGGTTACCCATGTCGTGACCTAACATTATACATTATAGTACGTGGCGCAATGCGTATTAGAAGGCCTAGATAATACTATCCGTATTTGTCGCATATCCATGTCAGTGGTAACCTCGATATAACAATAGCATGATTTTGAAGTGCATTACAGTACATTAACGGCACAACAGAAATGGTTAACAGTCCAAGAGTTTATTAGCGGCCCTCGACTTCGTCTCGGGCTGCCAATAAGCTCAAGGGCTGTTAACCATTTCTGTTGACCCGTAGATACACTGTAATGCCCGACAAAGTCATATTATTACCACTCAATCTATAAGTTACTAGTCGATTAACATAAGTTTGGAGGCCCGTTAAAACTCCATAATTTCAGTGACGTCATTCGACGGAGCCGGGCCGCGGGCGATAATGGTATAAATAGCCATTAGCGGCCCGCGGCTCGGCTATTTTTAGATTCCATGGTCTAATGAATTACTCCCATTTGGATGACGTCCCTTTGTATTTCTGAACTGAAGTCGAACTCACGATCGAAACAGAAATATCGAACCGACTTTAGTGATTATTTCTTCCAACAATTCCCTCGTGCGGTTAGCTGTAACAGGGAGTGGTAATAACAGTAATAACACGATTGTTGTCAGGCATCATGGTTCATTAGCGGCCCTGTAGCAATGATGAACAGCCCTTGGGCTTATTAACGGCCCTGCCTTTAATAAACCCTCGGGCTGTTCATCATTGCTGCAGTGCCGCTAATGAAACATAATGCCCTCCAGAATCATGTTATTGTTATATTATATCTATTATTGCCACTTTCGTACAGTGGGTACTTTGCGATTAAATTCTATGGGAAATAAGATAAATAAATGAAATCTGACGTTTTCGAATTAAAAAAAAAACAGCGAAACTATCGTCTGCTTTGTTGACAAACAAACCGGGTAACATGACTGTCGTCTGATCAGTCTACGTCGAAATTTGGAAAGTTAGATGATGAAATGTATCTTCGAAATGAGAACTTTAGGGAAAGAATTTATTCATCAAAGATGTCATTACTTACTTTGTGTGTATCGCTTCCTATATTTCATACATTATCTATCCGTGACACAAAGGGAAAGACTTGAAGCAAACGTGTTAATTGTGTTTACAAATTAAAATCCGAATTGAATTTCGATCCCCCCAAAAATATTATTGATTGGCTGAGAGATGTGACGTCATTGTCTATATTTAGACGTGTAGAGCTGTTATTGACCGGTTGGGTCGTTATAGGCAATAACGGCCCGACACGTCCCATGACTTGTACTTGCAGATCATTACGAGGTTTCAACGCCCGGTTAAACATCGTTAATGTGCTAGGAAAACCCGCAAAAGTGGTAATAATTTCAAATAAATGCCCTAAAACACTAGTTGCTGCAATACGATGGTTGCGATGAAGTTATAAATAACGATAAGTCCTTTTCGATTGAGATTAGATGCCTCTAATTTCAACCTTGTTATAAAATAAAGACAAACGTTAACATAAAATCATTGGCTATAATTTTGACGCAACGAATCGTTGCGTCAAAATTATAATCAAATATTTTATGTTTCATTTGCTTTGTTCTTCTGCAAGGCTCACATCTGAGGCTTCACATTTTGTCGAAATTTCAGACTGGAGAGGCTAATCATTATTAATTATTTTATGGCAACACAAGGTAGACGTGCAAAGCATCGGTGTGCACAGACCTTAATAATTTGTTCTCAGTGATTAAAGTGAAGTCGAGACGCCATTTTCATTACTTTCGGACAAACTGTTTTTGGAAAAGTTTTCTTTCCCAAAAACAGATCTTCAAAGGTTGGAATGTTCTGGAAATACTTTTTTTAAAAAAAAAATGAAGAATTCAATGCACTCAAGATAAAAAAAATGTTCTGGCCTGTGCGGTACACGCAAGTTGTTCTCGTTGAAAAGTGTAACACATGTGACATAAGTATTCATTAGTTTACGGGAGTTGCTTTAAATCAACTAATATCTCGACAAGAAGAAATGTGGTAAATGTATTTTTAATAGATGGTGTATGTATTCCGCGCGGAGGCGTATATTCGTGTCGTTTTCACAATCTTGTGCTGTTCTGTTTTTTTTTTCATCTGGAACGTGTATAGATATGTCACGATTGAAGTTCAGAGGGGCGACGAAAGGTAACAGACAGTGTGTGTGGCGGAGAGGGGAGGGGGGGAGGGGGGGGGGGTCTCGCCAATATAACAATATGTATGGGCCACCAATATAACAAAAGTCGAGGGGGCACCAATAAGGGGTGTAACCCAGATTTTTTTCTCAGAGGACCGATGGGGTGGGGTGTGGGGGTCACACAGGGATTAACCCTTTACCTAACGTAACGGCCAAAACCGGCCAGCGCTATTCTCAAAAATCGCCAATTAATTTTCATTATTTTTTTCATTTTTTGTCTTAAAAACATAGGTTATGAACCCTCGTTGGAACGAGCTCGTTCCAACGAGGGGTCATAACCTATGTTTTTGAGACAAAAAATGAAAAAAAATAGTTATTCAAGAATTATTTTTGCAAGTGTCGTCTGTTTTCAGGTTAGGTAAAGGGTTAAGATATCGTCGCCTGAGTACTACAGTGTTCTATGTCCCCTATGGGACTATATATTATCTCCCCTATGGGACATAGGACTTTCTAGCACTCAGGCGACGATACAGTGAAATAGTGACTCCAAGCCATGACGGACGTTATGGGAAGGAGTTTCAGTCTGAAAAATTTTGAAAATTAGATGCCCTCACGTTGCATCTGGGAAGGGAAACGGGTAAACAATTAACACTAAAATTTTCTTTATTTTTAGTATGGTGTTTTTCTTGGGGCACATGATCCCATGTTAATTTCAAGTATTTTGGGAAGGTGTGTGTGTGTGGGGGGGGGGGGGGGGGTGGGGAACTAGGTGACAAAACCATATCAGGTGGCCCCTCATGGGAACAAGCTGGACGAGCTCGTTCCAATGAGGAGTCACATGATATGGTTTTGTTGAAATTTTTTGAAAAATATTTTTTGCGACTGCTGAATTTGAAAATTAAGCAGGCGGATACGACCGATTCTTAAGGTGAAGAGTTAAATTTATCAACATTTTACGGTTAGTGAGCTCATGTTCAGCAAATAGTTGAGGTTTTTTTGCAGACCCGCTCATGTCCTCCATCCAACAACCCCCAACGTCTCCACTTTCAAACACATACAGGGTTCGACTTCCGGCAGGGGATCAGAATCCAACATTCTGAATTCCTCTAAAACATGATTGTATCCTTCTAAAAATCGAAAAACACACCGGTGTGACAGGAATGGAAGTCCGTAGGAAAATTAGTCCCTCTGGGCTATTATTCCGCGGAATCTTTGTCCTAGGTCTAACATTTCTAGGAATAGTAGTCCGCCGGACTACTATTCCTAGAAATGTTAGACCTAGGACTATAATTCCGCGGAATAATAGTCCAGAGGGACTAACGTTCCTACGGACTTCCATCCTTTTACACCGGTCCGTGTCAGGCTTCGTCTGAGGCCAACCACAGCACTTTGGTCGTCTGTAGCCAGCGCGTTCCACACTTTCATGCAGCTGCCGAGAGGATGGTGAAACAAGTAATCGTAGAACGTCATCTAAAAAGCTAGATTCCTGACATATCTTTTGATGTGTGCTATGGTCTAGTGGTTTAGGTGTTGGACTCCTGATTTCCGGACGGGGTCGCGAGGGTTCGACTGTCGGCAGGGAATCAGAAACCAGCATTCTAAATTCCTCTAAAACATGCTTGTATCGAAAAATCGAAAAATACACACAGGCCCGTGCCAGTCTTCGTCTGAGGCCAACCACAGCACTTTCATCGTACTGTAGCCAGCGCATTCCACAAATTCATATGCTGCTGCCGAAAGGAAGGTGGTGAACAAAGTAATCATGATAACTTCATCTAAAAATCTAGATTCCAGTCATCGTTTTGATGATGTGCAATGGTCTGGTGGTTACGCGTTGGAGTCCTGATTGCCAGGCGGGGTTGGCGAGGATTCGACTCCCGGCAGACGGGCAGAAACCAACATTCTAAATTCCTCTAAGACACGAAAGGTACACACCAACCCCACACACGTGTACGACAGAATCACAAACCAAATAGCGCCGAAGTTAAAAGTGAAAACATTAATAATAATAATAATAATAATAGTAATAATAATAATAATAATAATAATAATAATAATAATAAATAATCAAGCTTGTCTTAAATTTTCAACCAGATGTTCGCTCCTTATGTATAAGACGTATTGGTCACACTGAGATAATGTTTCATTGTAACAAATTTATGGTTGGTTTGGGAAACTGATTTACCAAAACGGATCACCAAGGGTAAATGCATGGGGGAAGAAAGCAGACCCCATGTGGGGATATTTGATATAAGGGAGGGGAGTTAACGCATCCTAATTCTCTAATACTTCACATCTCCATAATTATCCGTGTTCCGTTCGACAGTCGGGAAGTATACGCCCGATATAGTCATTAAGTTTACAATCTGTACACATATATTTGTAACCGTACACTGTAAACCATACCATTTAACCCCTTTACTGCCACGTCTACTTTAGCCATATTTGGAGAACTTCTATGTACGCCTGTATGCAAAAAAAAAAAACTCTAATAAGATTTATGACAAACTTGAAACTCTGTCATCTGATTAATTGTTGGAAAGGGCTCTTTGAGCCCTTTCCAACAATCAATCGGATGGTAGGTTTGATCTGCGCATACGAGAACGCACAGATAATCATCGTAAAATAGGTGACAATAGTGCTTTCGGCAGCGTAAGGGTTAAATTACGGAACAGGTAATAATAACGACCAGTTGCCGTTACTTCTACCATAAACTTTACGATAATGACTGTTATTATTTAAAGTTTTATCATAGGAAAAATAATAGAGGGGTGTTCATATAAAGAGCAACGTTTTTTTTTCAGAAAGAACGCAGTCCGGAATTTATTTATTTATTGATGTTTAAGATCACATATTTCTGCATAATGGCTAATCGTGACCGGTATAGGGCTTTTATTCCTGCTTTTGTAAAATAGTATAGTCGAAAGTTTCCTTGCTTTTGGAGAGCCAATGTTTATGGTACACAAATTAATATTTTGTTGATATCATACGGCTGTGGGTAAACAGTGTTATTTGGTGCACCCTGTATGACCTTTCCGTATAATGAAGGTGGGGGGGGGGGGGGGGGCAAATATCAGTTCCACGGTTTTGCTCCGGGATCAAACAAAACAAAAAGTAGGTCGGCATTGCCAAAAAGTGTAGTTTAATACTTCGGCGGATCCAGGGAGTGGAGCGCACCCGGCATGCGTCCCTCCCATTTTTTTTTAAATTGATAAAAGCGGGTTCTATCGCGCAACCCGACTCGCCGCTACGTGCGTCGGACGATGCCCCATCATAAGCTATGACTGAAATGTAACCGCCCCCCCCCCCCCAACCCAGAATCCTGGATTCGCCTCTGACTACCATATTTTCTCCCTAATATTTTCCGGTAGAAGTACCGGTGTGACAGGAATGGAAGTACGTAGGAACGTTAGTCCCTCTGGACTATTATTCCGCGGAATTATAGTCCTAGGTCTAACATTTCTAGGAATAGTAGTCCGGCGGACTACTATTCCTAGAAATGTTAGACCTAGGACTATAATTCCGCGGAATAATAGTCCAGAGGGACTAATTTTCCTGCGGACTTCCATTCCTGTCAAACCGGCAGCTGATTATCAGCACTTTTCCGTATTTTTAATGATACTTGTTTACAATGTTTACTTTATTTTCCTTAGTCTTCTTCCACATCTTTGTCAAAAACTCTGAGGTGTACCAATAATCTAAAAAAAATTAATACATTTGCTTTTTTGAAAACTAGCCAACCAATGGATTAAAAGATCTTACGAGTTCGAAAGCTATTTTTGTGAGAAATATGATTAATTTTTTTATACGTAACTATAATTTAGGAGGTTTTGAAAATCAGTTGTATATTTTTAATGAGACCTGATTGTTGAGCAAAATTCGGCGAATAATTGAAAAGTATATATTTACATATTTATTTAAAAAATAATAAATATACATAAACTCCCAAACAGAAGTTTAGAAGTTCGATATTGCACCTCATATCTTTTATCCCATTCAAATCATTGTTTACAACAAGTGGTCGTCTCGATGTGAGGCGACAAAATAGGAAAAACAGATTTGAATAAAAAATATATGAAAAATGGATGACGAATTTAATGCTTAGATATATAGCTATCGGTAAATTTAGCTATTTCATTAAACTTTTGGGCGAAGGTTAACAGAGTTTTTACTAATGCTTTTAGATAAAATACAATAGCTTTCGCGGAAAAAGCAATTTAAAGATTATAAACATCATTCAAATAAAAAATGCCAAAACATGTGATATAGTGTTTCTTATTTTGGATGTAAACTCATTAAACTGCAGCTGACGTCCTTGTGTTACTTCATTCAAAACGAATTATCTCGTCTCCACGTCACATTTTTCAATGTTGTCACGTCGAACAACGGATGTGCACGGGAGATTCATCAACAATTTCAACCCGAAAAAGGATGATTCTGCTTAAAATGTTGGCACTCAATAAGACTCAGGGACGTGGTTAGAGATTTCCGATTGGGGGGGGGGGGGGGGGGTATAGGGTAGTGAATTTCCAACTATAGGCGAAGGGACCTGGAGGGAAAACCCCCCTCCCGGTCCCTCCCCGTAGTTGGAAATTCACAACCGATAAAAATTTTAAAAATGAAGCCATGAAAGGGGGCATAAAATTGATTCTAGTAACTGAAATGCCAACACATTTATGATAGAATTATCAGGTTATTATTATTTGGTATTCTCCTGGGAATTGAATAAGATAAGATAAGATATTTATTGTCTCAGTATCAACAGAGATAGATGACAAGAACATTGATAACAGGTAACAAATTACACTGCAAAAAATATAGGTTCTCTTTAGAACCAAAACTAGTTCTAATCATGTCCCTGAGATGGAACCAGTTCTGTTTAAACAGTACTTATTTCAAATGAAATACATTTACCAAGATAAGCATTCAATTTTAACAGAATATTACATGAACTGAAGTAGATTCAGCAGTAAACTTGGAGCTTATTCAACGCAGTCGCCAAACATTTTGAAACAAAGGAGATATGAACAGTTGGCATATCGAACCAGTTTTGGTTTTGAAGAGACCCAAAACTGGTTCGATATGCCAACTGTTCATATCTCCTTTGCTTAATAATGATTTGAGATAACCTCGTATAAGCTCTAAACTTACGACTGAAACCCCCTCAATTTATGTTTAAATCTGTTAATATTTAATGTTAATCTTTATAAATTTATTTGATTTGAAATAAATACTGTTTAAACAGAACTGGTTCCATCTCAGGGACAAGATTAGAACCAGTTTGGGTTCTAAAGAAAACCTATATTTTTTGCAGTGTACAGGAACAAATCAAATGGACGCATACGATTACAAACAGGTATTAACGACTTATTGACGGCTTAGATCAAACAATGTGATACACTCTAGGATATATATGTACATATAGTGCGTAATATGTGATAAACAAATGCTCAAGCTTAGAACTTTGACAACTTCACACTCTCCTAACATTAAATCAGATCTTTTGCAGGAATGATCAATTTTCGATGTTTCATCATTTAAATAATAATACTTTATTGTCTTTCATTCCCATACATGGGTATATGACAACTAACAATGTGAATATATGTACAACAATAAAAACTAGAGCTGTAGGTTAACCGAACCGAGGTTTTTAGGTTTTTTTTAAAAACCGAAACCGAAACCGTCGACATCCCGTAATCTAAGGTTTTTCGTTTTTCATTAAATACTCTCTTGCTGCAGAAATTCACAGAATGTAGCCATCCCAGAGTAGTGAGAGTACCCAGACACTGCCAATGGCAGTGTCTGGGTACTCTCACTACTCTGGCAAGGCAACATTCTGTGAATTTCCGACATTTAAGTTTAGTTGTGTTTGCAGCTTTCCTCAAGTTGCGTGTAGGTGTCAGACCTCGAAAAATGGCCAAGCACAATAAAAGTTCTGTATATTTAGGTAATTATTATATTGGACTTCCTGATTCTTCATGTATCATAGCTTATTTCGGGCATTCATTGAGTTTCACTGCCATTCAGTTATGACTCCGGACATAAGCATGAGTTTTATTGAATTTTATTTGGCCTCATGAACAAACCGAAAACCGAACCGAACCGAGGTTTTACTCCACCTGAAAAACCAAAACCGAAACCGAACAAGAAATTTAAAAACCTACAGCTCTACTCAAAACAAACAGACAAAATACAATCATACAATACAACTATTAAAATGGGAATATATGTATCCGGTACTAGCAATATCTTGAGTCTTTTTTTTTTATTTTGTTTTTTTTTCAACTTTTTGCAGTTGTCTGGGCATCCACGCGTTTTTGGAACGAATTATGGACATACCGCATGGCTTTAGGTGTTATGTCAGAATCAAAAGATCCGATTAACGCCTTTGCAAGATCCTTGTGACTCCTGCCATTAACGCCGGGTAGAATGGAGTTAATTTCCTGTAGGAGTTCTTCACTGTCTCCGGAGTAGAGAGAGCACTCAAACAGAAAATGGAACTCGTCCTTTAACTTATTATTGCAAAACGGGCAAAATCTTTCTTCGTGTGGAATAGGTGGTCTGCTATGCCTACCAGTCTCAAACGCTAATTTATGCGCGCTTATCCTTAGTTTTGTAAAGGACTGTCTGGTCGCACTGTCCTTTTCTATCAAAAGATATTCTTCCATTGTAAAAGAATCCTTCCCCGTTCTATAGAATGCGAATTTAGATGAATTTCGAAAATTTGACGACCACCAAATTACATATTTTTCTTCCAAAGTCTTCTCCATGGAAAATAGCAATTTCTTGGTGTCAAAAGTAGCTTGATTATGCCACACGTGAACAAAATTGAGGCTAAGCGGAATGTTTTTAACCGCATTTAGTTTCATTTTATAACTGTGAATGATGGAATTAACTCATGATAATGATTTTACATGTGATTTTCTTGAAGTGCATTTCGGGGATTTTTTTATTACGATAAGTAAACGTACTACAGAAATCTCGTACCGATTGACATCATGCATACTTATGAAGCACGATATTGCGTACACTGTAGTTGTAAATAGTTGGATTTTTTGCTGATTTGAAACCGAGTTGGAATTTTGGGAAGAAAAGGAGACATCAGCATCGCCAAAGCAGCTCTAAAATCTAGATAGATGGAATTTCCAACTTCTCATGCCTTGCCCTCCGAATTTCCAGCTGCAGGAAATTTTGGCTAGGATTGGATGTGAGAACCCCCACACCCCACCCCTGTCGCCACGTCCCTGATAAGACTCCCCATCAAGGGTAGCAAAACTTCCATAGCTCCCAACATAAATTTACTGTGCATGGCATTGTCGCCTGGCACGAGTGATTCGCGGCCTCGCATTACGTCGCTAATATCTGTCGAAAATTCTATCACCTTGATCCCCTTGTTCACTGAGGAGCTGGAATGTTGGAAGAAGGAATTTAAAAAAAAATACCCAATATTTTCGATTTGAACGTACTGCTGTCAGTTAAGTCCGTCCATTTAAATTGCTATGTATCTACTAATTAAGACGAAAACAGACCGAACGCGTGCGTGCGAATGTTTTCGTGCGAATTCGGACCGACGGCAGAATTAATTGCCGCAGACAATTAAAACAGTGTCACGTAGAGAGAGTGACCACACCGATAGCGATTTTTTCGTGCGGTGAACCGAAAATGGATCTTGTTCTACATTTTGACGCACGCGGCTCGTATCACCATGACGGACCAAATAGAGAAGTTGATAACGGAGGTGCAAGGATTTGAATATCAATCAAGAATAAAATCAAACGCATCGATATCCACCCGAAAAAACTGTTGAAATCTCTCGGGATCCTCCATCAATTCTCGCACACGTCGATGGTATACTTCTAGGCTTTTCCCCTTTTCATATATTGAGTGTACCCAATATTTACTTTCATGTCGGTTTCTTGCGAGCATCTTGAACCATCATATATAGCCAAAAAATCGGGGTTTTTTGGGGTCTTCTGTAACACGAAATGGTCCTTGCCAATTCTTTTAACTGGAAGTCAAAAGTCAGTGAAGGGACAATTTGCTCCATTGAACCAGAATTGAAGGATTTGGGGTTTGTCATCACATGGAGGGTAAATAAAAATGTATTAAATCAGTTTTATGTGGTTTATATATGAACAAAAAAACAAACTCAACAAAAAAACCTGAAGAATATTAAACTCAATCACAAAATAAAAGAATGAATGAGATGGATGATAATTTTAAATCCCACGGCCTCCAGTGGTCTTTTGACTGAGATCCCAAACCATTGCCTGGAAAGGGTTAATTTGATGTACCACCAATTCCGCTGACTTGGACAAATCGGGCACATACCCATTACCCAGTGAAAGGGAATGCATCAAAGATACACTCCAATTCCCTAGGTCGGTTCCATGTTGGTTGAAATTAACCTGTACCAAACTAGTGAGTTACAAAAGTGACTCTCGGTATATTATCTTTTACGGGATGGAACTCAACCTTCCTAGGTTTATTCAGCGCAGCTGCTAATTAAAGCGTTAATGTCGAAATAAGCCTTTTTCGAAACTGCCATCTTGGAATTTAATATATGCAAGGTTACAGGGCGCGAGGTGTAAACATTCAATACAACACGCTGTAAGAAGAGAGCGGACGAAGTGCTTCGGACCCCATTACGTTGATTAGTGCCAATACAAAAAACATTCAGTCAAGGTTACCATTTGTTTAAGGCAATGGCAATAATGTATGAGAACTGTCATTTCGAATTGAGTTACTATCAACTTAAATGGTGTTTGAATGCACGCTGTGTCATGACTCTGTGGCCGTGGGCACTGTCAAGGTCGACAACTTTTGAGGATTTCCCAAGCCGGGAAACTCCGTGCAACGAGTATTTCCTTTTTGTCACTCAAAACAAGTCCTCGACTCCGTTAAAAAAGTCTTTAAACCTGCGATATCGTTTAAAGTCGTCTAGGGTTTCCCCTTTAGTTAATTTTAATGATGACATTGGTTCTACGAATATAAACTTGATATTTCACAAAAATAGTCGACTTGGCTGACGTAGAACTCAACGCGATGGACATGGAAATCCCTGTGTTTACACCCCGCGACCTGCGACCCTGCATAGATTAACGTCCAAGATGGCAGTTCGAAATAGGCTTATTGAGATGGGGTGGGGCGAAATGATAGAAACCTGCCCTTTTATAGACAAATTACGGCTAAAAATTGGAATATCAGTTAAGTTACTGATTGACTGTCTCTATATCAGAGACTCAAAGAACAAACATGTTATGGTGTGAACCATGGGATACATTGGCTCAGGAATACACGGATGTTACCCGAAACCAAGAAATACCACAACAAGACTTTCTTTTTATAAAACAGTGATAAGCAGAATAGATTTGGGTAATTACGGTATTTATATTTTATATTTTGCCAAAACTCTTACACTTTATTGAAGCAGTGGCACGTCTGTCTTTGTTCATGGAGGAAAACTGTCTGACGTACGGCAATATTGCTCGCGTCGTATAAATTCATTTGCCCGGATTCGGTGTGGATTTAAAATTCGCACGCACAAGAAATATTCGCACTTCAGAAAATATTCGCCCGGTGGGAAATTCGCACGCACACGTTCGTTTGTTTTCGCCTTAATACGTTATGCCGGGCAAAACATTCATCGACAAGCCTGCTACTTTTCCTCCGTATATTCGCCTCTCTCAGATTCTGTTATTTTGTTTTTCTCACAATCCACAGCTTACTATTCCTCTTTAGGTCGAAGATGGTGCGTTTTTTTATGTTTTGAGTGGTTACAAGTTGAGGGTAAGAAGCTGTATATTGGGATATATCATACACTGAGAGCACCAAGACGCCACCTGCAATGCTAAAGCATTGCAGATGGCGCCTTGTTGCGCTCAAGGGACGATATATTGGAAATATCGTCTCCATCTTGCGTCGGTAATGGTTACGACATTAGTCCTTATTTTTCCACATTACTAATCTTTTTTTTTTATAAATTCGCCAGAATCGTAACCATCGTAGAGATTGAGTGGGTGTGGAGGGACCATTACATGAATTTGCCCTACAGTTCTTACGTACACACTCCTTTCCTTCTCGGTGAGCATTTTAAACGAGGAATCTGTAATATCGGAAATGGAACACTCGATTTTGGCGTGGCAAAAGGTGTGATAGACTGTCGCAGCCTTTGCCGTGGCATTGTCGATTGACGTGGCTAATTTCTAGAGGTAATCTAACTAAGGCTCGCTCGGCGAATCACGATTTTTCTCTCGAATCGAATAAGACAAAATGTTTGAAAGCAAATTGAATTCACTTCTCAAATTGTTACGATAGTACTCTTGTCATACTAGTAGAGTTCATGTCGTACCAGAATATTAGAAACTTGACCAAGTATCACTAAGGTTGTCGAAGAAAAAGCTACATATCGCCCCTCGAGTGCAACAAGGCGCCATGTGCAATGCTAAACATTGTTGTTCTCAGGGAACGATATATTCTACAAACTAGAAGCAACACGATCTCCACTGTGGCTTCAAGTGACATTTTTATGAATGCTCCGACTGAATTCGTGTTATCGTCGCCCGAGTGCTGGAATGTCCTATGTCCCATATGGGACATAGGACATTCTAGCACGCAGGCGACGTTATCTAGTAAGGCTGATTACGGTTAATCTCGTTCCTCAGAAAACTGCAGGATGAGTTGTTATCTTCAGAAAGTCGATAATAAAGAAATGTATGAAATTCAAAAATATGCAGCATTCGATTTATTTTCGAATAATCGAGGTGTTTTCAAATTGAATCTAATCAGTGGCAAGATTTGATACCGAATCGAACGTCGACCGTTCGCCTGACAATACGCATGACTCACATATCCCCAAACAACAGGCATCCTATTAGCAACTGTAAAGTCAAAGAGCACTTTTGTGGATTTTAGGCTTATAAATTATCAAGTTATTATTATTAAATAAGAAATGAATTTGTGATAGTTCCATGTCTACGCATAATGAGACCTTTGAATAGGCCAGCTGTTGGACAACAGTGGTGTGGCCGAGTATTGTTCGTCGATTTGTTTTAAAAAATGAATTAGGAGGGCATCACACCCTGAAATCTCTAATTTACGCCCCTGAAAATCCCCAATAGATTTATCCATTTACCTTATAGACAGTTTAATATGCTGCAGTACCATTTGGGGTCACGGGTGTAAGATGGTTGGGTTAATAAAACAATGGTTTATTGAGGGGACGATACATAATTTTTCACTGCAGTGTGAAGTCTGAATTAAGCGAAAAATTAAACTCCTCCGACAAGTCATATTTTTGGTTAAAACATATTTCATTTGTTAGGAATTTCGTCATTACAATATATTTTATGTCCCAGTCAAATGTACTTATAGTTAACATATCCAGCAACAGGGCTGATAAAAGAACATTCTACAAGGTCGTTTACTCAACAAGTTCGCTATAGAAATTGTACTCAAGTTACAACTGTTTCTTTTATAACGATTACATAGTGGGTACTCCCCCCCCCCCCCCCCCCCCCCACACACACACAATATAACTGACCATTTGACCATCTTTGTCACTGGAAGAAATTATAGCAAGGACAAATCTGTATACATGCTTGAAGTACATAGTTTGGATCACACTAGCTAAATACTTAATTGATGTGCAAACCAGCACGCGTCTCTAGCACCTGAGCTGTTAACTGCGGAGCGCCGCGGGCCATTTATCGTACTCTGTGTCTGAGTAAATTTTGACAGCTCTCATTTGATGTTCGTTGTCTGTAATCTGTTTAATTACCGATTGGACGCAACCAGCATCACAAAACGACCCACTCAAAACTTATAAATGTCATTTATAAGGCCAGTCTCAGAGTCTCACAACAGGTGCATGTTAAGATGCAGTTAGTGTTAACTGGAAACGAATCCGGCCTGGTCCACGTCTCAGGGATAGTTATGTAAATATGACAGTAGACAGGTTGTAAGTGAGTGTGATTCAGTGCCTGCGTGATATTGTGTGTGGGGTAATCGAAATAAGAGAATGTCTAGAACTGTTGAAATACCTTCCATTATTGTTGTCTTATATGTTATTTTTTAAACCTACCCGTTTGTAAATTTTTTGTCAAGCCATACCATTTATTTAATATGGTCGTGCAATAAAGTATTCTATTCTATTCTATATTCTTTAACATTTCCTAAAAATGTCAGTAAATTTAACACAAAGGATATTGGAATTTCAGATAAAAATTGAAATTTTGAAATGTTAACGAATTTGTATTATCCATCTTGGCAGCATTTCACAAACTTCGGGCATTTTCCTGTATGGTAGTATAAAAAATACAGAAGCTGGCTTTTTTACAATTTTTTCCCAATCTGTTTGAACGGTTGACTTTTATTCCCCATTGAAATCAATTTAACCCTTTACCTAAAATGAAAAGCAGACGACACTTGCAAACAAAATTCTTGAATAACTATTTTTTTTTCTCATTTTTTCTCTCAAAAACATAGGTTTTGACCCCTCATTGGAACGAGCTCGACGAGCTCGTTCCAAAGAGGGGTCAAAATCTATGTTTTCGAGACAAAAAATGAAAAAAATAATGAAAATTAATTGGCGATTTTTGTGAATAGCGCCTGCCGGTTTTGGCCGTTACGTTGGGTAAAAGGTTAAAATAATAGAACGGCGTTTTTTGTAACTCTTTTTCCAGTTCATTATATCATCAGTATGTGCAGGGTTGCTTATAATGCGTCATGCTAGGGAAAAATCGTTTCATTTATTAAAAGTTATAAAAGGAAACCTGGCTTTATTTTCTTCTGGTGTTAGAGATGTTTTCTCAACAATTACTCGCTTCTTAATTGAACCTTCTTCGCTCGTCTAATAATCTCAAGGTATATAACGAAATCGAAAGTCGATTTTCATGACGATATAAGTCAGGGAAGCATGCCACATACACACCCACCCCTGCCCCGATCCCACTTTTATTATTACGTACCTACTTGCAAATAAAATATGCTTAATCAAATGTATAAAAGGAAGTGCACAACCAAAAAGTGTATGAGATAAATATACGCAACGTGTATATAAAGTATACATGAAGTGTATAAAATAATTATACACAAAGTGTATGCAAACTATACATAAAGTGTATAAAATGAGAATACACGATACAAACTTTACACTTATGTTGATGGGCCGTTTCTTGTAACTAATATATGGGGTAGATCCTTGACTTCATTCATTTTAACGAGCTTGAACAAGCGTGCTATGTAAGTTCAGAAGCTATTTGGCACGGAAAATCCCCCAATAGTAAAAGCCACACAGAAAAAAACCGCAGTGGTAAAATCCCTGTGGGAAAAAACTAACAAAAATCGCATGGGTAGGGATAAACCCTAAACATTTTTTTCACTTTGCTGATTATTCAAAGAAAATAAATAAAATTAATAAAAAATAGCAAAACTTTATATCCACGTGGTTCAGAAAATTATATGCTACACTAGCATAAAATATAGAAATAAATGTACATGTCAATGAGCTGATTCAAATGGCATCCATATTGGTTCGGTTTGGACGATAATACCAATTACTTGTCCATATTTGTTTTATATTAACCCTTTACCTAACATGAAAAGCAGACGACACTTGCAAAAACAATTCTTGAATAACTAATTTTTTTCATTTTTTGTCTCAAAAACATAGGTTATGACCCCTCGTTGGAACGAGCTCGTCGAGCTCGTTCCAACGAGGGGTCATAACCTATGTTTTTGAGACAAAAAATGAAAAAATAATGAAAATTAATTGGAGATTTTTGAGAATAGCTCTGGCCGGTTTGGGCCGTTACGTTGTGTAAAGGGTTAAAGAACAAAGAAAATGTTCTATATATATAATCTAGAGGTTATCTACGCTATTTTAGTGAATATCGGGAATTATCTCATGAGTGTGGACCTGAAAGTTTTATTTTTCAAGAGCGCTTGCGCGAGAAAAATAATACGTTCAGGTCCACATGAATAAGATTCACTAAAATAGCGTAGATTTTCTTTTTATTATATGCTACGTGACATTTTACTGCGCAATTTTCAGCCCAATTCGACTGCAAACAGTTTCAAGACAATAACAATGATCAGCTGATCGTTCCTTCAAGGCGACGTTCAAGGTAACGTCATGCGCCGAAGCGTGTGGACCTGAAAGAATTATTCTTCACTCTCGCAAGCGCTCGTGAAAAATAAAACTTTCAGGTCCACCCACACTCATGAGATAATTCCCCGATATTCACTAAATAGCGTAGATTTTCTTTTTATTATATGCTACGTGACGTTTTTACTGCGCAATATTCAGCACAATTTGTCTGCAAACAGTTTCAAGACAATAACGAAGATCTGTTGATCTTTCCTTCAAGGCAATGTCATGCGCCGAGGCATGACGTCATTTAGGAAGCAACTGAGGAATATTTCTCGATATCCATCGAGTCGATGGATATCGAGAAATATCTTTTAGAAAATTTTCGATAATTCACGGGCTACCATATAATAAAAATCCATATTAACCCCTTGCATACTGAAGTCAGAATAACATGCGATTTTTGTTTTTTCTCATATGTTTTTCTTAAACTTTTTGTTTTTATTTCAGTGTTTTTTTTCCTGTACTCTGAAGATGTATATGTTACAGTAAATATGTAAAATCAGTAAATATGTATAATTCCTGAAAAGTTCAGTAAATATGTATAATTACTAAACTGATCAGGAATTATACATATTTACTGAAAGTTTTAGGAATTATACATATTTACTGAAATATCAACTGATTTTCTATACTTGTTTACTGAAAGTGTGATTTGGGTGTATGACAAGCCAGATCATGTTTTTAATCATTTTATTGATATAATAACAGAAACAAAATATGATATGATGATGCTGTCAAATGAAGTAGCCGATCCATTCCTATCAGATTTAACCAGGTACCACTGCCCCATCTGTATCGAGGTTCACTTAACGAAAATTACCGCAAAGAGTTTTAAACGTCGAGTATGGTTATATGATGAGGGCGATTATAAGGAGTTGAATAATTCATTGGCAAGACTGGGACACAATTTTTTCATATACGAATCTGGATACTATAGTCAACATGTTTACTTCCAATGTCCTTGAACTAGCTTCTAAGTATATTCCCAATAAAATCAAAACAATTAGAAGAAATGACCCAAAGTGGATGCGTAATGAAATTAGGCATTTGATTCGTCAACGGAAACCCCTTTACCGAATTGCCAAGTCGAAAGGTCGGCCCGAGGCTTGGGAGAAATACCGCTCCAAAAGAAACGAGGTCGTTTCAGCCCTAAGAAAAAAAAAACAAAACAAAGACCAATTGTATTGGACCATTGGATTAAAGTTTGTGCCATTCCAAAAGAACTCCAGTTTCCACAGCGGCATAAAGAGAACTCCATTTGCAGCATTGCTTGGTTCTGTTGGCAAAGTGGGTCTCACAACATCCAGCCTTCCACAAGAGGTCATCTCCAAGCTGCAGACAGAAGACGACCTTCTCCAGGTGTTACAACAGCAACCAATGCCAGAAAATTCAATTGACACACCACCACAAGATGAAGAAATTGAAGACCGCACTGAAGACATTGAAGAACGCACTGAATCCATTCTAGAGAACAGGAAGAGAGCAGCTGAATCCCAACTTAAGCAAGCAGAGAGAATGGTAAAAAGAGCAAGATCGTCCAAGATCGAATTTTATGATGTGTTCTCGTGGTATGCTTCTTGTTTGTTTGATTTTTAAATATGTATACTTCCTAAAAATTTCAGTAAATATGTATAATTCCTGATCAGTTTAGTAATTATACATATTTACTGAAATTTTGAGGAATTATACATATTTACTGATTTTACATATTTACTGTAACATATATAGAGTACAGTCGCAGCGGACTGGTCGCAATCCACGCGTGGAGTGTGATTGATGTCCACGCATGCATTTACCAGGTAATAAAAATCATCAGCAGCAAAATTTTAGTTAATGAAGCACTGGGTTGTACCCGGTGTTTCATTAATTAAATTATTGCTGATTATATCTATAATTAGTATTTGTAATCTAATATTGCCCACCCTGTGGAAAGCGACCAGTTCACTGCGGCTTACTGCAGGATTTTTCCCACAATATCCAAGAATCACCTTCCGCTCAGCAAAAAGATGGTGATCCGGGGGGAGTCCACCAAAAATTTGCAAGACGTGACGTGGGGGTGGGTGGGTTTTTTGAGTGCGCCAAAAATGTGCATTTCCAACTTGTGCAATTTTTTGAATTTTTTAAAAATATATCAATATATCAGCTAATATATACCGTCATTTGTGTTTCAAACCTTAAAGATGATGTTGTACATCACACTCTTAACATAAATACAACATCAGGAGGCTTTATATGTGAGAATATTGGGCTTAAACTGGGAAAATGTCACACGTTAGTAGAGGGTGGGTGTCTTGTTCGAAATGTAGAAAATATGCAGACAATATTTTGGGAACAATTCAAATGAAAATTTGTTCCCGTATATGTACACCTGTTCTGGCCAAGCCTATAATGAACAGCTTGTCATTTGTAGATTGGGGCCCACAGCAGCCCACGGAGGTTTAAATTGGTGGTACCAGTTTAGCCCTTTACCTAACATGAAAAGCAGACGACACTTGCCAAAAAATGACTGAATAACTATTTTTTTTTTCATTTTTTTGTCTCAAAAACATAGGTTATAACCCCTCATTGGAACGAGCTCAACGAGCTCGTTCCAATGAGGGGTCATAACCTATGTTTTTGAGATAAAAAATGAAAAAATAATAAAAATTAATTGGCGATTTTTGAGAATAGCGCTGATGGGTTTTGGCCGTTACGTTGGGTAAAGGGTTAAGAACATTATGAAAACCCCCTAAAGGCAGCTGTGCCTACTAAGTTTATAAGTTTATTTTGGATTTTAATGGGAGAGTGGGGGTGGGGTGGGTGTCTGAGAACGGTAGTAGACAATTTGCACATAGGGGTGGGTGGGTATAAAAAGGAGCCGAATAAAAAATAGGACGTCACGTCTTGCAAATTTTTAGTGCCCCCCTCCCCCTTGGGTGATCACTGATTTTACTTATCCATTTCTGTAAGACGTGCTCAGAGGGAGCTATCAGCTCATCACAATTGTTAAACCTCTTTTATATATAAATTCTCTGAACAACTTTTGTATTAAAATCTTTCATGGCCAACGTTTCGAAAGCCACTGTTGTTTGCTTCGGGACTAGAAAAGCAGTTGAATCGAAATTTGACGTTACGTATACAACTTAGGTAAATAACCAATGTAATACGTAGACACACGACAAGCGGCGGCGATACCAGATTGATGAAAGCATATATACGAGTGGGAAAACAGCTGCCGTTCTGACATCCTTTTAAAGTGGCAGTTTTTTTCTCTCGTAAATCCACAGCGATAATCTGTCCGTCTGGAAAAGGCACATATGACTTGGAGTTAGTGAGGTATTGATTGGTTGGTGTGGTTAGGAACATATGTATATTGCTGGATGGGGATGTTCTCGAGTCACACTATAACTACTCTCCGTTTTCACTTTCCGTCGTCAGATTCTTATAATATTACCAGCGGGTGAATACCCGGCATTGCACGGGAGAAGATGGTAATATCAATATACCCTCAGATATGATCGGCTTAGCCGTTTTCGAAATAGAATGTCAAGGTCACCAATTTCAAGGTCAAGGTCACCCTGATAAGTCAAAATGATCGATGAGTCAATATACCAGCACATACGAAATTTTAGCCCGATCGGCCCAGCCATTTTCGAAATAAAAGGTCAAGGTCATCAATTTCAAGGTCATCCTGCATGGGGACGACACCCATCCCATGTTACTCGCAGGGGCAAATTACCCTCGTGTACAAAATTTGAGATCGATCGGTCGAGAAACGGAGGAGTTCACCCGGAACAAAGATTGAGAGACAGATACAGACATTCGTATTTATATATTAGATTACAGTTGAAAATATTCTGTCAGTGAGCCCAGCCCAGCCCAGCCCAGCCCAGCCATCATAGTCTATTTTTCATTGGAACTGACTGCATGTTGGAAACATGCTGTTCAATTGTCATAGCATCACGAACCTGTTTGAAAAATCCAGATAGCCTACATCTGAACCTACTTAATTCCATATCTCAATCGAATAACTCTGTTTGCATAAAATTTCCAAATCTCACAACAGTTACCATACTTTCAGTGCAAATTTGACCTGTTAACTGGTAGAGTGCTAAATTATTTTTAGTCATCAAAATTTATTAAGAAATCTTTGCCTTGTTACAATTTATGGGAGAGTGCCTACAGGCACTCTCCCATAAATTGTAACAAGGAAAATCCATACAGACCAAATGATCAAGATTCAATGATAATATGAAGGGCACCCAAAGAGTTTAATACCTCTGAGTTGCCGTACGTACATTTTAGAGTAAAGCCCAAATATGGGCTTCCGACACTCAACCAGTTAATTACATATGACATAAACTCCTGTTAATTGAATAAAAAAAATATAGTAATACATCCATGAATTACTCTGACAACCATTAAATTCCCTGTGTTTTAGGCCTAATTCGCCTCTTTACATCCAATACAGGAATTTTTTTCTACTGTATCTTGTTTGACAAGGAGGCTCCACGAGCTCTCTTGAACAAGATTTAATGGAATGAATGGTCATGTTAACAATAGAATACAGGAAAATGGTCCTGTAACTTGAATACTCATGTTAACTGAATATTTTCACAGGCAAGGAGAATTAGTCTAGTTAATTAATCAGTTAATTAATTAGTCAATTCCAATGTTCTAATTAACTAAACGGGTGCAGTCGTAATCAGTGTAACGGGACAAAAAACTGGCCGTGTTTTTTTCAAGGGACAAGATAGCGTTTGATATCTATGCGTCGGTGTGTTTGTTTGTCGTGTTTTACAGCTTAACCCTTTCACTGCCACGCCCACTTTAGCCATATATGGGGGACCTTTATGTATGCCTGTGTGCGACGAAGTTTAATAACAGTTATGACGTACTGGAAACTCTCTCATCTGATTAATTGTTGGAAAGGGCTCACTGAGCCCTTTCCACCAATTAATCAGATGGTAGGTTTGATCTGCGCATACCCGAACGTACAGATAATCATCATCATAAAATAGGTGACAATTGTCGCTTTCGGCAGCGAAAGTGTTAAATACGCGTGAGCAAATAAATATACGCTAACATGTCAGCAAAGAAGATCTCTATACTAACAAAGTTGAACATCGCAATCTATAAAACTCGTCAATTTTTAGAAAAGTGTAGAGTTTCGTGGTGGGGTTGGTGGGGAGGGTGGGGTGTATCTGCCCGAGACTGTATTAATGAAATTCTGTTTCGCCCGCATTTATTTGCTTTGGAAACTGGACTGATAGAAACAACAGACAACTGCAAGAGCTGTCCATGGGAAGTGACACTGGTAACTCACTTCAGAGATTTCGGGTGTTTCACCCGTGTTTGCCCGACCACGGCATGAATTTACCCGATGATTCTTACATACATCTACCTATATATGCATACTGGGAGGGCGTTCACCACGACATCGCCGATTACGATGGCTAATCTATCCAAAGCACATATATCACCGAACCAGAAACACTCTAAATAATAGTACTCTACCTGACCGCTCCCCGACGAGACATTTTTTTTTTTTGGGGGGGGGGGTGGGGGGTGGGGGGGGTGGGGGGGAGGTGGGAGTGGGGACAATGGATGACATCCCCACACTCACCAAACGTTCGCCTCTTATTATCATGGCGTTAACCCCTTGAACCCCAGAGGCCGCTTTTCAGACCAGTAACATGATACTTCATAATTTCATCAAGTCGTCGAGTCCGGTTAGTCCTTGGATGGGTGACCATCTGAGCGATCGATTCGGACTCCTGCGTTGTGTCCTTGGGCAAGGCGCTTAACCCCGATTGTCCACATGGTGGCACGATGACGCCGTGTACTAAGGCATACTGCACGTCGATGGTGCGCATGTCTTCAACCAATCTAACCCTGCCTGTGCTGCAGTGCGGAGTTACGATGTTGGGGAGCTGGCAGCTGCTCGTCGTTGCTCGGTGGTTCTCTCCGGGTACTCCGGCTTCCTCCACCCGTAAAACTGTCACAGACACGATATGACCTTGGCTGTTAATGTGTCGTTAAACCCTAAAAAATGCATTAAGCAGGTTGACTTTTGAGTGAAGGTGTGGTGCAGATCAATCAATATTTTCAATGTGCAGCCTTAAGGCTGCACGTTGAAAATATTAATTGGTTTACCCCCAAATAAAGAATATGGACTCTTCCCGTTGCTGCCATTGAACTGATATGGAAGATACCACTAGGGTTCAAAGGGGTAATGGTACAAGCGAATAATAATCAGTTTTGTGTAAGTAATAGCTTGATGGGTGATAACCATAGAATGGATTTATTAAATCAATTTGATTAATCGATGTGTGCTATTGGTGTATTGTGTTGGATGTTTTTGCACTATCAAAGTCTCCAGTGTTACTTTCTATATGTATACTTCAAACTATTTGGCATTTTCCCAGTAAAACGAAAACGAATGCCAGGTATGTCTATTAAAACTCTTTACCTAAGACGAAAAACAGACGATAGTTGCAAACAAAATTATCGAATAAATTAATATTTTAATTTTTTTCTCAAAAATATAGCTTATGACCCCTCATTGGAACGAGCTCACCGCGCTCGTTCCAACGAGGGGTCATAAGCTATGTTTTTGAGACAAAATATAAAAAAAATTAATGAAAATTTAATGGTGATTTTTTGTAAATAGTCCTGGCCGGTTTTGGCTGTTACGTTGGGGAAAGAGTTAATAATTTAGCTTCGCTGGATGTTTTCTTCCGAGAATTTTTGAGACTCTTCATTTTACTGTGTTTTTGACTCATTTTGCGTTCTTATTTATTTATTTATTTATTTATTTATTTATTTATTTATTTATTTATTTATTTATTTATTTATTTAGAGGTATAATGATACTTTCAGCAGCCAGGTCCATATCGGGTCAAAGACTTTTACGGTTAGAGGCTACCGGAGTACCCGGAAAGAACCACAGAACAGTGGGAAATAACTGTCGGGTTCTCAATCTAATCGTTATTCGCTTCACCAAAGAACGCTTAGGTTAACATTTAACACAACATAACGGAATACAGGCCAGCTTTGTTACTATTATTTCCATTTTTGCCTCAAAAACATAGCTTATGACCCCCTTTGGGACGAACTCGTTCCAAAGAGGAGTCATAAGCTGTGGTTTTTTTCAGGCTAAAATGAAAATTTTGCTTATTCAAGAAATGCTTCTGGGAGCGGTCGTCTTCTATTCGTGATGAGGAAAGTGTTATAAGGGTTATCTCACACATCAGTGTACTTCATTCGGGTACAGGACCAAAAGTCCCTTTGTAAAAAGGTTCTTGGATGAAAAGTCTACAAAGTAGAACAATATGACTCCACCGAGTGATGATAGAAACCTGCCTTTAACCACTTTTTAACCTTTTGTACCCTGATGGTATCTTCCATGTTAGTTCAGTGGCAGCAATTGGAAAAGTCCATATTCATTATTTGGGGGTAGAACAATCAATATTTCCAACATGCAGCCCTAACTTAGGGCTGTACGTTGAAAATATTGATTGATCTATCCCACACATTCACTTACCAGCCATTCTACTTAATGAAATTATGACGTATCATGTTCCCGGAACGGAAAAGCGGACTCACGGGTTTAAAGAGTAAAAAATCATATATTTTGCTCTTTCATGTTTGATGAATAAAAAATTATCCGAGGCCGCCGTTTCGGAGATCAACATTTTATTATTATTATTATTATTTATTATTATTATTATTATTATTATTATTATTATTATTATTATTATTATTATTATTATTATTATTATTATTATTATTATCAACAACAGTAACCACACTTGTCTCGTAAATTAGAATGTAATCTTCTGTGCCCATCACATTGTTTTAATCGATGTGTCACCATTCGTAGTATCTGTGCTGTTCATAAAAAGAAACTGCCGCTTTTTGGGGCTAGGCAGAAGTGAGTGAGACATGGTGCTATTTTTCCAGAACTCAAATTCTATGTAACTGCCCCTGTAGCCATAACAGTCGATATTACGTTGGTATTTAGATTCCAGGTGCGACCACACACGATTTGTAAGTTAACCGTTCACCTAACATGAAAAGCAGACGACACTTACAAAAAAAATTCTTGAATAACTAATTTTTTTCATTTTTGTCTCAGAAACATAGGTTATGACCCCTCATTGGAACGAGCTCGACGAGCTCGTTCCAATGAGGGGTCATAACCTATGTTTTTGAGACAAAAATGAAAAAAAATAATGAAAATTAATTAGCGATTTTTGAGTATGGCGGTGGCCAGTTTCGGCCGTTACGTTGGATAAAGGATCAACGTATTTTTAAACTTCTTAATTAATGATAATAATAAAACTTGCCTGGCTATATCTCCTTATAATAACTATACTAACTATTTTCGTGCATACTGTCGCAGAAGTAAATTGTTACTTTCCGTAAATGGTCAAAAAATAATTCTAAAAAAAAATATTTAAAATCGATATTACCATTGCTAATAGGCATGCAGAAATATTTTGATTATAGTATCTGCTGTCCGTCGACCATTTTAAGATAAAAGAATTATATGCCAATACCCTAATATATTTTTTTCAAAAAAAGAAAAGAAAAATCAAACAAAAGCATATTCAGTAACGGAGAGTTGAAATATTCGCTCACTTTAGAAATTCGGGATAAAATTTTAGACAGAAATTCATTCAAAGTTGACGAAACAGGCTATAATTTTGAATACCATATTTTTCTTACCAAAAACTTGACAGCTTTCAAGTTCTCACTAAAATTAGTTTGAAAGACTTGTCCCGTGGGACGGAATGCAGCAGGGGGAGTTGGCAGTAGCGAATATTGGCAGTTTTGTTGCGAAAAGACGAAATGATCATTTTAAAGACAAATATTACAGAAATTTTAATATTTACTTGCTTTGTATCGATACAGTACGTGGAGAGTGTGTTATCACTAAATCACCCGCAGAGTGGTGATTCCACCCGAGCAATAATTGCAAATTTGTTGCAAAGCGCAACCAGCACCAGCAAAGTTTCAGCCAATGGACCTCCGGGTTAAACCCGGAGGTCCATTGGCTGAAACATTGCTTGTGTTTTTTGTCGATATGTACAAAATTTGTAAGTTATAGCTTGGGTGATAACTCCACTCCGCGGGTGATTTAGTTACAATCTACTCTCCACGTACTGTATATAGAAATTTTATTGCATCATATCGCGTTGCCGGAGCACTGGACTCCTGGCAATCATGACAAATTCAATTTTCGTACTAAAATTTTAATCAGTCACCTTACGCTAGTACACGTTGCCACGAGTGCGTACAGAAGTGATGGTGTTAACCATATTTTATTCTAGTCATCTTTTTTACATGCATGCCTTTTTATATAGTTTTCTTTTATTTTATATGATGCCATACCTTTTCTATGTATTACGGTAGTGCAATAAAGTTTATTTATTATTATTAGGGTATTTTAAAAACACTTAACATTTATTTCTATTTTTCCTCATGGTTTTCCGAAAGATATGACATATTATTCTCTTCTCTCTGTATTTTTTTCTTTAATCAGTCAGCAAGCAATTAACATGCCAATTTTAAAGAGCTGGACAATTTGAAAATGTATACAGGTTATTGGGATCAGGAGCGGATCCAGGAACAGTGACTAACTGGGATGTGAAAGTCCATTACAAATCGTTGAAGAGTTCAATTACCACTGTGCAGAAAAATGTGACCTTAAACATCAATAAATAAAAAAAATGGGGAGTGCAAGGCTGCCAGAGACATTATAGCTTGAGGGTTCTACGACCTCCTCATAGAAACGAAGTACGGCACACCACGGTATTGTTCCCAAACACCATGGTATGTCAGGCTATCAGCAATTGGAAATATAGAAAGTGCATATTTATACAAATAAATTCTTTTTTAATTTGAAAAATAAAACATTCCTCTAAAAACAAACTAGGTACTGCAATTCAAAGGCTTCATATTCGTTCGATGTTCTTCATATTATCTTTGAAGTAAAAGTATTTAATTTTTGGGGATTTGCCTCGTTTCAATTTATGGAGAGTACCTGTGTAACAGGAATGGAAGTCCGTAGGAAAATTAGTCCCTCTGGACTATTATTCCGCGGAATTATAGTCCTAGGTCTAACATTTCTAGGAATAGTAGTCCGGCGGACTACTATTCCTAGAAATGTTAGACCTAGGACTATAATTCCGCGGAATAATAGTCCAGGGGGACTAACGTTTCTAGGGACTTCCAGTCCTTTTACACCTGCACTCTCCCATAAATTGTAACAAGGCAAACATGTTGGAGACGCAACTAAATGAATATGTGCATCAATCAAAAATGTAAAAAAGTTTCGGGTCAGCTCCCTGAGTTTGTTCTAATAGTGGAAGACACTGAATGGCAATCAAAATGTCCAATGAGGGGGTTCAAATTCAAAGACGGATTGCTTGAGAATCAAAACACTTTTTTAGCCTAACAAGACAGAACACAGCGAGGGTGGAGAACGGAGGACGGGAATCAACGGCCCGAGTTAAGAGTTTTCGGCGACAACTCGCGCACGTGAAATACAGGAACAATTCCAACGAGGGCCGTTGATTTCTTTTCCCGTTTTCTCTACCTGGGTTGTCTTCAGTATTTTAATCTCGATTAAATTTTGAGCGTCCGTTTACTTTTTCGATTGACACTGTTTTGTGACAAAGCATTTTATTCACTTAGCTCATGATGTCAATCAGTATAGTAACGACCAGTTCAGATGCGCTCTCATTTGATATTTGTTATAATGCCATACCATTTGTACGCTATTGTCGTGCAATAAAGTATTTTATTCTGTTCTTGAGATTCTTTACCCATAGGCCGGATTTCACGCGTGAAAGTTTGGTCCCGAATATGACATAATTTACACTACGTGTGGCATACTGGAATCGAAAACAGCATGTCCTGGGCAATTGCATCCTCCACTCCCCAATCGCAACAGTAGAAAAAAGGTTGTAGGTCCTTAACCGAATAATTCTAAACGTTTTGCTTCCCTACTTATTTAAACAGTTTACAAACTCTTCGTAAGGCCTAAAAAAGTAAAAAATCTGTTTTTCAGGCCCTTCGACTTGCTACTTTTGGCTGCCGCATATCTCACTTTTTATATAATTAGTGCAAACTTAAAAAAATAAAAATTATGTGAGGTCATTTTCATATTTTACCCAAGTTAATAAAATTGATAAATTTGTCCCTTGAGTGCAAGAAGGCTTTGCAATGCTGTAGCATTGCAAAGCCTTTTTGCACTCAAGGGACGAAATCCATCACCACCCATGCTATTCTGTAGATGATGAGTCCTAAAACATAAAACAAACCAAGAACATGAACTTTTTGATGGCGCCTTCCCATATGCAATTTTACAAAACATGGCCAGAGAAAGAGAATATCTACTTTGTAGTGCCAAATTATTTATGTTTTTTTTATTCAAAATATATTCTCCCATGGTGTTTAGTTTTCTGGTCTGACATTATATCACACTTAAATGTAAGTTTTCAATTTGAATAACTTTTAATAGAGCTGTAGGTTTTTAAATTTCTTGTTCGGTTTCGGTTTTGGTTTTTCGGGCGGAGAAAAACCTCGGTTCGGTTCGGTTTTCGGTTTGTTCATGAGGCCAAGTAAAATTCAATAAAACTCATTCTTATGTCCGGAGTCCTAAATGAATCGTAGTGAAATTGAGTGAAACTCAATGAATGCCCGAAATAAGCTATATAATACATGAAGAATCAGGAAGGCCAATATAATAATTACCTAAATATACAGAACTTTTATTGTGATTGGCCATTTTTCGAGGTCTGACACCTACACGCAACTTGAGGAAAGCTGCAAACACAACTAAACTGAAATGTCGGAAATTCACAGAATGTAGCCTTCCCAGAGTAGTGAGAGTACCCAGACACTGCCATTGGCAGTGTCTGGGTACTCTCACTACTCTGGGATGGCTACATTCTAAGAATTTCTGCAGCAAGAGAGTATTTAATAAAAAACGAAAAACCTTAGATTACGGGATGTCGACGGTTTCGGTTTCGGTTTTTAAAAAAAATAAAAACCTCGGTTCGGTTTCGGTTAACCTACAGCACTAACTTTTAATTATCTTAGCTTCGTTTAACCAACTCTACAAGTGTTCAAATAACTCGACATTACGCTGTGAGTTTTATACATTGGGTGTTATTATGGAATCTGTCATTGTTGGAAGAAATTAAATAACGGTAACCGTTTCTCGTCAGGTCACCGAAGTTAAGCAACGTCGATCCCAGTTAGTCCATGGATGGGTGACCGTCTGAGCGATCGATTCGAACTCTCGCGTTGTGTCCTTGGGCAAGGCACTTAACTCCGATTGTCCACATAGGGGCACTAAGGCGTACTGCACGTCGATGGTGCGCATGTCTTCAACCAGTCTAACCCTGCCTGTGCTGCAGTGTGGAGTTCCGATGTTGGGGAGCTGGCAGCTGCTCGTTGTTGCTCGGTGGTTCTCTCCGGGTACTCCGGCTTCCTCCACCCGTAAAACTGTCACCGACACGATGTGACCTTGGATGTTCAAGTGTCGTTAAAAACTTTAATAAACAAATAAATATTAACCCTCGCCCAATTTATTATTTATTTATTATTATTTATTGATGTTTAAGGTCACATATTTATGCACAATGGCTAATCATGACCGTGACAGTTTTACGGGTGGAGGAAGCCGGAGTACCCGGAGAGAACCACCGAGCAACGACGAGCAGCTGCCAGCTTTCCAACATCGTAACTCCACACTGCAGCACAGGCAGGGTTACATTGGTTGAAGACATGCGTACCATCGACGTGCAGTACGCCTTAGTACATGGCGTCATCGTGCCCCCATCGCCCAATTTAGGCTTCGGGTTGGAGGGTGTTTGAAGTAGAAGTGGACAAGACAATGACCATACCAAGGCATGTTCATCAAAACGAGAGACTAGCCGGTAATCGTACATTTTCCGATGTACGATTTTAGGTTTCTCCCACTGGGCCGCTCCATGGTAGTCTTGGAAATTTGTGCCCCACCCCACCCCTGCACTCTCATTGAGCTTTTGCCGCCACTGCCCACCTACCCGAGTTCATCAATTAGGAAATCAAGCCTGATTTTACAGGATACGGTCTGTTGTATTTTGCACGTTATAAATTTTAACTTGGTCTACACTGGGTTCAGAAGAAAATCAATATTCTTGTTCGGTGAATACGTATTGAGAAGAGAGACGAAAAGCGAAACTATGTCATCATTCATAACGAGACAACAGTACACAGCACGAGCGCTACTTTTCAATAAACATGCGCACACACTGCTCACAGAATTCAGAATGTTGGAAGATTCAGGTCAATATTTGCCCCCACACAATGCATTGCAATTGATTACTGTTTAATAACCGCTTTATTGTGCCAGGTCACTCAACACGAGTACTCTGTGTGTGTGTTATATACATATGCTGTGTATATACATTATCTAATTTTGTGGTTGGAATTAATCCTAGCTGAACTATATGTACATGCACGAAAGCAGTGTTGTTGTGAATCTCAATTTCATGGACACCCAACAGTGGTTACAATACAGTGTTTGTTTTTTTCCATTGACGACAGTACTAATCTTTCCTCCTCTCCCCATCTCATCAAGCTGATTTGGGCAAAAACAACCATCTATCCATTTAGTTTATCATCTCATGAAAAAAAGATACTGAAAAAAAAATATAGGTGGCCACGTGAATTTTGCCTTTAAATTTGGAGCTTCCTATACTCCCGCCCAGTTTCGCACTGAATGAAATAGACATATTTTTACCTACTCCCACCCAATTTTAATTTTCTCTCACAAATTTCAGAAGACAATAGTTACCAATATTTTATATATTTTCCAAAACATGCACTTTAAAAATTTTATTCACACTTACAAGCTCGGTTCATTTTCCACCGATCGGATAATTCCAGGAACTTTTATCCTCCATTAAAGGTTGGGTGTCAACCACTAGAGGCGCTGTTTGCACTAAAACACTGTATTGTAACCCAGTGTTGCGTACCAAGAACGGAGGCTAGGACCCGCGAAATGAGGGACAGAAACAATCTGGCGGAAACTCGTTCTCTGAGTTCCAATGTGTTCTATGTGCCAGTAGGCACATAGAACACATTGGAACTCAGGGGACGAACTGTAGTGTGAGATTTTACTCACACGTCTTTCATGACACAATATGATCTCAGCTCAAATAAACTAGAAAAAAACTGGACTGTCAGAATTGTTTTTGTAAAGGCTGGAACTTCGGCATATCTTATTTTATGATGTAGAATGCAAGTTACAGGACTATCTGAAATGAGTTGTAGGATAAACTCAAGGAAGTTTATGTAACATTTTTTCTTCATTTATAATTTCTATTCTTAATATCATTTTTCTCTTAGCTCTCAGTGGGAGCTTCCTAGAAAATGATGTAAAGACTTTGCTTTATTTAGGAAGGAAAATGGGAGTAAAATTTGCTTATGGCATCCCTGCATTGTATTTCAGTCGGTACTGTATGTCTGTTCCTTTTCTCCGACGGCAACATTTTCCGACCATCGGCTTGTCGTCACCTGACCTCCTGATCGACAGTTTGCCTGTATGTACCACAAAGGTCTATATCTGAATATTTGATACAGTTCTTACGTCTTTGTCGCCAATTCACAATCACCTTCTGTACTGTCCAATTCTCACTTTAGGCCAAACAAAATTAAATAATTGATTCTCAGGCATTTTTTAAAAAAAACGAACGAGGAAGGGTGGGTTTTTTTTGTTTCTTTTTATTCCGGAAGGATTGGTCGCCGATGCTTAAAATCCAATTGTGAGAGCCTAAAATTAAATACTAGAGATTCCATGTTGATTTTGCTGATAATTTTTTTTTTTTTTTTTTGTAACAGCGATCACAGAACACAAAATCAATATAGAACAACTAAAATGGAGATCAAAAATAATACGGAGTTTTTTAACTGGTTGAGTGCTAGAAGCCACAATCAGGCCTTTCAAAAACTTGAGGGTACCAGTCTAAAAGTAACATTTCCTTACCCATGTTTCGTATTCAGTTAAACGTAAATAATAGTTTGTTTATACAAATTTGTTCTATTATAAATTATTGGAGAGTGCCTCTTGGCACTCTCCAATAATTTGTAATAGAACAAGTTTTAAAGAACAAATTCAGCCCACAAAAAATAATCTAGTCCTCAACCAATTAAATAAATATTTATTTTGTATTCATATGAGAATTGTGTCGCATTTCACGAAGAGAATAACAATACTGTATCAATGTATACGACATAATGCATCGCAAATTGCGATGTGATACCGCTAAAATCACATAGTAGTTTTGTACATTTTGAATTTTGCCTCCGAAAAAAAATGCTGACTGCGGGCCGAAAAAACGAATGCGCCGGCGCCTGAGTTTTCTTTAGCCTTAATTGACCTTTTAACCTTGTTTAATGTAAATCTGTTGAGCCGCATTAAGCTTATTAAATAGTGGCATTGTTGGCTGTTACAAGTATTCGCATCCCCAGTATATAATTGCACTTAGGTGTAAGGAACAAAACGTCAAACTTGATGATAAATTACTTGAAAAATAAAGGAGAACATTTTTATGCGTCAAAGCCCCAAGAACTAACATCCTTTGTGGTTGGATGTTTGAAGACGTGTCTGATTTCTTTAGAGCACGTGCAAAGCGGGTGACCCCCAGGCTTTCGTTTATCCAATATTTAATTCATTGCAGGCTATAATAGATGTCACACAATAGCCGTCCACCGACATCGTCTTCTTCGAATATTTTTCCACTTCTATATTCATATGTAGACACATCTGGCAGTATCGCGGCAATGAATATCAGTTGTTTTGAACCCTTAGATCTCGATTTTACGGGTTGGAAGACATCTTTAGAATACTCCATGGTACTACACAAAAAAGAGTATGAGGGCTCGGAAAATAATCCAATCGAAATTTAAAAAAAAATTAATTAGTAAATTAATTGATTAATGAATAAATTAAAAATTAATAAAATAAATAAATTAATTAATTTTACTTGGGTAATTAATTAAGTAATGTTGACTTGATTAATTAATTAATTGATTGATTATTACTTGATTAATTAATTAATATACCACCACATCGTAAACAGGTTACAAATGACGGCAATAATGTAAGTGATGAGAATGTACGTCACACTTTCTAATTGCACAAAGACTGTTTCTTAAAGCCACGGCTGGTGATTTTCAGTTAATGAATTAATTTAGTGGAACTTCGGTGTTTGTAAATAGCTTGTATTTCTCTTAAAAGGAGAGAGAAACAGACGAGTATAAGCTTTGAGCTTGATGCTGAACCCATTCCCTTAACCGTGTTGTATGCTTCGGTTGCACTGTTTAAATTGAACTTTTATAATTTGGAAATAAATATAGTTTAAATTAAATGGAAACAGAGGGAATGAATAAGTGAATAAATTTATTTGCCGAAAACAATATTTTACAGGTACGAAATAACGAAAGAGTAGTACAAAAATCAATTAACCTTTTACCCAACGCAGACGATATAAAAATTTATTATTTTAAATATCATTTTTTTAAAAAATTTCAACAGAACCATATCATGTGACCCCCTCATTGGAACGAGCTCAACGAGCTCGTTCCAAAGAGGGGTCACATGATATGGTTTTGTTGAATTTTTGTTGAAAAATAGTATTTTTTCAGCAGCTGAATTTGCATATTATGCAGGCGGATGCGGACGATTCGTTGGGTAAAGGGTTAAACAGTAATACAAATAATTCAGCAGTAATATATTGGTATGAGGTTTATACACCCAATAATCATCTGATTTATGCAGGAGGCGACATAGCCGGCTGGTTGTTTTAGTGTCAGTGTCACCCACCTTAAAAAAGAAGGAAAAAGAGTAAGAAAAATACAGGAAGATTACAAAAAGCAGACTGATTGGAGATACAGAGAGGACATAGTTGGCTGAAAAAAATATCAATGATAGACAAAGAAAAATGAAAAATATCAAAAACTCCAAACAGTGACTGTTTTTGTGATACATGCTGGTTAAGTGAGGCAGTGTTTGGAACTTTCGACAAATAAATATTACAGCAGAAGAGAGAGAGAGAGAGAGAGAGAGAGAGAGAGAGAGAGAGAGAGAAATATACAGAACTTTTATTGTGCTTGGCCATTTTTCGAGGTCTGACACCTACACGCAACTTGAGGAAAGCTGCAAACACAACTAAACTGAAATGTCGGAAATTCACAGAATGTAGCCATCCCAGAGTAGTGAGAGTACCCAGACACTGCCATTGGCAGTGTCTGGGTACTCTCACTACTCTGGGATGGCTACATTCTGTGAATTTCTGCTGCAAGAGAGTATATAATAAAAAACGAAAAACCTTAGATTACGGGATGTCGACGGTTTCGGTTTCGGTTTTTTAAAAAAATTAAAAACCTCGTTTCGGTTTCGGTTAACCTACAGCTCTAATACTCACACCCTCCTTCAGATTTATTTATTTATTGGTGTTTTAAGGTCACATACTTATGCACAATGGCTAATCGTGACCGTGACAGTTTTACGGGTGGAGGAAGCCGGAGTACCCGGAGAGAACCACCGAGCAACGACGAGCAGCTGTCAGCTCTCCAACATCGTAACTCTGGACTCTGCACCGCAGCACAGGCAGGGTTAGATTGGTTGAAGACATGCGCACCATCGACGTGCAGTACGCCACAGTACACAGCGTCATCGTGCCCCCATGTAGGCAATCGGGGTGAAGTGTCTTGCCCAAGGACACAACGCGGTTTCCGCAGGTGGGATTACCCTCCTTCAGAATCTTCCTCAATACCTCTGATTTCTACTTGATGACAAGATATCTCCCTGTGAAGAGTAGCTCCGTAATTTTTTTTTTTTTTTTTTGTGAAGACCTCGAACCAAGATGATTTAGTTACTTGTACTTTTCCACAGACTAATATAACAATTTTATGGTGCATTTGTTTAACCCTTTACCCAACGCAGACGATATAAAAAATTATTATTTTAAATATCATTTTTTAAAATTTTTCAAAAAATGTCAACCAAACCATATCATGTGATCCCTCATGGTCACATGATATGGTTTTGTTGAAAATTGTAGACAAATACTATTTTTTTCAGATGCTGAATTTGCATATTAAGCTGGCGGATGTGGCCGTTTCGTTGGGTAAAGGGTTAAAGTGTAGTACCATTTTGCACAAATTATGTTGTAGGATAACGCAAAAAAAAAACCATACATGAGGCGTATACATAAACATATCCTGCAACCTTCTGGATAGGGCCCTTTGAAAAATGAAATACTAACAGATTTTATGGAATGAGGGTTAAACACAAAACGAGCTGACACTATCATGGTCGTGGAACATTTTTTTCTAATTCTTTGTGATAAACACATTCCCTCAAATGTTGTTGGTACTCACGGATTCCAAATAAATATTTATTATTTTTTTGAAGATTTTACACGGTGTATGACACTTATTTGGATCTGTATGTTTAATTATAAATCGCATCGGTAACAAATGGAAGTGTCACGTTACGGCGAACTGTTATATCGAATCGATAACAGTTTACCGCTTGTTCACATTTAATTAGTTCCACTATTCCATTATCTGTATGTGCCAGACAGACTAGCAGTAGACTCTAGGTATTTTTTTCCCATGTGGACTGTGACTGATCGTATTTGTCCATTGAAATCATAAAGGCGCCAACTGCAATGCTCGACGCTTTTATGCTTTTAATAGGCTATCTAAACTTACACGTACCAGTGCTATTCTACACTGAGGGATGTAGAAGTCCATGTAAAGGATTGCCGCCTTAACCCTTTACCCAATGTAACGACCAAAACCGGCCAGCGTTATTTAAAAAATATCACCATTCAATTTCCATGATTTTTTATTTTTTTGTCACGAAAACATAGCCTATGACCCCCCATTGGAACGAGCTCGATGAGCGCGTTCCAATGAGGTGTCATAAGCTATGTTTTTGAGACAAAAAATGAAAATATTTAGTAATGCAAGACTTTTGTTTGCAGGTGTTGTCTGATTTTCGTGTTAGGTAAAAGGGTTAATCGGCTGGCTATTAGCTGACCAAGATGTTCTGGAGTTGCAACTGGTAATCGCTACAAATATCACGATTTTTCACCGTGAAATTTTATCCCACCCCGAACTTTTATTTAATTTTATCTGATTTTTTCTTCTTGTACTTATCATATTCCGCCCAGTATTTTATTTGGAACTCATTTGGAAACCTTCGTTATACTCCATAGATAACTGCCTTATGTTACCGAACTACGTTTATCTAAATTTAGACTTATGACATTTCCTGCTACAATAAAACCGGAAACAGTGAAGTAAACATGCAGATGTGTGCAACAGAGACGTGAATGAAACAACTATTAGCAGTTTAACCCTTTCACTGCCACGCCCACTTTATCCACATATGGAGAACATCTATGTACGCTTGTATGCGAGAAAGTTTAATAAATTTATGGCATACTTGAAATTCTATCATCTGATTAATTGTTGGAAAGGGCTCGGATCAGATGGTAGGTTTGATCTGCGCATACCAGAACGTACAGCTAATCATCATAAAATAGGTGACAATAGTCGCCTTTGGCAGTGAAAGTGTTAATGCTTCAAACTTTCTGATTCTCACCCAAGGAAACCACGATTGCACGAAGTATAGACCATCCAAAACAACAATTTGGGAGGCTTTCAAAATGCCGTTCACTGATGAGCTTTGTTTGGTGAAATACTGGAAGACCTTATCATTGTTACAGCGTTTTTGTTGTAGTGTGTGGGTTATTCATTTTTTATTGGGGTTTGACGACAGCGAGTTCACCACGTGTCGGACATTTTTAGGGGTGGAGAAAGCCGGAGTACCCGGGGAAAACCACCGAGCAACAAGAGCAACTGTCAGCTCCCCAACATACTAACTCCACACAAGCAGGGTTTAGCATTGGTTGAAGACAAGCGCAAAATCGAAGTGCTGTACGCCTCAGTACATAGCGCAACCGTGCCCCCACGTGGGCAATTGGAATTAAGTGCCCTGTCCAAGGACACAAGGCATACAGTTACCCTTGGCTGGAATCGAATCGTGGACCTTTCGGCTTGAAGTTCGATGCTGCAACCACTGAGCCACCGCGCTCCGTGTAGTGTGGATTGTTTAGCCCACACTGTAAAAAGGCTACCGTTAAACTACAGTAAACGGACTGACAACTACTCAGCTTTTGTTTGTTTTTTGGAAGGTTTAACCCTTTTACTACCGAATCGCACGCATCCGCCCGCGTAATATGCAAATTGAGCCGTTGACAAAACAAAATTTTTCAAAATATTTCAACAAAACCATATCATGTGACTCCTCATTGGAACGAGCTCATCGAGCTCGTTCCAATGAGGGTGTCATGTGATATGGTTTTGTTGTTATTTTGAGAAAAATTGAAAAAAATTATATTTAAAATAATGAATTTTGATACCGTCTGCGTAGGGGAAAGGGTTAATGAGGCTATATAAGTAATGGAATTTTGTTTATTTTGAAATTCTTACCTCTGATATTCCTTAAATTCAGATTAAATATACACCAATTAAACATCAAAATGAAGGTTGGGATGTATAGATAGAACACGAAACACATATGCAATCAACTCATAGAGTTGACAGCAGGCACCACTGGATCCCCGGAAGTCTGCTATCGTATTCGTACCAGAACTGATAATAAAATAATATTTTGCGAGAACAACTTGTGGCCAAATATGCTTCAGATGTTCAATAACAAAGCTAGGCATTCAAAACACTTTCGAGTACTGCGATAGGACTGCATTTTGGAAAAGGATAACACTGTCTGCATTTTTTATTGAAGATGGTTTCCATGTTCGACAGACATGCGCAAATCACTCGATACAACGAATTTCCATCTTAAAACAAAATCGTAATTCTAAGAGAAATTTCAACAGGTATCATGATCGCTTGCATTGAATATGGCAACTGTGCGGTCTCTATATAATAATAGTATACTGTATTAAGGCGATCTTTCTCATTATTTGATTTTAGACGGCATTGTATATCGATGCTTTTTCCGTCCGATGACGTCGACCGGAAATCGAAAGTAAATTCATATGTAAACAAAAGCGAAGGTTTTGGAATTTATCCCCATGCAGCTCTGTCGCTGTGTTTTGAAGAATTTTGATACACTAGCTTTGTTCTTGGATATGTGAAGCACATTTGCCCACAAGCTGTTCTCGTGAAATATTATTAAATTATCAGTTCTGGTACGAATACGGCAGCAGACTTCCAGGAACCAGTGGTGCATACGGTCGACTCTATGAGTTGATTGCACATGCGTTTCGTGTTCTATACATCTCAATCTTCATTTTGATGTACAATTTGTGTATATTTAATTTGATTTTAAGGAATATCAGAGGTGTGAATTTTCAAAATAAACAAAATTTCATTACGTATATAGCACCTTAACGACACGAAATACAGTTCTGTGATCATACAAACGGTATTTTCTCGATCACATCGTGATCGGGTCGCTACACAGTTGTACACCAGCGAATAGAGATTACATAAATAAAATACCACGGATTCAATGGAAATCACGAAAAAAATTATAAGTTATTGTGATGAATTAAGGCCAAACAAAATTAAATAATTGATTCTCAGGCAATTTTTAAAAAAACGAATGAGGGAGGGCGGTTTTTGTTTTTATTTTTTATTCCTGATGGAATGCTCGCCGATGCCTAAAATCCAGTTGTGAGAACCTAAAATTAAACACCAGAGCAGCCATGCTAATTTCACTAATAGTTTTTTTTATAACAGTGATCATACAACTAGGGCCGTCACGATTTTTCAATTTAGGAATCGATTAATCGTCGCAAATAATCGATGTTAATCGATTAATCGTACCTAGATGACCTTCCCTCTCCCTCTCTTTGAAGTTGATAAAAATGAAGTTCAAGTCAGTTGACCTACCTCAAGTAAACAACGAAGACGATCATCTTTTAGGTACATTCAAAGCTTCGATGTTCTGAACTTTTGAACCGTCAGTGTAATAATCAAGACCGGTCGGCAGTTGCGAACTTCGCAACTGCCGACCGGTCTTGATTATTACACTGGCGGTTCAAAAGTTCAGAACACCAAACCTTTGATGAATGTACTTGAAAGACAAATGCTTCCAACAGCTTCTTGGGGTTTAACAACGATGTTCTTAACTCTTTACCTTTAGAAACAATAGTTTTTTCATCAAATTTTCTTTTAATTATTAAACGTCTAAAACGGGATACAATTTACCGATTATTCGACAACGAAAAATACTAATCGATTTCTCCGTGACCGATCAATAATCGATTAATGGATTAATCGTGACAGCCCTACATACAACACAAAATCAATATAGAACAACTAAAATGGATATAAAAAATAATAAGGAGTTTTTGAACTGATTGAGCGCTTGAAGCCACAATCAGGTCTTTCAAAAAAATGAGAGTACCAGTGCAAAAGCCAATATTTTCCTTTTTTCTTGCCCAAGTTTCGTATTCAGTCAAACGTAAATATAAGTTTGTTTAGAGAAATTTGTTCTATTGCAAATTACTGGGTAGTGTCTATTAGCACTCTCCAATATTAAATTAGTAATAATACAATTTTTGATGAACAAATTCAGACCACCAAAAATAAACTAGCCCTCAACCAGTTAAAAAAATATTTATTTTCTACATACATATGAGAATCGTGTCGCATTTCGCGAAGACAGAACAATTCTGTATCAGTGTATACGACTGCATCGCAAATCGCGATACGATACCGCTAAAAATCAGACCCTATGATCCTTTTTTACTTTTTGAACATTGCCCCCGAAATAAATATGACGGACGAGGGCCGAGAAAACGAATGCGCCGCTGCCTGAGAAAGATTAATTGTGTTTAGCCAAATGGTAATATGGTCTGATGTTTGCGCCTCGGTAGATCATGCGCTCCAGGCGGAAAACCTCAGTCCATGTTACCGTCAGTTCATCACAATAACAAATATGTTCCAATAAGGCCCTACTCATACCACCCCCCCCCCCCCCCAGAACAAGGCAACTTAATGAACAAGACAGCTTTGTCGGTAACAAATTAAGTAAATAAACCTCTCGTGTTTCCCATGACGTCAATGGACAACAAAAAATCAATAACTTAGATAACAGCTGAGGTTACTCCGTTTCAGTTCAAACCATGAACTTATAAGCGGGTTGTTAGTATACTTTCAGAGAATGACCACTGGTTATTTGTGCAGTATGCCATCGGAGCCATAAACATAGAAAAAACTAGACGAGCTCTCTTCCACTCAGAAGTCGAGGATTGTAGTTTTATTGGAACATAAGAAAATAGCATATCAATCTTTCGGACGAGTAAGATTCTGCTATGCTACGGAGAAAGCGGAAATAAAATCTTGTCCGGAACAGGACACAGTCGCAATCCGGTCGAAAATCTCTGTCCCTTTTTTTTGCCAGAGTACTGTGCTAATAATGCGTGTTATAGTGCGAATTTTTTTTCAGAATAAAGAAAATTTAACACTTTTATTTCGAAAAATTGCGTCCCCCATGTCGAAATTTGAATTGTTTTAGAAGGGTCCGTTCTTTAGGTAGACTGATGGACTTATTAATCTTAGTCGCATGTGAGTACTGAACAGCCTCCTTGTGTTATGAAACTAAACTAGTTAGGTCTAGGATTTACTCCCTAAACGAACAAAAAGGTAATCTTTGCAAATGAATGTTGTTTTCACAGTTCTAGGAACTGGTTGCTCGTTATTTGTGCTTTTTTCAAGTTTAGAACCCGCGTCCACCTACCCATCTCACAACGTGTGATTTTCGAGAAGCCTTTATCACACATATGCATTTAGGATGAAATCTGAAACGATCTCCTGAGCTAATCTGTACGCAAACAATAACAACTGAGTGGTCGGTCAGATCTTATCACATAATATTCGTATGATAATTGTAGCCGACGTTTAAACAGACGGAACGTAACAGTTTGAATCAGTAAAAATGAAAAGCAAAAACAGAGCTATCGAATTTTAATGTATCGAGGAACATCTGGCAAAACAGCCTTTCGATTCATCAATACACAACACCTTTGCGATTTTCCAATCGTTACCGCCAATTAAATGATGTTTTTAGACACGTGTCTAGTTAAAATAAGGATATATGTACGAAAAGCTCACAATCCGGTTCAACACTGGACAAAAACAAATACAGAACAGATGTTGTTCAGCTGACTGAAACACGAGGCGTTGTGATCGAGCGTATAATACAAACAAGCAAAGCCGTTTCGTTGATGTGTCGATGGAGGGGATTTTGCCAGTTGTTTATTGGTGGACTATTGTAAGAGGCGAGTTGTAAGATGCAACAAATACAGAACATGTCCCCCGAGATCTGTTAAAGATTCTAGCGCACACTTTTAACTGTTTTAGCTCTTTACCCAACATAACGGCCAAAACCGACCAGCGCTATTCGCGAAAATCGCCATTCAATTTTCATTATTGTTTTTCATTTCCTGTCTCAAACACGTAGCTTATGACCCCTCATTGGAACGAGCCCGTTGAGCTCGTTCAAATGAGGGGGCATAAGCTATGTTTGTCACGCAAAACATGGGGAAAAATAGTTATTCAAGATTGGGTTAGCACATCGTCCCCTGAGTTCCAGTGTGTTCTATGTGCCAGTAGGCACATAGAACACACTGGAACTAAGTGGACGACATGTCGTCCGCCTTTTGTGTTAGGTCAAAGGTTAAATTAACAATACTATGACGGCAGAACGGTGTCTTTAGCGATCAGATCATGATCCGATTGCGACAGACTCACACCAGTAGGTTGATATTTCGTAACGAAAATACTACGACATCCAAAATCGCATCAAGACAAACAAACGAAACAGAACTGTTCTCTCATTTCTTTTACGCCGAGTGATTTTCCACAGTGTTATGGGGAGGAAAGCGATCCGAGAATTTCAGTCCGCCTTTTTTGATCACAAGACTGGAAGAATCAGGAAATGTTTCTCGGTGCGTTTTGATACAGTGCTTTTGAGCTGTATCCTACCCTTAAATTGTCTTGTCTGTGCTGTTGAAGAGGCGAGAGGCGCACCTGTCATTGTCGGCAACGTCAACTTTCATTCCGTCAAAGATTCATCTACAGGAGAACTGGTTTTATTACACGTCTATTCTATATAATCCCCATCTGCAGCAACACTAGATGAACATCTGTTCCGCACATATGTGCGGAACGGAAATCGTTGACGGACTATTTTTAAATAGATGCGAAATTTCATTGTAATTTTCTACAAATCGTGTAACTCAATTACAATTTGAATTGCTACCGATAGCTCAAAATCGGCCCCTGAGTTCCAATGTGTTCTATGTGCCAGAATGGTACGAAATAGTAACACGGGTTCCGCTAGTAAATTTGGTTGGTGATAAATTGTGTTCTTTTTGTTGATAGTCGTCAAATGAATTGTTGAGTGTCCTTTTTTAATAATTGCTTCTATAGACGTGAAGGCGTGAAATAAACGCAGAACGACACGCGTGTGTGAATGGGTTAATCGATATGGCACTTATGCCATCGCGGAAGGATAAAACTCGAGGCCTGTGGCCTCTCCTTCTATCCTTCCGCACTGGCACTCGTGCCATATCGATTAACACATTCACACGCGTGTGTCGTTCTATGTATTTGGGACTTTTTATTTTTGCAGCACTTTTCAGATTCCATTAACCCTTTACCTAACGTAACGGTCAAAACCGGCGAGCGCTATTCTCAAAAATCGCCAATTAATTTTCATTATTTTTTTCATTTTTGTCCCAAAAATATAGGTTATGACCCCTCGTTGGAACGAGCTCGACGAGCTCGTTCCAACGAGGGGTCATAACCTATGTTTTTGAGACAAAAAATGAAAAAAAATAGTTATTCAAGAATTATTTTTGCAGGTGTCGTCTGCTTTTCAGGTTAGGTAAAGGGTTAATATTTCACAGTAGTATTTTGGTGTACAAAGGCCTGCTTCCGGCGATCAAATAAATATGTATGCTTATGTTTTTGAGACAAAATGTGGACTCTCATATAATATCGGTCGACAGACCAAGCCCGCGTGGAATCTCACTTCATCCCTGACAATCGGCTTTCGATAAAGTTATCTCCCCTGAAATTAGTACACGGCTCAGGAAAATCCAATTAAGAAGCACATAATTGTTTAGAAAAAAACTATAGTATCCGTAGAAAATAAAACGAAGCTTCCTTTCGTTTCTTTTAATAAATGAAAACAACAGTCAACTCTTGGAGCTGTCCGTTGTTTTCGCTTATTAAAAGATACAAAAGGAAATTGTGGTAAGGGAATTGGAAGCAACCAAGTAATGCCTACTTTGGCTCTTTGTTCAGCGCATGCGTTTTACGTACGGTAATTTGCAAGTTTGTATTCTTCCGAGGAAAAAATTACTACTTACCTCCTATACCTTTTGTTAACGGAAGGGATAGTGTCTATTTTTGTTACGATGCGCACACTGCTGACATAATGAACAGAAAAAAATTACAGAACATCAAAAGATGGTGAAAGCGCCATCTTCTTATTTTTAAATGGGTTTGCACAGAGAATAATAGAGAAACAACAATGAATCGATTTTACTGTAGTCGGGACAGAAATTCCATATAAAATCTCGACACGTTTAAGATTCTCTATATAATACACTACTCTATTTAATTATGTAATTTAATCGCTAAATATTATTACCTGGTCCCCGGAAAATCCACATCGTTGAATCCGATTCCGTATCACTTCCGTATGGCGGACTATTTACGGGTGCGTTCGAATACGCATTCTTAGCTTATTCAGGTCGCAGAGAGTACTTTACTCCGAGCTGAAATGGGTGCGCTCGAACGGCGGTCCAGGTTTTTTTTATCGTATTCATGATATTTTTGTATCGTTTTCATGCGCATCAGGGAATTCCCCGGAAGTGTCACATGTTACAAAAATAAGTGTAAACAAAAAATAGTTCTTTTTTTACTTCAATCCAATTTACCAAAAAAAAGGTTTGGGGAATTGTTAATGCTAGCGTTGGTATGCAATATTGAACTATAAGTCATATAATGAACCCTTTTATCGCTACGGTGAAGTGATCTGGGTCGTCGTATCACGTCTCGTTGAGGAGGTCAGATCGCCGGATCAAACTGGCTGTCTGCGGCAGCTCGTTTGATCCGGTGATCTGGGTCGTCGCATCACGTCTCGTTGAGGAGGTCAGATCGCCGGATCAAACTGGCTGTCTGCGGCAGCTCGTTTGATCCGGTGATCTGGGTCGTCGCATCACGTCTCGTTGAGGAGGTCAGATCGCCGGATCAAACTGGCTGCCTGCGGCAGCTCGTTTGATCCGGCGATCTGACCTCCTCAACTCGACGTGATACGACGACCCAGATTACTTCAATGCAGCGATAATACGTTTGTATACAGCGACATGGAAGAATCTGTCTTTGATTTTTGGGAAGCTTCAGCAATAATTTGATCTCATAGCCCTACACTGAGTGAATAAATTTTCACTCATGATTCTGTCCGGATGAGAATTTATTGTGTTGTCTATGCACGTACTGAGGGCGCGGTGTCAGTTGGTAGAGGTGCAGGCTGCAAGCCGAGAGGTCATCGGTTCGAATCCCACCTGCGGCAACCACGCTGTGTCCTTAAGCAAGACACTTCACTCCAATTGCCCACGTGGGGGCACGTGGACGTTGTGTACTAAAGCGTACTGCACGTCGATGGAGCACGTGTCTTCAACCAATGCTACCCCCGCTTGTGTGGAGTTAGTATGATGGGGAGCTGACAGTTGCTCGTCGTTGCTCGGTGGTTCTCGTCGGGTACTTCGGCTTCCTCCACCCGTAAAACTGTCATGGTCGTGATTAGCCATTGTGCAGAGATATGTGACCTTTAACACCAGTAAATAAATAAATAAATAAATTCACGTACTGCCCAAGTTATGTAACATATTTTATTTGCCGAACCAAGTTATTACAGTCTTCCACCAGAAATTATTACACGGCATAACACACATATAGGTGACGGAAGACAATTATCCTAAATACGTTTGGTAACAGCAAAAATAAAATAAACAATTGTATATTGAAGCAGAAAAGAAATAAAACAGAAACAAGAAAAATAAAGGTTGGGAAAAAACATTTTGATTACCGACTCAGGAGTAAAATTTTGTTGGAAGACTATTGCAACTGGAAGAGTAAAGATATCATTGTTCCTTGATATTAGCCTAAAATTAGGCTTCTGTCCTTGGTTTTTCATCACCAGCCAAAGCGACCGCTTCTTATAATGAATATTTGAACTTTTTGAAAATAAACGAATTTTACATTGCGTTAAAAGACATATTGACATAAAGAAAGTTCCCCAACAAAGTTATACCATATGAGTGGAGACTATATATTGAAACGTTCCTCCCCCTCAGTTGTGTACAATGTGCAATGGAAGCCTCAAACCACAATCACATTTACGGGAGGTGGAAATGTAGTCAAAAAGCCCCTCAGTTGGACGAGCTCGACGAGATCGTTCCAATGAGGTGTCATAAGCCAGGTTTTTGAAGCAAAAATTAAAAAAAAATAGTAAAATCTGGATGGCGATTTTTGTGATTTTGTTGCTTCAGCCCTTACACTATAAAATCAGTTGAGTTTAAAATTAACTACGTTGAATGAATATGCGCCCAACTGATCTGGGTTAATTTTTAACCCAATAATTGATTTCAGAGTGTACGTTAGATAAAAGGTTAATTACACATTATGTGATAAAAAGAATATCAAATTCAACGCGATTTGACATGTATTTTCTGAACCTCGTTCACTAAAGTCGTTCTGAGCCTCGATAATCCTTTGCTCAGAACGATTTAGTGAGCTCGATACAGCAATTTTATATGTAAGCTTGACTCATTAGAGATATGCTTTATAATACACTACTGTGTACATCGAAATGGAAAAGTCTATTTTCGATTTGTGGAGAGAGAAACTTTTTGCTACTACATCGTTTCTCGACTAACACTATAAATTATTGTGATGAATTGACGGTAACATGGTCTGAGGTTTGCTGCTCGGAGGTTATTTTCAACCGAGACGCTTCGCGTCTCGGTTGAACATACGTTCCGAGCCGCGAACCTCAGGCCAGGTTACCGTCAACGCATCACAATAACGTATATGTTCCAGTAAGACACTACCCATAGCCCAAAACCTACATCGTGGAACACGAGGGGCTTATTTACTAAACCTGTGATCGTTAAAAGTTGCCTTGTTCAAGGCAACTTTTGACGATCACAAGTTTAGAAAAAAACTATCGTGTACCTACGACGGCACTGGATAAATAATCAACAAACCAGATAAACTCATTCCATCTTAGTTCAAATTGTAAATCAGTCTGCTGAACGTGTGAAATCCAGAAAAATGAACAGGTTTGCTAGTCACTCCGTCGATGAAGCAGTTACGAAACGGGTGACGTCATTTCAAATATTTCGCGTATTGCCACCAGACGGTAACATTTGCTGCTGGAGCCGTAAACATAAAAGAAACTACGCCAGCTCTCATCCAGTCAGAGGTCGCGGATTTTACTATTATTGGAACATAGGAGAATGTTGAGCGATGGTGTTTGTTTTTTTTTTTTTTTTGGTTTTTAACGACACGCTCTACAATCAGGATCACATCGTGTCGGAGTGTTTTACCAGTAGGTGTGATCAAAGTCTATAGATTAGATGGATTCAGGAGTAGTGGAAGTCGATAATAGGACAAATAGTTCTAACCGTGACAGAAATCAGTTGCAGCGATGGAGGTATTGTTTAGTAGCCATGAAAATACAGCTGACAGTATACCTTTTACAGAGTCCCTTTCTTGGATACATCTGTCGCCGTAGAACCATGTATTGGACGTGAGTTGAATACAAATGCGGTGAGTCCATCTTTTCCAATTGCTCATGTTGCTCATTTCGACTACTAAGGAATCATCAAGGTTCTCTTACCAAATAAAGAAAATAACCGACAGTAGTAGAGGCGTATGTGAAAGGAGCGACCTAACTGATTGATTGATCCTAACCGAGCGATTTCATTGGTGAAGGGCTGAGATAAGCTATCGAGACAAGGTCAGGGATAGTTAGGAACAGAGAGAATAAGGCGGGTAGTGGATAGAATGATTTTGGGTTGGTGATAGCCAAAACAAGGTGTGAAACACAGAGAATAGTGTGTATATGAACAGAAAAGGTTCATGGTAGATAAGAATCGCGACATCTGACCCCGAACAACAACAAACATTGGGTGAATAAGCCGCAGTGTTGGAACAAAGGTGCTGAAACTAGTATCAAAGGTCCATAGGCCCCCACAATTTGGCACCGAAGTGCACAGCTTAAGAATGGAAGACGATTACCATCACCAAAAGTGTAGGAGATAATTATGTCAGGTATAAGCCATCAAAAAACAATAACAGAAACAGAAATAGGGAGACTAGGGTTAATGCACTTTGGCTTGTTTGGGCTCATACATGATACACAACAATCAGTTTGTATTGACAGGTCTGTTGTAGTGTGTCAAGCAAGAGAAGTACAACTTCTCGTTGGATCTGTCAAGAAAATGGGTCGAGATTTTAGGGCTTAAATTTACACGATGTCTATTGAGGTAACACATGTTTGTCAAATTGCTGGAAAAATGTATATTTTATGAGTCATGATTACACAACAGCATGTAGAGAAACTCGATAATTGAAATGATAGACAAGATAGAGGTTAATTGTACTTTTGTGCCGAATATTTATTTACATAACTTCCATAGTCTAACCAGACCCACCCCATCACCACCTCCCCCACAAAACCACATATCTTCCAAAATGTACACAACATTTAAATGCATACTGTAAAACAACACCGTTAAAATATGGTAGATGTTCTGTTAATTCAGTGGACGGTACTTATAATCAGGGGTGGCGCCAGGGATTTCTCGACAGGGGGGCTGACCTCTCCGACAAGGGGGGGGGGGGGGGGGGGGGCTATAACATTTGACCTCCCAAACGAAGGAAAATGAGTGAAAATTGGTAAATTGGAGAACCAAAATAGAAGCAAATTGAGTATGTTTGTTGATTATTTAACCCTTTACCTACATCTAACCTAAAAAGCAGACGACACTTGCAAAAATAATTCTTGAATAACTAATTTTTTTCATTTCATAACCTATGTTTTTGAGACAAAAAATGAAAAAAATAATGAAAATTAATTGGCGATTTTTGAGAATAGCGCTGGCCGGTTTTGGCCGTTACCTTAGGTAAAGGATTAAAGTAAACATATTATAATAAGGTCGGGAAATATTCCATCTATAAAGCCAGTTTGACGAACGACATTAAGGAATTTCGTGAGAATCACTATTCTCTTTCAAAGTTCCAGTGATGCACGGGTTCGAGATTGACAAGACGAGATATCTACATTCGATTATCGGAAATTTCTCGTGAAGTCGGGTTTACGAGACTCTCCGACGGACTGACTAAAAATCTTCGACGGGGGGGGGGGGGGGGGGGGGGGGGGTAGGGGGGGTACCTCTCCGACGGGGTGGGGGGGGGGGGGGCTCTAAAATTTCGTCTTCTAAAACAAGAAATAAATGCAAATAAACGAAGCCATACTGCAAAAGGAACTGAATAGTTGAATGCGTTCATTTAAAAAATAGATACTACACTACTTTATCTGAGCACCCCACTATCAGTTAACATATTATGAAGCTTTAACCCTTTACCCAACGCAGACAATATCAAAATTTATTATTTTAAATATCATTTTTTTAAATTTAAAAAAAAAAATTAAACAAAACCATATCATGTGACTGCTCATTGGAACGAGCTCGTTCCAAAGAGGGGTCACATTATATGGTTTTGTTAAAATTTTTAGAAAAATAATATTTTTTCAGCTACTGAATTTGCATATTACGAGGGCGAATGTGGGCGATTCGTTGGGTAAAGGGTTAAGCAGTAACAACCATTACCTTAAATGTTACAGCAGAAGTAACGGCAATCGGTTTGCAGTACCTCTACCGTAATTTTAATGGTATTTTTACAGTGCACGAAGAAAGAGTTGGGTTTGATGATGGTCAAGGATGCGTTGAAGATTGATGACTGTTGTGCAGCTGTTAGTAAGTCACCTTCAACGCATAATGTGTTCAATTTAACTATTATTCTTAAACATTATCACCCACAAACTTGTCTGAAAAACCAAAGAAAATGACTTCAAATGCTCCTTGAATGCTTTTGATTTTGGTTGATATTGTTTCCATTCCTGAGACAAGGTACCTTGTATTTACGACTGTAGCATGATCGTGAAGTAAACAATGCTTGTTGAAATTTCAGTATTGATTTTTCGAACGTTTGCGAGGTGGGTTTGACTGTATTTATGTTTATTAACACTAAAAAATTACCGTTAAAATACAGGTGAAAGTAGCGACCGCCACTTACCGTTACTTATACCGTAAATATTGCGGCAATGATTAGAACTACTTAAAGTTTTATAGTATGAAAACTTAAGAGGAGTGCACAAGTTCAATTGAACAAAGTTTGTATCATAACGCATTCAGCTCTTCAGTACCTGCGCTTGCTGAAAGGTATGACATGGGAACTGGTCCCAAAGATACTTTGTACCCGGGATTGCACGCAAGGTACAAAAACAAAACGTCGGTACACTCTTAACAAATTTAATAACAATTCACTGGCCTCTAGTATACATGTGACGAAAACGTTAACAAGAGTTGGTTACCAGACTTTATCTAGCAATCATTTACATTTTGGCCTGAAAACCACGAGAAACGGTACGTATCACATAATGTGTTCCGATTCCGTATCATATAGATGACTCATTCTGATTCCGTATCATATAGACGACTCGTTTCCGGTAGCGCTACGGGCTATCATAACAGGCACATGGATACATTCTATGTGCGTTTCAGTGATCGACCGAACATTATGTCCGAAAAATGTTTAAAAATAATTTAACCCTTCACCTAACATGAAAAAGCAGACGACACTTGCAAAACAAATTCTTGAATAATTAAAATAATGCAAATTAATTGGCGATTTTTTGAGAATAGCATTGGCAGGTTTTGGCCGTTACGTTGGGTAAAGGATTAAGATTTAATCTCTTTATGTGACAAAATTGTTAGATAAATGAATTATCATGATAATGTGCATGTCCTGTGATTTGTATCAGATTCTCGGTGGTGTCCAAAAATGGGATCACAACTCGCCGGCAAAGCCGGCTCGTTGAGATCCCATTCTGAACACCACCTCGAGTCTGATACAAATCACAGGACATGCACATTATCATGATAATCTGTATGTATCAGTTTCTAAATTTGTATCGCTAGAAACAAATGTAATAACAATTCACTGGACTCTAGTATACATGTGGCGAGAACGTTAACAAGGGCTTGTTACCGGTCTGTATCAGACGTTACTAATAATAGGCTATACAGAATAATTTTTACGACATTCAACCAACTTTATATACGTATAATGTTTTACAGCAACACGAACGAATAAAACACAAATTAAATCTAGTTGTGACAACAGCTTGTGGAAACTTCTAATAAATGAGTAGATTCTTCGAATAGAAATTACGTTATTCGGTATTTGCAGTTTGTCAGCAAGCTAATTAGATTATGCCGACTCTGTCTAGGCGATAATATCCCCTCCACCTCGCGAAGATGATGCCTCCTGCCATTACAATTATTCAAACCAGGTATCAACATCTCCGAAACTAATTAACAAAAAATGTTGTTGGAATAATTACGCACCTAAAGTGCAGCTGGATGGTGAGATGTATGTTCACTCAAAGGCCAGGTGGTACTCTCCGAGTACAGCCGAGCTCTCGGTGGCCATAAATCTCTCCTCTCCACACCAGCGTGTTGACAGCTACAAAAACACCGTTTTGCCAGTTCTTGTGGTCTCTATTTTCTCAAGGGCGCCACCTGACATAACGCTGGCCGCTCCATGCGGCGGAATTGTGCCAAAATGCAACTGACAATCATGAATAAATGATCGCAGTACTGTCATACGAAATATTACATTCCACCAATACAAAGTGCCACCCGAGAGAGTCTAGTGATCCTGATGGCTTTGGTGGCTAAAAAGCCTATAAGCCAACTGTAGGCTTAATAATACAAACCTTAATTATGGCGGTGGAGCGGGGTACTGGAATCAGCTTGTCCATCTGTCTATCCGAGGCCACCATTTTGACCGGACCACTTTCGGACGTACTCATTCTGGCAGACTCGGAATATTTTCTCATTGTTTCGTCATTTGCACGTTGAAAGGCAGCACGTTGAAAATATTAATTGGTCTACCCCCACCCCAAATAATGAATATGTACTCTTCCAATTGCTGCCATTGAACTGACATGGAAGATACCACCAGTGTTCAAAAGGTTAAAAAGTAAATAGCGTCTTCAGTAGTTCCATCTATATTTATGGTGTGTATTTTATACAGGGGATATCCAAACTGATGTTGATATTTCGGAAAATGGTATTGAATACGCGTCATTGGACACATCAATATGTTACCAAGTTTAGAGTGAATGAATGTCACCGGCCCACGAAAACTTCGTGCAGGTTTTTCGCACGAGAGCCGCGTTAATGTCTGTGGGGTACGTTTTGAAATTTTCATTTGTACTGTACGGGCTTTTGGTGTCATCGTTCTTTTCTTGGTATAAACTCGAAACTTAACTTTTGAGGTATGCGAAGACTGACACGTGGCGAACGTTTACGTGTCGTTGGCGTGTTGGAAGCTGGCAACAGACAGACTGTTGATGACAGATGTCGATCAAGTCATCCAGCTAACCAGGATAGTTTCACCCGAACCGCATCATTACCCAACCACCATCAAAGTGCCTCAGAATTTGACAGTAGCTGCACCGAGCGATAAATGTGCGAGTCAGTGGTCAGACTATCGGAAATCGCCTACACAGTTGGAGTTTGTAGGCTCGACAACCTCGAATAATTCCTTGTTTGACTGAACGTCACATCGCAGCAAGGCGTAATTGGCGTGGAGCATGACAGCGCTGGGACAATCGTTGGTGGAGCAACGTCATGTTTTCCGATGAATCTAGGTTCACTCTCGACTTCCGCGACAGGCAAAACAGAGTGTGGCGGCGGCGGTGGCGGTGGAATGAACTGTACCATGACGTAACCGTTAGGCAGCACGATCCGATCGTTTTGGTGGTGGATCGGTTATGGTGTGAGGAGGCATAACCATGACAAGCAGAACAGAATTACATGTCATCCAACGGCGTGTCACAGAGTTGTACTACCATGACAACATGTTCGCAGCTCATGTGGTGCCATTTGTGCGACGTCACGGCCGTCGATACATTTTCCAAGATGACAATGCAAGAGCACACAGGGCCCGTGTCGCTACCGAGTTCATCCAGGAGCAGAACATCACTACACTGCCTTGGCCAGTACTAAGTCCAGACCTTTCGCCAAACGAACACGTTTTGGATATGCTTGGCAGGCGCCTACGACAACGCCAACAGCCCCTACCAATGTTCAGGGACTCGCCGCTGCACTGCAGGAAGAATGGAATAACATCAGTCAAGCTGATATTGGATGCTTAGTGAGGAGTATGCCACGTCGGATCCGTGCTTGTCTCGCGAACCGAGGGGGATTTACAAGATATTGAGGTCTTAGACTGAATGTGGTAAATTCTCTGACTGACAGTCCATGTCTTCTTCTGCTCAGTGATTGGAATGGGTGCTTGTCAGACACCCCACTATCGCTAAAATCATTCACCAGATGTCACAGTGCAATGCATCAACTGTCTTTTTGATGGAAATATAAATATATTTCTTCATATATATCTTTAATAAATGACGTTCGGAAATTGTTTGTACAGAATACGCATTTTTGTGTGAATGGTGGCTTTTTTGTGCAAGGCATAGATTATATCAAAGCTCTGCTTATGAAATGCTGACACAGACAAATAATTCTCTTATATTTTTTTCTTCTCATTTGCTCATTCCTCTTCATTATTACCTGATCCATTTGTGTCTCCAATTTGACTGCATTAATAACACTCGATCCAACAGTGACAGTTGTTTAGGAAAGGAAACAATACGTTTCTATTAAACAATTTTGTTTCTAGTATGCATGACACTTCGTCATAAAATAGTCTAACCAAGTAAATAAATAAAAAAAATTAGTCTAACCAAGTAAATAAATAAATAAAATAGTCTAACCAAGTAAAATAAATAAAATAGTCTAACCAAGTAAATAAATAAATAAAATAGTCTAACCAAGTAAATAAATAAATAAAATAGTCTAACCAAGTAAATAAATAAATAAAATAGTCTAACCAAGTAAATAAATAAATAAATAAATAAAATAGTCTAACCAAGTAAATAAATAAATAAAATAGTCTGACCAAGTAAATAAATAAATAAAATAGTCTAACCAAGTAAATAAATAAATAAATAAAATAGACTAACCAAGTAAATAAATAAATAAAATAGTCTAACCAAGTAAATAAATAAATAAAATAGTCTAACCAAGTAAATAAATAAATAAAATAGTCTAACCAAGTAAATAAATAAATAAAATAGTCTAACCAAGTAAATAAATAAATAAAATAATCTAACCGAGTAAATAAATAAATAAAATAGTCTAACCGAGTAAATAAATAAATACAATAGTCTAACCGAGTAAATAAATAAATAAAATAGTCTAACCGAGTAAATAAATAAATAAAATAGTCTAACCAAGTAAATAAATAAATAAAATAGTCTAACCAAGTAAATAAATAAATAAAATAGTCTAACCAAGTAAATAAATAAATAAAATAGTCTAACCAAGTAAATAAATAAATAAAATAGACTAACCAAGTAAATAAATAAATAAAATAGTCTAACCGAGTAAATAAATAAAAAAAATAGTCTAACCAAGACGTATCATCACATAGACGCCATGAGAAATCATATAAAATACACACCATAAATATAGATGGAACTATTGAAAACGCTATTTACTTTTTAACCCTCTGAACCCTAGTGGTATCTTCCATGTCAGTTCAATGGCAGCAATTGGAAGAGTACATATTCATTATTTGGGGTGGGGGTAGACCAATTAATATTTTCAACGTGCAGCCTCTGGGCTGCACGTTGAAAATATTGATCGGTCTGCCTGCTCTACGCATTTACTAAGCAGCCAACCTACGTAAAAAAAAATCGTCAGAGAAAGGGTCATGGAGGATTGTAACCGTAATTGGCGAGAGGGGGCGTCAAATCAAAGAGGTCTTTGGGTGGCCTGCGTGATAAAGAGAAGCCAGGTTTTGAAGAGTACCTTGATGGCACCTTTGGGGGGTCACTGTTGATCAAGATGAGGTCGCGATCTCTGGAACTGAGGGGAAAAATTGGGAAAGACGGTGAAAGGGAGTGCCAGATGTGTAACTTGGGCATGGTGGAGACCCTGGAACACTTTCTTCTAGAATGCTCAAAGTAAAAGAATGAGATTCACTGGGAGTATAATGGGGAAGTGGGATGGGAGAATGAAGGACATGTGGTTAGGGGAGACTCAAAGGAGAGGAGGGTTAATATGCTAATCGGAGGGACTGGGAAGAATGGGGCAAGGGATGTCATCAAGCAGTTCGTCTCCGGTTGTTGGACGGGGAGGAGAAGCGTGAGAATAGGGAGGCAGTTGAGAGTACAGGGGTAACCAAGGCCTTCTCGTCCGAGAACCGCGACAAATCAACGGCTGGCCAAATTGTTATTATATTATTATTACGTAATGCAATAATAATTAAGTTAATAATTGTACAATAATGAGTAACTAGTGAGTTTGACCGACCATAATATATTATCGAAAATATCAAAGAGCCAAGAACAAATCTGAAGTAGAGAGTTCAGTAGGAAAACATTTTTTGAAATCATTTACAAACCAGGATGACCTTAATTGTAGCTTTATTTTTGTTCCAGGCGCCCAGTTTCGATAATATAGTCTCAGAATGTTGTCTATTTATATGGTTCAATCCGTTATCAAAAACGGGTAGAATTCAATTTTTACAAGGTGCAAGTTTAAATATAGATATCGGTCGTTATAAAAATGCTAAGGAAATTAATACTAATTATTATCAATTCATTGTGCGTTACCTTCATGTTAATACTAATTTACAACGCCTGTAAGGGAGCACAATATTTATCTATTTATTTATTTATTGATGTTTAAGGTCACATATTTATGCACAATGGCTAATCATGACCGTGACAGTTTTACGGGTGGAGGAAGCCGGAGTACCCGGAGAGAACCACTGAGCAACGGGGAGCAACTGTCAGCTCCCCAACATACTAACTCCACACAAGCAGGTTAGCATTGGTTGAAGACAAGTGCACCATCGACGTGCAGTACGCCTTAGTACTCAACGCCACCGTGCCCCCACGCGGGCAATGGAGATCAAGTGTCTTGCCCAAGGACACAACGCGGTTGCCGCAGGTGGTATTCGAACCGAGGACCTCTCGGCTTGCAGCCTGCACCTCTACCTACTGAGCCACTGCGCTCCCAAGGGAGCACAATAAACTTGAAACAAAGATTGTAAAGCGTAGCCAGTCGCTAATGGCTATTTTTAGTCATTAGCGCCCGCGCGCCGGCAACCACGCGCTGACGTTCTGCACATAACGTCATTTCGTCTTCCCGGGAGTCTGTTTACATTTACTTAAATATAAATTGTTACTGATCTGCCTTGAATTGCTTAATAGATGCTGTATCAAAATGATTCTTTTCACGAAATAATATAAATCCAAAAGGGTCGAAAATCGTTCTTATAATTTCTAAGTACAGTAGAATCCTCTTAATTGAATATTCATTTTGCTAGTGAAAATTATTCAATTAACAGGAGTATACAATTAACAGGGATTTGGTCAGTTTCCTGTGTTCTGGAGGTAAACTGAGCATTTATTCTATTATATTCTATTATATCTTGTTTGACAGAGCTCATAGAGCTCTGTCAAACAAGATATAATAGAATAAATGCCTGTATTGGATGTAGTAAGGCCAAAAATGTTGATAAATAAGGGGAATTTGGTGCGTGTCACAGTAATTTGTTCGACATATTACAAAAATTTATATACAATTAACAGCAGTTTACAGTACAAACCATATGCAATTAACAGATCAAATTTGTACTGAAGGTATGGTAAATGGTTTTGTGTTTGAAAATTATATTCAATTAACAGGGATATGTAATTAAGAGATATCCAATTAAGTGGGCTCCACTGTATTGATAATAATAACATGATTTTCTCAGGCGGCGTTTGGCTCCATTACTGGGCCTTCATCTGAGATTGGCTGCCCCACACCCATTAGCTAATGGCTTATTGGCTACTAATCATGTTATTGTATAACTGTTTTAATTGCACACACGGCTAAGATGTAACTGAATATGTTGAAAGGAAAGCCCCAATCCGAGGCTTGTTTTCTTCTCTTTTGTGATATTGTGTGATGCGATTTTCCATTTACTTAATTTGTTGACACATTGTATCTGTTTGTTAATGTAAACAAAGGAAAATATTCCATTTATGACAACTAAATGGTATACCATGGTCACTTTATCGCACTGATCGATCCTTAATGTTCGGTAACTTCGCAATCAGTTTCGTCGAGTAATTGAACAAGGAACATATATGACGTTAAAGACCGGTACATTCAACAACTCGATCGCTGCTTCCTTCGATTTTCTGTTAGCTAATTAGTACAAAACAAGATTCTGACAAGTTTGTTTGGCACAAGTGATACAAACGTATTTCATGAATATTTAATGATGTGAGAGAATGCTAACACATGTTGCTAATTAGATTCATACTCATGTAAATCTCATTTATACGATGAATATATTTTCGTTGTCAAGTTATATATGTCAACCCCTTCTATGGCGTGTTTCTGAATGGAGCAGTACTACCCATGGATAATGGGGGAACCTCTTTTTACTTGTGGGGAGGCTCATTAATAAATTTAATCCCATAGCCCACAGAGCTGTAAGTTTAATCCTTTGCCAACGTAACGTCCAAAACCGGACAGCGCTATTCTTAAAAATCGCCAATTAATTTTTCATTATTTTTTCATTTTTTGTCTCAAAAACATAGGTTATGGCTCCTCGTTGGAACGAGCTCGTCGAGCTCGTTCAAACGAGGGATCATAACCTATGTTTTTGAGACAAAAAATGAAAAAAATTAGTTATTCAAGAATTTTTTTTTTTAACTGTCGTCTGCTTTTCATGTTAGTTAAGGGTTAAGTTATTATTCCCCGTTATTAACTTCATCCTCTAGTTATACCGTTTGACAACGTTTTTTTTCTGCTCACCCTGTATACATACCAGACTGAAAAGGGATCGCGGTGGCTCAGTGGTTTTCGATATTGGACATCAAACCGAAAGGTCAACGATTCGTTCCCCACCAGGGGTAATTGCGTGCGTTGTGTCCTTGGACAGGGCACCTAATCCCGATCGCCCACACGGGGGCACAGTGCCACTATGTTCTAAGACCTACTACACGTCGATGGTGCGCTTGTCTTCAACCAACGCGCACCCTGCTTGTGTGGAGTTAATACTTTGGGTGTCTGAAAGTTGTTCGCCGCTGCTCTGTGGTTTTCTCCGGGTATTCCGGCTTTCTCCACCCGCGAAACTAACCTATATGGGGTAGACCTGGTTGTCGAAAGTATCGTTAAACCAAAATAAATAAATAAATACCAGACTGAAATTGTTAAACAATGTAATTGTTTATAAATCAGACAGACTCTTTGAAGACAGCCACTCATTTAATTTGATTTGGATTCACAAGGTTTTTTTTTTTGGCATCGAGCTTATTAAAAACAACACATTACTACCTGAAGTGACCAGAATGTTTTTACACATTTTTCTGAGAGTCACTCTTTTCAACAAGTGCTATCACACTTCAACTCTTTACCCGATGGGAGGTGGTGGGGGGAGGGTGGCTCAGTAGGTAGAGGTGCAAGCTGCAAGCCGAGAGGTCCTCGGTTCGAATCCCACCTGCTGCAACCGCGTTGTGTCCCTGGGCAAGACACTTCACATCCATTGCCCATGTGGGGGTACGGTGACGATGTGCACTATGGCGTACTGCACGTCGATGGTGCACCTGTCTTCAACCAATGCTAACCCTGCTTTTGTGGAGTTAGTATATTGGAGAGCTGAGAGTTGCTCGTCGTTGCTCGGTGGTTCTCTCCGGGTACTCCGGCTTCCTCCACCCGTAAAACTGCCGTGGTCATGATTAGCCATTGTGCAGAAATATATGACCTTAAAAAACACCAATAAATAAATTTACCCGATGGGTATTTCCAATATATTTTTCAACAAATCAAGTCATGGCTGCTTCATAGCAGCCATGACGTGATTTGATAAAAAAAAATCAACTAAATTTGACTCAAGTAATTATTGGTGAAAAAACCCATTTACAAGGGGGAAATTTGATTAAATTTACTCAAATAATACTTATTTCGGTGGCAAGAGAAATCCTGGAAGACCAGCCAGCAGCATGTAAGGAGCTACTCATTAGGGTTCGCAGAACGATTTTATAGGGGATGAATCTGTGGTTCAGTTTTTGTATGTATGTGTTATGGATGAGGAGTGAGCATTGGAATGCTTTAGCCCGATTTTATATTTTAATTATCGACGCTAACACATGGACTCTCACTACATTTGGATGGTCAGGTGTTATTGCAGATAATACCGTATCCTTGGTCTTGGTGTTCGTGAATACAAAATATGTGCCAAAAATCTTGCTCTTGGTGTTCGTGAATACAAAATATGTGCCAAAAATAGTGAAGACTCGCGCCGGGGCACCCTCGCTGTATCCTCCCACATTTCCTCTTCGGGGTTGGGGGGGGGGGGGGTGGGGGGAGGGTGTGATGAACGAGGCGTTCGGCCGACGCTCAGAGAATGTCTTCTGAACACGTGCGCCATCGGGTATCTTACAATCTTACCACAAAAATCCCTTTTCAATTTGTGGTGATTCTTCTCTCAAAGAGACCAGTGGCTTTAAGTAACTATATTTAAGGAATAGTGCATGGCTTGGAGTTGACTACGCCCATATAGTGTCCAGTGAGGTGGTGTAGTTCCCGCCGCGAAGCGGAGGGAACTACACCACCTCACTGGGCACTATATGGGCGTAGTCAACGACAAGACATGCACTAATCCTTATATTACATCGAACACCCATCAAGAAAACATCTGTCCGATTTGTTAATCTATTACCAAGGAAGCAGCCCTACCAACCAGCGTTATATAGAAAAAAATACCATGTAGTTTTTAAAAAACATTTTCTTCTTCAAAAACACGGCTAACTTAGATTATTGATATGAGCAGAAGACAGATTTTGAATCGGTCGGCAAGGGTGAACAAAACATTTCCCCCAAAAGGAACTGTGTATTCTAGAATCGCGCAACTCGCGAATGAAAACTAAAATTTTCGAAATTCGTCAACGCAGTTTGATAATTTCCACACATTTGTCACACATATACATTACCGAATGGGTCAGCACGGGATACAAACTCCGAAGATTCAATTGAATTCCATTATTTATTCGTTTACTGCCCAAAACATACAATTAAATAGCGAAATAATATGAGCAGCGAAACAAACGACTTTTCATATCCGGACGCGTTCTCATGAAAGTATGGATCATTCTCTTCGAAACGAGATATGGATCATCTTCTCAAGGAATAAAATGAACGCCTCGAAAAATGTGACTTCAACAATAGAAAAGCGATACATTTTTCCACAAAGATTTCTGTCCGGGTCGTTCTGTGGATCTTGTGCCTCTGTGAATCGATTTTTAAATTTAGCCTGATCAGTTTTATTCGCCCAGTATGAAAAGAAAACTGGTATAGTAGTGTGCTAAAATAGAAAACGTGTAGTGCCTGGATGTTGTGCCTGGTCAGTTTTGTGGATGCAAACTACACGACATAGGGTATAATCTTTCAGCCAATCAGAATGCAAGGAAGTCACGTGAGATATAATATTCTATTAATAGGGTGTATTTGTAGTATTTGTTAATAAACAGCAAGTGGGATACAGAATTACAGATATGATACATTTGCGCAACGTATAAATGAATGTGTATTTTAATGCTTATTGACGTATAATCTCTACATTTTGGGTTCTGAACTTTACAGACAAGTCAGAAGGTTTTGGAACACACTACACACATAAATGACGTGCAGTGAGGGAAAATACCAAGTTTCGTATCAGGACTCACAGCAAACAATGATTATGATCACAGGATGTGAAGCATATGCTCGTCTACATAGGCGTCAGCATTATTATGTCCAGTCGAGACCAGTCACCTCCGTCCGTCCAAACGTTTTGGATTGTAATTTCAAAGTCATGGGTCGGATTTGGATCTCCCTTGGTATGCTTATAGATCCACATGACGGAACGGATATGCATTATAAGGAACGGGTTCCGTCCAATAATATTCCCAGAGTTGTGGCCCTTTTTCACTCTTTCGACTTAGAAATTTGTTCTGTCCCACAATACCTTCAAGGCTATTTCGAACATGCCTATGGGTCGGTGGCCCACGCTTTGCGAGCCCTTGTTATTATTACCCTGAGACGGTATATATGGAGCCCATAAATTCCACACTAATTGAGAACAAAGCCCGAGACCAATATGGAACGTACTGACTAAGTATTTCTCCCCCCACTGCATGTGTAACATACGTCTGTCCAGGGTGAGATAGCAGGGAGAGACAGATGTATTCCACCCCACCCACGTGACGTTATACATTTATAGAGCGCGCAAAAGCAGCCCGAAGGGCTGCTTTGAAGCAAGCCTAATAGACAACGTGTACGTGAAATTGGAAAAAACAAGGAATGCTATGCCATCCAATCTAAACCGGAAACCGGAAGTAAAAACATGGGGAACCCCAGCTCTCGTTTTCAGAAGCGAACAAATCGAATGACGCCCCCTAAAAAGCGAACGGTGTAATGCGAGATTTCTCTTTAGATCATTCCATGCAGACTGTGAATAATTTATTGAACATGCTTTTCAAAATTAAAGTTTTTCCAAACAAACTCAACTGTCGTTTGCTTTGCTGACTAAATGACAGAAATTGTCGAAAAGCTAAATGTTCTCATATATGAACATTGGATTTCATCGTCTGCTGGCTGGCTGTTGGGATCCCGCCGTTGTTCGATTCTGCGGAGTATTCTGTCACGTGATTTATCTGTTTTGCATTTGCAAAACGCTGTTCACTTCAAACCAACACTGCGTGTTATTGGAACAAAGTGAACAGAAAACAGACAGGTCAATGGTGTCGTCGCATGACTTGCCTAGCAACCACATCGCCCCTTAGCAACCGGCTAACTACTGGTCGGATTTTGACCAAATTCAGTATACGAACCCCAAATGCATTGCAAATAAAAACAGACATATCAATCTTGACGCCTCGTGACTTCCCTAGCAACCAGAGGGCACCCTTAGCAACGGGCTAACTACTGGGCCGATTTGGACCAAATTCGGTATACGGACACAGAAAGCATTGCAAATGAAAACAGATAGATCAATGATGACGTCACTGACTTCCCTAGCAACCAGAGCGCCCCCTTAGCAACGGACTAACTACTGGGCCGATTTTGACCAAATTCGGTATACAGACCCAAAATGCACTGCAAACGAAACAGACAGGTCAATGGTGTCGTCGCGTGACCTCCCTAGCAACCAAAGCGCCCCCTTAGCAACGGGCTAACTACTGGTCCGATTTTAACCAAATTCGGTATACGGACCCAAAATGCATTGCAAATAAAAACAGACATATCAATGTTGACGTCTCATGACTTCCCTAGCAACCAGAGCACGTCCTTAGCAACCGGCTAACTACTGGGCCGATTTGGACCAAATTCGGTATACGGATTCAGAATGCATAGCAAATGAAAACAGATAATCAATAATGACGTCACGTGACTTCCCTAGCAACCAGAGCGCCCCCTTAGCAACGGGCTAACTACTGGGCCGATTTTGACCAAATTCGGTATATGGACCCAAAATGCATTGCAAACAAAACAGACAGGTCAATGGTGTCGTCGCGTGACTTCCCTAGCAACCATAGCGCCCCCTTAGCAACGAGCTAACTACTGGTCCGATTTTGACCAAATTCGGTATACGGACCCAAAATGCATTGCAAATAAAAATACATATCGATGTTGACGTCTCGGGACTTCCCTCGCAACCACAGCGCGCCCTTAGCAACGGGCTAACTACTGGGCCGATTTGGACCAAATTCGGTATACGGTCCCAGGATGCTTTGCAAATGAAAACAGATAGATCAGTGATGACGTCACGTGACTTCCCTAGCAACCAGAGCGCCCACTTAGCAATGGGCTAACTACTGGGCCGATTTTGACCAAATTCGGTATACGGACCCAAAATGCGTTGCAAATGAAAACAGACAGATCGAAGTTTACGTCTTTTGATTTCCCTAGCAACCAGAGTGCCCCTTTGCAACGGGCTAACTAATGGGCCGATTTTGACCAAATTCGGAATACGGACCCAAAATGCATTGCAAATGAAAACAGATAGGTCAATGTTGACGCCACGTGACGTCATTAGCAATCAGAGCTCCCCCTTAGCAATGGGCTAACTACGGGGCCGATTTTGACCAAATTCGGTATGCGACCCAAAATGTATTGCAAAAATCCAGAAGCACAGGATTAGCAGTTTCATAATTACTCTCAGAATTATCTGTTGTGATAACTACAAACAATACCGGTACGTCGGTATTTTTTTCAGTGAAATTAATGAAAACGGCTTATTGAAATTGGCACATAAAGCTCTAGGCCTATTTACTTCAAACGACAAGTCTGTGCTGTCTTGTGAAGTGTGATTGTCTGTGCTGACTTGTGTAGCTTGTGTGTCTGTTGGGCAAATCGCCCAGAAACCTGGTCCAAATCGTCCACAAACATGGACCGAATCATCCAATAGTCTGGTCCGAATCGGCCAGAAATATGGTCAGAATCGTCCATAGATCTGGGTGCGAAACGTGCTATATAAAAATCTGGTCCGAATCATGAAACTACATTTGTGATACTCTGTCTTATTTATTTTAAAGATGGCCTTTTCAATAAAACTGCATTGGAATATTATCATCGTCCTTTTTTTTGCACAGCACTGCTGTATTTTCTTGTAGTGGCTACTAAACGTTGGTAATAGTAACAATAAATGCTACACGCTATTTGAGAAAAAATAAAAATGAACGCAGCAATTTCCGTAACTCATCGGATAAATTGCGGAAAACAACGACGCCATAAATATATCTTCCAATCAAAGCAATGATAAAATTATCTTTCAATCAGAGGATTGGAAAATATCTTCCAATCAAAACGCAGTTATTTCGAAATTTGGTTGGTCCCCTATTCTTTACCAGTAAATGTAGGCATGCAGCACATTAGGCCTAATGCATCACTTTCGCTCGCTTTTAGGTTTGCCTAAATTTCATATTATATTGTAGGTCTGATATGTTTTTAGGGGGAAATAAATCTACAAGACAGCATGTACATGCATTAGTTCACAACGCAAAATGTTTTGTTGGACGACCCCTTAAACACTGTTTTAAATTTTGTTAAGTTTATGTCATTATAATTTGAAAAACACTGTGAGTTGCGCGCGCTTCTTGGTTTTACCAAAGTTCATATTAACGTTATTATGACGCTATGCATAGTTTTTGGCTACCAACTAATTCATATTGACGTCATCAGAATGCCGTGTGATCAAAGTTTGATGTTCTAAAACTCTTTAAACCCCAAGATGCCACCGTTCCTCATTGATTTCGTGGTATATACCTTTGGTATATACATAACTTTTGCATGGTCTTTCCGATGGTGTCATTAGTTTTTCAAAACAACGAATACCAAATGAGTTGATTATATCAGCACGTGACCGCCGATTACCTCTGGCTAACTTAACCGCTGTATGGTGGGGGGAGAAAAATAATCCCTGATGGGTACGGGTGTGGGATGAGAAAATCTCACCCTCGGGACAAGATATTTGGTCCAGACACTCGGCAAGCCCAAATATCTTGCCCTCGGGTGAGGTGAGATTTTCCCACCCCACACCTGTACCCATCAGGGATTATAATAATCCACACCAGGTCACTAACAAATATTATGAATATATCTCACCCACTGTTTTTCCAAAAACTGAATTTGCAACGAGCAGACCGAATAGATGAGACGTTACTGACGCGGAAAAGCACGTTCATGTTGTGTTTGTTCTTGGACAACGTACTTAAACAACGGCGTGGCCACGGGGGGGGGGGGGGGGGGGCGTCCCACAACTTTCCCTCAAAGTTGGTTCTTGAAATATGTCCAAAAATGACATAAAATCGTAGGGGGGGGGGGGGGGTGGGGGGGGGTGGGGGGTAAGGTCCATGGGGGAGGTTGTAGATTTGTAAATTGCTTGTCCTAATATCTGTGTCGATGAAAAGGTAGACAGTCATCAGTACATGAAAAACATCAAAATATCCGCTCAGATGCAAGAAGATGGGTTTTTGAACCCTGGAATTCAAACTTTTCCAACCACGGACAGAACCATGGTCGGACCGTGGTACCGACGACCCTTGGCCGCCCCATATCAGACACATTTATTTCCCCTTTGGTGGAAACCCTGATTATTGTTACCTTGGTTACCTAAGTTGCCTAGGTCAAATTTTAGGGACGCAACAATCTGAGATATGAAGTCCTGGAAAGCATTTCCCGCACCACCCACCACCCCTACCCTACCGCTAGTTACAAATTCAAGGGGGGGGGGGCTCACCCCCTATTAAAACGGCTCTAAGCCAGGCTGTGCGAGTTTGTCCCCCCCCCCCCCCCCCCCCACACACACACACTTACTTTGGGCTGGCTACGCCACTGTCCTTGAAGGGAAAGGCTTGATTAAAGACACGAAGGAAAACACTTACATTCTAAAATCCGTTGGGTTAAAAATCAACCAACATCATCTGGGTTGAGTGAATATAAACCCAAAAGGAAGGTAGTGTGGATTTTACTATTATATCCCACGTGACTTTCCCTTCCTCCGATTAGCTATTAGTTACTATTCTATTTCCAATAATTTTATCTACGTAAGACTCTAAAAATAACCCCGTACTATTCCCGTGCACTATACACATTCTAAAAATAGTCGTGAAATATTGTAGGACGTTCGATAGACGGAACCTAAAGCGACCTTTCTAGAATTCAGATCTGTTATTTCTGTGTTCAAGACGGAAAATGCTTGTATTTATCAAGGTCTTTGACAACAGGCGACGAACTTGGGATTGGAATCCTGATGGGTAGCAAGATCCTCCTCGGTGTGTTTGATAAATACAGATTATCATGATAATGTGCATGCCCTGTGAATTGTATCAGATTCGAGGTGGTGTCCAGAATGGGATCTCAACGAGCTTTGCCGGCGAGTTGTGATCCCATTTTTGGACACCACCGAGAATCTGATACAAACCACAGGACATGCACATTATCATAATTCATCTATCTAACAATTCTGTCACATAAACAGATTAAATCTTAACCCTTTACCCATCGTAACGGCCAAAACCGGCCAACGCTATTCTCAAAACATCGCCAATTAATTGTCATTATTTTTTTCATTTTTTGTCTCAAAAACATAGGTTATGGCCCCTCGTTGGAACGAGCTCGTCGAGCTCGTTCCAACGAGGGGTCATAACCTTTGTTTTTAAGACAAAAAATGAAAAAAATTAGTTTTTAAAGAATTTTTTTTGCAAGTGTCGTCTGCTTTTCATGATAGATAAAATTATTTTCAAACATTTTTGGGACATAATGTTCGGTCGACCACTGAAACGCACATAGAATGTATCTATGTGCCTGTTATAATATCCCGTAGCGCTACCGGAAACGAGTCGTCTATATGAAACGGAGTCAGAATGAGTCATCTATATGATACGGAATCGGAACTCATTATGTGATACGTACCGTTTCTCGTGGTTTTCAGGCCAAAATCTATATAATTGTTAGATAAAATATAATAATTATTGCATAGCATGTCGTTCACAATGCCAGAATAGTTCTATTCTTCCTCGAGGATCACTATTCGGGCATGTCAACAGAAAGCCGCGCAACATTTATAATATATGCGATAGGCCGTTTTCCTTTTTATAGTAATTCTAATTGCGTGATTGTATTTCTTAGGGATTTTTTGCAACGACATGCCCAAGAGGAGGGGTGGTGGGTTCTCTGATCTTCATCTATCCACGTGGGTTTACATTTATCAACAACACAGGGGCGGACTGGCCGTATGGTCCACCGGGAAAATTCCCGGCGGGCCCCGTATTGGGTGGCCTCTGGGCCCCCAAAGTTGATGCATCCCATCACCTGTTGGTGCCTGAAATTTTTTGAAAACGTTCAACAGGCCACATAGATCTGATTGCATAGAAAGGCGGCATATTGAAATGTTCTCTATGTGGACTGCCAATGGCAGTCCACTTAGAGAACATTTCGATACACCAGTGTAGTCCAGTCTGCCACTGATCGCTCAGGTGCAAGGAAACAGCGTTCTTTTAATTTGAAAAATAAAAGATTTCTCCCATTGGCCGAACTGTGGTCGGTCAGATGGGTCCGCGCACCGTCCACCCCCTGTCGATATTATTCTTGTCAAATGAATGATGAAAATGATAACAAAAATGCCATCATTCAGTTCGAAAATTTTCTTTAGTGGGGTCCGGGGTCTGCCCTGGTTCATTTCCTGGTAACTTTTCTTTTCCCACTTCGCCCCTACATGAGCACCTGCCGACACTTCCACTAAAGTACGCCAGTCACATGGTGTTGTGTACGTCACTATTGATTGTTCAGTGTGTACTCTTTCAAAGTATATACTTGTAGGTATTCAAACCATTTTTCTCGATTGGTAAATAACCTGATCGTTTTCTCTAAAAATAGATTTACAGTGGTTAAATATATAACAGAACATTTTAGTTTCTGTGTGTTTTCTTCGACTAAATGAACTCATGTATGAATAGCCAGCTGGTAAATAAACACACGAAACGTAGTGTCGTGCAGGGAATTTCCCCGATTTCACAACCCGAAGAAATGTCAGTGTCGTGTAGATCAGAATAATCTTGCACAATGTTACCCGCTGTAAATGGGAAATCCATGAACTCACAATTCGTTGCTTTATAGAGGGGGGGGGGGGGAGGAGGGGGGGGGGCTGAGGCGAGCTATTCTCAAAGATTTTACACGGACTAGAAATAACTAGGGACGTAGTTAAGTAGTCAGCTCCTCAACATTCTAACTCTGTTCAAGCTCCACTCCTGCTTGAGCGGAGCTTGAACAGAGTTAGAATGTTGAGGAGCTCACAGCTGCACGTCGATGCTCGGTATTTCTCTCCGGGTACTCCGGCTTCCTCCACCCGTAAAACTGTCACGGTCACGATTAGCCACTGTGCACAATAAATAATAATAAAAAAATAGCTAAGTAGTCTCGGATAGGGAGGGAATGGCCACCTCGACATTTCCAATTGCAGAGAGACTACCACCACATAATTTTCAACAAGTCGGAAACTCCATTAGATCACCCTCAACTCTCTTCTTTCTTGAGTCAAACATTTCCATCTACAGGTTTTAAAAAGCAGAATTCCATTTGTACGCCCCATCTTAACTGCAAATTATCCAACTGGGGCTGTCGGTTGTAACAACTTGTAGCTGCAAATTAATATTTGTGGGGATTTTTTTTTATTACTTTTCAATCAATATTAGGAGGACTTTTGCTAATTTTCAGTTTAACCCTTTGCCCTACGGCCAAAACCGACCAGCCTTATTCACAAAATGAACCATTCAATTTTCATAACGTTTTCATTTTTTGTCACAGAAACATGGCTTATGACCCCTCATTGGAACGAGCTCATTTAGTTCGTTCCAATGAGGGGTCAAAAGGTATGTTTTTGAGGTAAAAAAATAATTATTCAAGAATTTTGATTGCAAGTGTCGTCTACTTTTCGTGTTAGGTAAAGTGTTAAAAAGCCCATACTTCGGACAAATTCTGTACATGTTTGAAAAAATTCCACGAGCGCCCTGTCTGAATTTACCGTCCTTTTTTCCATTATTCAACTATTGTAAATTTGACGAATGATGGAGAGTGGTGAAAAACGCCCCACACCACCCCATCACCCACTGCTGCTGCTTTGTCCCTGACTATTACTCCCCTCTTCCACGATTCAGGATTCTATAATAGAGGGTTCCCGAGGCAGTTAATATATTCGGAAAGCCGTTGGGGCGGAGGCCTCTGCTAGTCCTCACTAGGACCCTCCGGTCTTTACCTCCTGTAGGGAGGTGGGAGAAGGAGTAAAGACTAGAGGATCCTAGTTATCACTAGGCTTCCATCACCACCCCCGTAAAATTCATTTCCGTAAAATTTATGGCAGAAATATCGAATAATTGTCTGTCAGCACCTCTACCGTAACTTAACTGTATTTCTTACCGTGTGTGTTGTGGGTCTACTTAGTTTTTTAGCTGCGACTGACAGGACAATAGCTCAAGAAATCACCCCTTGAACACATGAAGGTGCCAAATGCAGCGCGTTAGCATTACAGTTTGCACCTTCGTGTTTTCAAAAAATGAGATAAGTACAAGTTGTCGCCTGAGTGCTAGAATGTTCTATGTCCCCTAGGGGACATAGAACATTCTGGCACCCGGGCGACGAAGTGGTGTTTGTCTGTGATCAAATATGTGTTCGTGGTAATTCCGGTGTAAAAGGAATGGAAGTCCGTAGGAACGTTATTCCCTCTGGCCTTTTTTTCCGCGGAATTATAGTCCTAGGTCTAACATTTCTAGGAATAGTAGTCCGGCGGACTACTATTCCTAGAAATGTTAGACCTAGGACTATAATTCCGCGGAATAATAGTCCAGAGGGACTAATTTTCCTACGGACTTCCATTCCTGTTACACCGGCAAACATTCACAACCTTGAGCGGTCTGAAATATAATATTTAATGTGTATGTGTGTTGAGTAATCTTTCCTTCAGTGGATTTGAGTGTTTTCTTTTATTGGGGTTTAATGACACTTTCAATACCCATGGTTCACGGTGCCGGTTTTATGGGTGGGGGAAGCTGGAGTACCCAGAGAGAACCACCGAAAAGAAATGAGAAACTGTCATACTCCAACGTACTAACGCACCACGAGCACATTTAGCAGCGGTTGAAGGCTAGTGCGCCATCGACGTGCAATACGTCTTAATATACAGCGCAACCGTGCACCTATGTAGACAATCTGTATTAAGTATGTTGCCCAAGGACACAACGCAGTTACCGCTGGTCAAGTTTATTGCTCTAACCACTGGGCCACCACCCTCCTTTCTTCCCTATTTCTGTGGAAATTCTTTTGGCGTTAAGAGGTTATGGGGTTGGGTTAGTGGCAACAGAAGAAAAAAAAACATAAAGAGTCCATCCAGGTGGGATTTGGTGCTTTGGACGGTTTCTGATCAAACATCGTCGCGGGGGCATCTTCATGCTTACTCGTAGTTTCACATGTAACTGTAAAAGAACGATTTGGATATTTGAAATGCAATCATCATACAATTCTAGAGGGATTAAATTTTAGAATACCTGCCAAAAAATGGCTTTTGCTTTTCATTTATTGATAATATATTATAAGGCTGGTACAATCTCCGGACGAAGGATGACTGGAGAGAGAAATTTTCTTGCGTTTGTCACAAAATGTATTTCTAATGGTAAGGTATAATGCGTGAGAAAATCCGTTGTTTTGTAGTAATTTGACCTTTGAACCACGCTGAGAATGGAAAAATTAAAAAGCCTCATTCGGCGCTGAACAATTGTATAAAATTTCAATAATGTTTGCTGACGTCACTCAGATATCTCAACACTTTATAATCTGTTGGGTCAAACTTGATAAAATCGAATAATACGTTTGTTTTGAGAGAGATAATTTATTTTACCATTGTTAACCCCAGTTAAAACTATAACAAACCACCCAACGACCTAACTGTAGTGCAAGTCATTCGATTTTGAAAATGGGAGGAGGCGCGCCTCTGTGAATGATGGAATTAACTCAGGATGTCATTTTCTTGAAGTGCACAATGCACTGTGCATTTCGAGGATTTTTTTTCCATTATGATAAGTAAACGTACTATAGAAATCTCGTACCGATTGACAGCATACATACTTATGAAGCTCGATATTGCGTACACTGTAGCTGTAAATAGTAACAGTTGGAATTTTTTGCCGATTTGAAACCGAGTTGGGATTTTGGGAAGTAAAGGAGACATCAGCATCACTAAAGAAGCTCTAAAATCGAGGTAGATGGAATTTTCAACTGCTCAAGACATGCCCTCCGAATTTTCAACTATAGGAAATTTTGTCCAGGTTGGGAGGGGGCGGCAGGGGGGGGGGGTGACACCCCCCCCCCCCTGTCGCCACGTCCCTGTCGGTATAACACACGAAATGCAACTCCAATGGAGCAATCGAAAATCAATAGAGTCTCCGCGGAATGCATGACAATAAGTAATATTACTGGGGTTTGAAGTTTGTTGAATTATGTTATTTACGTAACAATTCTGGGAAAGTGAAGTTTAATTAATATGTTTAGATCTTGGAATGCCACATCCACGTATAGTGTTCACATTTTCGTGTACGCATTGTATTATTTGACCTACTTCCCCTCGCGAACAGATTTTCCCCCAATTCTTAAGAAAAATTCAGCAAAATCATATCATGTGAGCCCTCATTGCAACCAGCTCCACGAGCTCGTTCCAATGAAGTTTTGATGATTTTTTCTACTGCACAATTTGTGTATTACGTCGAGGGTGCAGCCGATTCGTTAACCCTTTACCCAACGTAACGGCAAAAACCGGCCAGCGCTATTCTCAAAAATCGCCGATCAATTTTCATTATTTTTTTAATTTTTTATCTCAAAAACATAGGTTATAACACCTCATTGGAACGAGCTCGTTCCAATGAGGGGTCATAACCTATGTTTTTGAGACAAAAAATGAAAACAAATTAGTTATTCAAGAATTTTTTTTTTAAGTGTAGACTGCTTTTCATGTTAGGTAAAGGGTTAAGTAAGGTTAATCTCTCGCTTGGTAGAACCGAGGCACGCTGTTGTCTACTCGCAGAGTAAAAATTGAGGCGCGATGGCGCGAAGAGCGACAACTCGTCTCAAAATAGAATGACCGGTAGCGCAGCGAAAAGACAGATAAAAAGTCAGTGGCTGTGGAAACGGGGAGTGGAGCGGGGTAGGAAGGACAAGGTCCATTCATCTTTTCAGATAATCTATTTTGGCCTCCACTTTTGATGAATAAAAATTCCCCATGGGAAAGGTTTAACCGATATTTATTTTCTTGTTATTTTTTAACTCTTTGCCTGACTCGACAGGTTTGCGCACTTGCCAAAAAAATTCTGGAATAACTTGAAAGTTTTATTTTTCTCAAAACGTACCTTATGACACCTCATTAGAAAGAGCTTTGCGAACGCGTTCCAATGGGGGTCATAAATGAGCTTGTTCCAGTGAGAAGTCATAAACGATGTTTGGAGCAAAAATAAAAACAAATAAATAGTGCCCCTAGCTACTTACATTTTTGATCAGCCACCACTATCTGACTGTGCAAGATGAAAAAGACATAGGAAAAAAGTAAGTAAAACATTTTTTTTTTTTCTTATTTATTTTTTTAAAATTTATTTATTTTGTTTATTTATTTGTTTTATTCCCTTATCTTTCCTCTAGCCTATATATTTGCTGAAAAGGAAACTTTAAAAGAAGTTAACTGAGAGGCGGTTAACGCATAAAGAAATGTGCTTTGTGTTAATTTAATATTGTTTTTGTTACTTTCAGACTGACCGCTCGCTGTAAGGTTACCGACGACCCCCCCCCCCCAAAAAAAAATGAAAAAATAAATAAACAAATAAATAAAAGTAAAACAAAAATCTCTCAAACGACATATAAACGTCACGTGCATGTTAAACAGTTAAAAAATATGTTACTGTTTGCAAAACACAGCTAATGGCTTCTCCTTGGAGCGATATTGGAAAGCTCATATCAATGATCGGAGATGCCCCCATAACCTACATTTAGGGGGGTGGGGGGGGCATCTCCCTTCTTTTTGGCGCAAATGTGGAGACGATAATAAAATTGCTTAAGTAAAAAGTTTCACCGTGGTCGTGGGTTTTCCCTATGACTTTATATTTCCTGGTCAAAGCCCTGACTTTTTTCCAGGATTTTTGTCATATCACACATATTTTATTTTATCTCCCTTCACATAATTGCTTTGGATGTTAACCCTTTCAGCGCGAGGCCACGATAGGTAGCGTCGTATACACTACTGTATACAGAGTAATGGGCGAGTCTCTCTTGCATTTGTGGGGGATATTCAACAATAATTTAATCCTAGAGCCCCATGGGCATGAGGGTTAGTGTTAATATAATCCTAGAGCCCTATGGGGCTCTAGGATTATATTAACACTAACCCTCCAGCCCATTTATGTGTTTATTTTGTTGTCTACTCACAGTTTACCGAGTTTCGCTTTACGCAATAATATATGCATACCCTCTGAAAGGGTTAATTCAGACGTGGATACACAATACTGCTTATAAAAAATGATTTTCGCATTACCCCCCCCCCCCCCCCCCCCCCCCCCCCCCCCCCCCCTGCTGAGTGATGAAGGTAAAGATTTTATTTGAGAGTTTATTTGGTGAAAAAAATTATTAAAAATTATCGATGACTAGATTTATCGTTGAGAATTTGTAACATTTTGTTGTAAATATTCAAATATAATCTCGTATATTATTTGCTGCCATCATTATTAATGAACGTTTTTTTCTGCATTTTCAGATATTTCATTGGAAAAAAATCTACATTTTAAAATGGATGGAGTCGTGCAGCAAATGGAAGACACGAGGGTGGTCCGAAAAATATTCATTAAAAATTATCCGTCATGGAATTTATCGTTAATAAATCTGAAACATTTTGTTAAAGTTAATCTCGTGGATACTCAAGTATCATCTTGTGTATTGTTTGCAGACATGAAGCATGCATTTTCTGCAATTTCTGTATTTTTATTGGAAAAATCTCAGATTTAGAATGGGTGGAGTCCTGCTACAAAAGAAAAGAGGATGCACAGCCTGAAATGCTGAAAAGCGAAACCGGTAGCTTAGTAGCACCACCTCACCGAACACCTCACACACCCTACACAAATATTATGATGTACCATAATAAAGGCATTAGGATTTGCGTTATTGGCAGTATAAATTATGTAATTCCAGGTAAGCCTGATTTCAAGATGGTATCATAGGGTGTCAACTCTTGTGTGTATGAAGGGGCTGGGACTGGGCGGTGTTAGTGTGTTGATGAGAAAGTGGAAGTGCATGGTTAGTGGGTTGTTGAGAAGATGGACGACGCGTATAAGTCCCAGTTCAACAAGTGCAATATGGGTAGGCCTACCGAACGGGATGAATGGCTATAAAACGCATTTCCAGCAGTACAGTTCAACACAAATAATGTCTGGGAGAAAATGACAAAATTCGTCATAACTTGGATTTTCAGTCGTTATCCCACCTCTCACTTCTCTGTGGGAAAGTACGACGTGGATGAAGCGACCTGTGGATCATTATCAGAAATAGCTCCTAACATGTTTAAGCCTGCCAGCGCTCGTATCTTCGTGCTTAGCCAGCAAGCAGCATCAAAACAAGGCTCAGCACCCACCACCACACTTCATTCACATACGCACGCTTTCTAATTCATCCCGTCTCTCCTGAAAATCTTGACATAAAACAGAGTCTGAGTTCACAAAATGAGATCTCTCTGCATAATTAAGAAGAGAAATTAATTACAGGTAGAGGTTTAATTAAAGTACTGACAAATAGCTGCCTGTATTTCTACCGTAAAATATTACGGTTAAAATTACCATATTGAACTACTTTTGGCAATACCGATCTTTTTTCTTAATCAATTTTGGAGTAAAATTGGGGAACTGTGGTCTGATTTCTCGTCATTACATCCGAATGCTGTTGATTTGTCCTATAGAGTAAACCAATTAATAGTTTTAACCTGCAGCCAACAGGCTGCAGGTTAAAACTATTAATTGGTTTACTCGATTTAAAGATATTAATTAGTTGACGTTAAAAGCTGACAAGGACAATATCATACAGCAAAATCAGAAATTAAACATCTGACTGCGTTCGCTCTGAAAAAAAGAACATTTGCCCCACTGTTCGTGAGGAGTACTCCTCGATAAGTTTTCATACGAAGTTCAACTTGAAGTTACAATAGTCAGTGTAATTTTTGCAATAGAGGTAACGGCAACTGTTTATTTATAGTGCTTCATTAGTCATTTTCGTAACGTAACGTTCTTATGCTGCCAACCTTATTCACAAAATAACAGCATTAAAGTTTTATTACTTTTTGGCAAATTTGGCATCCACAATACTTCTTGTAACCCCTCATTTGAAGAAGCTCGTTGGCGTAGAATCATCTCATTTTCTTGTAAAATTCCACTTGACGTGGAGGCGTGCGAACTGCTCTTTCAACGTTGGGATTCATTTTCCAGGTTAAACATATTTTAGTTCAAGAGAAAAACGATTATTACCATTCCTGTCCATCAGCCATCGGAATTACCCGTAAGTATATGAATGGAAAGGATCGAAGTGTTTTTTTTTTCTTTTTATTTTATATAAAAAAAAAATATTCATATATACTCATAACAGTGGTGAAAAAAATAGATTAATCTACCCTACAGATTTTGGGGTTTGTTTTATTTTGTGATATTGTTGTTGCCTCTTTCAGGATATATTTCTGAGGGAAATGATGGTTGAAATTATATTTGTTCGAGATAAAAAAGACCTAAGAGATCAAGGCTCGAAGAAAAAATAATTCTTATACGTTATATTTATTTTTGTGCTTAATATTATTTTTAACATTAATTAATTATTTACTAAACGAGAGTAGCGGACGACTCTTCCCCCAAACATTTATTTAAAAACGAAATATTTAATTTTTTTTTGCCTTTAACACTTACGCTGCCTAAAGTGACTATTGTCATCCACTTTATGATGATTATCTGTACTTTCTGGCATGCGCAGATCAAACCTACCATCCGATTAATTGTTGGAAAGGGCTCAGAGAGCCCTTTCCAACAATTAATCAGATGATAGAGTTTCAAGCATGTCATAAATCTTATTAAACTTCCTCGTATACAGGATAACATAGATGTCCTCCATGTATGGCTAAAGTGGGCGTGGCAGTAAAAAAATTAACAAATCATTGGAACGAGCTTGACGAGGGAGCATGATCTGGGTTTTTTAGGAAAAACTTTTGAAAATGGCGCTGATGGGATATAGTTGTAACATTAGGTAAATGGTTAAGGGGATACCCGCTACGTTCAGACCGATGAACTGTATATAACCACAGGTACTCGGAACAAGCTGTGGAATCGACAGCAAAATGATATTTGATAGCATTTTTGAATCGATGTTGACGTGCCCCCCGTAGTGGTATATAAATATTAACAAGGTACACAACTCGCTTTTCGAAAATAATAGCACTCATCTTCGTTATACCCCCCTCAAATTTGATTCACATGACGTATCCAACAGTACCCAGTGTCAGTGGAAAGGGGAATGAATAAGCTTTACATTGGTGTATAACACGACCGTTGGGTGTTCTTTAGTTGCTCATGATAAGAAGGCGCAGAAAAAACCTGGGAAGTATGGCGGTCAGCGAGGTGACAGGCGGTTTGTTGCTCCTGTGATTTTCAAGTTTTTGTATGTGTATTACGATTGTAACCAATAATTCTTAATGTGAGACTAAGAGGTAGGTATATAGAAGGTATTTTGGATGTTATTTTGGGGGTGTGCCCAATAACCAGTTGGTAGCGGGAAAAAGTTTGAAAACTCCACTGGAAGGAAACTCGGACAGTTTAGTCAATTTGTCAACCATATTCTCGGACGGTGGTAAATTAATCGATATTGACAGTCACGGTGAATGAACGTGAATGGATGGCTTACCGTTATAGACGTGTTTACCGTTATGGACGTGTGATCAACACGTTACAACTGACTCTTCTGATTCTATTGTGTGGTGAATAGGAGAATCTTGACATTAACGCTCACGTTGTTCTGATAGGTTGAGTTTCTGACAAGTTTGAGATAATAACATTTTAGTTTTCCACGTCTTCTGAGTTCACTCTACGTTTTGCATTCATTAGCTTTCACAAGAATGACATTTTAAGACTAAACGTTTCAGTACATAAACATTTTTCACTTTACATTATACTCATTATTCTCTTCGGACAAATTATGTCGTTATTGAATACACCGTTGCTGTATAGTTAGTGCATAATTATAGAAAGGTTTAATTTTTGAAGGAAGCCATCACCTGAATAAAGACCATTGACCTTCGTCGTTGACTGTATTCACTTTCAGTCTTCTCTGGCAGCAAAATGTAATAAGTTATTTATCGTTTTCTTAGCCATCCTGCATGGTTGATATTTTACCCAATGAATACCCGCACCCCACTGAACATTTTAGTGGCCTACAGTGTCTTCCGAGGCTTGTATGAAATCACGAGACTTTAAATTTCTTTTTTTTGATTGATGTATATTTATTTACTTTTTTTGATTGATGTATATTTATTTACTTTTTTTGATTGATATATATTTATTTACTTTTTTTGATTGATGTATATTTATTTACTTTTTTTGATTGATGTATATTTATTTACTTTTTTTGATTGATGTATATTTATGTTTGCAACAGAGCGTGATAAAAAATACAGTACGTCCGTCGTGGACTTGTCATTTTCCACGGTTGGGCAATATTTCCACGGACGCAAAAATATTAGATTCCAAACACTAATTATAGGAATAATCATCAAAAATTTAATTAATGAAGCACCGGGTGCGACCCGGTGCTTCATTAATTAAAATTTTGCTGATGACTACTTTTATTACCCGCTAAACGCATGCGTGGACATCACTGCCCACACGTGGATTACAACCAGTCCACGGCGAGTGTACCGTACAGTGTCTGTTTATTGTAATTGTTTTGTAAACGCCCAGTTTGCTATGTTCTGCAGAAAACAGCTTAAATATTATGTGGGCGGTGTATATTTTCCGAAAAAGTCATATAAATATAACTGAACACAAATATATTTGATACGTCATTTTTAACTGTTAGAGTGCTAAATTCTTTTTGGTCGCCAAATTTTTGTTCGCATGTCTGAAACTTGGTTTATTACAATCTTGTATGAAATCACGAGACTTTAAATTGCCTTTAGGCACTCTCCCATAAATTGTTACGAGGTATAAATTATTTATTTATTTATTGGTGTTTAAGGCCACATATTTCTGCACCAATGGCTAATCATGACCACGACAGTTTTACGGGTGGAGGAAGCCGGAGTACCCGGAGAGAACCATCGAGCAGCGGCGAGCAACTGTCAGATTTCCAACATACTAACTCCACACAAGCAGTGTTAGCATTGGTTGAATACAGGTGCGCCATCGACGTGCAGTACGCCTTAGTACACAACATCACCGTGCCCCCATGTGGGTGAAGTGTATGACCCAAGGACACAACGCGGTTGCCGCAGGTGGGATTCGAACCGATGACCTCTCGGCTTGCAGCCTGCACGTCTACCTAGTGAGCCACCGCTCCCCGTGGACAAGGCAAATCCATACTGATGAAATAAATGCACTTCCAAAATAATGTGAACCACGTCCACAGAATATGAAACCTTCAAGTGGTGGTGTCAGCACTCCAAATATGGCCTTCTAGCACTTAACCAGCAGACAAACCAGAAATATAAAAAATAAAAGCCTCCCTCATGCATTGAATTGAACAATTAATTGCTCGAGAACCAAATGTACGTTTTATATTGGGCCTCAAAAAAGGTCGGGTTTGTACCATGTATACAATCCCGAGAGAAATGTTCAAATTGAGCTAGCAGAGAAGCCTTAATTGCATAACTCCCTCGACGATTAAAATAAACGCTCCTTGCTGAAAGCAAGACACAGTAAAATCCTATACTATTAGGTAAACAGAATCTCAGTTTCCGCCTCACCTCTACAGTTTTGTTTATTTTTAAGTCGTTATCCAAATATCTGACTTCGTCACAACCTTCATTTATCCGCCCCACTTGCCCATGCATTTGTGTAATCTCCTTGCCTACATCTCTGTGCGTATAAATCGCGTGCACGAACGATTTCTGAATTAGATATTCTCGCGCAGACTTATAATACAATCGATCGATCGATGCGAGCTCCCTCGACGGAAATGTCTAGTCTAGTTTTCCGAGACGATATATAAGTATTTACGGCTATAAATAACTCGCAGACAGCTATAGCTAGAAGGTAATCAATATAAGATACGATCCCATTCTATGATATATTGCAGATGAAACCATGAGGATCATGTATGCCTTATTTACACAGCGGTCTGTACAGACAGGTGTGCGGATGTCACGTGCGGATGCCATCGTTGCAGTGACATTTATACAATTGGATAACTTACAATGCGACAAAGCATCGGGAAGTGCCACGACGCACACTGGTTCCTTCGTTACCTTCGATACTTGACAAGTAACATGGTTTCGTGGGCCTCAACGACACTTCCGGCACTTTTTTTCGGATGTTTTAGCACCACAATGGCGGAGGAATGGATTGAAGCTGGAACCTCAAGTTTTAAATTAGAGTGCACTTAAGTGCACTCTAATTTAAAACTTGAGGTTCCAGCTTCAATCCTCTTTCCGACATGACTCCGACATAACGAAACACAATGACAGCACCGTTCTACCCAAGAGCGTGGCGAAAATGACCCATTGGAGGGAAAGGGAGGGGGAGGGCTCAAATTCTGATTTGCGTTCAGTGAGATGGTTAAAGTTCCAACTAATAAAATACTTCATCTGCTGTAACCACATCGTGAAGGCTTGCACTCTAAAATCACTTGGGTTAATAATTAACCCACTCAACTGGGTTGAATGAATAGGAACCCGAATGAGTTCCTGTCCACTCAACCCAGTGGAGTTTTGTTGATTATTAGCCCAACTGATTTTATAGAAGCCATGCCTGGATAGTGTACATTTGGAATATGAAGCAATAGAGATGAAAGCAAGAACACTCAAGACTTCTTGAACATTTGGATACGTAAAAGCTACAAGATAACAAAAGTGGAACGGATGGAATGTGTCACTTACACACACAGTATAGCAACACCCTTGGGTCCACGAGCTGCAAATTGTCTTGTTGGGCCCTGAAGTTCCCACTGGTCTAGAACTTCAGTGCAATAGTCGGTTGAAGTCATTACGTTGGACAAAGCAATAAATGGAACATTATGTGACAAACAGTATCTCAAATTCGCTGCAACTGTATATGAAATTTCTGAACCCCGTTCACTGAAATCGAATTTGGTGAACACATTTCATAAATTTCATATCGAATAGTGACTTATTCGAGATTCCCTATGCAGGGCTTATATTTCGACGAGAATCCGAGAATCGATTCGCACAAAGATTCGCGCAATAAAACCGGCGAGAATCCATGTAGATTCTCGCTGCACCTCTGCTAGGATTCGCGTGAAAAAAAATTGAGTCAATTTAACCCTTTAACTAACACAGCGGCAACAAATTAACCAATAGAAGGCTAACATGACCTGAAATATCCTGACACTTTGTCAATAAAACCTTACAAATATGGCTGTCATTGGAACCGGCTCATTGAGCCGGTTCCAACCACAGCCATATTTGTAAGATTTTATTGGTAAATATTGTTCATTTAATTATTTTATCATTTATTTATTATTTATTGTTTAAAAATTATCAAACTTAGTTTTAAAAATTAAAAAAGTGTGTTGGGTAAAAGGTTAGCATGTGTTATCAGTATACAACAGTGGTTCAACCATGATGGCGTCATGGGATCCTGGGACACTCATAGTAGGTATGGATTCTCGCAACCATTTTCACGAGAAACCAAATGGATTCTCACAAATTTAGACGAAATATAAGCCCTGCTATGTATTTATCCCACAACGAACTACCAACTATATTTGGATAACAAGCCTGAGATAAATAACTATTTCCTTCCCAAACTTGGGCGACAAATTCCCCCACAAAATTTACATTGAAAAGATTGATATGTTTCGTTTGTTTTTAAGCTTATTAATTTTACAAGGATTAGCAAGTGAGTTGTACAAATTATATCAATCCCTGCTTGGACCAATGTGGATCACTTCTGTAGCGGCAACTTTGTGGCCTCGCGCTTCGCGAATACCACGAAGAGATATATAGCCTTATGGAGTGTGTTCCTCTCCGATCAGGGGCAGCCACAGACGTGTACGTTCTCACCTGATAGGGCGGTACGCCGTGACTGCATCAATCCCCAAGTTCGGACACCTTTAGAACTTTCCAGACCTAGGATCAGTCCCGTGACCCCCGACAGGAGAGACCACTTGTCCATTCGCACATTCTCTATAGTTGGTGTGACGTCACGAACGTCATCACATTTCAACAAAAATGTTACGATGCAATGCCTACGTTACAGTGAAAAACAATGATCCTTGAATATGACGGATGACTTCAGTCTGGTGGGAATAGCTCGGATGAAATAAATTCGATGCAGATGTCAGGGTATAAAGAGCACTAAAGTAATATAAAATGAAAATTGTATTTTTATACATTTTTTTATATGTATCTTAGTATAAATGGAGGTTTAAAGTAATGGATTATAGAATATATACACTCACTGTTCTTGAAATAGAGAAACGTAATGCAGTGTGATTCAGGTGGGGCGCGGTGGCGTGGCGGTAACCGGTTCTCGTCAGATCACCGAAGTTAAGCAATGTCGAGCCCGGTTAGTCCTTGGATGGGTGACCGTCTGAGCGATCGATTCGGACTCCCGCGTTGAGTCCTTGGACAAGGCACTTAACCCCGATTGTCCTCATGGAGGCACGATGACTCCGTGTACTAAGGCGTACTGCACGTCGATGGCGCGCATGTCTTTAACCAATCTAACCCTGCCTGTGCTGCAGTGCGGAGTTACGATGTTGGGGAGCTGACAGTTGCTCGTCGATGCTCGGTGGTTCTCTCCGGGTACTCCGGCTTCCTCCACCCGTAAAACTGTCACGGTCGTGATTAGCCATTGTGCACAAGTATTTGGCCTTAAACACCAATAAATAAATAAATAATAAATAAATGTGATTAAGGTACCTTCAGCTCGTACATACACAGAACGACACACTCGTGTGACTTGGTTAATCGATATGGCAAGAGTGCCAGCGCGGAAGGATAAAACGAGACACGAGTGTGTCGTTCTGTGTTTATTACACGCCCTCACGACTATAAAATAAATTATTAGAAGGACACTCAGCAATTCATTTGACAACTCGTCCCCTGAGTTCCAATGTGTTCTATGTGCCAGTGGGCACATAGAACACATTGGAACTCAGGGGACAAACTATCAACAAAAAGAACACATTTTATCGCCAACCAAATTTGCTAAGAGAACCCGTGTTACTATTTTTAGCTATCGCTAGCGATTCAAATTGTAATTGCGGTGCGCGATTTGTAGAAAATTTCAGTTAAATTTCGCTTCTATTTAAAAATAGTCCGTCAACGATTACCGTTCGGCACATGTGTGCGGAACGGATTTTCATTTTCCGCATGGTTTAGTGTTGCTGTAGATGGGGATTTCATAGAACAAGCGTTTAATAAAACGTTTATCTTCTCAACTGCAGTTCAGGGAAGGAGAGAGGGAGAGGGAGAGGTATTATTATTATTTATTGATGTTTAAGGTCACTTATTTATGCACAATGGCTAATCATGACCGTGACAATTTTACGGGTGGAGGAAGCCGGAGTACCCGGAGAGAACCATCGAGCAACGACGAGCAGCTGCCAGCTCCCCAACATCGTAACTCCGCACTCTAGCACAGGCAGAGTTAGATTGGTTGAAGACATGCGTACCACCGGCGTGCAGTACGCCTTAGTACACGGCGTCATCGTGCCCCCACGCGGGCAATGGAGATGAAATGTCTTGCCCAAGGACACAACGCGGTTGCCGCAGGTGGGATTCGAACCGAGGACCTCTCGGCTTGCAGCCTGCACCTCTACCTACTGAGCCACCACACTCCCCAGGGGGAGAGGTAGGGAGGGAATATTGTTAATGATGGGATAGTGTTCCCCCTGAAGAATAGCTACATTTTCTGAGAAGAAAACACACCTTGTTTTGTGAAATGATCTTTTTTTAAATGTAACTTGTACTATTTAGAGAGAATCTTTGGATTTTTATGTTTTAAGAACGCCCGAACAAACAGTCTGTTGTACAAAACTTTTAAAGCTTCAGTTTTTTTAGCAATGCATATCTTCCCAACTGCAGATACAGCACAGAAATGATGGATTACCACTAAATCATACTGTATGGACATCTAACGAATATTTGCGTTTTCGGAGTTTACGAAACTCCAGTGAATGTTCAGCTCATGGACCGTCAAGTGGTGCCTAGTGGTCCATGAAATGAAAATGCCAATGCTTCTTTCGACTTTTCAGAAAATTCAAAATAATTGTTCACACACCGTTGTTATCGTATAGTATTCGAGGAATCTGAGGCTTCCTTATTTTCCACGAAAACCTGAACAGTCTGTGAAAAATATACATATTGTTGTGATGTTTACGGTTGTCATAGCATTTCCCCGTTTTGTACTTGTCATTTGAAGTAATTGGGTACGATTTAGAGGAAAATCTCTTAAAAAACAAACAAAAACAAAACATCCACTATTAATTAAAAATTGTAAAATCATTCATCCTGTAGTAGCCGTCAACAAATACAAACAGTTTTATTGTTTTAACACTTTACCCAACGTAACTGCCAAAACCGACCAGCGCTATCCTCAAAAATCGGCAATTAATTTTCATTATATTTTCATTTTTTGTCACAAAATCATAGGTTATGACACCTCTTTAGAACGAGCTCGTTCCAAAGAGTCGTCATAACCTATGTTTTTGAGACAAAAAATGAAAAAAAATTAGTTATTAACCCTTTACCCAACGCAGTCGATATCAAAATTTATTATTTTAAATATAATTTTTTCAGATTTTTCAAAAAATTTCAACAAAACCATATCATGTGACCCCTCGTTGGAACGAGCTCGACGAGCTCGTTCCAACGAGGGGTCACATGATATGGTTTTGTTGAAATTTTTTGAAAAATAATATTTTTTTAACTGATGAATTTGCATATTACGCGGGCGGATGTGGCCGATTCGTTGGGTAAAGGGTTAAAGAATTTTGTTTGCTAGTGTCGTCTGCTTTTCATGTTAGGTAAAGTGTTAACAACATTTATCTTCTAGACTACAATTACGGTCCACGGAGAGCGAAGTACATTTTCAAAAACCAAAGTTGATTATTTGTCAGTGTTATTTTTTTCAGGAAATCGTAAACAGTCATTGGGTGCAAAATAAACCCACCGTAATTTTGAAGAAAGCCACTCCACATCGTAATATTCAGAGAATCTACAGCTTATTATGTTTTAAAAAAATCTGAACAGTCTGTAGAAGTATTTTAATTCTTTGATGTTTTAAACAATACATTTTTTCTTAACTGCAATTACAGTGGAGCCCACATCACTGGATATCTCTGAATTGAATAACCATGTTATTTGAATATAACTCCCAAACACCAAACTATTTAGTTATTTATTTATTGGTGTTTAACGACACTTTCAACAGCCAGGGCCACCTCGTGTCGGACAGTTTTACGGTGGAGGAAGTCGGAGTATGCGGAGAGAACCACCGAGCAACGGCGAGCAACTGTCAGACTCTCCAACATACTAACTCCCCGCATTGGTTAAAAACAAGTGCACCATCGACGTGGAATTCGCCTTATTGCACAACGATACACTATGATGCAACTTCGCTAACATTTCGAAATTTCTATTTTTATATGAAATTCCCAAACCCAAACTGTTAAAGCTAATGGCAATTTTAGGAAATTAAGAGGAGCTAACTGGAGCTGAAACGGTTAAGGGGTTTTCTTGATCGATTAATCATGTGAATTAACCTTGGTTAACCGATTTAATCACTTGTCCAAATAGATATCTGAATAATTGCCATACCGTTGATGATTTACAGCATGAAGCCTTTACCCAACGTAACAAACAAAACCGACTAGGCCTATATACAAAAATCTCCATTCAAATTTATTATGTTTTCAATTTTTGTCTCAAAAATATAGCTTATGACCCCTCGTTGGAACGAGCTCGTTGAGCACGTTCCAATGAGGGGTCATAAGCTATGTTTTTGAGACAAAAATTGAAAATTTTTAGTAATTCATGAATTTATTTTGCAAGTATTATCTGCTACCCGCAAGGGGTAAAGGGTTAAGAATGACCATTTCCAGCTACTGATACAGTATGATGATCATGCAAGTAAACAAGTATGTCAGCAAGTAACTTGCATGCTTTACTCTGACTCATATAATTGGTGTGAGTCAGTGTGATAATGTCTGTTTGTTTTGGAGCAAGTTTGCTCCTTTATTAACCCATATAATACAGTAGTTCAAAAGTAACGGTTAATCGATCAATTACTTTTTGGATCGACCAAGATGTTGATCATTGATTAATCGATTAATCGGTTAACCTTTTCAGCTCTAGAGCTAACTTTCCTGTAAATCTCTTTCAATGACGAAAATTGCCAGCCACGGCCTACTCCTACAAATTGCCACATCTTTGAAAATTCTAATGGTTTATTTCAACCCATTTAAAATCATAACTAGAAAAAACAATTTCAATAAATACAATTGAAAATGTTTCATAGTATTGACCCCTCGTATACGGAATTCATTTCTGGGTAATTCACGACCTTGCACCATGGTATTCAAGATGCAGAAATGCTCCTCGATAATAATAAATTCAATGCCCATATTGACTCACTATTTAAATCAGATAAAATCTAAAGGTGAATAATCATTCAAAAATATATTCAAGAGAATAATTACAGAAATCGGAAGGAACAAAGGGCATTCTGAGCAATTGTATGTACTCTGAATCAGGAATAGGACACTGGAGCGCCTCCCCAAATCTTTAATGAATGGAATCAAGAAGTTCGGAATATGGGCAACAGAAAGATGTTCCGGAAACAGGTGGCACCAAAGATTTTAAGCGCTTATCTCACAGAAGTCCATTGTAACAACCTGTATTGACCTGGTTTGTAGCCAGTAACAGTAGATCATAAAAAGCATATGGTGTTTATCCACCCCCACCCCACACCACGCGGAAGAAAACAACAAGTACGGTCATACTTTTTTATTAGCACAGTTCAAGTTGAACCCTACATACGAGAAGCGTTATTAAAGTCCAGTATTATTTTCGTGAATAACCTCGTCTTTTCTACCATCTTGCCTTGGCATTCAGATAGACGTATTGGATCACATAGGAATAGGCTCCGGTTGAAATGTCTCTCTTATACAAAACAGATTATCCTCAATTTTCAATTGCTAACTAACATTGGCGAAATTTCTGATTTCTCTGGAATACCGTGGAAGGGCTCTTCTGCGTGGAACCTGGTAAATGGCACAATGTTCGGACTATGGACACGTTCTGCTTTACGGGTAGAACAAGACCTGTTGACACGAGTCCCCTAGAATGGGTAATATTGGTATAAGTAATTGGCTAGTCGATCCACGCCAGGGGCAATTGCGTGTTGTCCTTGGGCAAGGCACTTAATCACGATTGCCCACTTTGGGGCACGGCTGCGTTCAGTACTAAGGCGTACTGTACGTCAATGATGTATTTGCTTTCAACCAATGCTAACCCTGCTTGTGCGGAGTTGGTACGTTAAGGAGTCTGACATTACTTGCCGCTGCTCGGTGGTTCTCTTCGGGTATTCCGGCTTCCTCCACTCGTAAAACTGTCCGACACGATGTTCATCATCATCATCATCATCATCATCATCATCATCATCATCATCCAAACTCACCATTTCCTGACTCCAGGCGGTATCTTGATCAGGCATAATGGTTATTCCTTTAATGTCCCCTTCCATGCTGCCTTCGATATACTAGAACTTCTAGAATGTAAGAGACAATGGTGCTATGCTGAAATGTTTTTTCAGTAATTTAACAAATTCAATCTTCTTTGACAAAGCTCAATGTGCTCTGTCAAACAATAGTGAGTTGGTTAAATCCCTAGTTGCATTTTTGTTTATTTTTTTGTTCTCAGTGTGCAGGGAGTTAATGTTCATATCAACACAATCATCAACACGCCAGTTCGCCTTTGTATACTGTGAAGACAAAAGTGGTATTTTTCTCGATCAGATCGTGATGGAATCGCGACAGAATTACACACCGAGGGTCGAGATTTCATAATTAAACTATTGCGAAATCAGGAGCGAATCAGGAAAGCCAAACGAAAACAGCATCCCAGATTCAATAAAAACAGCATCCCAAATTCAATAGAAATTTTAAAAATCCGGGTACTCCGGTGTCCTCCACCCGTAAAACTGTCCGACACGAGGTGACCCTGGCTGTCGAAAGTATCGTTAAACCCAAATAAATAAATAAATAAATAAATAAATAAATAAATAAATAAATAAATAAATAAAAAAAAAATAAATAAATAAATAAATAAATAAATAAATAAATAAATAAATAAATAGAGGATATCTACGCTGTTTTAGTGAATATCGGGAATTATCTGATAAGTGTGGACCGGGTCTGCTGATCGTTCCTTCAAGGCGACGTTCACGGCGACGTCATGCGCCGAAGCGTGACGTCATTTAGGAAGCTACTGAGGGGTATTTCTCGTTATCCATCGAGTCGATAGATATCGAGAAATATCTTTTAGATAATTTGCGATAATTCACAGGCTAACATATAATAAATTACTATAATTACAAATTATATATTGAACAAATAATGCTGCATTTACTTGTTACTAATATATACAAGGGAGAGGCCGTGTGTTAATTGTTCGGCACTTGTTGTCCAATCCTTTTTGTGGTTCAGTGTACTTTCGCCTACAGTGCACATTCGCCTACAAAAATTATCAGGTAAAAGTGTAGGCGAAAGTGCACTAACTAAGGTATAGGGATTAGTAGCTAATTACCTGCTCTACCCACAATAAAATCGACTGACCGTTTGGTGATTGAAGAGAGAGAGAGAGAGAGAGAGAGAGAGAGAGAGAGAGAGAGAGAGAGAGAGAGAGAGAGAGGTTCCAATAATATTCATATTCATAGGTTTTATTGACAAATATCGATACAATTTATCCCTCCCTCTCTCTCTCTCACTCTTTCTCTCTCCTCCCCCTCTCTCTCTAGTCTCAATAAAAACATACAAATATGAGTATTATTGGAACCGGCTCACTGAGCCGGTTCCAATAATATTCATATTTGTAAGGTTTTATTGACAAATAACGAATCCACATTGTATATGATGTTCTAAACTTGTTCTTACAAGAATCCATTAAGTTAACATCAGAATTTTTAATGAATGGTCGGTCAGTTCACTTATTGTGGGTAGAGCAGGTAATTAGCTACTAATCCCTATACCTTAATTAGTGCACTTTCGCCTACACTTTTATCTGATAATTTTGTTGGCGAAAGTGCACTGCAGGCGAAAGTAGACGACATCCTTTTTGTCAATTTTAAGAAAATAACGACGACTGCTAAAAAATTACGAATGGTTAATAGTAATGGTAAATTCGTCGGAAGGTCAAAAAACTTTTCTCGCAGAACTGACAACTGCGAGTCCGTTCGTGTTTCGCAATTTTCTCGTGTTGCGCGGCGACGAATGATCTGATTGCCAGTAAGAGATGGAAATTTAGGCCACATGACGATTATAGTTTAAGGACATAATCTTAAAGAGAACCCCCGCATCAAGAGGTGGAGAAACGCTCTCAAACATTTTGCAATATGATATATCTGCGTGTTTTTAATGAGAAATAGTAATCGTAACTTCGGAAAAGGGAAAACGACAGCTGATAGGAAGAACACAAATTCCAATGACGTAATACCCCATTCGTAATTCTCATTAGTGGTCGATCATTGTGCGAAAGGTCTCTATTATTCTCTTCAGGCAGGTGAGATTCAAAAGTTCTGTGGAGAAAACAACGGCAGAGATTTCCAACCGGATCGCGACCCAGTCGCGATCCAATCCAATTTCTCAATCCGTTTTTTGGTAATCCCCCTGTAGAATCTCTTCCGTCGAAAAACAAATGCGAGAACTTGGAATCTCACCCTCTTTTCGCTTGTTTTCTTTATTCAGTCTTGATTTCGCAAACTTTTACTTGTTTAAAGTTTCGCGAAGCATAGAGAAGCATAGAGAAGAAGACCACTTTTCGACCACAGAACTCTACCACTACATAGTTATGCTGATTCCAACTTAATCAACGTCGCTGACATTACTCAGAAACAGGGAACGCGGTGGCTCAGTGATTACAGCATTGAACTTTAAACCGAAAGGTCCACGGTTCGATCCCCTCCAGAGGTAACTGCACTTCATTCCGATTGCCCATGTGGGGGAGGGTGGCGCCGTGTACTAAGGCATACTGCACGCCGATAGTGCACTTGTCTTCAACCATTTCTAACCCTGCTTGTGTGGAGTTAGTACGTTGGGGAGTCTGACAGTTGTTCGTCGTTGCTCGGTGGTTCTATCCGGGTACTCCGGCTTCCTCCATCTGTAAAACTGCCCGGCATGACGAGGCACTGGCTGTCGAAAGTGTGGCTAAACTCCATTAAATAAATAAATAAATAAATACTCGACCCACTTGTGTAAACGTTTAGCGATGTGGTCGAGAAAAAGACCACTTTTTCGACCACAGAACTCTACCACTGCATACACTCCAAAATCAGTTGGGTTAAAAATTAACCCAAATCGACTGGGTTGAGTGAATATGAACCCAATTGGGTTCATATTCACTCAACCCAGTCGATTTGGGTTAATTGGGTTCATATTCACTCAACCCAGTCGATTTGGGTTAATTTTTAACCCAACTGATTTTAGAGTGTACTTATACTGATTCCAACTCACTCAACGTCACTGATTTTACTCAGGAAGGTCAAGGGGATAATTATACAGTTACTTAGTTATACATATATGTATGGGTGGTGCTTATTTTAAAGTGTATTGAATAAATAAATTAATCGTACAATATCCCAAACCTACATTCATAAATCTTAGTTTAATGGATGAATGATGATTGCCCGCTTTTGTACTTGAACGGTGAATGTTTTGAACTTTGGCATGTGTTTCTTTTCCCATACCAGGTACACAGTTGGTTCATATCAAGTTTAGATATATATGAGAGATAAAACAGTCCATAGTAATTGTATTTCGCATGTATGGGACAGAGCTAATCGTCAATGACAGCTTTACAGCAATATCTCACATAATGTTATCTGTGTCCGGTTTTCTTTTATGTGTCCCCAGACAGTGGTGGCGCCGGGGGGGGGGGGGGGGGGGGTGGGGGGGGGGGTGGTCAGAGGGAGCTACAGTCCCCCGTTGGAGAGGTCCAGCCCCCCCCCCCCCTTCCCCCGTCGGAGATTTTTAGTCAGTCCGTCGGAGAGTCTCGTAAACCCGACTTCACGAGAAATTTCCGACAATCGAATGTAGATATCTCGTCTTGTCAGTCTCGAACCCGTGCAACACTGGAACTTTGATAGAGAATAGTGATTCTCACGAAATTCCTTAATGTCGTTCGTCAAACTGGCTTCATAGATGAAATATTTCCCGACCTTATTATAATATGTTTACTTTAACCCTTTACCTAAGGTAACGGCCAAAACCGGACAGCGCTATTCTCAAAAATCGCCAATTAATTTTCATTATTTTTTTCATTTTTTGTCTCAAAAACATAGGTTATGACCCCTCGTTGGAACGAGCTCGTCGAGCTCGTTCCAACGAGGGGTCATAACATATGTTTTTGAGACAAAAAATGAAAAAAATGAGTTATTCAAGAATTATTTTTGCAAGTGTCGTCCGCTTTAAATGTTAGGTAAAGGGTTAAATAATCAACAAACATACTCAATTTGCTTCTATTTTGGTTCTCCAATTTACCAATTTTCACTCATTTTCCTTCGTTTGGGAGGTCAAATGTTATAGCCCCCCTGTGGAGAGGTCAGCCGCCCCTGTCCCTAGATAGAAGAAAGGCAGCAGCAGGGACATGGCCTCCAATTATTTATGGAGGGAGGGGGCGTATACATCTTTTGACCTTCCAATGACCCATCTACTTTTTCTATATCCCGTTAATTGTGGAATAGAATTACAGGTTAGACCGAAGCCATAGCAAAATAGCGCATCTCCATTTCTCATCTGCCCCTGAGTGCAACAAGGCGCCATCTGCAATTCTAAAGCATCGCAGAGGGTGACTTGTTGCCCTTGAGTGATGATATTTTGTTAACCGTTTGTTTTCAACTCTAATAAAATTATTGTTCTTGCTAAATTTGTAGTCATTGAAAACCCCAATAGCATCCGGATCGGTAGAAATAAGCAATCAATATTGCACCAAAATGACACGTATCGCTTCTAGGATCTCAACGCGTTTTCGAGCCGCACGAACAGCGAGCACATGCAGCCTAGCCCAAGGATACACGAACTGGCCTTTAAAACTGGCAATTTTTCGAGGAGCATGCACCCTCATAGTCTTCTCATCAAGGAAACTTTTGAGTTTTACGCGGTTTGTTCGCGTGTTCGGCAAAACCTCTAACCTTTATTGCCACCACCTTCCCATTATTGTATAGAAACATCTTTGGAACGGTGATTATGGCGTTGCGATTACTACTAGTCTTGCTACGAGTAAAAGACTAACGAAATTCTACAAAGTTACATTGGGGCAGTTTTTCAGTTCAGAAAACTTCAGTTCCACACACAACGAGTACCCCGCTTGATTCCCGGTAACAGTCAGTCTTAATATCTTCTAATGCCACAGACCTACTTCCTGATGACAAGGCTGTGTATCCACCAGAGTGCCATTATAATATTTTATCATGATTCTCCAGATATTGACCTCAAATACATTGGCATACCAAGCTAATTGCCTGGTGTTCTATTGTGTGTCGTTGCAATACCATGTGTATCATGACACATTTCTACGAGAGGTGCACAGAATCTCCCATCTAGTCCAGAGACTTAGATGCCCTGTACGATTTATGAGACACTCTCGTGACTCCATTAATAACGATAAAATCCGAGCCACATGCTCATATAAGTTCGACATTCTACCATTATTCTGACCGCCACCTTGCTCCGAAAAAAGAGAAAGTGAGAAATTAAGGAGAGAATTTTATAACAGCAACGGCTTTGTTGTTCTCCAAAAATAAGCAATGTGAGAAAATAAGGAGAGAATTTTATAACAGCAATGTGAAGATTGGCCCGATTTGTTTTGACATTTTTATTGTAATTTGGGGGATTTTTTTTCTCAATTTTGCCACTTCGGTCCAATAAGGGGTCTTAGCATATATTTTGGAGAAAAACCCAAATCACAAGATATGAATTTAGATTTTTCTGAATATGGCTGACCGAATATGGATGTTACGTTAGCTAAAGGGTTAAGTTTATTGAAGTTTATATGGTGAAGATACATAATATTATCTCCAAGTGAAACAAAATACTGCGTTTTGATTGGCTGAGAGGTACGGTGTAACTTGATGTCGCAAGCCGGGGCTTTTGTCGTTGCTGGGGAAATAGATTCACGCCGCGTATTCAGTCCAAGGAGTGTCACCTGAATCCGTGCGTGAACGTATGTCTCGCCGTAACGAACCCGCCCGTTTCACTTTTGTTGGGGTGGTTCTTATCCTGAAGGGGTTAATAACTTTTCTTCGAAAAAGCATAAATCTACAGGGGTTCACTGAAAACAACAATTTTAATACATATATATAAAAATAAATATGATAATTTGTGACTTACATGGAATCCAAAAGAATAAGAAAACAAAACGTCAATCACCCCCTACCCACAGTTTTTCAGTTATCTGCGGGCCCGCATTCTCTGTTGTCGCTGGTTTTTCCTCCTTTTCGCTGGTATTTCTTCCTTGGTCGCCTCTTCACTTCACTCCTTTCACCGCCGTCGCACGGCCACTAAAGTATTGTCACTTTATCGGGACGCCTTTCCTCCAACAAGTGACGGGATGTCACTCTACCACTGCCGTCGCACGGCCTGTAGTTTATTGTCATTTTACGTGACGCCTTTCACACAAGCAGTCGTCACCAATGGGGTTAAATTCTCCCTTACGTTTGTCTCAGAATAATGTTCATACAGGCAAAGCCTACTCTGCCTACGTATGGATTGCCTTCTAAAACAGGTAATGCCGTTTACCTTAATGCAAATTAGCTCCATGAGCTCGTTCATCGTGCTTCCGATCATATTCTCAAAAATGGCCACCGGCTTGGCCCGCGACTGCTCCTATTCTAAATAGGAGCTCTGTGGCTCCCCTATATAACAACGTGCCTATACTTTCGCACCGATGCGGCACCTCCTCTAACCTATAGCATGGGACATCCCCATCTGCACGCAACGATCCACAGCCTTACACACATTCAGACTGGAATGACCTTTTCGAGAAACCCCCGATTTTTATTTCGATACCCAGAACATTAATTCTCAGTTTAATCGCTTCTCGTGAACTTGGCCGCTTAGTTCTATCTTAATTTTAATACTTGCTTTAAAGTTCCTTTGAAAGACTCGAATTTTGGTATCTCCGTGACATTCGGTGACAGAATAGATGCGTAATATGGGTGTGTGTCCAGAACATGTGTGATGCACTGTTTTCCAACAATTAGCTATTAACTGGCCATAATTACACAGATAACGACTTGGATGAGAATATTGTCTCTCTTACTATTGATCTGTTATCAGATAGCCCGTGTAGCGTTAAACAAGTGCGCCATAATCGACATTAAATTTCATGCTTAATTTGGCAGCGCTTGAATTATTGCTGGTCTGTTTCAATGACAAATCGGTTTACACTTTCAAACAAGAAAATCGGAACTTTTAGCTATCGCCTTGACACTTGCAATCCACAGTAGCTTTTCTTTACACCGTGGCTAACCGTGGTGTAAAAACAAGAATATACAATAGCAGGCTATATGGCGAAAACAAAATACCCATTTTAATTATTAATTCATATATACCTTCTGCTCGGTTATGTTAGAACAAAAATAAAAATACAGGAAATTTAATATTTTTGCTCAATACAATATTACAGGTATGGATGTCATTGGAACTGGCTCATTGAGCCAGTTCCAATGACATCCATATTTGTCTGGTTTTATTAAGAAACTTACAGAGTACAAATTTTCTGTCAGTTTGTTTCCAACAATGTAGGTTAAAGTATTAAGTACACCAAAATTCTTGGAATCCGTTATTCTTGTGTTTTCCAGGGTGTATGGGAGTTTACACCGGTCTGGGGACTCATACATCCTTCGGCTTCGCCTTAGGGTGTATGAGTTCCCAACCTGGTGTAAAATCCCATACACCCTGGAAAACACAGGATAACTAATATTTAAAACCACATATTTTCATGGAAAAACCTGTCGGCATTTCTTTCCCTGAAAACGATATTTGCATGGGGTATCCCTCATTGATTATCCCCTCCACCCTACCACGCCCCGTAATCTCTCTCCGGCCTACCTAATCGGAGCCAGCGAGGTGTCTTTCCTATAACTCAGCAATAAGATACTGAAAATTATCAAATAAAAAAGGTGTTTATAAAACTGGTTGTAAAACTCGTATGTCGCCTTCATTCTTGACTACACTTATTCATTGTTGTCGCTTGAAACACCGCCTACTTTAACAGGTGTCTCGTTATACAAAGACTCCGGAGGAGAAAAGTCTATTTGCCCAATCTATTCAAGCCCCAATTGTCACTGACAAAAATAATCCGAAGCAAAAAAGTACGGATTGTTTATGTTTCATCTCGGTACATCCTGTAAGTTCGATGCCCACGGTTGGTGGTACCTTTATAAGTGGCACAGACAAATTAACATCTCGATAACAAGTTCACCAGATAACCTTTTTCCTACATCGCACTCCTATACGGTAGCATACGGTACAGTTATCACAAAAGTGATCTTCTGTGGGATCAGCTCGCGATAGGATCGCGACATCCACCATCAGTGGGGAGAGAATTCTTAAATTTTATTTATTTATTTATTGGGGTTTAACGACATTTACGACAGCCAGGGTCACCTCGTGTCGGACAGTTTTACGGGTGGAGGAAGCCGGAGTACCCGGAGAGAATCACGAATCAACGACAAACAACTGTCAGACTCCCCGGCGAACTAACTCCACACTAGCTCGGTTAATATTGGTTGAAGACAAGTGAACCATCGACCTGGAGTACGGGTTTGTACACAGCGCCACCCTGCCCTCAGGTGGGCAAATGGGATTAATTGCATTGCCCAAGGACACAACGCCCTTACCCCTGGCGGGTATCGAACTGTGGACTTTTCGGTTTGAAGTCTTAGGCCGTAACCGCTAAATTTCTTAAATAAAATACAGCCAAATCAAGGCCGCCTCAAGAAGAACAAGCTAGAAAGGCATCTCAGATTCAAGGTTCTGGAAAATGTCTTTGCACCGAGTGAATTTCTACATTCTTACCGGGAACAAAGCGGACAGGGAATTTCGACTGGATCGCGACCAGGTCGCGATCCTGTCGAAAATCTCCTTCCATTTTTATGATCAGTACTATATGCGGACAACAATGAAAAACAGTTATCACACTGACAAACTTAATTAAGTTGTCTTGCAAAAGAGAGTTTTTTCTCAAAAATGCGCAAGCAGTTTCTTGGTTTGCAAAGTTGAAATAAAATTAAATATATGAAGAAAAAATATACGCAACATACATTACCCATTCAGACTATATCCAAGTAATGTGACATTAAATCGTGAGTTTAATACCAAAAAATGAGACAAATGACCAAGATGCTCAAGTGGCGGCCATGATGAATTTTCACTTGTTTTATAAGTTTTACGAATTCGCGAAAACACGTTTTTTATTGTTTGCTTATTTTCGAACGTAATAATTGGTTAATTGGAACAAACGAATAACAACTACTACTCATGTTACGTAAGATAGGTATTGTACATAACACAACGGCATACCCCGATGCTTGGGACACTTCAGAAACGGCTGGAAAGCGGCTTCTTCAAAGAGAAATAGCCAGTGGAAAATAAGTCCGCAAGTTGAATAATGCCGAAAAATGAAATAAAGCGCTCTCAGTAATTGTTTTAATTTCAAACTTGAGATAAATATTCTTGAAACATAAATGGAGGCCAAAACTAATTTTATAGTTCATTTATTTCTTTTGCTTTTTATAACTCGAGAAAATTTGTTTGTGTTCGCTGGTCCCCCACCCACTCTCAACTCAAACGATCGGTCGGTTAGTAATAGTAATAGTTTATTCAAGCAAAATAACACCTACAGAGAGGCATATTGCATCAGGGACGTAACTAGAGGCCTTTTAATGGGGGTGAGACCCTTTGAAATTCTAACTGGGAATCCCGACACACGAGCGCCGTAGGATGGTAGGCGCGAAACTGCGAGCGCCAAAGGCGCGAATCTTTGACAGGGGATCTGGGATCCTCCCCTAGAAAATTTTGAAAAATTGATGTTATCAGATGCGTTTTCATGGGTTCTGGTTATAGTTATAAGGCTAATTTTCAGTTCCAAATTCAGTGATTTTTTTTTGTAGGGAAACACTTTTAATTCGAGTTGGATACAAATTTTCAATATCTATTTGCTTTGCCCGAATTGTCCCCAGTCGCTCGTACGCCTCTTGTCTGACGGACAAATTTGAAACATCGCCTTTGAGAAAGTGGGGAGTTTTGTGTTTCTAGAGCATTTCACAGGCCCTAGACATGACGACAAGTACTTTTTTTATTAACCCTTTGAACCCGTAAGACCGCTTTTCCGGTCCAGGGTCATGACACACCATACATTTAAAAAGTAGTATGGCTGCTTAGTGAATTTGTAGGGTAGACCAATCGATATTTTCAACGTGCAGCCAAAGGCTGCACGTTGAGAATATAGATTGGTCTACCCCAAATGGTGATTATGGACTCTTCTAATTGATGTCATTCAACTGACATGGAAGGAACCGTTAGGGTTCAAAGGCTTAACATGCCGTTACATGCGACTCGGCTGCATTGTGACACCAATCGCACCATGTTATATATAACATCAACCTGAAAGGTTCGGACGGTGGAGTCTGAATTCTTTGACCCGATTTTCATCCGAAAGTCTCGGTTGTTGGAATATTTCCTTATTATGGACCTTCAGTCGGAAAAATAGGTTTGTTAGTAAATTATACCGTATATTCAGTAGTTTTTAAATTTCTAACTGTTGATATTTTTGCCCTCCGAATTTCCAACTATTGAGGTTTTGACAAATATTGGGGGGGGGGGGTGAGACCCCCCCCCCCACACACACACCCCCACACCCCCTCCCTGTCGCGACGTCCCTGGATTGCATAAAGAGTTAACAAAGATATGGTATGATTATAATAAACAAATAATAAACGAAACAGCTATTTTTGTATAGTAAATAAGGCTAATGTATCATACATATAAGTATATAAAGTCAAAACCCTAGGTCAGTTTAATGACCTACTATTTTGCAATTATTGTTTCTCTTTTCCTGAAGAAACAGCAGGATTATGTTGCAGATGGTGTGACATAATGAGGCCGTATTATTTTTCATAATAGATTCAAACCGATCTTGTTTGCTTGCATTTGAGAAGTCTGCATTATTCCTGTTAATTATTGCAAACAACTGTCTCCTGATGTTTGTATAGGCCGGGCAGTCCATGACAAAATGCATCTCGGATTCCACATCGCCGGCGTCCTTACAAACATCAGAAGCAAATCCTATTTTTCTAAAGGTATTGGCGGCTATGCATATCTCCCCTTTTCAATTGCCAAATTATGATTACTAATCCGTAATTTTGTAAACATACTTTGCGCTTCTCTTGTTTTTGAGTAAGCTAAATAGGGCTCGAATTTAATGTCATTTTTGAAGACGCGATAGGAACGCAATTTAATTTTACCGTTCTTTTTGTTGTCATTGTTAAGGCATTCGTTAAAATAGAGTGTGTAATCATTTGTTAAATTTTCAAGTAATTTACTGGATTTATTATCGTGCATTGCAGCCGATGGTATATTGTAACCTTCCAACATTTGACGGAATCCGCTATATTCCGTCGTTAATTTATGCTCTTCCAGTAAATCACAGAGCAATGCACCTGGAGTTGCACAGTGAAGCCTGGCAACGAATTTGAACTTTTTGACGATGCATTCGAGGGAAAGTGGGAATCTGCCAAGTTCAACTCGAATGGCATGGTTGGAAGAATTTTTATTATGTATAACAGTACTAAATATTAACGTTTGTGTGGACAAAAAAATTATCCCCTGACTTGAAGTTTGGCATTCAAATATCTTTGTAAAATAGAGAATTGTGCAAGAAATGAGAGAGAAAATATGATAGGACGGAAAGTGCCGGCCATGTGCATGTGTTCTTTTGGGGGAATTCCATGAACACAAAACATAGCAACAGCCAATGGAATGGTGTGTTTTAGGTCCCTAAATTCCTCAAATCACCCTCTTTATTTCTCAGGAATTTTCAGCAATAATGTAAGATGTCAGTGTAATGCTTCCAAAGTTTATTAACCCAGAGGCCGCTTTTCTGGCCAGGAACATGATACGTCGTAACGTCATTATATAGAATGGCTTTTCAGCAAATATTATGGGGTAGACCAGTCAGTATTTTCAACGTGCAGCCAGAGGCTGCACGTTGAAAATACTGATTAGTCTTCTCCAAATAATGAATGTGGACTCTTCTAATTGCTGCAATTGAACTGGTAGGAAGATACCACTAGAGTTCAAAGGGCTAAAAAACAAACATTTTCTTAGGCTGCTCAGTTTCGGAGTTTGCATCATTTCCGAGTACAACTTTTCAAGGCGGGTAACTCTAATTCAAATACTTAGTACTGTTATACTTCTAGGACACGGAATAAACTACTATAACATGTGCAGTTGATGTCTTCCTGTACAAATAAGTAGTCTGCGAACACCTGTTATCCATTGTCTTCGGCATGTTGGCAGTGAATGCCGTTCACCTGGGTGATTTTGCATTTTAAAACACACCATGCGCATGATATCTGAGAATACACACGGAATGTTCCGGATTCTGGTTATACGTTTAATCCATACCATTTTAATTTTATCAGAAAAACATGAACTTCGTATCTTTATAAGCCATGATTGGGTTTATATTATACGAGACAATTCAGTTCACGATAACTGACGTGATCGTTGAAGAAGTAGGCGTAAATTGTTTACAGTTTATCCTTGAACTCAACAACAAAATACTGGGTCTGACCGAAATTGCACTCGGAAAAGTACTTATGGACATATTTAATATAAAGTATTCTTTCATTGTGCGTGGAAGTTTTTGGAAAGGAGAAAGTTGGATAAAATACAACACTGACAGAAATCAGTTTTCCCTTTACCCAACGTAACGGCCAAAAACGGCCAGCGCTATTCTCAAAAATCGCCAATTAATTTTCATTATTTTTTCATTTTTTGTCTCAAAAAACATATGTTATGACCCCTCGTTGGAGCGAGCTCGACGAGCTCGTTCCAAGGAGGGGGTCATAAACCTATGTTTTTGAGACTAAAAATGATACAAATTAGTTATTCAAGAATTATTTTTGCAAGTGTCGTCTGCTTTTCATGTTAGGTAAAGGGTTATCTGGGTGTTACGTTCGCGGCATTGATACGACATTATTCCAGCCGTTTCTAAAAATGTATCGTCGAGGCCTGAGTCGGAATTTAGAAAACAATTATTTATAATAATAATAATCTGATAATTGCTAGAGTCATTTTATGTGTATAATTATTATATGTAGATAATAGAGTTATATACTGAATGTCCAATCACTTTCGGTTTGGCCCCATGCAGTGGACCTTTTGTTTCTTAAGCCATTTTTTTTGTAAAATTGCATCTGGGCGGGGTGGGGTATTTAATTTTTTATTTCTATAATTATTTCTTTGCCATCAAAAGTTCATGTTCTTGGTTTGTTTTATGTTTTAGGCCTCATAATCTACAGAATAATATGGGTGGTGGTGTATTTCATCCCTTGAGTGCAAGAAAGCCTTGTTGCACTCAAGCGACAAATTTAGCAATTTTATTAACTTGAATAAAATATCACCATTTAATGTTTATTTTTATAAGCTTGCATTGGTTATAAAAAGAGAGCATGCGGCAGCGAAGAGGACAATACGGGGATGGGGGGGGGGGGGGGGGGGGGGTGGCTAAGAAACTTTTTAGGGCTTAGTTTCGGTCACATTAGGTATATAGGGGACTAATTCCGCTTTTCCACCTTTCTCGTTTCGTATTCGCCACCACGCTGATGTACACGTGGTTAGTGGCGTTTAAGGGGGGGGGGGGGAGTGGCTCTCTTTGAGGCCGCAAAATATGTGAAAAGATGTCAATAAAGTTAACCACTGTGCCGGTGATCACAAAAGCAAACATATATGCGATAGGTCGCGATCCGGTCGAAATTCTGTGTCCCCCCCCCCCCCCACCTCACAACGCACTGTAATCTTACCTGTCGAAAATAATCGGAGATGTTATTTTCGTTGGTACTTTCTTGGAGTGAGTTTGATTTTCTCAGTGGTTTATTTAGGAAATCTGATCGCGAAAGATACCAGTTTTGAGTTGACTTCACTCTATATGAAACCAGCCATTGAAAATACTTAACGATGGGCGGTACTTTTAGGGCAGTCCCCGGGCTGCAGTCTATGCCTATTCGTCACTAAACATGTTTTGAGTAGATCGACCTCTTTGTAAAGACGATCAATTATTAATGACAAGAGCAGTAAATATCTCATATATAAAGACAGATCAAACACAATATGACAATTAAATGATGGTTGACTGGCTATGACTGTGGTATAATGAATCATTAATCGACCGTACACAGTGTGAATGCCCATACTTCCGGACGATAAAATTTGTATAAATTCGGTGGAGAGAAAAACCCATTCGGTCACCCTTCAAAAAGAACAGACTTTGAGTAAGGTAGTACGTCTGATATGGCATTTTGACGCGATTAACCCTTTACCCAACGCAGACGATATCAAAATTTATTATTTTAAATACCATTTTTTTAAATTTTTCAAAAAATTTCAACAAAACCATATCATGTGATCCCTCATTGGAACGAGCTCAATGAGCTCGTTCCAATGATGGGTCACATGATATGGTTTTGTTGAAATATTTTGTAAAATTTAATTTTTTCAACTGCTCAATTTGCATATTACGCGGGCGGATGCGGGCGATTCGTTAGGTAAAGGGTTAACAAACAATATCCATTCGAATGTTCGCGGTGTTTGATCTAATTAAAGGAAAGACGTAGTGATGAATTAAAAGAGTGAGATGGGGGCTCTACGCCTTCATCATCTTCAATCAATGCTAACCCTACTTGTGTGGAGTTAGTATGTTGGGGAGTCTGGCAGTTGCTCGCCGTTGCTCGGTGGTTCTCTCCGGGTACTCCGGCTTCCTCCATCCGTAAAGCTATCCGACACGATGTGACCTTGGCTGTCGAAAGTGTCGTTAAACACCATATAATAAATAAATAATTAATAAATCAACCAGGACCAAACATGAAAAAAGTGGTGAGATCAAAAAAAGAATGTGACACTGTCAGGGGTGGCGCCAGGAATTTCTCGACAGGGGGGCTGACCTCTCCGACAGGGGGGGCTATAACATTTGACCTCCCAAACGAAGGAAAATGAGTAAAAATTGGTAAATTGGAGAACCAAAATAGAAGCAAATTGAGTATGTTTGTTGATTATTTAACCCTTTACCTAACCTGAAAAGCAGACGACACTTGCAAAAATAATTCTTGAATAACTAATTTTTTTCATTTTTTGTCTTAAAAACATAGGTTATGACCCCTCGTTGGAACGAGCTCGACCAGCTCGTTCCAACGAGGGGTCATAACCTATGTTTTTGAGACAAAAAATGAAAAAAATAATGAAAATTAATTGACGATTTTTGAGAATAGCGCTGGCCGGTTTTGGCCGTTACCTTAGGTAAAAGGTTAAAGTAAACATATTATAATAAGGTCGGGAAATATTTCATCTATAAAGCCAGTTTGACGAACGACATTAGGGAATTTCGTGAGAATCACTATTCTCTATCAAAGTTCCAGTGCTGCACGGGTTCGAGACAGACAAGACGAGATATCCACATTCGATTGTCGGAAATTTCTCGTGAAGTTGGGTTTACGAGACTCTCCGACGGACTGACTAAAAATCTCCGACGGGGGGGGGGGGAGGGGGGGGGGGGGCTGGACCTCTCCGACGGGGGGGGGGGGGCTGTAGCCCCCCCCCCCCTCCGATCCCCCTTGGCGCCACCACTGTACACTGTTTCCATCCACCTATCTCTGAAGCACATCATCTGTATTTCTAAAATAAAAAAACCCACATTTCGTCCATCTCATGCTTTATCTATTCTCCTTGGAACACGTCCATGAGGAAATTATCATAAAAATTGTCTACAAGCCTCCAATATTTTAGATAGAGCCACTGACGAAGCAGCCACTGACGAAGCATTGAAAACACAAAATACCTGCTCGTTGTCTAACAACACATCCACTACGTTTATCACTTAATCCTTTGCCCAATGCAGACGCTATCAAAATTTATTATTTTAAATATTATTCTTTGAAATTTTTAAAAATATGTCAACAAAACCATACCACGTGACTCTTTATTGGAACGAGCTCGTTCCAGCGAGAGGTCACATGAAATAGTTTTGTTGAAATCTTCTGAAATTTGTTTTTTCAACTGCTGAATTTGCATATTACGCAAGCATATGCGGTAAATTCGTTAATTAAATGGTTAACCTGCTGGATATTTTTAAAATACTTTTCGTCAAATCTAGTCACGACCGCTGATGAAAATTTGACCCAAGCAATCACTGGTCAAAACGTCGATACAATTAGCATGGTTAAATGAGCTCAAACGTTAGTCATTTTAGTGGCCAGGTTTTTGATATCCTGGAAGAAATAAACGCTAGCAGCATGCACGGAGTTAATCCACAGCAGCAAACAACAGTCTTCAGTACTTTTTGCATAAAAGTGTTTCAAAATAGGAATTTAAAGAGTGGGAAAACATCATAGAACAAAACTTTCAACTAAAGCTCAACATTCTTTTGGATTTACCATAAGAGATGGACTTGATAACTTAATCGCGTGCTTTGGAGGCGATGTTCACGGTGAAACACCTATTATCTGTATATCCTGCTATGGAGATGACGAGTTCTCGAACTTTTGCATATTCCCGATAATTTATAGCTGAGTGAATAATAAATACTATACGTCAGGTCAAAAGGCCGGGAGCGCGGTTGCTCATTGGTTAGAGCGTTGGCTTTCAGAACGAAAGGTCGCAGGTTCGACACTGTCCAGCGTTGGGTCCTTGGACAAGACACTTTATCCCAATAGTCTAAGTGGCAGCAACATGATACAGAGTGCTTAGACGTACAGCACGTCGAGTTTACACCTTCAACCGACGCTAGCCTGATTATTAAGTAGGACTTGAGCGTCGCTTGTGCCTGATTAGTAAGTAGGACTTGAGCGTCACCAAAATTTTTCAAAAGGGATTTGACTTTGATTAAAAATGTACAACGGGGGTACACACTTTGCAGATGCCCTCGGCATCTGCCAAGTGTATCCCCGGTATACACGCGGGACGGGGGTATTCCCCGGACCTTCTCAGTATGCACAAGCATACTAGCCCCCCCCCCCCCCCCCCCGAGAACATTTTTAAGTTTAGTATCAAATGTAGCTCTATGGTAGTCTTTTGGGGGGTTTATGTGCATTCTCTGTTCTTGAAAAATCGTAAAATGGGGTTCGTTCGTACCCCCACCCCCGTCCACGCCTGTGCAGAAGAGTTTTGCCGCTGCTTGGTGATTTCCTCCGAGTATTCCGACCCATTTCACCCGAAAAAACTTCCACCGTGATAAAACTCTAGCTGCCGAAGATGTCGTTAACCCCCAATAACAAAGAAATAATGAAATATGCCAATCACTTTAAATTAATCAATACTAATTAGCTCTTCCGTCTTTATGACCAAATAAAAATCAGAACGATTACCCGCCTGTAATCTATCGACGAGCTCGTTCCAACGAGGGGTCATAACCTATGTTTTTGAGACAAAAAATGAAAAAAACAATGAAAATTAATTGGCGATTTTTGAGAATAGCGCTGGCCGGTTTTGGCCGTTACGTTAGGTAAAGGGTTAAATTTCATCTGTGAGTTGGACAGTTAGTTGGTTAAATTATCGTAGGAAAGTGGGACTATTTTTTTATGTTTTAGTGATTTGGCTAGTACAGGCTGATCTTTGTTGTTGTTTTGAAACGTACGTGCTTCCAGTCGAATTGGGTTGAATATTGCGCAGTAAAATGTCGCGTAGAAAAAAATAAATAGAAAATCTACGCTATTTTAGTGAATCGCTATATTGGTATAAAAAGACTGCCTGAAAATATGTTAACCTTCACAATATTTTTACCTTTAATTTCCAAATATCTTACTGTAAGTTGCCCATTTAGATAGGTCGAAGGGTCGATCCCCGTGTCATCTAAATTGTGTTCTTGGGCAGGACATTCGACACCAACAACTGTTCGAGTCGGAGAACGGTGACACAATACTCTAAGGCGTATACTACGTTAATCGCACGCATACTGGTTCCGGTTTCGTGCGCTGAAGTGTCTGACATATGCTTGCTGTGGCTTGGCGATCCACTCTGGGTACCCCGGCTTCATGCACCCATAAAACAGTCCCATGCGATATAAGCCCGCGTTTTAACCATGCCGTTAACCGTTAACAAACAAACAAAAACAGGTTGTGGGAAATTACATTCAGCTCAAAATTATAATACATTAATGCTAATGGGGTACTACGATAAACCCAACATTTTTCCTCAATATTTTGCAATCTTTAATTCTAAAATATATCTCGGGAACTCTCTCTGAAAGAAGAGTTCGACCCAATGTCAGACCAAAAATGTATTTTCTGGATGTGAACTGAGACAACAAAATCGGTCGATTGGGCCCCACAAAGTAGTTCTTTTGTTTCTCAGACCATTTTTGTAAAATTGCATGTGAGCGGGCTTTTTTATTTTAATTTTTGGTTTTGTTTCTTTGCCATCAAAAGTTCATGTTCTTGGTTTGTTTTGTGTTTTAGGCCTAATAATCTACAGAATAGCATGAGTGGTGGTATATTTCGTCCCTTGAATGCAATAAGACTTTGTAGTTAAAGCATTGCAAAGCCTTGGTGCACTCGAGGTACAAACTTATCAGTTCTATTAATTTAGGTAAAATATCAGACAGAAATCAAGGGGGCGGGGTGGGTGGGGGGGGGGGGGGCTCTAAAAATTTGCAAGACGTGACGTCCTATTTTTTATTCGGCTCCTTTTTACACCCACCCACCCACTACGTGCAAATTTTCTACTACCGTTCTCAGGCACCCACCCCCACTCTCCCATTAAAATCCAAAATAAACTTATAAACTTAGTAGGCACAGCTGTCTTTAGGGGTTTTCATAATGTTCTTAACCCTTTACCCAACCTAAAGGCAAAAAACGGCCAGCGCTATTCTCAAAAATCGCTAATTAATTTTTATTATTTTTTCATTTTTTGTCTCAAAAACATAGGTTATGACCTCTCATTGGAACGAGCTCGTCGAGCTCGTTCCAATGAGGGGTCATAACCTATGTTTTTGAGACAAAAAATGAAACAAATTAGATATTCAATCATTTTTTGGCAAGTGTCGTCTTCTTTTCATGTTAGGTAAAGGGTTAAACTGGTACCACCAACCTCTGTGGGCTGCTGTTGGCCCCAATCTACAAATGACAAGCTGTTCATTATCAGGCTTGGTCAGAGCAGGTGTACATATACGGGAACAAATTTTCATTTGAATTGTTCCCAAAATATTGTCTGCACATTTTCTACATTTCAAACAAGACACCCACCCCCTACTAACGTGTGACATTTTCCCAATTTAAGCCCAATATTCTCACATATAAAGCCTCCTGATGTTGTATTTATGTTAAGAGTGTGATGTACAACATCATCTTTAAGGTTTGAAACACAAATGATGGTATATATTAGCTGATATATTGACATATTTTTAAAAAAAATCAAAAAATTGCACAAGTTGGAAATGCACATTTTTGGCGCACTCAAGAGACCCACCCATCCCCACGTCACGTCTTGCAAATTTTTGGTGGCCTCCCCTGCATAAATCGTTTAATTTTTAATTTTTGAAGTGTGCATTGGTTAAAAAAGAGAACATGCTGCAGCCAAAGGGACCACGTGGGAGGACCGGAGAAACAGATTTTTAACGTTTTTAGGCCTTAGTCAGATGGATTTCTGAGAAATTGTTAACTCTATCCAGACACTCTTGTTCGTGTGTGGGAGTTTTTTCAACTCGCGGTATTTGTGTTTATCTCGGGATTTCATAAGTTCTAATTGTAACATTCAACGGAGTTGAGGTTTTTTAATCGAATGTGATAACGAAAAGGTTCTTTTCTGTTTTATTCGGTTACTTAATCTAAAGTAGGTTAACTCAATGTCCCTTATTAAGATAAGATAAGATAATTTTTGTTTATGAACGACCACAAAAAGTGGGTTTGGTGCTCAAAATATACACCTATTTGCATGAGACAACTGCAGTGCACAAACATTTCAAAAACGTACGGTAAAACACGGTGTCAACATTTTAACGAAAAGTTTTATTCCAGGCAAACATTAGTACGACGCGTGCATTAATATTACCACCATGGCTAAAGTCTCTCTCTCTCTCTCTCTCTGTCTCTCTGTCTCTCTCTGTCTCTGTCTCTCTCTGTCTGTCTCTGTCTGTCTCTCTGTCTCTCTCTGTCTGTCTCTTTCTCTCTCTGTCTCTGTCTCTCTGTCTCTCTGTCTCTGTCTCTCTGTCTCTGTCTCTCTCTGTCTCTCTATCTCTCTGTCTCTCTGTCTGTCTGTCTGTCTGTCTCTCTCTCTCTCTCTCAGCACATACTCCGGGGGGGGGGGGGGGGCTCTCACTTTCACGGTTTGGGCCCCGGATTTCTTAGCTTTAGACCGTGGTAACACCGGCGTGTTTTGGCCACGGTAGACCATTTCTACGGTGGCACTAGGGTGTGGCTACGGCGCCTACAGAAGATCTAAAGAAGCGTTAAGGATATACTAAGGTTGTCCTAAGGAAGTACCAAGGATTCGCCAAGGATTATTGTGGTTATGTGACGGTTTTCCTGCGGTTATTCTACGAGGCCACCGAAAGAGCTACGGTTGTCCTACTGTTTGTCCTGGTCATTCACGGTCATGCTACGGTGTTACAGATATGCGACGGTTCTGCGACAGTTCTTCTACGGCCTCTACGATTATGTCACGGTCATGTCGCGGTAACATAGCCGTAGTTACCGGGACACAACCGCAGCAAATCTGTAGTCTATCCGGCGCTTTGCATGGTCAACCGGGACCCCATTTCTGACCATGGTTAATGCCAGATCGGCTACGGATATACAACGGTTGTCTCCCGGTGTCTACGGTTTTCTACCGTCACTTACGGTTGGTGACGGAAAAACGAAATTTTGAAACATTTTGAAAATTCGCCCCACGGATAAAAGAAGGCGGCGGAAGCGAGAGAGTTTATCCCGGAACACCAAGGTCATGTCTACGGGATTGGAACTGATTAACCATGGTTAATCACGGATTAAAATCGTGGGCTTCCGGTACCCCGAAACGTGAAAGTGAAAGCCAAGCTTAAAGCTATTTTTCCTTACCGTTCCAGAAATTCAACACGCTTATCTTTTTAATCATCGACTTCAGGCTGTAAAAATTTACGTCTAGCTTACAAACACCAAACATGATAGTGCCGCGCTTAGACATTCAGTTGTTGTTTCATTTATTTTACTTCATTACATCTTAAACCTTTACCTAACACGAAAAGCAGACGACACTTGCAAAAAAAAAAAAATTCTTGAATAATTAATTTTGTTCATGTTTTGTCTCAAACACATAGGTTATGACCCCTCATTGGAACGTGCTCGACGCGCTCGTTCCAACGAGGGGTCACAACCTATGTTTTTGAGATGAAAAATAATGAAAATTGTGTTAACACTGTTCAGGTTATTAACATATCTACCTGGTCTTTTTGTTATTTGGGTTATCATTTTGACCATTTCTATGAGCAAGAATTTGTGTATGAATCATTGTCTTACTGTGCCAGCATTTTTACAGTATTACAAAAACAGACAAATGATTTCGACTTGATCTTGACTGGGATGCGATCCAGTCGAATTTTTTCTCCGCGTCCCTCATCGCAGAATCTCCCCTGTCGAAAAAGAAATTTTAGGTCATTAAATCTGAGATACTATTTTCAGGTAGAACAGTACTAAATAGTTTCCCATAGGCGACCATTATAACGTTAGTGTGAACAAAAATGATCGCATCACTTTAATTTGGCATTCCTGTATCTTTCTCAAAAAAGCCCTTCAGACAACGTTTTCTGCCCTGAAAACAGAGGGTCGTGCAACAAATACAAGAGAAAATTTACAGGAAGGAAAGTACCGGTCACGAGCACAACTTTTTCGGAAAATACCCAACAAAAATACACCAAGAGTCAATTGTATTTTTAAGGCCCCAAAATTCATTAAATCGCTTACTTTATTTCTCTGGAACATTCAACAATAATGCAAGATGTATGTTGAATGATTCAAAAGTTTATTAAAATAATATATGTTTTCAAGGCTGCTCAGTTTCGGAGTTTTCTCTTCATTTCCGACAGTCGCTTTTCAAGGCGGATAACTCCAATTCAAATATTGTTGTTCATATAATCTACCGCAACCTTACTAAAATACGTTTTACTTATTCCATGCTATAAAAGGATCATTTTGCATAAGAAATCAACTTTTGGCTCCTGATAAGCAAAAAATGTTGGAAATTTTTCTTATAAGGAAAGGTGTCCAAACTGCGCGAAAAAGGCCCAAACATTGGTATTGCCTCCAGTTACTGTAGATTTTCTTCTCAGCAATCTAAGGAGAAAGCTGTGAGAGATAAGAGGTCGCAGCTTTCATTTAACCCAGGCTTAACATAAAACTACTAAAATCTGAATAAGCAAACTCTATTTCTGAAAACAAAGCTGTGCCATTTAACACTATGACAAGACAAATAGTGTTCCACCCCCACCTCCACCCCCACCTCCACCCCTCCCCCACCCAACAACATGAGACTCACTTTTGTAAAAACAAACTGGGGTTGCAGCTATGTAATTTACAAATATCAATAGACAGCCCATTGCTTCATAACAAATAATGCACACTTTTCTTCCACAACATGATGTGGTGAAACTGTAACCCTGAAAGCAACCCCCAGTACGACATTTTTCACAAGAAACACTATCAAATATTTCATCATATAACTGATGCTGACAAAAAATAAACTTCTTGTGATATTACAGTATGGCCACTGTGGACTGGTCACTTTCCACCGAAACCACAATTTTTCCACGGACACAATAATATAAGATTCCAAACACTAATTATAGGAATAATCATCAAAAATTTAATTAATGAAGCACCGGGTACAACCTGGAGCCAATACTATAAAACTTTTACAATTGTATTTTTTAGAATTGTATTTTCTACCTATTAATACAACTGACTAAAATGAATCATTAGCATTTTAAAAGATATGGCAATTTGCCAACTGGCAAATTGCCAGATCTTTGAAAATGCTAATGGTTCATTTCAACACATTTAAAGTCATAACTGGAAAATACAATTCTAGAAAATACAACTGTAAAAGTTTTATAGTATTGGCCCCTGGTTCTTCACTAATTAAAATGTTGCTGCTGATGATTTTTATTACCTGGCAAACGCATGCGTGGACACCACTTCCCATGCGTGAATTTCGACCACTCCACGGCGGCTGTACTATAGGTTGGTTACCCATTTGTGATTAGTTCTTAATCATAGTCTGTCTAGCTTTCGAAAACACTGCAAGTTATGTAGAGAAAAAGTCTCAGTATGCTCAGAAAAAAGTCATTGATATGACCACTAACATTACAAAACAACACTGATTTGTTTACAACAGTATGACCAGTACTCCTATGATACCTCACAAGACTGATAAATTGCCCCAAACCACCAAATGATCATTTTGCACTGCTGTGTTTAAGCTGCGGGTTTCCATAACTGCATTTTCAAAACCATGGTTTTAATCCAAACAAACATCCATTCTGACAAAAGACTGAAATTGCAGAAAATATATTTCTAAAGAGATGAAAAATGATCTTCAGGAGTCACACACGACACAAAATATGTTTTTATTTATTTATTTATTTATTTATTTATTTATTTATTTATTTAGGTGGTGGCTGTGAATCAGCTGTTTGTTATTGAAAATTTGTAACCAAGGAGATGAAAAGCAAAGAAACATTATGTCAGATAGACAGGAAGACAGACAGTCTGATAGACACACGCTTAAACATGCTGTCACTCATTTGCGAAGTAAAAACAGGAATACTGACTACAATAAAAATGTTATAAGAGTCAGGACAGGTTGCTAAACTGAAACACTCAGTGGACCATGAGTGTAGCAGTTCCAAGCTTAAGTCATATGAAAAATAGAGCCTGAGCCATCGACATTAGTCTAAAAAAACCATGCCGTACAATGTCCTCAAATGTTTATGGTGAGCTGAGGGATACAATAAATTGGAGGGGTGATGAGGGAGCGGCGAGTGGGTTCAAGGAGCGAAACATATTTCACAGTTATTACTGCAGCTTTATGCTGCAATGTGGGAAACTGTCAGCACTAGTACAAGGCTCCTATAATGCTAGCTGTGCACAAATGTCCTTGATTCATATTTGTGAAATTGTCATTTTTTCCACCTTAGCCCTTTACTCAAAGCACAGCATATCCAAATTTATTATTTTAATGATTGTTTTTTAGAACTGTTCAGAAAAGTTCAGCAAAACCATATCCTGTGACCCCTCATTGGAACGAGCTCGGTGAGCTCGTTCCAATGAGGGGCCACATGATATGCTTTTGTTGAAACATTTTGAGGGGTCACATGATATGATTTTGTTGAAACATTTTGAAAAATTTCTTTTTTGAACTGCTGACTTTGAAAATTACACTGGCGGATAGGGCCTCCGAAATGTGATCCAAAATATTCTTTGACTAAAGAAAAAAGTCTTAGTGCTTTCTAAACGTTTTTAACAGCATAATTTGGTAATCAAGATGTTAATTTAGACTCGCATTACGGCCAAGATACTATAGAATGCAAATGGGTGGGTGGCGGGCATCATCACTGGATCTAATGTTGTATTTCATGTTTTTTTTCTTTATATTCTATTTATTTTTTTTATATCTTCTCTCTCTCTCTCTCTCTCTCTCTCTCTCTCTCTCTCTCTCTCTCCCTGTTTAATTTGTGTTTGTATATAATGTTTATAATATTTAGATTTTGTTAGATTCTGTTATTTATGGAATATGTTCTGCCATATTGTAAATTGATAGTCTTTGTACAGGAACGGAGGGGCTTCTAAGTGGTAAGCACTTGTCCTCCAATCCTGATTTGCATTGTCAAATGGCAAATAAAATATGTTTAATAATTTGGTAAACACTTCCAAATGCCAGTGAATAGGAGCTTAATATATATTTTCTGGCTGCGCGTTCATATTGTGATCAGACAGACGGGAGGTTGGATCCCCCATCTTGCCAAGGACTATCATAGGAAACCATGGTTTAGATAAATATGTTAACAGGGTGATAAAGGATGTCATTTGGCATTTGGCAGAAATTATATAGTGTGTTTCTTGATGATAAAATTGGACGAGATAAGGGTTTGCTTGCGTTAACAGCTTTTTTTGACAATATATAGCCTTTATTGCTGATGTTGACAAATATATCAATTTCCGAAACAATAAAGCAGTTTTGTCTAGTTTGTGGCTTTCCAATGGACATTTAAATATGAACGAGTTTGTAATATGAGATTTAAAACAGATTTGAAAGTCCCCAAAACTTTTTTTCATTTAGATATAACAGTTGTGAATATTTCCCCACATGCGACCATTATAACAGTTGTGTGAACAAAATATGATCTCATCGTTTTAATTTTGGCATTCAAATGTATTTGTCAAGTGTATCTCTTCAGAGAACTTTTTTCTGTCCTCAAAACAGGGGGGTTATGCAACAAACAAGAGGGGAAAATCGAAAGGATGAAAAGCGCCGATCACGTGGTCATCTTTTCCAGGTAATTTCAACAAAACACACCAATAATCGATTGTACTTTAGAGCCCTAAAATTCATCAAATTGCCCTACCTTTATCTCTCTGGAATATTCTGCAATAATACAAGATGTCAGTAGAATGCTTCAGAAGTTTATTAACACAATATATTTTTCCAAGACTGCTTTGTTTCGGAGTTGGCATTATTCCCGACTGCCGCTTTTCAAGACCGGTAACTCCAATTCAAATATTCTGTCCTGTTATACCTATAATTTGGCTTTCTTGACACTGTCTGATTTCGCTTTGTTTTATTTTCAATTTTCGGCCCACTTGTGTAAGTGCGTCGGGATCCAAACGCGAAAGAGCCCACATCTAGATATCGCATGCAACATAACTATAATTGAATACTTGAGTATGTGGGCCGACATTTTCTATGTCAAAACACAGTCTCTACTTCTAAGAATTTGCACTTATCTCGGATTTTGGGTAATCTCGGGTTCAGTACGGCCGCCGTGGACTGGTCACTGTCCATGTTTAGGCAAATATTCCACGAACGCAATAATATTAGATTCCAAACACTAATTATAGGAATAATTATCCAAAATTTAATTAATGAAGCACCGGGTGCAACCCGGTGCTTCATTAATTAAAAATTTGCTGTCAATCTTTATTACCTGGTAAACGTATGCGTGGACATCCCTGTCCACGCGTTGATTACGATCAACCCATGGCAACTGTGCTGTATCTTGTGAAAATGAAGGTGCTTACACTACCCTTAACCCTTTTCCAATCAGTATTTTCGATGTCTGTCAAAGGAATTACACATAAAAACGAAGGTGGGCGTGTGATGGTCCCTCTTTACACACCTGACGCCAGTTGTACCCCCCGGTGGGCATGTTAATGCTTCGCATGTTCGTGATTCAAAGTGTTTATTTAAAAACATTATTAAATATTTCAATTAATATTTTTTCCCTTTTTATTTTATAAATAAAATGAAAAAAAATGTCTGCATTCGAGATGTTTTTTCTCAGCTGCAGGTGTGCCATGATGGCGATCAATTTTATTCAGTTATCCCTACCGAGCTTCCGTACCCTGTAGAAGAAACACACCGCAAGACAGAACAAAAAAAAACTGATCCGTTTTGTCGGTTGAATATAAAGATCGATACAAAACATATACGCAGAACTTTGTGAAATAAATTGCATGTATTTTTCGTGGACCAGTCTATTTTGTATACGTATTTTGTTCTGTAAACCTGTCGCGGTTCCGAAACCCCAAACACAAATTTGAATTTTCTAATTGATTCTGAACAGAAGAATGTCTGAAACATTTTTTTTTATATTTATTCTGTTCGCTTGATTGTTTTGTTTGTTATAGCTTTAATGCGCTGAATAAAGAAGTACGTCGTAAAACACCAGCATTGATAATGATAGTGTCAAGAATGAGCCAGTCTGGTTTAATGCCTGCTCACTGCTAAATATCAAGCAAGTCGAATTGATTTTTCTTTGTATATAGGCCAGTGTAACTCGGAAAATGTATAAACGACATTTGAAGTCGCTCTGGGGTAGTATATATTTGTTGATATGTTCAGATATCTTCTCACTATAACTCAGCTCAATTTAATATATCGTCTCTTTAAAACATAAAGGTGCCAACTGCAATGCTTCATCATTGCAGTTGGCATTTTTATGTCTACAGGAGACCCAAACTTGAACATATGGACTATATTTCAGACAGCTCATCAAACAAGATGTGCGAGGAAAAATTTTTCATGACACCTCTGAGACTGAATAAGGCTGCTGAGAGGGTTTAACCCTATGAGACTTTAGTTATCCTGACGTTCAAACGTCACTGGGAATTCAGTTTCTTCAACGTTTTTCAAAATGCGACGTCAAACGTCGGAAAGTACAAATAACAAGATATTTTTCACATTAGTGATTATCTGGTTGAGGGCTAGGTTATTTTTGGTGATTTGAATTTGTTATTCAAAACTTGTTTTATTACAAATTATTGGATAGTGCTCACAAGCACTCTCCAATAATTTGTAATAAAACAAATTTATATAAACAAAATATTATTTGTGTTTGACTGAATATAAAATATAAGCAAGGGAAGTGCTGACTTTTGTTCTGGTATCCTCATTTTTGAAAGCCCTGATAGTGGCTTCTTGCACTTAACCAGTTAAGAAGTCTTGACAGCAGGATTAAATATGTATTTTAAGCTGCGATAACATTTGGCTCAACGGTTGTCGATGAACACTATTCGGGAGAAAATAGGAATTGAGGTTAAAACTTTAAAAAATCGAAAAATCATAACAAAACAAATGACCACAAATTATCAAGGCGCTTTAAAACTAAATTCGGGAAAACAGAAATTAATTACTCTAGACTGCCTCAACGGCTATAAAAACTCACTTAACGCCACTTAACTATCGACAGGGTGTGGGATATGATCGACAAGAGGAACATGTTATTGCATTTGTAGCAAGTCGCTTAAATTACTACAGTTCGGTGATCTTCGGTTGTCGGCAACCGTTGAATGGACATCTGACCATACAAAACTGTGCCAAAAGATTTGTCACTCGTAACAAAAATCCGACACATCTCTCCAGTTCTGCAAAATCTATACTAGTTGCCTGCAGAATTGAATTCAAAATTAATCTCTTTGCGAACAAATCTCTTATCAACATAATTTCAGTACATCTATCCAGCTTATTTATTTATTTATTTATTTATTTATTTATTTATTTATTTATTTATTTATTTATTTATTAGGGCTTAACGACACATTAACAGCCAAGATCACATCGTGTCGGTGACCGTTTTACGGATGGAGGAAGCCGGAGTACCCGAGAGAACCATCGAGCAACGACAAGCAGCTGCAAGCTCCACAACATCGTAACTCAGCACTGCAACACAGGCATGGTTAGATTGGTAGACGGTGAAAGGGAGTGCCAGATGTGTAACTTGGGCATGGTGGAGACCCTGGAACACTTTCTTCTAGAATGCCCAAAGTATCAGTCTAAAAGAATGAGATTCACTGGGAGTATAATGGGGAAGTGGGATGGGAGAATGAAGGAGATGTGGTTAGGGGAGACTCAAAGGAGAGGGTTAATATGCTAATCGGAGAGATTGGGAAGAATAGGGCAAGGGATGTCATTAAGCAGTTCGTCTCCGAGTGTTGGGAGGAGAGGAGAAGCGTGGGAATGGGGAGGCAGTTGGGAGTACAGGGGTAACCATGGCCTTCTAGTCCGAGAACCGCGACAAATCAGCGGCTGGCCAAAGTGTTATTATTATGGTTGAAGACATGCGCACCATCGACGTGCAGTACGCCTTAGTACACGGCGTCATCGTGCCCTCGTTTGGACAATAGGGGTTAAGTGCCTTGCTCAAGGACACAACGTGGGAGTCCGAATTGATCGCTCAGATGGTCACCCATCCAAGGACTAACCGGGCTCGACGTTGCTTAACTTCGGTGATCTGACGAGAACCGGTTACCGCAACGCCATCGCGACCCCCTTCAGCTTTGTTAAACGTTACGAACGAGCAAGATGTTTGAGATCAGTTGCGACGATCTCGTCCATATATACCCGGACTCCTTGTAACAGCAGACGAGAGATCAGCCTGCGTAGTTGTCCGTCACTGTAGAACAAACTCCCCGATCGTCTCAAGGTGTCCCAGAGCTTGATTTATTTTACGACTTCGCTTAATACCCATGTTTAGGCTAGTTGAAAATGGTAGTTTTGTAGCATGCTAACTGTGTCTGTTCCCTGTACTTTTTGCGAACAAAAACGGATACAGCGCTGAGCATATATACACAAAGTATGAGGTTTTGTTGTAAAGCTTGGGAGCACCATGCAGCTTTAACCCTTTACCTAACATGAAAAGCAGACGACACTTGCAAACAAAATTCTTGAATAACTATTGTTTTTATTTCTAAAACATAGGTAATGACCCCTTTATGGAACGAGCTCGACGAGCTCGTTCCAAAGAGGGGTCATAACCTATGTTTTTGAGACAAAAAACGAAAAAATAATAAAAACTACTTGGCGATTTTTGTGAATAGCGCTGGCCGGTTTTGGCCATGCCATTATGTTGGGTAAAGGGTTAAAATGTGCTATTATTATTTATTTTTACAACACAAAAAGCAATCTTCGTCCATTTGTGTTGAATATTGCAACTGTGGGATTTTAAAAACTTTGAGCAACTAAGAATTTATCTTAATTTACAGAGTGATCTGGATAAATTATTATTAACTGACAGACATAAATTCATTAATTTGATTGGCTGTAAGGTACAATTGAAATAACGTCCTCGCACTCTTGATGAATTTGCGCCTTGCTTTAGCCCGGTGTTAAAACATGACTTTGCAGACAAAGTTATGTTTTACGTTCACGAGAATATACATATTGTAGGGCATGGATTTGATTGTGCGAAAATAATGGTGGCGGGTAACAATAGTCCACACGCCAAAAGGCATGTGGACTCTTCGTCCACGACGACCGTATTTCGCCGTGTAATAATTATTATATTGTATCGATCAAACTGGGGAAGAATCTTGTTCCCAAACAGGAAGTTAACCCTAAGTACACGTCTTATTGTCATAAACCTTTCCAAAGAAAAACAATCTAACACTTGAGCTTAGAAATAACGAAATAGCATTCCCGAAAGAATTCACGTGAGGCTCTCTGTCTTAGGAACACTGTCAGAAAATATAGTTAACGTCAAACCATTTTAAAGTTCGACTTTGAAAAACATAAACAAAAACTTAATGCCAAACCATTTTATTGTTCGTCGCTCATGGTAATGACAATCGGGGAAAGTGAAGAATATTATGGAAGCAAACAACGTAAGTACCAAATGGGGTATTTATGTAGGTGGGAATTTGTTTTAGACTGGGCTTTATTTTTCTACATACACTTTTTAGTTTAAACAATATTTATTTCCAAATGTACAAGCAAACATAGTGTGAATAGAACAAGCTGGTGGACTCGACTTAAGCTGAAAGCTTATAACTCGTCGTCTCCACAAAAAAAGCAAAGCTACATATAACCTGTTAGAATGGCAAGAATATCAGTATTAATATTAACACAAATGTTTGATTGTTCCTTAGCCTCTTGCATTCAATGTTGCAAAAGGAAATAAATAGGACGGGAGAGAGAGAGAGGGACGAGAGAGAGAGAGAGAGAGAGAGAGAGAGATTTATGATTTGTGAATTAACACAACATCTGATTATCCAATGACGTCCCCCACCCGGCGGGAAAAACCTGAATCAAGATTGTCGAATTGGTTTTGAACAGTACCGTCCATCACAAGACAGATTGCCGTCGCTCCTCTCATCCCTCAGGCACTACCATAATGATCCATCTCGAGCGTTTTGAAAAGTATATAAAATGTTTATCTTACATACAACGTCTATTTTGTCTGTGTTCACTCTGAAGCTGTCGTGTACCAGAACCCCTGATGCAGATGGAGGTTTGATGCTCTTATATACATGAAATACTAATTAATATATATACTAATTTATAAATATCGCCCCTTCAGTGCAACAAGGTGCAAAAGCATTGCAAATAGTGCCTTGTTGCACTCAAGGGACGATATATTGTTGAATTAAAAAAAATCAACTTTTTTCCATTACGCAGATGTGAATTTAAACAATGCATTCCACTGTTGACTGACGGAGCAAGAATTCATTGGTCATTTGTTTGAGTATTGCAATGTGCAATACTCAAACAAATGACCAATGAATTCTTGCTCCGTCACTGCTGAAATTTAAATTCTAGCCATCATGTAACCTGATCTTTGTAGTAACTGCTCTGATTTGTTCTTTTAAGTTGCTGACTGCTAATTGTCCGTTCATTACTAGTTATCGCCGATTCGTAGTAAATACTGCTGATAAACGGAGGACCAACTACTGTGAATATTTATCGCCAGTACTAATACAGACAATAGCAGAAGTGTGAAAATTTCTTACTCCAGTCTGCTGGCAAAGTGAGAATACATCAACAGTCGGCATAGATTCTATCCCAGCCGAGGTACTGAAAAACGAGGCATGTGCCGACCTGTTATTTCGTATAGTTTCCCATTGTTTTGAAAGCGGTAAAGTGCCAGACGACTGGAAACTTGGAATAATAAAACGGTGTGTTCTCCGAACGTCGACTTGGCTAAAACAATATCTCATCAAATTCGCGGATTAAGAGGTGCCTTACGGGTGAAACTTATCAGTTAATTAATTTAATGAGTTCAACCAATTCGGTGTGTTCCCCGAACGTCGACTCGGCTAAAACAACATCTCACCAAATTCGCGGATTAAGAGGTGCCTTAAGGGTGAAACTTATCAGTTAATTAATTTGGTGAGTCGACGTTCGGGGACCAATTATTTCAGAATGACTACTGTACTAAAACAACAAGTAATCAAGATATCACAGTGAACAAAGTTCATATTTTGCATTTTTTAGTTCTGTTTTTATTTTTGTTTTGTTTTGTTTTTTGTTATTTTTTAGTTTTGTTTTTATTCATTTGGTTTATGAGCAAATATCAAACATGTATTTGATATTCCGATATTTGATACCCTCTTTCAAGTAGAGGTATAACTTTACTATCGATACCGTGCGAAATCTTCACATCCATTCTGAACACTCGTCTGTGCTCCTGGCTGGAAGAAAAAGAAATATTGTGTGACGAACAGAACGGATTCAGAAAAGGTAGGAACTGTATTGACCACATGTATGTGCTATACTCCATCATAAACAACAGGAAATTAGCACACAAAAGCATCTTCACTTGTTTTGTGGATGCAAAGAAGGTCTTTGACACGGTCAGCAGGCCGTGTCTGTGGTATAAATTGCGACAGACTGGCCTACGTGGTAACATATACAAATAATACAACGCAATCATGTCCCTATATCAAAGGCAGTTAACAGCAGACTTAGAGAGTTCTTTCCAGTGACCAGTGGTGTAAAACAAGGCTGCAACTTATCACCGACTCTGTTCTCCATTTATATCAACGATTTAGCTGCGGACATTCGAAAGACAAACACAGGCATAGATATAAATGGAAGACAAGTTAGTGTTTTGTTGTTCGTCGACGACATTGTTCTGTTTGAGGAAACTGAAGAAGGTCTGCAAAAACAACTTAGTGAATTGGATAAGTGGTGTAAAAACTGAAGACTACAGTTGAACGAAAATAAGACTAAAATCGTACATTTCCGAAGTCGCAACAAACAGAGGTCAAAAATTCAGTTCCATTGCGGTGACTTGTTACTACAGTATGCAGCTAATTACAAATATCTAAGTGTTAAACGAACACTTAGATACAAAGTATTCGACAACAGAATTGGCCAAATCGGCCAGCCGCGCGCATGCGGGACTAATAAAGAAATGCTCTTGTGCTGGAGGGATGAGATTGAACGTGTTTGAATAACTCTATAACTCACTAATTGAACCAGTATTATTCTATGGCAGTGCTATCTGGGGTTTATCGGAATGTAACCAAATTAATGGCGTGCAACTAAGAGCAGCACGGTACTTTTTAGGACTTAGTAAAAATTCCCCAAACTTGTGTCTACGAGATGATTTGGGATGGATTTCTCCCTTGACACAACAGCGGATCAACATATGTAGATATTAGAAACGTCTAAAATCATTGGATAGTGACCGACTCATATCTGAGGTCCACAACTGGTCCCTCGCGAACAAAAGATCCTGGGACTCAAGAGTGACAAAACTATTAAAAAGTGTTCAGCTGGATGAATCAATGGACCTAAAGGCTGCCAAACAAAAATTGGTAGAAATGGACTGTGCGGTAATGTCAACGGAAATAAAATACGCACCTTCAGACAATTCAAAACGGAATTAACGCGTGAATGTTATGCCGCAGATGTGATTCCAATACATCGTCGATGGACTTTAGCGACTTTCAGAGCCGGAACATTCCTTCTTGAAGTGGAGACCGGCAGATACGCGAAACCAAAAGTGCTGCTAGAACAAAGAATATGCAAATTGTGTTCCGCCAATGCTGTCGAAGTTGAAAAACATTTTTAATGAACTGTGAGTTTTATGTTGATATAAGGTATGAAGTTGTTGAAAAAGCAAGGAACTTAAACAATAATGGCGACAACCAAAATGTGGAGGAAACTTTTCTATTCATAATGACGTGTGACGAGTTACAACCTCTCTTGGCTTTAACCTTGTATAAAATGTTAACTCGCAGAAAAACAACACTTTTGTAAATGAGCAACCAACACTTAAACTAACTTTGTATATACGTTATCCTATAAAAATGTATATAAGATGCACAATTTATTTCTTGCGCGCAATCGCCCAGTGCTATGGCAATCGCTGCTTCTCTCGACGGGACACGTGTACCCAGGGGTTGCTTGCGTGCGTTAGGTCATCGATGATGACATAACAGACTCAACCTCTGTGTGTGCGTTTTCTAGGAAGGGTCAACAGTGGCAGCTGGAGTTTTGAATGCCATGCTCGAGGGTGAACCTTTTGTAAATTTGAGAAAGTCCTATATTATATGGTGGTGGGGTGGGGTGAATGGGGGAAAGGTCAACATATTATTATTATTACTCCCCCCTCCAACATTTACCTCTCTGGAAACTAGTAACTTATAGAAATAATAGGATGAACATATGTGAGAGAGGTATCGGACCGGATCCTATCGTGATTACAAGTGAGGCGAATAACGTAAACAACGAAAACTTTAAATACTTCTGAATACCTAATTGAACGTTTAAACATAAATACCAGGCTTGGCGATCGATTTTAATTTAATTTTTTTTTTGAAAGCCTGACGAAGGAACATTTGCATGTCAAAGAAACTTTGAACCCTCAAAATGGGAGGATTTGACTTCGGTATGCACATGTTGCTTTATCGACCTCTCAAAGGCTTTATGTATATTTTTTTGCTCTTTGTATATTTGTAAATACTTTTCAGCTTTTCGGACTTGTAAAGTTGATTCAAATATTTGGTTGTATATGTACATGGGTATGTGCAGAAGCACGTGGAAATGTCTGCATGGGTGTATATACAATTCTTTTCTAGGGGTGGGCGGGGGACGGGTGATGCTTAATGTATATGATCAAAATGTGTCTCATAAGTCTTCAGAGACTGGGTTTCATACAAATATTCTGTAAACATTCTATGTGTAATATATTCCATGTGTATCGAAACGTGACACTTAAATAAAATAGTCTACTATTACTATAAAACCCTATATGGTTTTGACTTTAACCTAAGGCTAAATTCAAAGTTACCAGAATGGATTGGAATCGAATTGTGATTAATCCTTACACTGATCCAAATTTCACGTACTGTTCTTAACAATGTGGCTTATTGATCATTGTTTGTATTATTTTATTCACACTCACAGTACCCGAGCATTAAGCAGTTGTGTCGGAAAAAAATGATTTGGAAAATATTGTTTTAAATGGTCCAAATATAACGGTATATATATGCTTAATAAAACTGAAAATTATTGATAATTTGATTGTTTTACCGTGCTACTCGCCTTATAGCGGGGGAGGAATTCGTCACATACAGGTGAATTGTGCACTTGGTGATACCTTCTTGAAATTTGGCACACTGTTAGTGTAGGCTATGAGGTTCTCAAAAACGATCGGCTACAAGTTGACACCGACCGGTGGCGACCAGTAGCGGCACAATCCAAAATGGCCGCCAGCGGCTGAAGGGAACCTCCTTTTCGACGGTCTACCGACTATACATCCGATTGTAAGGGCGCGAAAGTGAACTCTGATCCACGCACGTGTTGGAAACAGACGTGGGAGATGATGTAGAATAAAACGAGATTCTCTATACGGACGCATCAATTTCTTGGAACTTGAAAAGAGCGTTGTTTCTCCGGGATCAGCGTCATTCAGGCAAACCTGAATGACGCTGATCCCGGAGAAACAACGCTCTTTATGAAGCAGTCTCTTTGCCATACAATCTCTTGTTTGGCGTAATTCCGCAAGCAATTCTGATTTGTCTGTCGAAATTAATTCGAGAACGCGATTGTTCACAAAAATCATTCACAGAATGAGTGAGAATCCTCTTCGTGTACGGACTAGTACTGACTGGGAACGTTGTTGCTTTTGCCAGCAAGACAGTTCCAAGAAATTGATGCGTCCGTATAGAGAATCTCGTTTTCATGACGCCTATAAAGCTATTGAGGAAGACATAACGCGCTTCCTAGATAATGGCGTTGAGCTTCCATATAATTTGACCATTGATTGTTTGATGAGAGAGAGTGATGAGTGTATGTCGATGTCACTGTTGACGAATAAGGCAATATATCATAAGACATGCCGTGACAGTATTCGGACTCACATCGTACAGCGCGTGCTACACAAGCGAGAGCGAAATGAGGCAGTGGCATCCTGCTCCACGCTGAGTCCTAAAAGAACACGGACAAGTTTTGAATCTGGCTGTGACAGGAAACTGCCCCAGTGTGTTTATTGTCACAAACGCGAAGGTGACAGCAGTGAGCCTATTTGCAGATCAATGTCTGATAACAATAAACTCAAAATTATGGCAAAGGAAGCCGAGAACTGGGTTGTTTTTTCTCGGGTCAATGCAGCATTTGATTCCGCTGCTAGTGATCTTTACTATCACAAAACCTGTTATTGTAAGCTTGCCAATGAAGCACGAGCGGCTAAATCTAAAAAGTCGAAGAACGCCGAACATTCCGCGTCAGGCCTGCCCTATGACCCTCTCGTTATGGCAGAGCTCATAACATTTGTTGAACACAACGATTCCGCGATGAAGCTTGTCGATCTCAAGAATCTGTACAGTCGGAGGTTGAAGCAAGTCGGTTCTGATTGGCTTAGTGAAGAAATACATTCCACTCGATTCAAAGAACATTTGTTGCAGAAATTGGGCGATGGCTGGGACGCCTTCACACAGGGTAGAGATGTGTTTATTTCAAGTAGGTTTCGAGTTGGCTCCTTGTTGTCCGAATCTTTAACTCGTATAGTGTCTGAGGAAGAGGCAAAAAAGATAGTTGATGTGGGTCTTCTTCTGCGTAAACACATACTCATATCTCAAGCTCCTTTCACGGGATCATTTTCATCTTATTGCTTGAGCGAGCCTGTACCCAACTCACTCCTGACTCTTCTTAGAGTTCTACTTGAGGGCACATGTAGTATACAGAACTTAGGCGATGATGAGACTGTTAATGCCAAGACTCGAGTGGCTTGTACTATTTCACAGATGTTGATCAGCAATTCAGCGAAACGCTCCGAACATGCACAAAATGTTCACCAGAGACGTGACAGAGAAACTCCAATGCCTCTTTATGTGGGTTTGAAGTTGCATGCCCATGATCGTATGAAAAATCTTATCAGAGATTTTCATCAAATGGGACTCTCTGTCTCTTATGATCGCGTAATGGATGTTCGCAGGAGTTTCGCGAGAGCTGTTTCACTGCGGTTCAAGAACGAAGGTGTTGTAGTCCCAGCTAACTGCAAACGTAATGTTTTCTCGATAGGAACCACTGATAACATTGATGTATCTGGTAGATCTGATATGCATGGTACGTCCATCACACTCATTGGTCAACTGAGCAGGGACAATGTGGGTACTGATCCCCCACCACTGAGTTTAGATGTTCCAGAAGACACACAAATTGAACTCCCAGACGACTATGCATTTGTTCCTTTCGTTGAAGACTTTGGTGGGGACATCAGGCTTGAATCTCCAGATGAATGTAATGTACGGCCCAATGAATATGCAGATTTGAACGTGGGAGAGAATGACTGGTTGTCTCATGTGTCACAGATCAGCAATAAAGGGAAGGTTGATGGCAGCTGGCAGCTTGATGAAGTCCCTGTGACCTTTTCAGGCTTCTTTTCAAAACATGAAGATCAAGACAATGTCAAACCTCGTGCAGTTATTGGGGTATTCCCTGTTTTCAGTGAGCAGAAAGCGGACTCACTCAGTATGCAGAAGCATGCTATGTATGTGGTCAGGGAAGCTACTGCTTTCGTAAACCCCGGCCAGATACCTGTCATTGAAGGTGACTGTCCGTTGTATGCCAGGCAGAAAAAATGTCAATGGCTGTTCCCAGAGGAGATAGGTGAGGATCGAATGGTGTGTATGATTGGATTCCTGCATCTTGAAATGTGCACCCAAGAAGCTGGTGGTAAGCTTATGGGTGGTTCTGGTTGGGAGCGAATGTTTCACCTCGCAAAGATATTCACACCCGGTGTAGCATCATCCCTACTTGGTGGGAAACATGTCAAGAGGACGCGACAGGCATATCTTCTCACTCTAGCTTGGCTTGAGATCCTCAGAAAGAATGCTTATGAGATTTACTGTCAGCAGACTGGGCCCCATGAGTCATTTGAAATGTGGGAACAGAGGATTCTTTCACAATCTCCAACTGCGCGCTATTGGGGTGAAATCGTTCGGAACTTTCTCTTGACAAGCTGTCAATTCGTTCGGAACCAACGAATCGGTAACTGGCCTGGTACACTGTGTTCTATCGATGAGTTGTGCAGTTACTTTTTTGCCCTAGGACATACAAATTATTGTCGGTGGGTCCCCGTATTTCTGAGAGACATGTCTCAGCTACCCAGGCGGCATCCTTCAATCCACAACAAATTCATGGAAGGCCATTTTGTGGTCCAGCGTAGTGAGAGGAAGTTCAGTATGATGGGTTTAGATCAGAGCCAAGAACATAGTATCCAACTACTCAAAGAAGACAGTGGTCCAAAAGGTCTCTATGGCCAGGCTGAAGAGAAAGTCGTTATTGAGCTTTCAAGGTCAGAAGTTCTGCGTGTTATAGATGAGTATGAATATGCAAGTTTCCACACAACATCATCAGATAACACGGAACACCCGGAAAGTTCGGTATCAGAGCAGAAAAAATTTCTGAATCAATTGAAATCTCTCCTCGATCTGGTGAATCAGGGACTCATTATCAACCCTTATGATGAAACTAGTGGTCAGCTGGTGACATTAGATACTGGTGAATATATGGACCCCGAAGTTAGTAAGAGTTTACGGTCATTACCCGAAAGGGGCAAGCATTTATATTCCACTTTCTTGAAGGAAAGGCTTGTGGAATGCACCGTACCCCTGAATGATGTTATTCCCAAGGCAAATATATATACCTTCCTTAACCCACCCCCAGCCAACCTGGACAAAGGCCGAGACAAACTCATGTCAAGTAAAGCAACTGCCGCAATAGTTACCCAGATGTTCGTTTCACTGCAAGCCCGGCCTGATTCAAACATGGATGAGTTTTTCATGCACGAGAATGCACGTGATCCGCCAGCATTATCCGATAGAGGTAAGCTACGGAGTGGGACAAAATCTCAAATTCTCAATTGTTTACCAGCTATTCCTGCACAAGGGAAGAATTCAGCAGCTAGACAAGCTTCAGTTGTCATCTTGGATATGCCTGCTGTAGTCCATGTAATCAAACCACAGAAAGCGGATCTGTTTGGAGAATATGCTCGATTGCAATTATTGCCATACATCGAATCTCTGATTAACACGAACACCACAAGGGTTGATGCGATCTATGACTGTTACCCCGAAGGCAGTTTGAAGAATCAGACGCGAGCAAAACGCCTCGGTGAGACAGCAGTTAGGTTGATACGGGTGTCCGAGAACGTCCCTTTACCTAAAGGGAAGAATTGGCAGGCATTCTTGAAAGTTAGTGAGAATAAAGACGAATTTTTCAAGTTCCTGTCTGCTGAACTGCTGAAATTAACATCAACATCCGAGTACCAGTTGTTAACGACATCAGGAGAATATGTACTATGCAATAAGGATGTTAGCTTATGTGACATATCTCCATCGAACCACGAGGAAGCAGACACGCGCATGATGCTTCATCTCAACCATGCAGTCTCACAAGGTCACAAAATAGCTTTTCTTCGCACGGTTGATTCTGATGTCGTCATTCTGTCTTTGCACCATTTCGCAACATTCCGTGACCTTGGACTCAGTGAGCTGTGGATTGGGTTTGGAATTGGAAAGGCATATAAAGATATGCCAATTCATGAGATAGCTTCACAACTTGGACCTGATTACTGTAAGGCCCTGACTTTCTTCCACGCCTTCACGGGTTGTGATGTAACATCCAGCATGCTCGGCATTGGGAAGAAGACAGGATGGAATGCATGGATGAATTTTCCCGCATCAACTGAAATGATGATAGAATTGACTGAGAATCCGCAAGTCTTTTCAGAGGATTCCCCTCATATGCAGCATATCGAAAAACTCACCATACAGATGTACAGTAACAGTTGTGTCAGTACACGTGTCAATGATGCGAGACGGCATATGTTCACACATGGCCTTAAGTCTATGGAAAACATCCCGCCCACCAAAGCAGCTCTGTATCAACATGTAAAAAGGGTAATTCTTGTGTCATCTTTCATTTGGCATCGTGCTCTGCAGAAACACTTATGTGTGCCAGACCCATCACAGTACGGATGGGAGTGGAATCCACGTCTCAATATTCTGGTCCCATTTTGGACTCACCTAGGAGACGCAAGTGCTGCATGTGCACTGATGCTCCACTGTAGTTGTGCCAAGGCCTGCAAGGGCAATTGCAAATGCTTGAAAGCTGGATTAAGGTGCACACCTTTGTGTAAGTGTGAAGGTGGCTGTTGTAACAATATTGAGTAGTATACTGTCATGTTAGGACCAGTCATCTCCTATTCTGGTATTTTTTTTTCCATTTTCGGCCAGTTAACACATGTCATGTTTCTAGTTGAGTTGATTTTGCTAACAAATGTTCATCCCATGTGGCTTGCTACATTGTCCGGGGTATAGGAATACAGTTTTAGATTTCGGAAAATAGTCTGTTATTTACTGCACAAGACGGTGTTAATTCATGCCTAGCATGATACAATATCCCCAACTATTTTGCCTCTGTACAACAGTTGATACCTTCGTTCACCCGTGTGTTCATCTATGGTATCCTTGTCTTTCTCTGGCCATAGGCCACATGTGACTAGTCAGTTCCTACTCCATAGCAAATCAACTTGGAAATCCTTCATCTTGTAGCGCACTCATGTCTCAATGAATCCATACCTGAGTTGATCTAATAAATCTAACGTAAGGTATCAAATTGCCATACCGGATCATATTTCGATAAGTTATTCGCTAAAACATTTCGACCACTCATCGACATCAAAGGTCATGTTTTGGCTCCCAGTGGTGGCTATATCTCTATATCCCTGGTAAAGTAGCATACCATGAGGGATGGGCATTAAGTGTCGGCAACATTAATCCTGACTTGGAACACACCACATCTTAACTGGCCGAAAATGAAGAATACTACTTGTAGTCAAAAAATATTCCTGTACCTCGAATGACTGCAAACATACACTCACCCCTTCTAGTCCCATTTTGCCAATGTTCTATACTGGCAAGATAACATTGTATAATTAACAACGGGAACTAATGCATCCCGAGTTCATTCCAGCACTGCCCTTGCTGGCAGACGTGTCGCTATGGTGTTGAGATTGAACCAGAACTCCTCTAGAAATTTGATAGTTTTATTTTCTTAGAAAATAAATCTATCGAAAATGCCGGAAGTTGAGAATAGACTGTCACTTTAATTGGATTATCAAATGTCCAAGTATCCCCACTGCTGCATACTATCGAGTACCCTTGTTCATGTGTTGACAGGAATCTCTCATACCATGTTCATTTGACCATTGCATTCCCGAGAAACATTCAACACTAATTTATCTACGGACGGACGATCATACTGACAGTCAGACACACAGACGCACACATCGACGGAAATTCTGATCCCATTATCCATTAATCTTCCCCCCAACTTGTTCCAAGGGCTTCACTCCATCATTCACATCAATTACAGCACATGTATGGTGTTAGGTTTGGAGCTTCAGTTGTGCGATCGGCGAAAATAGCTTTTTTTCGATCCGCTTGGCGGCCATTTTGGATTTCGCTGCTAGTGGTGGCTAGAGGATGGTGCCAACTTGTAGCCGATCGATTTTGAAATCTCTGATGCCTACCCTTACATCATGCCAAATTTCAGGAAGGTATCACCAAGTGCACAATTCTAGCGAATTCCTCCCCCGCTATTAACCTAGCTGGTGGTGTTTCTTTTTACCGTAAAACAAATGCTGGACGAGTTGTTCTTGGGATGTATAACTCATACCCAAGTTACCTCCCTTGACATTTCTTGAGGCAGGCTTTCACGAAAACAAAATCTTCTTTGTACTGACAATAAATTTGAAACAGCTGATATTTTTCGTTAGAAAAATAATGAAAATCACATATTTTTCTATGAGAATATGTAAATTGTCCGGAATGTAAAAGAGTTTTCCATTCGATCAGCAGCCTGTTGCATGATATTGCAATTCACGGTTTTCTGCCCCGTTTTCACATTTCGTGCAAGCGTGGTGGCAAAAGCGAGTATAACCACGAGTGTCCGACGCATGGATTATTAAAAACTCTAATAATTGATTTTATATGATAATAAAATAAGCCTTTATCAAAAGGTTATTATATTATCTTCGTTATTAAATCATTTATTAGGTTTTTAATATTCCAAGCGTCGGCCGTCCGTGGTTTAACATTAAAACATAAAATCGTTCAATTGAACCAATATATTGTCCAATGTCACACTACATTTAGGTTCAATATTGAAACTGAAATTAATCAAGCAGTTCATCACTGGACTATATGTGTTTTAATGTTAACCCTTTACCCAACGCAGACGATTTCAAAATTTATCACTTTAAATATCATTTTTTAAATTTTTTCAGAAAATTTCAACAAGACCATATCATGTGACCCCTCTTTGGAACGAGCTCGACGCGCTCGTTCCACAGAGGGGTCACATGATATGGTTTTGTTGAAATTTTTCGAAAAATAATATTTTTTCAGCTGCTGAATTTGCATATTAGGCGGGCGGATGCGGGCGATTCGCTGGGTATAGGGTTAAGCCAAAAAGTGTTTGTGTCACCACGAAACCACTTTTTCGCAAAACGTCGAACCATTTATTCTAACGGTGTACCTGCAAAACATATTTTCAATCAACTTTGCCGCAATGCAGAAAACCCCATGTCGGAACAGTTCAACATTGGGCTTAAATATTTGACGGTCAGTCCCAGTGGTGTAGCCACTGGAGATCTCACTCTCACACACATTTTTCCTGAAAATGTCAACCTTATAATACATTCAAGCCTGAATACCTAAAACCGATTCATGTATATAGTTTTTACACTGATATTTCCTGTGCCATTTTTTTATAGTTAATTCTTCACTTCCTGGATACAAAAGCCTTCAACAAGTACTCGGGTGTACCAACTGCCATAAAGAGTTATATTTTTGTCTCCAGCGAACTTCCTGGATCAGCTCAAACCGTTGGAGGTACACAATAAATCAGCACAAGGTGACACCTTTACGACACAATGTACGAATATAAACGCGTAAAGAGAAAATACCCGCACACACATGCAGTCAGGTTAGATCGCAAGGATTGTTACCTTAACATAAAACACCTTTGATTTTTCTTCAGTGATGAAACACCGCAAAATTCTACAAATTTCTAGATTTTTCAAAATGTTTCTAACCAAAGTTATTGAAATTCAAGAAACCAATGACATTTTCTGTACAATGTAAAAAAAAACTACTGTTGAAAAATACGGCAAAGTACAGGTAATCAGCTGCCGTAAAATGTAACGCTAAAAAACTTGTATTTTTGCAATCAAGCATTTTGATCGACCAAGAAACAGAACCAAAGATCTGATAAGTATATACACCATCACTATACCAGATACTTGTTCATTCGTCATCAAAAGTAGACCAATTAATATCTTTAACCTGCAGCCGATTGACTGCAGATTAAAAACATTAATTGGCCTACCTTTGGAACGATCTCTTTCCAGACAATTTGTCCTGGGCGATGCTGTTATGCAAACGCAATAATTAAAGAATGAAATGCATTCGTTCTGGAAAAAACATGTTCCTCTGAACAATAAGCACTACTCCGTTTGACTGATTGCACTTTGAGCGGAAACCGTCGTCACTGTATGTAACATTCAGGGTGACAGGACCTACAGCTGATTGCCAGTATTTTGCAATATATTTAATGGTAGTTTCTGACGGTGCACACAACTCAAATCAAGTATACGATACATATACGAACCGAATTAATCGACAACTAATTTGTACCAAAAACGTATATTGAACACACAATATCAATTTAACAAAGCTTATTACAACTCGGTCCCTTGGAGCTGCCTGAACCTGGTGAATGCATCAGAAATGAAGGAGAGAGTGGGCCGGCGTTAGATTTCAGAAAGGTGAACGGAAGTTTTCCGTCATCTTAGGATCTGAGATGGCGTGAGAGCTCTGATTAACCAATGGCATTTTCCATGAATCTAGGGGCATGTTATTAAATGGAATTGGTTCAGAGAGATATGCGTTTGTATCAGACAGGTTATTGTTGCAACCAGAAAATCTTTTAACCCTTTACCCAACGTAACGGCCAAAACCGACCAGCGCTATTCTCAAAAATCGCCAATTAATTTTCATTATTTTTTTCATTTTTTGTCTCAAAAACATAGGTTATGACCCCTCGTTGGAACGAGCTCGTCGAGCTCGTTCCAACGAGGGGTCATAACCTATATTTTTGAGACAAAAAATGAAAAACATTAGTTATTCAAGAATTATTTTTGCAAGTATCGTCTGCTTTTCAGGTTAGGTAAAGGGGGAAGTCATCAACCACAAATATTTTATCAATGACAAATCAATATTTTCTTTTGCGAGACTTGAATATAATGGATTTTTGCTTTTGAAGATGTCAGAATGTGATTTATGCAGACAACATGTGAACGAGAAACATAATTCTTTACAGTGAGAGAATCATAGACTATATATATTTTGAAAGTAGTGAAGATATAAAGTAAATAAAAATGACTAAAAAACTTGTTTTTCTTTTTGATAATTAGTATTGTTGCGCAGACAACGTTAGCGGCTTTTTTACTGTGGAGTGGTACAGGTAACCCTCTCATCTCGTACATTTAAATCAATCGCGTGTTGGAAAAAGGGAGCGGTGTGGACAGTGAAATCTAAAAGACTAATAATCGAGTTTTTTTTGCATTTTAACCCTTTACCCAACGCAGACAATATCAAAATTTATTATTTTTAAAAATGAAGTTTTTTTTAAATTTAAAAAAAAAAAATCGACAAACCCATGTCATGTGACTCTCACCGGAACAAGCTTGTTCCAATGGGGAGTCACATGATATGGTTTTGTGAACATTTTTTGAAAAATGATTTTTTTCTCTTCTGCTGAATTTTTAAATTACGCCCGTGGATGAGGTGGATTCGTTAGATAAAGGGTTAATATAGTTTTTTCTAAAGAATTCTCAGTTTCTTTGCACCATATTATACAGAATCATTAGGATGTTGTTTGCATACCGGAATTCATACTTTCATAGAATATGGTTCGACGAAGAATCGGAGAGATTGGGAAGAATGGGACAAGGGATATCATCAAGCAGTTCGTCTCCGAGTGTTGGGAGGAGAGGAGAAACGTGGGAATAGGAAGGCAGTTGGGAGTACAGGGGTAACCATGGCCTTCTCGTCCGAGAACCGCGACAAATCAGCGGCTGGCCAAAGTGTTATTATTATTATACCGGGTAGTGACTTTAAATTAGCGAAACTGCGAAATTCAAAATGCTCTATCCCCGATAGATTCATTTTAATATTGTTATTTTTACAGTTTTTAACCACAAAACCTAGTTTCTGACTCGAAAATGTTTAAAGAAACAATACAGTTATTTAGTTATTTCGTCAAAATATTTTGAAGTCCGTGTCCTGTTTATTTATTTATTTATTTATTTATTTATTTATTTATTTATTTATTTATTTATTTATTTATTTATCTATTTATTTATTTAACGACATTTTCGACAGCCTGGATTACCTCGTATTGGGTAGCTTTACGGGGTGGAGGATGCCGGAGTACCCGGAGAGACCCACCGAGCAACGGCGAGCAACTGCCAGACTCCCGAAAGTACTAACTCCATACAAGCAGGGTTAGCATCGGTTGAAGACAGGTGCACAGTTGACGTCTTAGTACACAGCGCCACTGTGCCCCCACACGGGCAATCTGGATGAAGTGCTTGCCCAAGGACACAACACAGTTATCCCTGGCGGGGTTCGAAACGTGGACCTTTGGGTTTGATGTTCGATGGCGTAACCACCAAGCCACCGCACAACCTTCTCCGCCTTCTAAAAGTGATAGTTCAGATAAACAATTACCTTTCTACGCAGCAATGACATAGGATCGATAAAAAACTGTATTAGCAACTAAAACTTTTCATCTTTTACCTCACACACAAAGGTTCTGACTCCTCATTGGAACGAGCTCATTGAGCGCGTTCCAATGAGGAGTCATGAGTCTCGTAATTGGGGCAAAGATCGAAAAAAATAAATAAAAATTGAATGATGACTTTTGTGAATAACGCTGGTCGGTTATGGTCGTTTCGTTATATAAAGGGTTAACGCTTTACCCAACGCAGACGATTTCAAAATTTATTATTTTAAATATCATTTTTAAAATTTTTTCAAAAAATTTCAACAAAACCATATCATGTGACCACTCTTTGGAACGAGCTCGACGAGCTCGTTCCAAAGAGGGGTCACATGATATGGTTTTGTTGAAATTTTTCGAAAAATAATAATTTTTCAGCTGCTGAATTTGCATATTACGCGGGCGGATGCGGACGATTCGTTAGGTAAAGGGTTAAAACACTACGAAGTTGAGTTCTCACTCTTCAGATATTTATACCTTCCAAAAAACTTAAATGAAATATCTACGAATTTTCAACTTATGGTTGTCTGGGTGTAAAACGTCGATCAGTGAGTTGATTGTTTCGTTGGACTTTTGTTGTTTTTTTTTGTTTTGTTTTGTTTTTGTTTTTGTTTCTTTCAGAAGTCGCAAACAACTGTCAAATGCAAAAACACTCCTCCGCCACATCCTCGATGTGTTTTAGTAACAACCCACTGGACTTGTACATAATTTTAGCATCAAATCTGGGATGTAAATAGTCTGGGTCTGTCCCACCCCCACACTCCAACCTACCCACCTACAAAACGCAAAAATAGATACGGCAATTAGCGATGTCCTTGAAAAAAAGGTGGGAGCACTGAAACACTTTTGTTAGTCAAAGTAATTAATATAAGTTAGTCGGAGCCTATATGGGTCATTTTGACTAACTGCTGCAAATTAGAAAAGCGTAGTTAGTCAAAATGACTAACTCAAAAAGCTTGAATTAAGTCTTTACCCAACGTAACGGCCAAAACCGGCCAGCGCTATTCTCAAAAATCACCAATTAATTTTCATTATTTTTTCATTTTTTGTCTCAAAAACATAGGTTATGACCCCTCGTTGGAACGAGCTCGTCGAGCTCGTTCCAACGAGGGGTCATAACCTATGTTTTTGAGACAAAAAATGAAAAAAATTAGTTATTCAAGAATTTTTTTTGCAAGTGTCGTCTGCTTTTCATGTTAGGTAGTCTTTCAAGAACTCGGTCAATTATAAAATGCCTCTCAAGAGAAGAATTCTGGTTTTATGTTGATTTTCGAATTGGATGTGAAGAAGCAAATTAAAAAGAAGAGAAACCCGAAAATATAAGAAACACATTAACCCTTTGAAGTCTGGTGGTATCTTCAACAGCAGCAATTGGAAGTGCCAAGAGCAGGCTGACTTTTGCAAAATGAGGTCCCCAGCGGGTGAATTTGATGATACTGTCCCATACAGTTGGCCAATTTATCCCCTGGGTACCTCTTTCTGTTTAGTTTTGAGGCCCTGATTCAGACTGAGGTTCATAGAGGGTAAATGTAGTGATGCTACCCTGCTATGCAGGGTAGCATCACTAAATTCACCCTCTGGGCACCTCATTTTGCAGATGACAGTCTGCTTATTTTCTGGCTTGGTGTCATGTTCTCTGGCCGGAAAATGGAATGGTGTATTCAGGTGTATTCGGAAAAAATAACACATACAGAGAGTTATCCTGTACATACTTACAAAAGAAATAATCAATATGTTAGGAAAATTATGAAACAGATACAAACAAATGAAAAAATAATATCGGTATAGTTGTCGTCCAAACCCTCAAATCTATTTACATCACCTGATATTTGGCAACTGAGGTTTCTCTCTTCCTGAAGAACAGCGAAATCATGTTATAGATGGAGAGGCATAATGAGGAGATTTTATTTCTCATCCTGAATTCGAATTGATGCAGTTTTGGGTTTGAAAAATTCGCGTTACCCCTGTTAATTGCATTCAGCAAGTGACTTCTGATCACCAGCGCCGGTGAGGGGGCGACGGGGGGGGGGGGGGGGATGCCCCGAGGCCCGGAATTTTTGGCGTTTTAAAAGTGTAGGTTGACCTATCGATACGTCTGGGTTGAAAGTCGTGGGAAGGCTCATGGTACGGGCCTCCGACGCTGGTGGAGGTGATAAGAGTACGTATAGTTGCATTACTGACAAAGTTCCGTTCACATAAAAACCCACTTTTTCCAGTTTGTTGGTTTTTCACCGGTCTCTCCTGCATTGTGGTGGTCATGATTATCTTTGGAGAAAAATGCACCATACACATAGAAATACAGGTCACAAATTACACAAACTGTATGGAAATAATTGAGTAGATATTGTCAATAAAGTGCAGCAGAATGTTTATCGCTTCGTGCCTTCAGTGCTTGCGGTTCCCACTCTACACATTGACCGGGCCGTCCTCGCTCTCGGCGGCCCTGCTTCTGATGTTTGTATATATATAGTCCGGGCTGTATAGTCCAAGACAAAATGTATATCGGATTCTCAGTCTTCTTTTCAAACATTAGAGGTGGATGTGTTGCAAATTCTCTTTACTATGGAAGTATGTCACTCTTCTAAGAAATCCTATCCCCACTTACTTTACGCGATGTTAAATGATCACCTTTCCAGGGTGCCCAAAAAGACGGGCCCGGGGACGCGACTCTGCACTCTAAAATCAGTATAGTATACATTGCATTGAGATCGAACTGGATTAGCGAAATTTCAGTTTACAGAACCCAGAAGTCCACTGGTTCAAATTTAGCTTGTGGTTTTCAGGGACGTAGGATCAGGGGCGGTGGAACCGGGGGGGGGGGGGGCGGGGCTGGAGCTCCACATTTTTTGCCGGGCCATGTTTTTTTTGTATGCATATATTTTAACACAACCAATGAGTGGTAAAACAAAGGGCGGATCCAGAGCCTCCCCATATTTTCGTCAGCTATGTTTCTCTCGTACTGGTTCAATGGATTTCGGATCATTTTTTGCTGTAAGTGTTAGCAAATATACAGTCTGTTAAAAAAATCGGTTAACTGAAATAGATCGTAATCTTACAGACATACAGGTACCAAATCTACCCCCAGACAAGATAATCCACAGACAGTATAATTGCTGTTAACGTCTGCTAAAGCATACGGGTGAGGTATATTTATCAGCTTTAATCGTTACGACCAAAGCTGATAAATAGACCTCACCTGTATGCTTTACCGACTTTAACGGCTCTCAAAGTGTGAAATCTTTCAAATACATCTCCTGAAAAATTCCACAATATCTGCTGATATGCATGGAAATGGGAGTTTGCCCCCCCCCCCCCCTCCCCACTTTGAAAATCGTTCCCCCGCCCCGAGGAAGCATTTCGAACTTAGGAGTGGGGAGGGGGGCACGGTCATACAAGGGCACCCCACAGTGGTATATAAAGTAGTAGTCCAGATGCTTTAGTAGCATGGTAGGAATACAATACATAAGGCTATGTTTATAATGGTATAGCCGGGGTTCGAACCCACGCCGAGAATGTTTCTTTCGGCACCAACCGCCTAGCGAAACTACACAAAATCACGCACACGCACTCCACTCGTCCACCGACAGAGAGTCGGTTGGTGCCGAAGGAAACTCTCTCAGCGTGTGTCCAACCCCCCACCATGGCATTGTAAATAAAGCCAGCGTCCTTTCTTAAATTTATAGAACTCGGGAAATTTTAAAAAGAGGGAGTCCTCGCTGATTTTCATGTCGTGCAGTATGTAGAATAAAGTGATGCAATTAAACGACGAATAAATGCACAAGGATATGGTTTGGACTCACGCACCTCTGCATTGACTGCATTGAGAAAAATACATAAAAATGCTCTATATTTAACAAACGTCCTATCGGAGCCCATGGGGAAATTTGTAAAATATGGAGACAGAAATGAGCGTGTTTTCTCGACTCTAAAAACCATAGCAGTGCCAAATCAAACAAGGGACTTTGTTCTCATGAGTCAGCGCTGCCTTTCCTGCTAATTTCCAGTAAGATTGAATTGACGGGAAGGTTGAGAAGATAATATTGACCTCTCTCTCTCTCTGTCTCTCTCCTCTCTCTCTCTCTCTCTTTCTCTCTCGCTCTCTCTCTCTCTCTCTCTCTCTCTCTTTCACACACACTTTCTCTCTACTTCTCTCTCTTCCGTTCCCCTCTCTCTCATTCTATTTCTCGCACACACACTCTCTCTCTTAACTATTTCTAGAAAGGGGGGAGGCACTGTCCCCTGTGCTCCTGTTTTCTACGTCCATGAAGCTTCTTACACTTTTTCAAGCCAAAATAATGTTTTTACTTGCATGGAAACTTATTCCGACTGCGTTTCATTGATGGTCAGATCTTCATGTACCGTAACCATTGACTAGTGTGGGACAGATACTAAGTCAAAATATTAATCAAAATGACTAATATGTGGCCCGGGAAACCTTAGTCAATAAAAATGTGTCTGGTTATTCATTTTAAATAAACAGTTGAGTTATTGACAAAACAAAAGTTTTCAGTAAGTGTACCATGCTTTTCCAACGACACTATCCATAGTCGTGGCTTACTTCGATGACTTGTCACCCTGTCTGAATCGCTCGTCAAGACGCATAGATACATATACACAAGAAACATCGGGTAAATTCATTTCCTGCAGGGCAAATATTTCCCACCTCCGAATATCTGAAGAAAGTTGCGGACCTGCATGAAATATTCTCAACCAAAGTACATGTGAAATAAATATCGATATCTGAACCGTCAAAAAACCCTCTCAGTAATTTGAAGCATGTATGTGAACGGGAACAGACATTTGTACTAATGGTGTATATGTCTATAAGACAGATGAGTCGTTAAGCTTTCCATCCACTTATGATTGAAATACCGCATGGACTCCCACTGTCAAGTCGTGAAATTCCATCGCTCAAAATGTTTTGAAAAAAAACCAAGAGCCGCAAATGCCACTTTAGAATTAATACAATTCGCGATACTAGGCGGCAGATTAAAGCGCTACATTGACAAAGTGCTTCGCTCTATATCGACGTCAAGGCTTTTGGTTTAACCCTTTGAACGCTGATGGTATCTTCCATATCAGTTCAATGACAGAAATTGGAAGAGTCCATATTCATTATCTGGGGGCAGACCAATAAATATTTGCAACGTGCAGCCTTGGGGCTGCACGTTGAAAATATTAATTTGTCTACCCCACACATGCACTTAGCATCCATCCTACTCAATGAGACTACGACGTATCATGTTCCTGGACAGTAAAAGAGCCTCTCCACTTCAAATAATGTCTTGCAGTACAATTCGGCTGAAAAGGAGACCCCGCACAGTATCCTTGGTATCAACGGGACTGATAGGGATAGAAGACACGTGGTAAATAAGCCTGCATCTCTTTTGGATGCACCGAAAACAGTTCTCATTTTACAATATTAAGACCTATTTAACCGTCTGTAACCGGATGTCGAAATAACAACATCTCGAGTTGCGGATGCTGCCAACAATGCAACTAGGAGATGAAAAAATTTCATCTTGTTTAACAAAGCTCATTGAGCTCTTTCAAACAAAATTCCATTAATTTAATTCCTAGTTGTATCATCAGAAAAAAATTTCCGTTTGAATGTTTTAATATTTTGACGTCAGTGTGTAGGCACAGGTACTCGACACAAGCTGGGAAATCGAAAGAAAAATGATATTTGATACCATTTTTGAATCTATGCTGACGTGCCCCTGTAATGGTAAATAAATATTAATTCGGTAAACAACTCGCTTTTCGAAAACGATAGCACTCATCTTCGTTTTCCCCCCTCAAATTTGATTCACACAACGTATCCAACAATACCCAGTATCAATGGAAAGGGGAATGAATAAGCTTTGCAGTGGTGTATTACATGACCGTTGGGAGTTCTTGGGTTGTTCATGATAACTGGGAGAAGTCGCAGAAAAGGCCGAAAAACATTTAGTCGGAGAAGAAAGTGCGCAGTGAAATGAGGTTTACGAGCTACAATTATCCGATTTATTATAAATAATTCGAGGTCCCATTGTATATGGAGGGCAGATTCAAATATTAACCGTATACCTTTATCAATTACTAATCTCGGATCCACATTTATTAAGTTCTGGAGTTCACATTTGCCGTTTATACATTTTTTTAACGTTCCCTTGGAATTAAAAAAGCTAGCGGCATCCATAGAAGCACAATGACATCACATTGGCTACTATTTATGCCGAGAAAATCATCGATGAAAATAAGCCAATGGGAGAATGGGGAAAGCTTTTGAGCAAGTCGCGTATCTAAGGACGCCGTCTACTCAGGTCAACTTGTCAAAAGATGTCAAAATTACGGCTAAAAAGTGTATAAACGTTAAATGTGAACTCCAGAAATTAACAAATGTGGATCCGAGATTAGTAATTGATAAAGGTATACGGTTAATATTTGAATCTGTCCTCCATATACAATGGGACCTCGAATTATTTATAATAAATCGGATAACTGTCGCTCGTAAACCTCATTTCACTGCGCACTTTCTTGTCCGACTTAATGTTTTTCCCCAAGTAACGAATATAGACTCTACCTGTTTATGTTTCTGAACTGGCATGGAATATATCATCAGGGTCCAAAGGTTTGATGTCTGTATAGGCGGAAATACACGAATTGGAAAACAAATGCTCTGAATTCCATGAAGGCATGATCGGAAGTCACGACCCCCCCCCCCCCCCCTCCATATTACTCGTCGGGCAAAATTAAATCTGAGCTCCAAATTTGGATTCCATATCTTGAAAACTGTAGGAATGCGTATGCGTAAAGAAGAAAAGCATACAGAACGAGAGAGAGAGAGAGAGAGAGAGAGAGAGCGAGAGAGATGGGCACACTCTAATTATTTATTTCCACACCAGGGTCATATCTTATCGGAAATGTGGTTGTATTTCCGCCCCGGTGATTCGTGGAATACGAGCATTCCACTTTGGGGATCAGTCCGTGGCTGTGAGGCTAACGATAGTGGTGTTTTTTCGCTAGGCGATGGGTGTCAAAGAAAACTCCTTTGTGGGGGAGGGGTGTAAGAACCCTGGTAGTCCATTGGCCTATAATATTAATACATATATTCAACGAGCAACAAAGCGAAAATGTGGTTTCATTTCGTTTAACTCATTAAACCCCGGAACCAATTTCTCGGTCCAGATTCCTTATACGACCTAATACCAATAATAAAGTCAATGTCAGCTCGTTAATTTATGGACAGATGAATCAATATTTTGAACAAGCTGCCCAACGGCTGCACGTTTAAAATATTAATTGGTCTAGCGCCAAATGATGAATTTTAACGAACGAAGATACCCCATACAGGATTCTGACTCGTATAATCACATTTCGGGCGTATAGGTTCAAGGTGGCGTAGTGTGCCTGGGTTTATTGTACACAGCCTTCAACCTATTCTAAACCTGCTTGTGAGGGGTTACAGTAAGTTGGAGAACACATCATATACTCAACGCTGTCGGTGATTCGCTCTTGGTACTCCAGCTTTCTCCACCCGCAAAACTGTCCGACACTATATGACCATGGCTGGTGAAAGTGTCGTTAATCCCCAAATAAGTAAATAATGAAAATCACCAATTCCAAAGGGTTTATCGAAGTGTTGATTTTATACCCAACCTCACAACAAACAAAATTAGATTCGCCAATTTGTTCTAGATGAAACTGTCCAGGGCGATACTTTTCATGAATAACCCTGAAAATGTTAAAATATGACAATACCCCATTATTTCACATTTTCATCCATTTAGGCCTCACAAAGTAGATCTTCTGTTTCTCATGCCATTTTTGTAAACTTTCATGTGCGTGGGCGGCTTTTTATTTTATTTTTTATTTTTGTTATTATATCTTTGCCATCAAAAGTTCATGTTCTTGGTCTGTTTTATGTTTTAGGAGTCATAATCTACAGAATAGCATGGGTGGTGATGTATTTCATCCCTTGAGTGTAAGAAGGCTTTGCAATGCTGAAGCATTGCAAAGCCTTGTGGCACTCAAGGGACAAATTTATCAGTTTTATTAACATGGGTAAAATATCAGACATAAACCATTTAATTTTTATTTTTTTCAAGTTTGCATTGATTATAAAAGAGAGCATTCGGCAGCCAAAAGGGCCGCGCGGGGGCCTGAGAAACAGATGTTCAACCTTTTTAAACATTATGGACAATTGTTAGATAATTGCAAAAACTTCTGACGAGTTCGTAGATTTTTCGTGATGAAAAAAATATTCTACTGCTTTTCTGTTGTAACGTGTTGTCTTGCCTGCCTATTCTAACTCAACATAGGTCACGTTTGCCACAAAAACCTCCAAACAACTTTTAAATAATTTTAAAATTTCACCAATTCCCATAAAAATAAGTGCTTTAAAAATTCCAACTTTTGGGTTGTGAAATTTATTTTGGCAGAGAAAAACTCGATCTGGAAGTAATAATCAGTTTTTCTATACCGCTAACAATAATTAACTATTCTGCTGACAGAAATTTTAAATATAGTAATTTCTTTCAATTAATTAATGTGGTTATTCTCTCAATTGAACAGAAATGATTTATTCACATGGATTTGTCGGCGTCAGAGATGGGTTGTGTATATTCAGTAATAGCAAAATTGACTTCTGTTCATTCAGGAGAAATATTTCTTTAACCCTTTACCCAACATAACGGCCAAAACCGGCCAGTGCTATTCTCAAAAATCTCCAATTAGTTATCATTATATTTTAATTTTTGTCTCAAAAACATAGGTTATGACCCCTCTTTGGAACGAGCTCGTCGAGCTCGTTTCAATGAGGGGTCATAACCTATGTTTTGAGACACAAAATAAATAAAATTAGTTATTCAAGAATTTTATTTGCAAGTATCGTCTGCTTTTCGTGTTAGGTAAAGGGTTAACTCACAATCAGCTGTGTTTACAATCTACTCATATTAATAATACTGAGATCGCAGAGTCCTGTCAAACACAGTGGCTAAGCTACCTTGGGGGGAGTCCCCCCATCTCTAAAATTTTCGGTGGAACCACCCCCCCCCAAAAAAAAAAAAGAAAATGGAATGCGTCTTTCCCGCAACGAAGATCTCCAGAATGGTCTCCGATATAGAGGCTACACGCGCAACAAATGCCCCAGATTCGCTCTTAAAGCGCTAAATTTTGCAAACTTTTCTCGGGGGTGGGGGGGCAAGTCCTAACTATGACCCTCCGGTCGTTGCCCTCACCTCCCACTTCTCTGAAGGGAAGTGCCAGAAGGGATCAACGACCTGGGGGTTCAAGTTAGGAGTAGGGAGGCCCCCGAAGTCCCACACAACGGCTTTTCACATATCATCTTTGGCCCCTTCGAAACTGGCCAGGGCATCCCAATTATAAAATCCTGGATACGCGCCTGGTCAAACAAGATGTATTCTCAATATTACTTCAGAAGAGGGGCACTACAGACTGGAAGAAAGGTTTCGCGCAGTGTTCACGCTGCATGGTTCGAAATGATCTGGTGCCAAATGTTTTGCCTTTCTGAATATTTTTAGTGCCAAGCAAAGCGTTGTGGTTCCAAAACGCTAACGAGAGAGGGAGTGTTTTTTAACTGTTTGATCACTGTAAATTGATAAGAGTTTCAAAAAATGAACAGGCAATTTGTTCAATAGTGAATGGACAGTTGGTCACGGAAATATCGGACAGAACTCGAAAGTTCTGACAAAATCGAAGGGAAGTGAAAAGGATGTCAACTTAGTTTGTAATTCACTGGTTCAATTAATAGTAAGGCTGAATAATGTCGGAATGTACACAGATAAGATAAGATAAGTTTATTCAGCAAAAACACCAAGGACAGGCAGATTGCATGATATACTTAGAGATTATTACCATTATGTGGATGTACAAAATATGTATCCGAGTCGAGCTCCGGGTTCTAAGGGCAGATCACGACGAGTCGAAGACAAGTCGTGATCTATCCTTAGAACCCGGAGCGAGACTCAGATACATATTTTGTACATCCACATAATGGTAATAATCATTTTATCTTACAATATATTGGGGATAAGTCAAGAATGTAGACGAATATATAACGAACTATTTATTCGTACGGATGAACAAAAAGGAAAAAAATGGAACTCACGCGAAAGGAACGTGCTTGTATCCGACCCCCTGATACATCTGTATCAGGGGGTCGGATACACGACAGTTGCGGAGTTAATACAGACACAATACATGTTAATTCTAAGATAAATAATAATAACAATATAAATGTAAAGATAATACATAGATATATTTCGATACGAAATGATAGTATTAACTGTTGTCGTGGTATATCATATACAGAATTAGCCGTTACCGGCAACCACGCCACGACTGCTGATAGAGCTTCATCTCGCGTCGTATTTATTATTTATTTATTTATTGGTGTTTAAGGTCACATACTTATGCACAATGGCTACTCGTGACCGTGACAGTTTTACGGGTGGAGGAAGCCGGAGTACCCGGAGAGAACCACCGAGCAACGACGAGCAGCTGTCAGCTCTCCAACATCGTAACTCTGAACTCTGCACCGCAGCACAGACAGGGTTAGATTGGTTGAAGACATGCGCACCATCGACGTGCAGTACGCCGCAGTACACAGCGTCATCGTGCCCCCATGTAGGCAATCGGGGTGAAGTGTCTTGCCCAAGGACACAACGCGGTTGCCGCAGGTGGGATTCGAACCGAGGACCTCTCGGCTTGCAGCCTGCACCTCTACCAACTGAGCCACCGCGCCCCCATCTCGCGTCGTTTAAAGAAAAGCAGGATCATATTTCAGATGATGTCACAGCCTGGGATCATTATTTTCCATCAAGAATATGAATTTTTCCTCTGCGTTCATCACAGAGAAGTTCTAATCTGTGAAAAACGTTATTCCGGATGTTGTTGAACTTAGATAATGGCAAATTAATTACAGTTAATCTACAGCGGGTCGCGAGTCTTCACAAAAGGCAGCATTTAATTTGATAAAAACTGCATATCGTCGCGAGTCACTCGCGACCGTTTGAAGTAATTATCTGATTAAATGCTGTTGTTTATCAAGTTGATTATTACTCCTGCCGAAAGACGATGGGAGTGAAGGGCTATACTATATACAAGCGACAATGGTATATTTGGCGGCTTACAATGGAGAATCTCTGTCCGAGACTGTATCATTCTCACATGTACATTTTTGACTACCACTGGCATGTTCTTATTTTATTTTATTTTATGCAAAATACATCATTTGGTGCTTTGTATAGAGAGCGAGAGAGAGAGAGAGCACTGTGAATTTGTAAATACCCACCACGGACATGTACTATGAAATTATGTTTACTGTATTTATCTCTGGTACTGCACTCCATGAAAATGGAAAAAAGTAACGAAATAAAACTAATGGATAACCTTCTGTGGTTGGTGTGCAGAGCAGTTTTGAACATATATATAGAGGATATCTAGTGTTTTTGAGTGGATACCAAAAATTATGGGGTCGTCTCGGCTTGCCGGCGGCTATTGTTTCCAAAGGTGGTACACGGAGGTGTGAATAATCCTTTTCTTGAAAGAGCAGAGGATTATAGTTTGTTCTAAAGTTGTAGAGCTAACGTTTGGGGAATGTCGCAGTTTGCCTCTGAATAAATAATAACAAGAGCAAAAATAAAATTTTATACACAGTGAACTTGTTTTTCTGTATGCCATTCAATAATTATTATAAGAGCATGAGCAATATATGTAAAAAAGAAAAACAAATACAATATTTGGGAGAATACTCCCTTCGATGTGGCGTTTGTGTTTGACTGTACTCCATGGAGTATATATATATACTTCTTAGAGTACAGTCAAACATAAACGCTCCTTCGAGGGAGTGCTCGTCCGAACATGGTGATTTTTTTTTCGATTTTTTTTTTCAAAATATACATGTCAAAGTATACACAAATACATACACAGTAAGTTAATACCCTGAACTTTTAGACACTGCGTCCAGATATTCAAGTACCCCTATCTGACGCTCTTCAAATATGCGTTTGAAATGACGAATGCTATTGTCTATTTTTCTGTACTTTCTCTTTTTTGGTGCAACTTTACCACCAGCGTTAAGTTGCAAAATTGTAGATTCATGAAAGGCTTGTTCCATTTTGATAAAGTCTATCATTTTGTACAAGTTTGGATGCGAACCTGCGATGAGGCTAACCCAAAATTATCTCATGAGTGACTGATACAAATGTTTATTTCTCGCGAACGTTTGCGCGAGCGAAAATAACCATTTATCTCAGTCACTAGTGAGATAATTTTCGATATCCACCCAAAAACACTAGATTTTGCATCAATTCAAGGCAAATACGTGTTGAGTTATTGCTGGAAATGATCGGTATCCACTCAGGAAAACTAGATTTTCTTTTCATTATACTTTTTCTAGAACAAATTGATCATTTCTAGTTATAATTTGACTCGTATTCACCTTGAAGTGATGCTTTGAAAGCCGAAACTACAATCTTCTTCATTTAATTCTGAAAAACTTTCTCATAGTATACCTTTCAATAATCAGTGCCATGGGCTTATATATTTTCAGACGAGAAACCAGAGAGGTGTGTTCCGTCAATGGCCCAGTACTATAAAACTGTTATAATTGTATTTTCTAGCATTGTATTTTCCAGTTATGACTTTAAATAGGTTGAAATGAACCATTAGCATTTTCAAAGATGTGGCAATTTGCCAGTTGGCAAATTGCCATATCTTTTAAAATGCTAATGATTCATTTAGTCAGTTATATTAATAGATAGAATTCTAGAAAATACATTTGTAAAAGTTTTATAGTATTGGCTCCAGAACTATGAAAATTTTACAATTGTATTTTCTAGAATTGTATTTTCTAGAATTGCATTTTCTAGTTTCGATCCTAAATGGGTTGAAATGAACCATAAGCATTTTCAAAGATGTGGCAATTTGCCAGCCAGATGGCAAATTGCCACATCTTTGAAAATGCTTATGGTTCATTTCAACCTATTCAAAGTCATAACTTGAAAAAACAATGCCAGAAAATACAATTATTTTTTAAAATGCTAATGATTCATTTTAGTCGGTTATATTAATAAGTTGAAAATACAATTCTAGAAAATTCAATTGTAAAAGTTTTATAGTATTGGCCTCGGGTTATCCTGAAGCTATTTGGTTTACCAGAACAGAGGCGTATAGCTAGGCTAAATAAGGTGACATTTCGAAGTACTGTTGGCAATACCCCTCACTTAACAAACTACTTGGGCTTCCAAACTATGATAATATTCAAATACAAAAAACGTTTATGTCTGTTCCTTAAAATGGTTTTCAAAGACTAAAAGCCCTATGGTAATGGCCACAGTGTTAATGGCTCAATGGTGGTAACGACACTGTTTTTATCATGATTGTGGTCATTAAACCACTGTTTTGATAGAAGCGAATTCATTCTCAGATGATGATTGTTTTTCTATAACTCAAGTGATAAGAAACTAACGTGGTGATGGCACTGGTAAACCATAACGGGGATCTTGCCCATTCGTAGTGCCAGTCCAGGGCCGTCGAGGGGGGGGGGGGGGGGAGAACCGAGGTAGTAACCCCGAGGCCCGACGATCCGGGGGCCCTCGAGGACGAAGCCGCGCCACCCGAGACAGCTAGTTTGCGAGCATTTTTCAATGCCCAGCGTGTGTGAATCGACAGGCGGGCCGCGGGCCCCGAATTCACTAGTAAGCATAGATTCCCTCAAGGACTGTTTAAGTTATTAGATATATCGTGGGTCGATCCGCCCACAATATGCTATTCTGTAATTCGGTTATATAGACGCCCCATTTCGATGTTCCTGGTCAGTTCTGAGAACTGGACATTATATATCCCTTCTTACCATTCTCTTGTGTAACCCAATCTAGTCTTTGAGAGGCAATTGAGTCATAATACATATCGGTCGGGGGAAGGGTGAATATTTTCATGGGTCCTCGGTAAGTTGGGTTTGAAACAAGGGGGCCCAGGTGGTACCATCTAATTGATCCCTCCGGGGCCTCAATTTTCTCTCGGCGGCACTGAGTGTCACTTGCAAGTATATGTCATTTGTACAGATTTACCAATAACTGTAGCACCAAATATCTGGTATAGACAGATTAAAGTACAACAACGAAAAAATATTTTTTTTCTGCATCCAATGTAAGCAGAAAAGTAGGCGCGGGCCCGGGTTCTCACCCGGGAAATGTTTTCACCCTTTTATCAGGGGCGTAACTTACTTTTTAGGGGGTGGTGTGGTGTAGGACGTCGGTACCCGGCGGCTCGGTCATATTGCCCAACTATTTGGAACATACCAAATTGCTTTTATCAATGACTTATAGGCTAATTTAATATACTTTCCATTGATAAAAAAACTCACATGGCAGGGAATTTATTAGAGTTTTGTGACAGTGCTGTCAGTTACACATTAATTAGATAGGGGTGCCCGACCATCTTGGATGTAGAATTCTACCGATATATTTAGCCGGACATTTATTGCACTTTTTAATATGTGTTTATTTTTGTCGGACAAGCAAGATATTTGCCCAACTGAGAACTCCAAAGCGTGTGTATATTTTCGATGGGCCAGCAAGGACGTCTGCCCAACTTGGTATTTTATAATTTCTTGCCCAAACTCTGCCCGACAAATCCCATGATCGTGAGATTTTTTCGGGGAACAGTATCACCCGCCACAAACCACCCAGAAGTTAATACCAATATGAGCACCCTTAGAACTTTTTAAGGTTTGTGTACCCAGACAGTGAAGGCATAAATATTACAAAATGACCCAACAGGAAATATCAGGTCGAAGGTACACTTTAAAATCAGTTGGGTTAAAAATCAACCCAAATCAACTGGGTTGAGTGAATATGAACCCAGTAGGGGTTGAAATGGTGATCGATTCGACCGTGGTTTAATTCCCGGATTCCAATTCCTAGTGGGTTTTTTACAGGCAACTGACAGAAAATGATCTCATTAGTTCTCATTAAATTGGAATCTAAAGTATATGATCACCAGGTGCGTGACGAAGTGTAAACTTGAAACACTAGAGGTAGGGTCCTACGAATATTCCATATTCGAATTCGATATCGATACTATACGTCTGTTTCAAGATCGATCACGAATCAGTCTCAAGATTCGATTTTTTCGAATCTCTCGTACTAACTTCAATTTGTTACATTTCCAACAAAAATTGGATAAAATTGTCATTAGAAAATTTACTCATGTGGGCACAATTCCTATTTAATTGAGTAATTAACAATGTTTAATTGTTAGGTGAGTAATGAATTTTGCCCAGAACATTATCCATAGTTTTATTTTTTGAAGGCTTAACTTGTTACTATTCACGTTCTTAAGAACGTGAATAGTAACAAGTTAAGCCTTCAAAAACTAAAAGTATAGATAATGGGCCTTGCTGTTTCAGCGACGGTGCTGCAGAGAATATTTAGTTATTGGTGTTTAAGGTGTCACTCAGTCGTGCATGGGTCATCACAGTGTACCGTAACTTCCGTTTGGTGCTATATGAAATAACTTGTCTTTCAAGATTCGATTCGGGATTCGATTCGATTCGATATCGATATCAGAGACACGATTCGATTTGAAAAAAAAATGTGATTCGCAGATCCCTAACTGGAGGGTAGGTACATGCAACATATTTTATAATGCAAATTACGTCAGCATTTAGCAATTAAAAGTGCTATATGTTAATGGAATCAACGGCGGGTGAAACGAGAAGGGCGGGAGAGGAAGTTGATCAATGCACCCCCTCCCCCCCCCCCCAAAAATTTTTTACAGATCATATATTTTGACCACCACTTTTGATGAATGAAAAATATCCTGACCGTTTTATAATCAACAATTAATTATTATTATTATTTAATCCTCCATCTAACATGTATAATCGCCACTATATAAATGTATTTTTCGGCGTTTCGCAGTACAGCCGAAAAATATTGTCTTTAGTGTTTTCATATATCGATATGGCGTTTACGGGTAGCCGTATTGTTGTTTGCGCCAATGAAATCATTGAAGCAGAAATATCATGCGTTACAGGTGTTTTTAGTAATCATTCTTGCCTTCGCATCGTAAAGCTAAACTTTTCTACCGCATTATTCATTGCACGATTCATTTGAATTTTTTGTGCAAGTTACAGTTATGATTTGGTTATTGATTTATCATAGAGAGCGAATGTCCGCGTTTTTTGGTTGCGCTTGGTCTCGCTTCGGACAACATGTTTCCATAGCCGCCCTTTAATAAGGAGGGTTATCTATGGTTTTTCCTGGGCGGCCACGTGACTGTTATGATGTTGTCTTGATCTTTTCACTTATTTGTTGTATAAGTCGTCATATTACATGGGAATACCGGTGTAATTACAAAAATATCGGTTTATCGTCATTATTTATTTACCCTCAATTTAATTTTCAAGATGTCTTGAATTTTTTAACTGTAGCTCCGAATGAATAAATTATCCCTTTATCCAAGGAATCGTCTGCTTGATCCCTCGTAATATACAAATTCAGCAGTTGAAAAAATAATTTTCAAAAGGTTCAACAAAAACTATATCATGTGACCCTTCATTGGAACGAGCTCGTTGAGCTCGTTCCAATAAGGGGTCACATGATATAGTTTTGTTGAAATCTTTGGTTAAAATCTGATAAACTAATTTTGAGAATAATAAATTTTGATATCGTCTGCGTTGAGTAAAGGTTTTTCGAACTGCATCACCAAGGCAGGCTAATTCGATCTGACTGTGATACCTCGAGTCTCTATTGTGGTACTTGTGTTCATATATCTGAACAGTTTTCGATATACCGGTATACCGCGGTATTTTTTTGAATACCGATACCGGTATTCTGTTTTGAATATCGTGCAGCCCTACAAAATAGAGCCGGTTAAAGTGGGGGCGAAGGTGTACTGACTGAGATAGGGTATTAGAGGTTATCATCTGATTTATCCCTTTACCCAACGTAACGGCCAAAACCGACCAGCGCAATTCACAAATATCGCCAATTAATTTTCATTATTTTTTTCATTTTTTGTCTCAGAGACATTGATTATGACCCCTCTTTGGAACGACCTCGTCGAGCTCGTACCAAAGAGGGGGCGTAACGTATGTTTTCGAGACAAAAAATAGTTATTCAAGAATTGTTTTGGCAAGTGTCGTCTGCTTTTCATGTTAGGTAAAGGTTTAACCATGGAAAACAGACTTGGTTGGGCTTCAATTCTATGATTAAAAATAAATTAGTGTTTTAGTCCTGAATATTTGTACATGAGAGTGGTTATTAAATTATCAATCCACAGAGTTTATTAATCATAACATCACTTTTTGTAACACCAGTTACAAAATTAGATAATTTTTACAGTCATGAATATTAGTAAACGAGAGTGGTTATTAAATTCAGGACTTAAAAATAGTCCCGTTTTACGAGAATCGGTTTTGATTCTCGAGAACCCCTGCTGCGAGAATCAATTTTCAGTTCTTAAATAATTTAGAGTAGATTTGCATTTTCCTAAGACAAAAACAACTCTCATATTTATATTTTTACTAGGGTTGAACCCTTAGTGGTACAGTACTGGAAGCCCATATTTGGACTTTACTCTGGACTGCAGGTACCGTAACGTAAGGGCTTCATATTAAGTGGATATGCTTCATATTATCTTTGAAGTTAAATTATTTAGTCTGTGCAGATTTGCATTGTTACAATTTATAAAGCAAAGACATGTGAACAAATTTGGGTGTTCCGAAATTTTTTATCAACCTGCTATAGTTAAAGACTTTCATTTTGGAGACTTTCTTGTCTTACGTGTACATGTTCCCATGCAAGGTTTTGGTGGTCTTTACAGATCTTTAGCGGTGATTTCTGAGTTGGTCTTGGCTGCCTGCATATGCAGCCAAGCCTTCATTAGACACTACTACTAATTCCTAGTGTTATTCTGTTACAGTGGCGTAGCCAGAAAGTATATTTTGTGGTGGACATAGGGCTGCACGATATTCAAAACAGAATACCGGTATCGGTATTCAAAAAAATACCGCGGTATACCGGTATATCGAAAACTGTTCAGATATATGAACACAAGTACCACAATAGAGACTCGAGGCATCACAGTCAGATCGAATTAGCATGCCTTGATGATGCAGTTCGAAAAACCTTTACCCAACGCAGACGATATCAAAATTTATTATTTTCAAAATTAGTTTATCAGATTTTAACCAAAGATTTCAACAAAACTATATCATGTGACCCCTCATTGGAACGAGCTCAACGAGCTCGTTCCAATGAAGGGTCACATGGTATAGTTTTGTTGAACCTTTTGACAATTATTTTTTCAACTGCTGAATTTGTATATTACGAGGGATCAAGCAGACGATTCCTTGGATAAAGGGATAATTTATTCATTCGGGGCTACAGTTAAAAAATTCAAGACATCTTGAAACTTAAATTGAGGGTAAATAAATAATGACGATAAACCGATATTTTTGTAATTACACCGGTATTCGATCGATATTGGTTTTAATACCGGTATATATCGGTTTATCGATATCCCGTGAAGCCCTAGGTGGACATTAAAATATGGGTGTTTCTGTCATCCAATAAGTAACTTTCTGCACACTGATGTCAAAATTCCAAATTTTCCATCACTAAAGTTGTCCGCAATGAAACTAGGAATTTATCCAATTCCAATCATCTTCTCGCACCTTTACCTGTATTTTCACCACTGCTTTATGGCAGAGAATTGGAAATATACTTGTTCTACTCAACTTATTTTTAGAGAGATGATTACAAAATCAAACTGTATAGTTTCCGCATTCCAAAAGTCGACCAAATAATAAAGACGAAAAAATTATCATTTATTCAATATTTTTTATTTATTTATTTATTTTTTTTTGGGGGGGGGGGGGGAACGCTAGTGTATTACGAGAGGAGTGGAGGTACATTATAGCGTACTACCTTTTTATCATCATAAACAAAAATTTCACAGAAAAGTGTAGGCATTTCTTTCCTTAGCCCTAGGTGTACGGAAAGAGGAGTGAATTTCCGTCGTGTTTTCTGTCGCAGAAAAAATTCAAAATGTTAAAATTTCGGAAAAAGTGTTGCTTTGAAGAATGGGGAAGAACTTGTTATTGTTTGAAGATTATCCAAACATTAAAAGACGTATTTGCAAACAAATTATAGTATTTTTATCAGTGGCTGGCTCTTAATAGTGTGAAATAGATTAAATGGAAATTTAAGGGTTTTTGTCATCTCGGGGTAACTAAATCATACTTAGCCTCACGAAGTTTGGAAATGTGTTAATGAACATGTATATTCCTCTAACAAGCATGTTTCCTTCTTCTTCCCATAACCATTGATCTTGAAAAATTATTTAAATGTGTTGATGTAGTTTTCTTTTCTTTTCTTTATAATTAATTTATATTTTTACGTGTTCACATCAGACTATGTGTGATGAGAATTAGGTCTTATTGAGTATTTTCAACAAATATTTTTATCAAATCCAGTCATGGCTGCTGTGAAGCAGCCATGACTGGATTTGATGAAAAATTCATAGCAATTTAACTCAAAATATCAGTTGTCAAAAAGTTGATTCAGTGTGGAGAAAAAATGGTTAAAGGATCCTGAATTATACCGATGCTAATGACAGGAGATCCGCTGACATGGACAGGTATATCCACCAATAGTGTGTAAGAAATTAACCCTTCCGAGTAAGTCTCTCGAACTTTGTTAATGAACTACCGATAAATATATTTACAAAAAGCTCTGGAGCGATGAAACATTGTGTAATTTTGGGTCTTTAGATTTTTGTGGGTAGTTTATCATTTTTGGGTATGAATAATGTCGCACATTTTGTGTCAAGAGTAGCATAACCAGCATTATAGACAGGTCCGAAGCTAGTGGGGTATTAGCGGGGGTGGGAGTAGCAGTTCTGTCTGTCGGACATTTTTTGCCGTCCGTCGGAAAAAATTGTTGGTTACTGGAATGCCAACATTATCTCCGAAGGCCGCTACTTTAAAAAAATGACTATTTAGCAAACCACAGATTTATCTTGTATAAAAATACCCTAATGTTTTTAATATCTTTTGTATGAAACCGTTCATTATAAGTATATGATAATCGGGTAGCCATGTACACGAAATTTTTTGTGTATTATTATTATTTTAAAGAATTTTTTTTTTTTTTGTAACAAAAAAAATAATAATAATAATAATAATAATAATAATAATAATAATAATAATAATAATAATAATAATAAATGAACGTTTACGACTGTCTGTTTTGTTTTTTTGTTATCATGTCGGGAAATTTTTAACCCTAGCCCCACCATGTCGGACGATTTTGTCATCCTGGTCTTCGGGCAGCTGTTTATTTTATTCGAGGTCTAGGACTCGTCGTCTCTCGAATGTCAAACTTTTACTTTTTTAAACACAGTATCTCATTTTCGTTCTCTTTGTCACTTCAGTAATTATTGGATACATTCGTTTGATTTTCGTTCTTCTTATTTACGCGAAAATGAATGGTTTCGAATGACGACGTCTTCCCGCATTCGATATGGTCACGTTACATGATTTTCGGTTTTATGCTGGATATAGATGAAACGGGCAGGGGGCGGTTCCTCGCTCAGTAAATAAAAATACTCTCTGAGGTGTTTTAATAAACATATAATTATTATTATTTAACCATTTGCCTAGCACAAATAGAAGACGACATTTGCCAAATGGAATCAGTCAACAGTCAAAAAAAAATGTTCCCCCAAAACATAGCTAATGACTGCACAGCGAGCTCGTTCCGGTGAGAGGCCATGCTATGGTTTGAAGTAAAACTGATAACAAGTCGTGTTTTTAAGTCAAAACTTGAAAAAAATAGTACAACCACTACTTTCATTTAAATTCGCCACTTCTATCAAGATACCGACTCGATCTTGGACATAAGACTGTAAAACGTCTTTCAGTTAACTGGTAGAGTGCTGGAAGCCCATATTTGGGCTTCATTCTCAAGTGCAGGTACTGCCACATAAAGGCTTAAAATTCAATGGAAATGCTTTATATTATCTTTGAAGTGATATTATTTAGTCAGTTAGGATTTGCCTTGTTACAATTTATGGGAGAGTGCCCACTGGCACTCTCCCATAAATTGTAGCAAGGCAAAGACATGTGAACAAATTTTGATTGCCAAAAATAATTCAGCACTCTACCAGTTAAACCTGACTTTGAAAATTCTACGCTTTTCGACGGTTTCTTTTTAACTGAGGGAAATTTTATCCCTAGTTTTTTTTTGAGGGAATGTATCACTTTTCATATATGTTTTTCTCTTATATGTGTGGTGGAAAAAATAAAGAGTGTGGCGTTGGCATCCGACCTACCCTATATATACAACCTGTTCCAGGGTTGAGTTAGAATATAAAAAAATACTTTTATTGCACTCCCATAATGTAGCGAAAAGGTAAGGCATCGTATAAAAAGCTTCTGTTGTAAATTATTTCAGTTCATTTGAACAAAATCAATTAGAACACAAATAGTTACTTATAATCATTCTTTTTCATTCAGTCCGCGTTAGAGCTAATAATAAATTTACTCAGAAATGATCTAATATTGTCTAAACTCAGTACTTGGGCATCATGGCGGCGGTGGTGTAAATTTTGGTGTGCTTGGGTGCAGCCGTTATTGGGGAGGTTGAAAGGTTGGTGCGTTGCGTATCCTGATTTTTTTTGTTGCCTAGAACGCGCATGTATGAGTGTTGGCAAATTGAACCCGCCTAGAGTGATCCTCTCTCAACAAGAGAGAGAGAGAGAGAGAGAGAGAGAGAGAGAGAGAGAGAGAGAGAGAGAGAGAGAGAGAGAGAGGGAGAGAGAGAGAGAGAGAGAGAGAGAAATTACCACCGTGAACATTATCTGTTTTGTGTATTATATTGATTACAACAGCACGGCCGCCATTGACTGGTCACTATCCACGCGTGGGCAGTGATTTTAATTAATGAAGCACCCGGTTGTACCCGGTTGTACCCGGTGCTTCATTAATTAAATTTCTGAAGATTATTCCTATAATTTGTGTTTGGAATCTAATATTATTGCGTCCGTGGAATATTTGCCTACACATGAAAAGTGACCAGTCCACGGCGGCCGTACCGTACCCGAGATTACCCAAATCCGAGATAATTGCAAATTCTTAGAAGTAGAGACTGTGTTTTGACATAGAAAATATCGGTCCACATCCTCAAGTATTAAATTATAGTTATGTTGCATGCGATATCTGGATGTGGTCTCTTTCGCGTTTGGATCCCGACACACTTACACCAGTGGGCCGAAAAATAAAAATAAAACAATGCGAAATCCGACAGTATCAAGAAAGTCAAATTATAGGTATAACAGGACTAAATATTTGAATTGGAGTTACCGGTCTTGAAAAGCGACAGTCGGGAACGATGCCAACTCCGTGAGTGACCAATCCACCGTGGCCCTACTCTACGCAGTAATCGCGTTTATTTGGGACATAGACAGACGGTAAATAAATAGGTGTATTGAGTTGGTCACCCTTTAAGAATTTCGTTGGTAATTTAGAATTTTGAAGTATTTCAATTTACTTTACATTCCATTTACGCATTAAAATATTGCTTAGTACAATGTCGACGTAACTCTTTATCCAACGAATCGACAACATCCGCCAGCGCAATATGAAATTCAGCAGCAGAAAAAAATATTATTTAAAAAAAAAATTCAACAAAACCATACCATGTGACTCCTCTTTGGAACGAGCTCGTTCCAATGAGGGGTCACATGATATGGTTTTGTTGAATTTTTTTTTTAAATAATATTTAAAATAATACATTTTGATATCGTCTGCATTGGCTAAAGGGTTAATGGAGTTACAACGTTTTTAACATCCATTTTTACCAAAATTGCCCAAATCAAACAACAATATTCGCACCTAATGTGGGGTGACGAGACAATAATATTTCCGACTGAAATTAATGAATGTCGGATATCTTAATGGTCTTGACACCCACTAGAAAAATTATGTTAACGCGACCTTCACTCAACCCATATTTACAATTTGTTGTGAACATGAAAAGTTTTATGAGAAATCAGCGGAGAACATATCGTACAATAAATATAACAGGGTTGTTAAATAATCAATTATATCATTACCTAATGTACCCGTCATTTTCTCTCAGTACTATTCACACAAAATACCATTCAAATTTTATTATTTTTTCGTATTTTGCTTCAAAAAGATAGATTATGACTCACCAATTGGAACGAGGTCTGGAAACGAGCTCGGCGACCACGTTCCAGTGAGGGGGTCATTAGCTATGTTTTGGAGTCAAAAATTTTTTTTCGTTTAATTATCCAATCATTTATTCGCAAATATCGGGTACATAATTATATTTATTTTTTATACAGTCGCGTTTCAATCAAGGCTTATGAGGCGCTTGAAATCATAGTTACGGAAACACACACACACACAAAATACACACCCAACAGACCATCACTGACACACTCCATACCACTCCACCCACACGCCCATTCACACAATTGTTATCAGTGGAAATCTTTCATACACAATCACCCTACAGACCCGAACACACGTCTACATGCACACATCTATATGTAAATACGAACAAGTGGATGTGATATTTACATTTAAACACAGGCGAGTTGATGTGGTTTGTTCGGTCGAAGCGCAGTGTCCTTATCTCTTTGACCCCCTTATCTCTTTGACCCATAATGCAGGGCAGTATTATTCATAAGGCTGACTAGCCTGAAGCCTAGGGGCCCGCAGGGACAGGGGGTCGCTATTTTTGTTTTGCTGAGGCACTGTTACTAGCGCCTTAGGGCTTCAGTGGTTAAAGGCACCTTGCACTCTGCGCCGTAGCGATACATGTACATTTGTATTTATCCATATATATTCTCATAAGTATACTATATATATATATTTATATACAGTACATTATTTTAATGCTTATTTAAATAATATGTCAAGTTGTAAGTAGAATTCTTCAGGAGACCGACAAAATGGATATAGGGCTTTGTACTGGGGCATAGTGCCTCCCGTACCAGGGTCAGGCTGTCAGCTGTAGTGGGGTGAAAGATTAAAGTGCCGGAGGGGGGGGGGGGGCGTCCCGAAGTAACTAAACGCTTAGGGGGCGGCCATGGGTTAATTCGGCACTACCCTGATGATGTCTTCCAAGTCAGTTCAATGACAACAATTGGAAGAGTACATACATACTCATTACCTTGGGGTAGACCATTAAATATTTTCAACGTGCAGCCTCTGGGCTGCACGTTGAAAATATTGATCGGTTACCCCACACTTTCAGTGAGCAGTCATCCAAGTTGGTGAAAGTATGACGTGTCACGTTCCTGGCCCGGGCAAGCGGTCTTTATGGTTCAAAGGGTAGAATAGATATTCAGTTTAATCAATATTTTTATTTCGAAGCAACTATTATGTTATATGGACAAATCATGTATATTTTCTGTACAAGTGTTGTACAGCTACGGTAAAATATTCTCTACAAAGAGGATACCAAGAGGGGGTTGTATTATTTCAGACTTCATCAAAGATAAAAAAAGGTTTCAGTCCCACTTTAAGCAGGGAGACAGATGTTATGGACATTTACCTTTTTCAAATAATAGACTCCTAATATTACAGCACAGGGTGCAGTTCCTTTGTAAATCTTTCTCGTGCTCGATTAACTTTTCAAAACAGAATTCGCAGTCCCAAATAATCGACTTTGGACTTCTCCTTTTCCAAAGAGATATTTGCACAAATTATTTCTGTTTTCGGTCTCTTATACGTGCGCAATTTGTTACCATTCACATTCCCGCAAACTCTTTTCAAACTTATTTAACCCCCTTCACACTGATGTCAAAATATCTAAATTTCAGGCAGAAAAAATTTCCCATAATGCAACTAGAAATTTAACCAATTCAATCTCGTTTGACAGAGCTCATTGAGCTCTTTCAAACGAGATTGAATTGGTTAAATTTCTAGATGTATTATGGGGAAAAACAGTTTCCTGAAATTTTGGTATTTTGACATCAGAGTGAAGGGGGTTAAACCACTTTTCGAGGACACGATGTAATAATTTATTCCTCGGTGGCACGGCAGATTGTTGTTTAGAGCATTGGGGGGACAGGTTCTCCATTGGGGCGGGGTTGGACAGGTTTAATAATAATAATAATAATAATAATAATAATAATAATAATAATAATAATAATAATAATAATAATAATAATAATAGTAAGAGTAATAATAATAATAATAATAATAATAATAATAATAATAATAATAGTATCACTTTATCGCCCAACCGTTATACCGGACAAGGTATGAAATTTACATGATAAAATGGCATTTAAAAAAACATGGAAGGGATGGTAGATATTTTACAAAAAAATATAGCCCACAATCACACACAACACTTTCTCTGTAATATTCTCCACGACTACTCTGGACAAATACGTTTAAAATAGAATATAATACTTTATTGCACTACCAATATACATGATTTGGTATGGCACAGATGCTGTTTAAACATGTGAAAATACAAAATACTACTCATCTAACATCTAACCTAGGAATAATACAAATATTTTCATACAGATCAAACAAACATAAATATTTCGTTTATAATATTTGCTAATCCTTTACCCAACAGGAAATCGTGAACAGCTAAACAGTTTCCTTTTTTGCCTGAAATGCAAAGCACATGAAACGCTCCTTGGAACCAGCTCGTTCCAATCACGCATGATAAGCAATTTTTACTAGGCAAAAATTGAAAAAAAAATATTTAAAAAATCGAAAAGCTATTTTTGTAAATAGCACTGGTCGGTTATCGACTTTACATATGTTAAAGGATTAAAAAGTAATACAGCGATCATACGGGGGTTGGGTGGGGCGGGGCCAAAACCTATTTTCTTGGAGTAAATGCCTATCAGCCCCCCCCCCCCCCCCCCCCCCACACACACACACACACGCGTCTTGTAGAACCGCTACTGTTCAGCCTAAAGCCTTGTGGGGTTAAATTTATTGTTGCTAGCGCTTCCGTTTAACTGGTAGAGTGATGCAAACCCATGCATATTTGGTCTTTACTCTGGAGTGCAGGTATTGAAACTTAATGGCTTTATATTCTGTGTTATCTTTGAAGAGAAATTATTTAGTGTATATGAATTAGGCATGTCACACTTTATGGGAGAGTGCCTATTGGCACTCTCCCATAAAGTGTAACAAGGCAAAGACATGTGAACAAATTTTGATGACCAAACAAAATACAGCAGACAACCAGTTAACAGAGGAATGTTTTATGTATTTTTAAAAATATTGTTGAACAGAAAGAACTTGGCTGTCAGTTAAAAAAAACTGTTAAAGTGATTCCATTCTCCGAGTACGGACTTATTTAGTGCTATCGTAGTCCATGTCTGAGTTCTGTCGAAACATGCCTGTGGCCTATATATTTGGGCTTGAATGTATCCTTCATCCACCGGTATTTACTTGGTACAATTATTTATTTATTTATTTATTTATTTATTTATTTATTTATTTATTTATTTATTTATTTATTTATTTATTATTTATTTATTTATTTTCATACTTTTCATTTGTAAACACGTCCTGACTCGCTCAAAAAAAATATTTTAAAAATATTCTTATTAGCAAAATGTACTTTGGAATCAACTTGTTAAGCGGTAGAAACCAATATGTGTGCTTTCCTCGGAAGTCTTGGTATAACGATTTGAAATTTTCATATTCGATGGATTTATAATCTCTCCGGGGTAAATGTGCATGTGGTTTGCATGTTTTAACTTATTGGAGAGTACCTACATCCAGTATCTAACACCGATAAACTGTAACAGGACAATCTCAGATGAATACTTTTTGACTACGAGAATTAAATCCAACACTCCACAAATTAATGGGACAATGCGCTGCAAATTTTTTTTTTTTAATGTATTTTTTCCACCGGACAAAACTTATAAACCTGCATACACAAGGCACCTTTATGTTCAATGGATCATTTGGCTGAAAACCAATGGCGATGTAGCGGCTCATCCTATGGGGGAAATGTGAGTATGTAGGTGGCTCGCAGGACGCAAGCTTCAACCTCCTCTTCCCCTTTCCCGCGAACTGTGGAATATTGTTTTAAACTTCGATTGACTTGCACTGAGTGCATTTTTGATGTTAAAAAATAAATATAACACACTAAAATGAGTTGGGTTAACAATCAGCCCAAATCAACTGGTATGAGTGAATATGGACCCAAACTGGGTTCACATTCACTCAACTCAGTTGATTTGGGTAAATTTTTAACCTCACTGATTTTTTTAAAAAACAATTGGAATATTGTTTAATCTCGGAACGATTTTGAAAATCGAAATGAACTATAATCATGATACAGGGTGTAGCATTTAGCATTTCGTTATTATTTCATCCGCAAAAAATCACTCAAATTTTCAGTTGACAGGGAATTCCACCATCAATGGTATCCAGGACATTTCCCCACTGGGCATTTCCGCACCAGATAAAGCGGACAATTCCCCAACGTGGATATTTACCCACCATTTCACAACTTTCTAAATAACAAAGCGTATATTTGCGTCCTTCCCTGCGGCCCTGCGGCCCTGCGAAGAATTGGTAGTTTGTGATGCTGGTTTTGTGTCGGGGGCTTGAAGCCCTGGGTTTGCGGGTGGGTGCCTGTGTATATTCGACTAACTCAAATAAAGCTGTATGTTATGAGACTAGTTCTATTATATCTACAAGTGGGTAAATTGATATTTAGAGAATGTGGAAATGGTAGGTGGGGAAATGTCCGAATTGATATTTTAAAAAGTTGGGGAAATGTCCGGTGAGTAAACGTCCGCGGTGGAGAAATGTCAGTTTTCTCAAAAAACGAAAAGTGGGGAATTGTCCGGTGGGGACATGTCCGGATACCGATTGACGTTCCTGTGGCCCTGTGAGAAAAAATACTTTGTAAATATTCGGTCAAAATCCAATCATGGTCCGCCGGATAAACCATTGAGGATCTGCATGCGGGATCCCAAGCTTCTGAGCGGCCACAGTTGAAACCGTTTACTTTCATTTAATAAATAAGCCGAGGGTGTCAAAATACGTGAGTTTGAGTTTTAGGCTGCTTGCCTACATGGAACATGATATACTTGGGTATGGAGAATTGACTAGTTTTTCGAATGAAAATCTTTTTTTTCTGAATGTTCGGCGAATTGTCCAAGCCAACCTTTGCTATTAACTTGTGTAATGAAAATGTACGCAGGCAGCTCGTAAATATTTCAAATAAATTCAACATTAAATAAGTTCAAAACAGATTTTCCTAAAAGAAGTTTTTCTGTTATTATTCTTTCCAACTGCCAAGCACCCCATTCATTTTAAATACTGCCAAAAATTATCGTTAAAATTATGGAAGATACACAGGCAAGGATTTGCTGTTATTTCTACAGTAGGTTTGGCGGTAGTGACGATTATTGTTTAAATTTTCATAATATGTGAACTAATAGAGGAATTCCCAAATATAGTGGAGTAGTAATTTTTTATTCGAATGCATTCAACTTTTCAATTCCTGCTTTTGCAAAATGGAGTCGTCCATGACATTGGATGCCTTGTTTTAGACACTCAATCTTAAGGCAGACCAACAGTTATCAATTTGTGTAAATTGGTTTACTCTGCATGACAAACCAACAACCTTCTCATGAAATGAAATGAAACGAAGTATCACCACCCCCCCCCCCCCCCCCCACACACACACACACACTCCGCTTTGCTCAAGATTGGCAAAAAAAAATTCGACATTGCCGAAAGTAGTTAAATACGGTAGTTTGCCTGTAATATTTACGATAGAAGTACTTGCGCATTTTGTCGTATTTTTAACGGTAACGTTTCACAGTACACCTCTTAAGCCAAACACATATGTGTGTATTTTGGCAAGGAAATATTAAATTAACGAATTTCATTCAAAACAAAAACTTGGCTTCAAATTTTGCCAAGTGTAGGGTATGAATTCAAACGGAGAAATGCCATTTTTCCTTGTGGTTTAGATTTCCATATCCAGACAGAAAACTCGAAGACCACTCCTTACTTTTCCAATTTGGAACTTTGCACCTTCGCAAAACGCGGTTGTTTGGATGAAGGTAACAAAAGACTCTTCCCACTATCTGTGTAGCGACGCGTTAGCCGCGCATAGCCATTCAAACGTCTTGGTTTTCGGGGAAAAAACGCTCAAGAGAAAATCTTTGAGCACACCACTTCGCTTTAATTGGCTGAACGCAAGAAGCCACTATCTTGGCTCTTATCAAAAGTACTGAAGCCATTTTAGTGGCTTTGCACTGCATGCTTTAGCTTGTTGTGTGCTTAGAGGTACATTAAAATGTACATAAATTATGTTAAAATGTATTGGATGGTGTCAAACATGCGTTCTCCAATAAATTGTAAAAAACACAATTATTTATGAACAAAAATTACGAACTCTTGCCAAACTAAGGCTCCAGTTGCTGGTAGCTTGCTTGGTATCTTCGAAAACGAAATTCCGGTTACACATCACAAAAATGAAAAAATAATTTAGAGTTCTTCGAGTTAATTTTTTAAAAACTACATTGATAATCATTAACACTCACTCGTTTAACCCTTTGACCCACTGACATGAAAAGCAGACGACACTTGCAAATAAAATTCTTGAATAACTAATTTTTTTCATTTTTTGTCTCAAAAACATAGGTTTTGACCCCTCGTTGGAACGTGCTCGTTCCAACGAGGGATCATAACCTATATTTTTGAGACAAGAAATGAAAAAATAATGAAAATTAATTGGCGATTTTTGAGAATAGCGCTGGCCGGTTTTGGCTGTTACGTTGGGTAAAGGGTTAAAAAATGACGTACTAATATCTGTATGTTTCACAGTTGATCAGCAGAAGCTAACTAAAATCGAAAAATTATATTAGACATAATATTTTGCTCGATTCTGTGGGGAATCAATGCAAAAATATTATTTCAAAAGTGAATATAGTATTTGTGGCTTAGACAGCTGATCTGATCATTTAAGCCACCCAGGGGCGTGGCGACAGGGGGTGCGAGGAGGGGGTGTCACTCTCCCCAATCCTGGTCAAAATTTCCTATTATTGGATATTCGGAGGGTAAGCCATGAGTAGTTGGAAATTCCATTTATCTGGATTTTAGAGCTTCTTTGGTGATGCTGATGTCTCTTTTACTTCCCAAAATTCGAACTTGGTTTAAAATCGGCAAAAATTCCAACTGATACTATTTAAAACTACAGTGTACGCAATGTCGAGCTTCATAAATATTCATGATGTCAATTGGCACGAGAATTCTGCAGTACGTTTACTTATCGCAATAAAAAAATTCTCGAAATGCACCTCAAGAAAATCGCATCATGTGAAATCGTTATCCTGAGTTAATTCCACCGTTCACAGCTACAAAATGATGAAACATCGAAAACTGACCATTCCTGCATAAGATCTGATTTAACGTTCGGCGAGTGTGAATTGCTCAAAGTTCTAAGCTTGAACATTTGTTTAGCACATATTCAATGCCCAGAATAATACCAAATAATAATAACTTGATAATTCTATCATAAATGTGTTGGCGTTTCAGTTACTAGAATAAATTTTATGCCCCCTTTCATGGCTTCATCTTCAAAATTTTTCTAGGCAGTGAACTTCCAAGTTAGAGGAGGGACCGGGAGGGGGAACCCCCCTCCAGGTCCCTCCCCTTAGTTGGAAATTCAATACCCTACACCCCCAAATCGGAAACCTCTAGCCACTTCTTTGAAGCCGCCCACCATTTATCTACGTGCTGTCGTAGAGCAAGGAAGTGCTCAGTTCTATACAATTGCATCGCGACACTAGAAAGGGTAAATTGGTCTTTAAATATTTATACAATCGCTTGAAAAAATTTCCAAGCGGTAAAATATATGTTGCATAAAATTGTCGAGTGCTTAATACCATTTATACCAAAATTTAACTTCTGCTTTTATTCTGGGTATATATTTTTACTGCTTTTCATTTGAAGGTCGACCCATGCTCTTTCTAAATATTCCAAGAATTTATTTTCTTTTTTACGACTCATTTACGATTTTCTTTGTTGAATGAATGAACTTGGAATGGGTATAATTTGTTCAAGCCAAGACGATTACAGCCGTTTTAGTAGTTTGGATATAAAATTCTGCTCAGCAATAAAGCGATGGTTATTTAGTCATAAAAAATAAGGCGACTTAATTCTACAAATTTCCCGAAATTTGCTTCGACGAGAGAAAACGATACAATAACAGACACGTCTTCACGCGGACAGGTAACGTGCGAAAACTGTACACGAAGCTTCTCGTGCAGAGCATCCTGCTGTTTTTAAATGGGATTAAAAATGTAGTTTCCTCTCACTCTCAAACATCCAGTAAATTCATAACGTTTCAGAGAATGTAATGTTTCCTGCACATCCCACACATCGATTACCTGCAAACACTGTAAAATTAGTTGGGTTAAAAATCAACTCAAATAAACTAGGTTGAGTGAATATGAACCCAAATGGGTTCATATTCACTCAACCCAGTTGATTTGGGTTGCTTTGTAGCTCAATTGATTTTAAGGTGTATACACATATGTACATATTGCTGCTCTACAGCGCACTTTGGACTGGAAGGCTTGTGAGATGTATAAAATGTTCCGTTATATTGTGTACTTAAATCCCCTGTTCGGTAAATCAGAGCTGCGTTGTTGTTTTATGACAAGAGATATTACCATTTACTTCTCAGTAACTGTATTTTATTCGCTACTCAAATGTGACCTAGAGCGGAAGACGGGTCACTGTTTATGTTACAAACGGCACAGTTGAGGTATTTTCACATATATTACCGACAAGATGGGGAAATTGTTCCTATTTTAAAAATCTGACCTAATTCGATATCGCGCGCACTGAATTGTTTATTTGTGCGACTCGTGAAGGCGATATGACTCAGTGCGATGAGATGATGAACATTTTCTTCGTGCCAAACATAAATAACTCCAGACAAAATATTTTCCTTTCCATACGTATTGTTCAGTTATTATAAAATTTCTCTTCGTGGAGATGTTTCCGGAATGTAGTTACGAAACGCACGAAGGAGTCGATAAACAGGGAAAATGTAAAGTCATAAAATTAATCAGCATGCAGGTTCCAAACCTATCGATAGAGTGTTAAACGTGCAGGCAAAAAAACTCTCTGGGGATAAAGATCCCATCCAGATTGTCAGACTGTCAAAAAGATATCGTCAATGATTGATGAGTCTCTCTGTTCGACACACACAATCTGAGTGAGTTGTTTGTGTTCACAATAAAAACCAAGAACTGAACACTCTCATCATGGCAGTGTTGGTAGTCGGGATTATGTCAACATGTCTCCATATTTCACCTGCATAAGAAACTGTAATTTGAATTTTTAGAATTTGTTCTCTTCAAATTAAAGTCTAAATTTCATTGAATTATTTGAAAATAAGCTGAAAGAAATAACTGAAAATTCATCACAAAGACCTCCATGTACTAGAATCGGGCGTGAACAGTTAATTGTCAATTATGAGTCGTCGACCAATCAGATCTGTATAAAATATAAGCTTTAGCTTCTGCCATTATTTGATTGGTCTAAGACGGACTGTTACTGTAAATAACAGACCATTGTAAATAATACCATCCGCTCAATGACAAGTCACGTGATTTTCATGGTCTCTGAAGATTGCAAAGCTTGTGATGATTTTGTAAATATTGGGATATTTCGCTGATTTCTACTGTTTCAGGACACTAAAGGTAATGTTCATTTGCTTTATATAATTTTGTATATTCGAAATTCGTAGTATCAGACTGTGTTTGATTTTGTTATGCGTGAAATATCGTCGAAAACTTCCTCAGTTTATCCCACTCGATAACGGCACAGTATTCAATATGGCGACTCTTTCGTTATCAACGATAAAGCCACACTTTGACTGGTTTTCTTTGTGAACGCGTCTCGATCGACCTCGTAATACAACACATTGACAATACTTTTAATATAACAGACATTACTTCAAATGCCCGATTGCAAAATCCCTCTAACAGTTTGTTTATTTGCATCGTTCAGCTTCAACGAATACTTTGGATAAAATATTATGAATACAGGAGTATGACCACCCCAAAGTAGACCACCAAGGTCGGTGAAATTGCAGTTGATTTCGTAGACGTAGAATATCAGTTTATTCCGCCACTGTTTCCAGACGTTGTACTTGCACTGCCCAACTGGCACTTGAATCACAATACTAAGTATATATATAAATATATATATATATGTATACACAGCTATATAAATTCGATTTTCTGGATAACCTTTTCAATATTTGTTTCATATTATTACCACGGAAGTTTTTATCAGCTCAGAGAGCAAAGCTTTTAATGTTGTTCAAGTTAATTGAAAAGTTTCGCATTTGATGTTTGTATGTGGTGTGACCAATTGCCTGCCTGTCATTAATTTGCTGACTTTTTTATTATATACAGTTATGGTAAAAAAAAGTTGGTTGAGGTATTGTGTATTTTTATTGTAAAATCAAATATTTTTCTATTACGTGATATGCATGACGTAATCAAATGTTAATTTGGTATATATAGGTACAATGAGAATGAGTTTTCTCAAAACACACACAGAGTGTAATTTCCACTCATAAAGTTGTCAAGCAGTAACTTTCACTAAAAAAACTCACTTGACATACCATTGCATTACCAAATATGGCTTATACAAGGCCGCAGACGAAGGCTCTTGCTGCAAATACCACAGACTCGAAACGAGTGGAATATAGCAGTCTACATGAAGGGAGGGAGCAAGAGGTGGAACTCTTGTCCCTCCTGTATTTGGAAACAGTAAGAATTTTGCTTTTCCCACGAGTATATTGCACATGCACATGTCAAACATCAGTCAGCTGATTTGTTTATTCTTTGACAAGAATTTAGGTTTAACTTCTTCATGCTTCTTGTGGCTATTCTTCTCCAGGACAGAATTTCTCTTGTCAGGGAAATATATATAGTATCAGTGCATACGAATTTCTCTTGGCAGTGAAATATGTATAATATTAGTGCATTTAATCAAATTTTCCCATTGTAAACTGAATTGTGTTTTTTTTCGTTTATGTTTTCTTGAGTTAAGTGTCGATGAATTTGTCATCAAATCTAGTCCTGGCTGCTTTACAGCAGCCAGGACTAGATTTGATGAAAAAGAGCTGACAAGTGAAACTATAAAGGTAGCCGTGTGCAATAAATTCGCACTTATCTTGTGGCAGAATAATTCTCAAGTAGTTCAGCATACAGTGCGTGGAGAGTGTATTATCACTAAATCACCCACAGAGTGGAGATTCTACCCAAGCAATAATTGCAAATACCTTACAAAGCATAACCAGCACAAGCAAAGTTTCAGCCAGTGGACCTCCGGGTTTAACCCGGAGGTCCATTGGCTGAAACATTGCTTATGTTTTTTGTCGATGTGTACAAAATTTAAAATTTATAGCTTGAGTGATAGCTCCACTCCGAGGGTGATTAGTTACAATCCACTCTCCACGTACTGTAGGTATATGGGAACTTACCACTGGGTTTATCGGCCTATTCTCAACTGAACGACTTCATTATATTTTCGTTTCGATGCGACCACACCCCTCTAAAATTATATGTAACGTGTATAATACTAATAGAGAGGATTGGCTATTTGTGCTTAACGTCACATTCAGCATCTATTGCTACATCATGACTGCAGTAAAAGTATAATGTCAAATTTAGTTAATCATTTAGATTTGGACTGCCACCTAAAACCTGAGAAAATCCTCAATCTGGCGTTGGTTACAAGGTTCCTCAGTAACAAAGCTTGCTTACTATAGTACTGGAAGTCTGTTCTACTATCAGTGGTTCACTTTTGGAAGTGTATTGTATAACTACAAAAAACCCATCGTCTGATGGATTTTTCACACAACTTTTCAACATTTTCTTTAAAAAAATATGCGAAGCTTTAGCAACCTTCTAGTTCATCGACCACCGTACGTAATGAGTAAGTAGTCTTTCAGTCTGTGGTCCATTGGCTGAAAGGTTGCAAGTAGTTTTTATTCATTTTTCTTGTGATTTTCCTTCATCACAAACAGACTGGAAAAGACAGCCCTGCAGTGTTTCCTATGTTGAGCTTGCCCTTCCCCCTACCCATTCCTGCGAACGCCTGAACCTCGAGAGAGATGTCCCCTGTGTTTGTCGGGGAATTTAGGTGTTCTCCCCATAAAAAGTGTAGAAAATCTGAGAGCTTCTGAATCTGAATCTTCTGAGGGTAGGCAGTACGCGGACAGTGGATTGTTACTGAATCGTTACTGAATCACTCGTGGGGTGAAGTTTTCACCCAGACAATAACAGTCGATTCCAGTGGTAATGCATGAAAAGTACAAGCATAGTTTTAGCCTCGGGACCGCCGGGTTCTTCCCGGAGGCTCCCTGGCTGAAACGTTGTTTGACGTTCTAATGCTTTTTCCCAGACAAGGAATTTTTGTCTGAGTCGAGATACCACCCCAGGAGTGATTTAGTACCAATCCACTCTCCGTGTACTGTACAGTACGTGGAGAGTGGATTGTAACTAAATCACCCGCGGAGTGGAGTTATCACCCAAACTGTAACTTTCAAATTTTATACATATGGACAAAAAACACAAGCAATGTTTCAGACAATGGACCTCCGGGTTTAACCCGGAGGTCCATTGGTTGAAACTTTGCTTGTGCTTGTTATGCTTTGCAACAAATTTGCAATTATTGTTTGGGTGGAATCTCCACTCTGCGGGTGATATAGTGATAATACACTCGCCATGTACTGTACATGTGGAATATTTCCATCGTGAAAGTATTGCTATTTTTGTGTGAAAATTCTTTACTGTTAATTTGGACAATATTGTCAACACACAAACAGAACAAAAAATGTTATTGAGAATAATAATAACTGATTAATACAGACCTGGCATCCTTACAAATACAGGAGGGCTAAAAATCGCTCTCCTCACATGGCCTAGGGGAGCGATTAGCTCTCCTCAAGCTTACAAAAGCTAAAAGTGGCAACATGAAGTTGTAATATTAATGAATTTTGCCTAGTGGGCTTTGTACATACATTTTATTTGGTGTTGCTAACCAGGTAGTCTCTGTGAGACGGCTACACTGCACCTCCCACACCTCCGGGCCTTGGTAAGGCCCGGAGGTGTGGGAGGGGCAGTGTGGCCATATTGCAGAGACCACTAACATAGCAGAGATATGAAAGCCTGTGGGTTTTAGGAATATGCTGTTGTGGTAATCATTATTTTCTAAGGCGAGGAGGGCTATTTTTTCGCCCTCCGCAATTTTTTTAAGGCGAGCAGTAGGCGAGCGAATAAGTCGCTCTCCTGAAAATGCCAGGCCTGTTAATACGAGTGATCGTAAATAAAAGACGAGCTGTGGAGAGAGGTCCCTCTCTCGCTGTTGCGGTTCCCTGAATGCTGATGGGTTTTTTTTCCACCTTTTCAAAACGTTATGTGTACATTTTTGAGTAAAAGCGTATTTGTGCCTCATTGATGAGAAGATAAACATGAAATGGTGAGGAGATTCATCCAATAATAATTTAGTACCACAGACCCCCCCCCCCCCCCTCCCCACACACACACACAAATTCAAAATAGATTCGCTCATTTTCTTTCAAATAATATTTTGTTGAACAATCTCATTTAGGAACGCAGTGTTGAGTGTTCAGCGAACCCTATATATACATTGTGTACAGTAGTCCATACAAACGGTAGGACCAGAAGGAGGGTGGTTCACCGATCCAACATTTTGTATAAGTCTCCGCTGGGAGGAGGGGGGTGGGGGGGGGGGGGTGGGGCTTCTCGGTATTTTGGAAGCATATATTAAACTTGAAGAGAAGTATACTTGTATCCCTCTACTCATTTCGGAATGCTTCAACTAAGGGACCTTCATTTGGTGAAACTTTTCATGTGCTTTCTTCATAGGGAATGTGAACAATTATTGGAGTGGCAACTCAACCATGTGAATGCTTTCCAACAATCAACTCTGTTAACCCTTAAGCCCCCATATAGCCCCAAACCGCCACTTTTATATTGCATTGAAGCAGGTGCTCCCTTGTGTAATCTTTTTTATTACTCTTGTGTGTAGACTGAATTTTCCCTGGCAGTGGTTCTACATCACTGCTGGCTGCCTGTATAGGCAGCCAGCAGTGATGTAGAACCACTGCCAAGTCATCAATAACTATGTAAACAGAAAAAGGACATAAATACTTTAAAATTAATCTGAGGACTTAAGGGTTAAAGTTTATTCACTCGGGATCCGGAATTAAACAATTTACTGCCAAGTGGAGTTCAGACCGAATGATGCTCACATTTTATGAGGATACACAAACGAACTTTCAGCTCATGAGCCACCTGATCGCCTCGTGGTCAATGAGCTGAAAAAAAAATGCTCACGCTTTTTGTGTTATCAGAAACTACAATTATTAATTTTGAGGGAATGTTCATTCCGCGGTGGTGGCAGTTCAATTTGCAAACATAATTATTTAAGAATAGTCTTTTCAACATTTTAACGAAATGCATCAAGTGACCCAGTTTTTTCTAACAGTCTCAAGAGGGGTCGTTTCAGCGACGAGGCCAGGTGATTTTTGTACCAGAAAACAAATAATCGGTTTTATCTGCACGAGAAGAACCAGACGAGACATTAGATAACCCACGCTACTCAATCTCACGAAAATATTTGTGTGTTTTTTTTTTATTCCCAATGTGAAAGTCGTACATAAATTGGTTGATTTTTTCATTGTTGCAAAAACACTCAGACCGCTTTGAAGTTTCACCTGAGAAAATCAGCTGTGCCGCACAATCAAACACTTGCTGTTCAAGTAAGTGGCCAGGTACATGAATCGTTTGATTGACTTCCCACTTTATAAGAAGAGTGTCAGTTATTGGATATCAGATAAATGTGTCCACCCAATACGCCTGTATTGGAAATGATTACAGCAACAATCGAAAAAATGTATCTCAGCTTGGGCTGCACGGTATATCGATAAACCGATACATTCTGGTATTCAAACCATTATCGATTGAATACCGGTGTTTTTACAAAAATATCTGTTTATCTTCATTATTTATTTAGCCACAATTTAATTTTAAAGATGTCTTTAGTTTTTTATCTGTTGTCCCAAACGAATAATATTATCCTTGTTCCTAACGAATTAGCTGCATCCGCCCGGGTAAAACACAAATTCTGCAGGTGAAAATATTATTTTTCAAAACGTTTCAACAGAACCATATCATGTGACCCCTCATTGGAACGCGCTCGATGAGCTCGTTCCAATAAGGGGTCACTTGATGTGGTTTTGTTGAATCTTGTTGAAAAATTCGATAAACTAATATTTAAACAAATAAATTTTTATATCGTCTGTGTTGGGTAAAGGGAATATCTGCATCACTATTCGAAGTACATGTAAGCATAGCTTACCCATATTCTTTCATTAGTCATGTATGTTCCTACATCTATTCCCCCACTATACACGAATTCAGAAAATTCTGTAAGAGAGCTTTCAAAGAAAAAAATGGGACAATGCCCCATATATTTCTTTGAAAGTACACTTAGAGTCCTTTCCAAGATGACGTTTCATTTGGTGTTATCATTAAAGGAGATATTCTCAATGTGTTTCTTGCTGTCGTCCAACAATTGTGATGGGCCATCAATGCAGATTTATCGAAAAAAACATGAAAAAGATACCCCCTAAAATATCAAGAACTTGTGGGGCCTAGAGTGTATCGTCACCTCCACTGAAGTATCGCCTTAACGCATACAGTACATTCCGCCGTGATTTGGTCACTCTCAACGGGTGGGCAGTATTTCCACGAACGCAATAATACTAGATTCCAAACACCAATTACAGGAATCATCAGCAAAACATTAATCAATGATTAACCGGGCACAACCCAGTGCTTCATTAATCAAATTTTTTCTGATTATGATTTTTTTACTATCTGGTAAAGTAAACGCATGCGTGGACATCACTGCCCACCCGTGGGTTACGACCAGTCGACGATGACGGTATTGTAAATGGGCGGGGAATTTGCTGCGAATCCATGCGAATATTGGATTTTCAAACCGGAGAAGACGCCAGCCGTTTCTTTCCAAAGGGTTGCGCTCTCAATTTTCGTTTCCGGGTTCCGGAGACACCTTTACCCCAAAATGCGAATAACGTTGCACCGTGACCACTTTCAATAGATCCTCACCAAACCTCGGTGCTTCCTGCTTCTCTGGACACAATGTACTATTGTGGAGCAGTTGTTGGATCATAACCAAAAAATTATTTCTTGTTTTTTATTCACTGGTAAAATCAGCCTGAATAGCCTCCAACGCTGATTCTCAGAACGTTTCCATCAGGAATAATTAAGAACAAGTGTAAAACACCGGTATTACAGATGAAAGGGAAATAAATTGAACTTTTCCAGCAGATATCCTGTAGCTTAACTTCGATGGCTGCTGTAGATTTTATTAACTAATTCTATCATTCTGGAAAACTTATGGTCTTTATGTCTCACTTCTTGTGAATTCTCAGTAACAATAACTTACCGAAAATACAAATACGCACAGACGGCCACATAAAGATGTTTTATGAAAGGTGTGGTGGGCCTGAATATCTAAAATCCATAAATTTGGAAAATCGATGAATAATGAATGAAGAAATTTGGTTTGCTCTTTCCGTATTAACGAAACTCTACGAAGAAAGTTACCAAAAAGAAAAAGAAATTATGAACAGCTATCATTTTTTAATTTTGGACTAAAAAATATTGCAATTGGGTCATGTATCCGTGCGCACAAACGTAGACGCTGTTCTGAGTGTGTAATGGGGACTTCATTGTTTTCTCTTTTTTTAACCCTTAACTAGCATGAAACGCACACAATACTTGCAAAAGAAAATTCTTGAATAACTATTATTTTCATTTTGTGTCTCAAAAACATAGGTTATGACCCCTCATTGGAACGAGCTTGACGAGCTCGTTCCAATGAGGGGTCATAAGCTGTGTTTTGGAAGTGAATAATACAATTTGAATACTGATTTTCGTGAACAAAAGGTAATGATCACTGGAGAATTAACCGCAGTAATACTAATAGGTACAGTACTGTGACCACAAAAGTGGTATTCTTCTCGATCCGATAACGACTCTCTTTCGTTAGTGGGTGAAGATTTCGTAAATAAAATACTGCAGAATCAATACCGCATCACGCAAAACAAGAGAAAGTGGTATCAGAGATTGAGTGTTCGACCTTACTTTTTCAACCAAGTATTATAAAACTTTTACAATTGTATTTTCTAGAATTGTATTTTTAGTTCTGCCTTTAAATGGGCTGAAATGAACCATCAGTATTTTCAAGGATATAGCAATTTGCCAGTTTGCAAATTTCCATATATTTTAAAATGCTAACGATTCATTTCAGTCAGTTATATTAATAAATAGAAACTACTTCTCTAGAAAATACAATTGTAAAAAGTTGTATAGTATTTGTCCCCAGTTAGACAGAGAGGAGAGCGGGCAGAGAATTTCAAACGGATCGCGATCGGGTCTCGATCCAATCGAAATTCTCTGTCCGCTTTTGTAATCACAGTACTGTATCTCAGATTTCTGGTGAGATTTTTCCAATGCGTAAAAAATAGGAATCGAATCTTTATTTATTTATTGGGGTTTAACGAAACTTTCGCCAGCCAGGGAACCTCGTGTCGGACAGTTTTACGGGTGGAGGAAGTCGGAGTACCCGGAGAGAACCACCGAGCAACGGCGAACAACTGCCAGACCCCCAACGTACCAACTCCACACAAGCAGGGTTAGTATTGGTTGAAGACAAGTGCACCATCGACGAGCAGTTCGCCTCAGTACACAACCAGGCATGAGAGTGTTCAGCTAATTAGCTGATTTCAGCAAACTTGTGTGGAAAATGCAGAGAACTCATGTCTATAAATCTACAAGAAAATGGCCTTTTAGGCCATTTTCTTGTAGATTTATAGAAATAATTTAAAATATAGGGCCATAATATTGGAATATTCCTGGTATTGAAGGCAAAATTAATATATTTTATTTTCAAAATTTGATTTTTCAGCCAATTCTAAGAAATTTCAGCTAATTCGGTGGCTTTGTACTCTCATGCCTGCACAACGCCAACGTGCCGCCACGTGGGCAATTGGAATTAGATGCCTTGCACAAGGACACAACGCGGTTGACCGCAAGTGGGATTCGAACAGAGGACCTCTCGGCTTGCAGCCTGCATCTCTACCTACTGAGCCACCGCGCTCCCGGGAATCGAATAAATGACGAAATTTGACCCCCCCCCCCCCCGCCCCTCGCCACTTCAACCCATGCAGGTACATTAAAAGTGGGCTGATAAAGTCTACGTTTGAGCTCCAAATTACACGCATTTGCGCTTTCTTCACAAGTTTTTCTCTTCTCGGGAGAATAGTGTGATACTGCTGCAGTAATCTCAATATCAGATACTGAATGCATTGTTGGATAGATAGGTAGTATCAGCTGTCTGTCGATTACTTTAACCCTTTACCTAACATGAAAAACAGACGACACTTGCAAACAAAATTCTTGAATAACTAATTATTTTTTCATTTTTTGTCTCAAAAACATAGGTTATGACCCCTCATTGGAACGAGCTCGTTCCAAAGAGGGGTAATAACCTATGTTTTTGAGACAAAAAATGAAAATTGATTGGCGATTTTTGAAAATAGTGCCGTACGGTTTTGGCCGTTACGTTGGTCAAAGGGTTAACCCTTTACCCAACGCAGACGATATCAAAATTTATTATTTTAAATATAATTTTAAAAAATTTTTCAAAAAATATCAACAAAACCATATCGTGTGACCTCTCGTTGGAACGAGCTCGACGAGCTCGTTCCAACAAGGGGTCACATGATATGGTTTTGTTGAAATCTTTTGAAAAATAATATTTTTTCAACTGCTGAATTTGCATATTACGCAGGCGGATGCGGGCGATTCGTTGGGTAAAGGGTTAAAAGATTTTGGAACCTTAAGCTGAGAAGATCCAGTGTACGGGTAATTAGGTTTCAGCAATGAATAAGGACCAAACTCCTCTCACCTCAACTGGGATGGCTTCGGATTACCTGAACTGACTTCAAATAATTGACTCATATGTGCATGTAATGTTCTGACTGAATGCACGGGTTGGTTAAGTACTGATTCACCTATCAGTGGACTATATGCAAATTCACCACGTGTATACTCTAAATATCTCAGCGATTGCTCAATAGATGCAGGCTGCAAGCCGAGAGGTTCTCGGTTCGAATCCAACCTGCGGCAACCACGTGGTGTCCTTGGGCAAGACACTTAATCCCAATTGCCACAAGTCATGGGGGCACGGTACTTATGCGTAGTGCACGTCGATGATGCACTCACCTTCAACCAGTACTGACCCTGTTTGTGTGGAGTTAGTACGTTGGGGAGTCCGACAGTTGCTCGCCGTTGCTCAGTGGTTCTCTCTGGATACTCCGGCATCCTCCACCCGTAAAACTGTCCGACACGAGGTGAACCGGACTGTCGAAAGTGTCGTTAAACCCACAATGAATGAATAAATCACTAGTTCAGCGATCTGAACGTAACGGCTACCCCACTAGTACAGCGGGGTAGTCGCTTCGTTCAGATCGCTAAACTAATACTCTAATCTACCACGGCAACGGAAAGTAATGTGCGCAGAACTGCGCACCACCGCCTTTCTGGACTCGGAGCGAAGACTCGTTTGGAGTTGGGCAGAATTTTATATTTATTTATTTATTTATTTATTTATTTATTGGTGTTTATTGGGGTTTTTGGGGGGGGGTTTGTTTTTATTAGGGTTTAACGACACATTAACAGCCAGGGTCATAACATGTCGGTGACAGTTTTACAGGTGGGGAAGCCGGAGAGAACCACCGAACGACGAGCAGCTGTCAGCTCTCCAACATCGTAACTCTGAACTCTGCACCGCGGCACAGGCAGGGTTACATTGGTTGAAGACATGCGCACCTTCGACGTGCAGTACGCCTTAGTACACAGCGTCATCGTGCCCCCATGTAGGCAATCGGGGTTAAGTGCCTTGGCCAAAGACACAACGCGGGAACGCGAATCAGTCGCTGAAATGGTCACCCATCCAACTACTAACTGCGCTCGACGTTACTTAACTTCGGTGATCTGACGAGAACCGGTTACCGCGACGCCACCGCGCCCCATATTGGTGTTTAAGGTCACATACTTACGCACAATAGCTAATGGTGACCGTGACAGTTTTACGAGTGGAGGAAGCCGGAGAGAACCGCCGGGCATCGACGAGCAACTGTCATCTCCTCAACATTCTAACTCTATTCACGCGCCGATCAAGCAGGGTTACAGCGGTTGAAGACATGTGCACGTCGACGTGCAGTACGCCTTAGTGCACGGCGTCATCGTGCCCCATGTAGGCAACCGGGATAAAGAGTCTTGCCCACGGGCACAATGCGGGTCGTCCCGGACGGGGATCGAACAGAATGTTATACATTTATGCTTCGACTTCAGTAAAATCATGTCAAAATGTCAAAAGATGTGCGTGCCTGCTATGTTTCTGTGTGTGGGTGGGGTTAATATCTGAGATACGCATTTATGACACACCCTTTTTATAACTGAGATAAAATTTTAAAATTCTAAAATATTACCAGTTGGATATATCCAATAATTTCTCATCAGCATGAATATGCGATGACCTCCAATCTGGAGTTAATGTGACAATGTCGCCTCGCGTACAATGGTGGTCGAAACAAATTGTAATTGAAAACACACCATGTTTTATTTTTTTGATAACCTCACACTCTTATTGGATGAGAACTGTTAAAGAATCAGTGTCAGATAATAGTATTATTGACTTAGAACACAATAGAGAATAATTATATCGCGAAACACGTACTTTTTTCGACTTGAACTGCAGTGTCGGTCGTTGGGGATTCCTGGTCTAATTAGTGAAGCGTACAGTTGCAGTCCAAATAATGTGGGCACTAGTACATGAAAACCATTCTTAAACTACTCTTCCTACTAACACAACCACCTGAAACTGGCGTGATATCATTTATGTTCCTCTTAGCGTTTTTTAAGTCCTTCAACTAACGTCACGGTCATTTTCGACCCTCGCAATTTCCCAAAATAACCATTCAAATTTTATTAATATTTTTTTCTCGAATTTTTGCTTCCAAAACAAAGCTTCAGACGCCGCATTGGAACGAGGTAGTTCCAATGAGGGATCACAAGCTATGTTTTGGGCGCAATTTATTAAATTTGTTTTTAACTGGTTGAGGGCTAGGCTATTTTTTGTTGGTCATAAATTCTTATTTAAAATTTGTTTTATTTCAAATTATTGGAGAGTGCCCATCGGCACTCTCCAATAATTTGTAATAAAACAAATTTATTTTAACAAAATATTATTTTATTTAAATAGTGTTTGCAGCTACTATTAAATTTCGTCAGTAATCCAAAGGAGACGGCTTATACAAGCTAAAAGCTTACTGCTGAATCCTTTCAACAAATCTCGTTCTTGACTTATTACTTTAAGGGCCTATATAAGTAATGAAATTTTGTTTATTTTGAAAATTCTCACCTCCGATATTCCTTCAATTCAAATTAAATATACACAAAATGTACATCAAAATGAAGGTTGGGATGTATAGAACACGAAACACATGTGTAATCAACTCATAGAGTCGACTGTAGGCACCACTGGTTCCTGGAAGTCTGCTGTCGTATTCGCATCAGAACTGATAATTTAATAATATTTCACGAAAACAACTTGTGGTCAAATGTGCTTTACATATCCAAGAACAAAGCTAGGGGATAAAAATTCTTCAAAACACGGCGACAGAGCTGCATTGGGGAAAATTCAAACGCCTTTGCTTTTGTTTACGTATGGGTATACTTTCGATTTCCGGCCGACGTCATCGGACAGAAAAAGCATGTAAAAACAACGCCGTTTAAAATCAAATAATGAAAAAGATCGCCTTCATACAGTATACTGTTATTAGATAGAGATTACACACTTGCCATATTCAATACAAGATATCATGATACCTGTTGAAATTTCTTAGAATTACGATTTTGTTTTTTGATGGAAATTCGTGGTAACGAGTGATTTGCGCATGTCTGTCGAGCATGGAAACCATCTTCAATAAAAAATGCAGACAGTGTTGTCCTTTTCCAAAATGCAGTCCTATCGCTGTATTCGGAAGTGTTTTGAATTCCTAGCTTTGTTTGTGGATATATGAAGCACATTTGGTCACAAGTTGTTCTGATGAAATATTATTTTATTATCAGTTCTGGTGCGAATACGGTAGCAGACTTCCAGGAACCAGTGGTGCCTACAGTCGACTCTACGAGTTGATTACATATGTGTATCGTGTTCTATACATCCCAACGTTCATTTTGATGTATAATTTGTGTATATTTAATCTGAATTTAAAGAATATGAGAGGTGAGAATATCAAAATAAACAAAATTCCATTACTTATATAGGCCCTTAATGCATACCATTGTATTGCGCACTCTGTATGACAATCATGTTGTAGTTTATTATATGTATGCATCATATTTTCTCATGAATAAATATTGTTTAAACTAAAATATTATTTGCATTTGGCTTAACCCTTTACCCAACGTAACGACCAAAACCAGCCAGCGCTATTCTCAAAAATCGTCAAATAATTTTCATTATTTTTTCATTTTTTGTCTCAAAAACATAGGTTATGACCTCTCGTTGGAACGAGCTCGTCGAGCTCGTTCCAACGAGGGGTCATAACCTATGTTTTTGAGACAAAAAATGAAAAACATTGGTTATTCAAGAATTATTTTTGCAACTGTCGTCTGCTCTTCAGGTTAGGTAAAGGGTTAATATGAAACATGAGCCAGAAAAATGTAGGTTTTTTACTCTGGTACCCTCATTTTTCTGAAAGCCTAGATAGTGGCTTCTTGCACTCAGCCAGTTAATTATTAAGATATTTTTTCGTCTTCTGTTCGTGAAAGTGTTAATACCTCCCACAGAGTGATGTCGGCTGACCGTCTGCATCGTAAAGGTTTGAGATCCGCCCACATATTCTGTATTCCCATGAAAGGTCAGAGGTCATAGTTATTTCGTAAATAAAATGTAAGTGCGATCAAATTGAAACACACGGACTGAAACTTTGTTCAATGTGGGACTGAGAAGGGAAAAAACCTTTATTTCGTCCAAAAAAGTAGTTTACTCTTCTTTAGCGCCGGAATGGTGTCTTTCATGCTGACAAAAACGGATCACACAATTGTGAGATATCAATGTTTTTTGTCTAATTTTAATACAAGCTTCATGGCGACGAACCAGATACCGAATCCTCAGAAAAAAATGATAATTTATTCATCTTTTCATCTACGCCAATCAGAATGACATTGGTAATTAATTCGCCTTACGTAACTTTGATAGGGGTCTTTGTTGAGTGTTCCAGTCGAATGGTGACCTGGATTTACGGAATTTTCGCTCGAGGATATATAAATCATTTGTTTTGCTGTTCTCTCACAATGTTTGACATGTCGAACTAATTTTAATCTGAATAGTTTTATGACCTTCTGGTCCGTTACGCTGCATCCAAAACACGAGTCGAGTTTGTTTAGTTATTTGTGCGTGTGAAACAAAACGTTTGTTGTCTGATCACGTGACTATTAACCTTCTCCCTGACAAACGATATTATCACCAGCGACATTCACGTCGAATTCATCTTTTCCGTTTCATTCCTCGCCAAACATAGCATATGGGCAGGGGTGGTGCCAGGGTTTTCTCGACAGGGGGGGGGGGGGGGGGGGCTGACCTCCCCGACAGGGGGGCTATAACATTTGACCTCCCAAACGAAGGAAAATGAGTGAAAATTGGTAAATTGGAGAACCAAAATAGAAGCAAATTGAGTATGTTTGTTGATTATTTAACCCTTTACCTAACCTGAAAAGCAGACGACACTTGCAAAATTAATTATTGAATAAGTAATTTTTTTCATTTTTTGTCTCAAAAACATAGGTTATGACCCCTCGTTGGAACGAGCTCGACGAGCTCGTTCCAACGAGGGGTCATAACCTATGTTTTTGAGACAAAAAATGAAAAAAATAATGAAAATCAATTGGCGATTTTTGAGAATAGCGCTGGCCGGTTGGGGTCATTACCTTAGGTAATGGGTTAAAGTGAACATATTATAATAAGGTCGGGAAATATTTCATCTTTTAAGCCAGTTTGACGAACGACATTAAGGAATTTCGTGAGAATCACTATTCGCTATCAAAGTTCCAGTACTGCACGGGTTCGAGACTGACAAGACGAGATATCTACATTCGATTGTCGGAAATTTCTCGTGAAGTCGGGTTTACGAGACTTTCCGACGGACTGACTAAAAATCTCCGACGGGGGTATGGGCCCTCAGTGGAACGCGGTCGTTTCAGTGAGAAGACAAAAGATATATTTCGACGAGATATAAAAAAGACAAGTTTATATTATAACGTTTTGTGTCTCGTCTCCCTTTTATTATTTTGAATTATGCGAAACGATAATTCTATCGTCACAAGTCGTCTAATCCCATCCCCTACCCGCCATTTGAACCGGGAATTCTTTTGCCCCCTTTGGCAAAGGGCCCGTTGCCCATACCACGTGAAATATTTGTGTCGCGGCAAATGAATATTGTGTTGAAAGAAGGGGAGAAACAAACATATACAATAACAAATTTTATATTCGTATTGAACTGAGAATGCTGAGCACCAAAGAAGGACCAGTCGTCTGCTTTTGAATTCAGACACTTTCTGCGCTTCGTTAGATTAGCAATTGTTAAATGCAATGCACAACTGGTGTCATGAACTTTGGTGATCATAAGGCCTTAAAAAATCATTGGTTTTCGGAGGCCTTATGACCCCCAGCTCAGGACAAAAATTGTGCATTAAATGTTTGTTCGAGTGGGGACTGAATTTGGGAAATCTGGGATTGGGAAACTCGTGCACTTATGCTCTTGGGAAAGGGTTCCATATTCGGGTGCTGAAGACACCCAAAATAAACCCTGCGAACACCAGGTCATATTATCATTAAGTATTTACGTACCACAAGTGGCAGGTTACTCTTACAGTGGAGGCGTAATTAGGGCAGTATTTTTTCAAGTTTTGCCTAAAAACATACCTTGTTTTGACAAATGCGTTTGAGGCCAAAAATAAAAAAAATATTCCAGAATTTTATTGGAAAGCATTGTCTTCTGTTCGTGTATGGCAAATGGTTGAATAATGATTATGAACAAATGTTGATTAAAGAATCACCATGGCTAATTTTCTTATTATTCTTCAAAAGTTGGGAGGCTAAAATATATGATTTGATAGAGCCACGGGGTAGCCCCCTCCCCTCCCCCTCCCCGTTTCCGCCGCCCATGGACTGTTGTAAATTATCGTATGAACGACAAGACACATTCTGACTTTCTCTCTTTGTTTCCGATACAATGCATGTAACATTTTGTACATCGCCACCCAGATAAGAACGACCTCTCACAGAGATCCTCCCAATATGAAACAACTGAGATATTTGGAGTGAAAAATGGAACAAATTGGAAATTATATAATGATTTTTTTTTGTTTGTGAGATAGGTTGATTTATTTGATAAATATGTAATTAGAGACCATACTAATACAGTTTTATACAAAATTAGATGTTGAGTAACGGAAGGAAATCTCATATTTCAACCTCTACGATAATTACCGACCATGAGAGTATTATGGAAAACATCTTTCGTCTGCGGAGGATTCAGGCGAACATGGACATCAGCGCACGGGCCCTCTAAATAGCCTAAATTTCAGATAAGTCAGATACATGCATTTCAGCATTTTGTTTGGGCATTCTTCAGTAAAGTACGTCAAAACATTATAGTTTTAACCCCGTGCCTAACACGAAAGGCAGACAACACCTGCAGACGAAATTATTGAATAACTATTTTTTTCATTTTTTGCGTCGAAAACATAGCTTATGGGCCCTTATTGGAACGAGCTCAACGAGCTCGTTCCAATGACGGATCATAAGCTATGTTTTGAGACCAAACTGAAAAAATAATGAAAACTGAATGATGATTTTATGGAATAGCGCTGGGCAGTTTTTCCGTTCCTTGGGGTAAAGGGTTAACGAGTAAAAATGGAGACAATAACCGAGCCAGACTCTGGAATCTCTGGGGTGGAGGGCGTGCAATTCCTGTCGGAGGAGTAAAGTTGCTTAAAATTAGTAGCTAGTTTAGTGTTCGACTAATGATCAGAGTTAATGGACATCGGTAACCTGGGAAGAAATATTCGGATGAAGGGTATTTGATTCCCTTCCGATTGGTTGGGATTGTGTGGAATCAAATGCTGGTTCTACCACGTCACGTCACTTTTGGACTGTCACACTTTGTGCTAGGGTTGGTGGGGTGGGGTGGGGCGCATCGCATCCATATCCGTTTAGGATGTAACAGGAATATGTTAATTATAGCCGTACAATTAACAATTTTGTAAGGGTTACATTCGTCCCAATAGGCTAAGAGGGTATCGGTTTACAAAGCTGAGGGTTAACCTCTACGTGAGGGGTCAACCCGAAAATAGAATCAACATATAGTGAGGAGGAAGAGCTTATACTTCCGGTCGGGGGAGCAGTGATTGTCTCCTGTCGTAAAATAGTCCTGTTTTACTCGAAAATTAGGACCGATAGTCAAATTAAATGCCTGAGGTCGGCGTCCTCTAAAATGGGCTACATAGGGATAAACGATTGGCTAAATTAACTTTGTATCTTTGAGGTGTTCATGATATAGCCATAGGTGCTGAAAATGACAACACAATCCTATCAAATAATGATAGGTAGACGAAAAATGGCAGTCAAGTGATTCTTTCGATTTTTGGTCTTTTTGTAACACATCCGTCTATGTATAACTTTGTAAATAAGTTTTATCTTATCTTATTTGATCTCGTAACGGATGAGATTGTTTTACCCTTTACCTAACATGAAAAGCAGACGACACTTGCAAAAAAAAAATTCTTGAACAACTAATTTTTTTCATTCTTTGTCTCAAAAACATAGGTTATGACCCCTCATTGGAACGAGCACGATGAGCTCGTTCCAATGAGGGGGTCATAACCTATGTTTTTGAGGCAACAAATGAAAAAATAATGAAAAATAACTGACGATTTTTGAGAATAGCGCTGGCCGGTTTTGGCTGTTACGTTGGGTAAAGGGTTAGACAAGTTTTGGTGGAAAACGAATATTCAGCAGATGGGAGAAATTTAATTTCCGTGAATTCGGAAAATGGCTTGCAAAACTATTTTCCTGTTAATATATATTTTGATGTAACATATCGGAAAATCATTGAGACACAGAATACTGTTAACATTTTATCCTGAAATATATTTTCTCATTTGTACACGAAAAATAGATTTTCCCTTAATCAGCAAGTCCCCCACACTTTTCAGAGAAATTGGAACATTGATGCCTGAATCTCTAACTAAAGTGGTTCACGCACTTTCACCCTGATGTGTCTTGGTTCACTTTACCGTGGTTATTTTTCCTCTTTCTGAGTATTTAAGCCATGAAAAAAGTGCCCAACTTGCTCCATCTGTCATGAAAAGTGTTTTTTTTTCCCGGAGAAGACTCGTCCAGGATACTGTAGTAGGGGTGCCATAGCAAAAATGATATTTGAAAGACCGTTGTGTGGGGTTTTGGGGGCCCCCTACTCCTAACTAGGACCCTCCGGTCTTGTCGTAGGTGGTCCTAGTGACGACTTGCCCCTCCTCCCCCCCCCCCCCCCCGAGTAAACATTGCAAAATGTATTTGCTCTAAGAGCAAATCTGAGACATTTGTAACCACTATATTGGGGAACATGTTGGGGCTCTATGTTGTGTGAAACTTGCATTAGGCCAACGTTTTGGAGGGGCAACGAGAATGGTAGGGGGGGGGGGGGGCAAGCCCTTTCCCAACTACGCCACTGTCCCGAAGTAAACCCTGAACCTTCACCTATGAATGATACACTATCCTAACCAATCACGAAGTGAAATGAAGTGAGGGTAAAATATTTTTCTGCAGCTTTGTCAGCCGAACAAGATTTTGTCCCCACTTCATTTGGCCAAAGAAAAAAATAATCTGGATACGTTTAATGGGTATTTGTTTATGCAGACAAACTAAAGTCACTGTCGTCTGTCTTATATAATTCAAGGTGAAAACAGAGGCTTCGAGAAAATTACTAACTTACCGATTGGGTTGTGGGTGGGGGGGGGGGGGGTGGGGTGGGGGGTGCCGATTTGTCCCAACTATGATGGCTTAAGTCCAGACTGATAACATATTCCAGCTAGCAACATCATTCGAGAAGGCAAGCCCTGATGGTGTGGCTGAAATATAAGTCAGTGGAAATTGTGGTTTATAAAAAGGTCGGAGTTCTATGAAATCTATTTTTTGATAAACACACGTAGTAGTAACGACTCATGTGTTTATATACGAAGTATTTATTTATTTAGTAAGGTTTAACGACACTTTAACAGCAAGGTAATATCGTGCCGGCGACAGTTTTATGGGTGGAGGAATCCGGTGTACCCGGAGAGAACCACCGAGTAACGGCGAGCAGCTGCCAGCTCCCCGACATCGTAATTCCGCACTGCAGTACAGACAGGGTTAGATTGGTCGAAAACATGCGCACCATCGACGTGCAGTACGCCTTAGTACACGGCGTCATCGTGTCCCCTATATACACAGTTTTTAATTAATTAATTAATTAATTAATTAATTAATTAATTAATTAATTAATTAGCAATTGCCGTACTCAATATTGGCCATGCTGGACCCCCAACAGCTTGAACTGGGTACCAACAGACTTCCATTTATTTGACCGACAGGATGCGTCACATAAGTCCAAGTAGAAAATTTACTATCCAAGGGCTCAGAAAGCATCTAAGAGAAGGGGTGGGGGGGGGGGGGGGGTGTTCAAAAAGGCCACTCGAATCTGGGTATGAGTTGAGAACGGGAGATTACAACGAGTCATATTGTAATGTGGCACTCAGTAGTATTAATATTTTATATGTACGCAAGGGACAATATAAAACATGAGAACTAGCCCGCCGATTGTATAGCTTTCTTGATTATTATTGACCAGTCTACGTCATTATATCTGATACCCCCACCCTCATTGCGATTGTATTACTTAAATACGTCAGAAACGAATACTCGAGAGTTTGTCAGTTTCAGAAAGTAAAGTCTTTTTCCACTTGTGCACTTCTGGCGAAAATGAGCACGCGCTGCCCATCTCCCCTCCAGCCTCAGGGCAAGGGGGCATCTGCTCTCCCCTGTCCACTGCTTCTTGTGCCCTTGTTGCAGTACAGCCGCCGTGGATTGGTCATTTTCCATGGGTGAGCAATATTTCCAAGGACGCAATAATATTAGATTCCAAACACTAATTATAGGAATAATCATCAAAAATTTAATTAATGAAGCACCGGGTACAACCCGGTGCTTCATTAATTAAAATTTTGCTGATGGTGATTTTTATTACCTGGTGAATGCATGCGTGGACATCACTGACCACGCATGGATCGCGAGGAGTCCACTACGACTGAACTGTACTCTCTAAAGAAAGTACTGGATTACTTGCAAGAAAGAATCGATATCTCAGACTCCAAACCAGAATAAATTTGTCGCGAATTGAAAAATTATTAGGGGTTCTCCCACTTAACCTCAGTCCTCCATATTTACTCCTTGTCTGAAAAAAGTAAAGATTTCAAATCTATGGAAGTGGAAAAGCACTCACTGGTTTCTGACAAGGGTCTATTGATTTGCAAGATACTTTACGCTGATGTATCGATTTTTAAGATCACAGCGCATGCGCTTGAGCCTCCCAAGTTTTACTTTTATCTTTCTCAGATAAATCAGTCTTTAGCTAAGACAGCAAGAAGAGAGGTTATAATTGATTTTTGAATATTGCCAGGCAGATTATCAAAACGGAGTTGCAACGTGAAACCGATACGGGCGTTTTCTCTTTAACACTGTGATTTACATAGACCGCTCTCCTCTGCGGAGCTCAGAAAATAACTCCGAAAGGAAACAACACAGGGGTGAAGAGCGTATAGGCTCTTAACCCTGTGTTGTTTCTATATTACCGCCCCCCACCCCTCCCGACCGGATATATACGCTCTTCACCTCTGTGTTTCGGGGTTTTTTTCTGGCATATACCAGTGTTTTTGACCTATCGACAATGAAGATCATTATTGTGCCCCGAAAAAATTTTTCGGGGGTCTATTAAAGTAGCCGGTGTCCGTGCGTGCGTCCGTCCCACATTAGTTTCCCGGTGATAACTTTAGTTATAGTAGACCAAATCAAATGAAATTTGGTATGTAGCTGTATCCACATAACATACAGGTCAAGTTCGAATCGGGATATGGTCTGACAATTTTTGCTAGAGTTATGCCCCTTTTTCGACTTCGAAAATTAATTTTTCTTGGTTTCCCGATGATAACTTTAGTTATAGTTGGCCAAATCAAATGAAATATTGTATGTTGGTGTATCAACATGAAATACAGGTCAAGTTCGAATCGAGGTGCGATCCGACAATTTTTGTCAGAGTTATGCCCCTTTTTCGAGTTCGAAAATTTATTTTTGGGGGTTTCCCGATGATATCTTTAGTTATTGTGGACCGAATCAAATAAAATTTGTTGTACAGATGAACATAAAATACAGGTTAATTTCTAATCGAGGTTTGGTCCGACATTTTTTACCAGAGTTATGTCCCTTGTTCGGCTGAAAAAATCAATTTTTTTCAAATACCTCGAATTGCACACTTTATTTCGGGGGATGTGTGCCTGGCCTTTTATTATTATTATTATTATTATTATTATTATCATTATTATTATTATTAATGCTCATGCTGAATAGTTGGTTGGTGCTAAAAAGAGTACAAACCAAATGCACTGATTTAAAGCGTACAGCTCAAGTCAAACATTAGTCGTGTTGCCTGTGATTAGCTTTATTTTTTCAATTCAAGGATGCGACTTATCCTTTTGTCAGACTTTCTGTTGTCAGGAAGCAAAGCAATCCACCCGTAATGAATATTTTTGTTTTATTTAACCCTTTACCCAACGCAACGGCCAAAACCGGCCAGCGCTATTCTAAAAAATGCGCCAATTAATTTTCATTATTTTTTTCATATTTTGTCTCAAAAACATAGGTTATGACCCCTCATTGGAACGAGCTCGTCGAGCTCGTTCCAATGAGGGCTCATAAGCTATGTTTTTGAGACATAAAATGAACAAAATTAGTTATTCAAGAATTTTGTTTGCATGTGTCGTCTGCTTTTCGTGTTAGATAAAGTGTTAACACTTTTTCTATTTAGAATTTGACCATGGTTGTTTAAAGTGTCGTTAAACTCCAACAAATAAATCATTAAATAAATGCGCGGTGCCCTTGAGAAAGACGCTTAATCCCAACTCCCCACGTGGGGGGGGGGGGGTGGCACTGTGTATTCAGGTACACTACACTTCGATGGTGCACATGCCCTCAACCGCTGTTACCTCTGCTTGTGTTGAGTTGGAGAGTCTGACACTACCCGATGGTTCTCTATAGGGCACCATGGTATTCGAAACTGAATGCCGGTATCGGTGTTGAAAAAAAATACCGCAGTATACCGGTATATCGAAAGACTCTTCAGATACGACCATAACCGCGACTTGAGCCATCAGAAAAAAATCGGCATGCCTTAATGATGCAGTTCGAATAAACCTTTACCCAGCATAGACGATATCAAAATGTACTTTTTTTAAATATTAGTTTATCGAATTTTTCAAAAAGATTCAACAAAACCATATCATGTGACCCCTCATTGGAACGAGTTCATCGAGCACGTTCCAATGAGGGTTCACATAATATGGTTTTGTTGAAATGTTTTGAAAAATAATATTTTTCACCTGCAGAATTCGTGTTTTACCTGGGTGGATGCGGCTAATTCGTTAGGTGGGGCATAAGATTATTCGTTTGGGACTAAGTTAAAAAACTAAAGACATCTTGACAATTAAATTGTGGGTAGATAAATAATGACGATAAACCGATATGTTTGTAATTACACCGGTATTCAATCGATACTGCTTTCAATGCCGTTTTGTATCGGTTTATCGATATACCGTGCAGCCCTAGTTCTCTACGGGTACTCCGACTTCCTTCTCCTGTAAAACTGTCCGACTCTGTGTAACCATGGCTGTTGGCTAAAACCCAATAAACAATAAATTTTGTGTGGAAACGAGGGTGTTGAAAAACAATAATGAACAAAACGCACAAGACCTCTTCTTTTTTTACCATGATTATTTTTATTTATTGGTGTTTAAGGTCACATACTTATGCACATTGCACAATGGCTAATCGTGACCGTAACAGTTTTACGGGTGGGGTAAGCCGGAGTACCCGGAGAGAACCACAGAGCATCGACGAGCAGCTGTCAGCTCCTCAACATTCTAACTGTGTTCAAGCTCCGCTCAAGCAGGGTTACAGCGGTTGAAGACATGTGCACCATCGACGTGTAGTACGCCTTAGTACACGGCGTCATCGTGCCCCCATGTAGGCAACCGGGATAAAGTGCCTTGCCCAAGGACACAACGCGAGTCGTCCCGGACGGGGATCGAAATCGGAACCTCAAGCATAGAAGTCAAAGAGTCTACCACTGAGCCACCGCGCTCCCCTTCTACCATGATTAGGTGCTTGGAAACTTCAGCCTGTCCTCGTGGAAATCCCGGGAAGCGAAGCAGTGCTTATTTACTTTGGTAAACAATCTCTGTTTTACTGGTAAAATAGGACCCGGTCACCAATGTCTGGGGTGGAAGTCCTCTAAAATGGGCAACGTGGGCGTAAACGATTGGCTGGACTTGACTTGACTTCCATGCTGCGGTCAGATTAGCCACTGTGCAGAAATATGTGACCTTAAACTCCAATAAATAAATTGCTCATGGACAGGTGTTATACTAAATTCTGCAAATTCAGAGAAACATAATATTTATCTATATGCACGAATCTGAGGCTGACTATGACATTTCTTTAACAAAAGAAATGAGCTCAACCCTAAAAGTGTCCCCCCGGCCCCAGTTTGTGAAAGTTTATAATTCCTTGTTTCCACATTATTCAACACATTGGCGCTCACAACCCTATTCCATTCATCCAAGGAAGTTTTGTTAATTGAATAGTCTGACAGTTACTCTCCACCACTCAGTGGTTATATGTGGGTACTTCGGCTTCCTTCATCTGTAAAACTGCCAGACACGACATGGCCATCGATGCTGAAAGTGTCATTAAACCCCATTAAATAAATAAATGATTATAAGGCCCTGGTAATATTTCTTATTACATCAGATAGCCATTGAAGCCTTCGTGTCTGAATTTTTTTCCCCGAATAAATCAAAATAAATTTAATATGTTTTTTTGCAGTTTACAAGAACCTCGAAAAATATATTTTGCTAACGATTAGATTCCGGTATTTTGTGGGTTAATCGTTTACATGACATGTAGCTGGGAAGCCAAATCAGTATTCATCTATTTTTACACACAATGACATAGTTAATTATTTCAATACCTGCGTGCATGCATGCCGTTTTTGTAAAGACGCAGTATTTATATGCCATTGTCGCGCAATAAATAGAGGATTTCCAACGAGCCCTCCTCAGTCTAAATCGAAATTTACAAAACGAGTTCAGTAAATTAGGTCTGGACCGAGCTTTAGCTAGGTCCAGACTTAATTCACTGGATGAGTTTTGTAAATTACGGTATAACCCGGAAACGAGTTGAATATTCTATTTATTACATGATCCAAAAACCCATCAAAAGACACTTGATGCATTCAAGTACTCCTGGCACGATTTCTGTTAATGCATGGCCGGGTATTACCATTTTTAATTAATCAGGTGGGGCGCGGTGGCGTTGTGGTAACCGGTTCTCGTCAGATCACCGAAGTTAAGCAACGTCGAGCCCGGTTAATCCTCGGATGGGTGACCGTCTGAGCGATCGATTAGGACTTCCGCGTTGTGTCCTTGGGCAAGGCACTTAATCCCGATTGTCCACATGGGAGCACGATGACTCCGTGTAATAAGGCGTACTGCACGTCGATGGTGCGCATGTCTTCAACCCTGCCTATGCTGCAGTGCGGAGTTACGATGTTGGGGAGCTGGCAGCTGCTCGTCGTTGCTCGGTGGTTCTCTCCGGGTACTCCGGCTCCCTCCACCCGTAAAACTGTCACGGTCATGATTAGCCATTGTGTATAAGTATGTGACCTTAAACACCAATGAAAAAAAAAAATGAATCAGATTTATAACTGGAAGAAGGGTAGGATTAATAGAGTATTCTATTTTATTACTAAGGTAGATCGTGGTGAATAGAAAATAATAGAATGCTTTATTGCTCGACCACATCATATAGATATGTATTTGCCATAAAACAAGTAAATAACAATGAAAAAAATACCAGAGATTAAATTTTAAAGAAATGCTGAAACATGTGATAAAAAGTTTACTACAAAAATGTTTATAAACATGTATATTAGCCGAGCTCAACCCAGCCATATACACTGGTTGAAAACACACTGGTTGTAGATACAGTAGTGTCGTCGTGGAATGGTCGTAACCCACGGGTGGACAGTGATGTTCACGCATGCGTTTACCAGGTAATAAAAATCATAATCAGGAAAATTTTAATTGATGAAGCAATGGGTTGTATCCCGTGCATCAACGATTATTTTTTTGCTGATTATTCCTATTATTTGTGTTTGGAATCTAATAGTATTGCGTCCGCAGGCGTCAGTGGAAATATTGCCCACCCGTTGAAGGTGACCAGTCCACGGCGGTCGTACAATATCTGTATATTTCGTAGGTGACATTTCTTTAACATGTGTTACATTTAATAAGCACGCGTTGTTGTGAAGCTGCTTCCAATGTCATCATTGCAAGTATAAATATATCATTTCTTGTGGCTTGTCTGCCTTCCTAACCTTGTTTACCGACAGCCGCTTTACGACTAGAAAATAATACTTCAAAAAAAAAAAAAAATCTTAATTAATTATATTTTTAATGTTTTTATATAAATTTCTTTTTTGATCCAGAACAGCCTTTGACCCATCATTGGAACGGGCTCGACGAGCCCGTTCCGCTGATGGGGCATAAGCTTTGTTTTGGAGGAAAACTGAGATAATAACAGGTGAAATTTTAAATGTCGAATTTGGAGGTAAAATTGTTAAAACAAGTTAAAAAAATAACCAAATTACCTATTTCACATAAATAATTTATTGTCTATTCTCGTTCATCGTTTAAAGAAAACTAAAAATTTCACTTTGTGTGATCATAATTTTTTAATGAATTTTTCAGATATATTATATATTTTTGTTTCGGCATCAGTTAAATATACGTTGAAGTACAACCATAACAAATTTAATTCATTTGTTTACCGGTAATACTTAATAATTAAATTTTTCCCGACGCCGTTTCTTGGAAGACTTGATTAGAGAGAAACTGGGTCGAGGATGTTGTATTAATTTAAGTACTGCATAATACACACTTTAACTATTTCTGACGGGTATTGTAAACATTCAAATTTCGTTTAAGATATAATTAAGTTGGATTTGATTTTCTAACCTGAATTTGTATTTAATTATTGTTGATACAGTTGTTTTCAATTAACTTTTTCAGTCTCGCTGATAGACGTGTATACATAATATTTAATTATATCTTCATTATCTGGACAATGTTGCTCAACTCACGTTCTGACAGCTCGTAAATTTTATAGCCTGTTTAATAGAATATATTGTCACAGATCACAGCGATGTCATGACAGAGTCGCTATCAGACCGAGGCTCGACTGGAAATTGGAACTTGTCCAACAATAATAACCATCTCGTACATGTTCACAGAATGTGTGGAATTTTCAGCTTTTCAGTGAATGTATGCGGACTCGTGTATATTTTGAGATTTAAAGGTCACGTGACTGCTTGATCTATTGGCATACTAATCAAACAAAGGGGTTTTTATTGAGGATATAGGAAGATCAGTGTTTGATACTGAATACCGAGTGAAAAGCGTAAGGAAGATAACATTCGGTTAACCCTTTAACCAGGACAACTTAAAGATGGCATTTTCTAAAATGATTTTTTGAATAATTGTTTCCTATAGTATAGTAACGACAGACATCACGGGCCCGAAGTTAGGATCTCAGAATGTTCCGACATGGTTGGGTGACAGTTAAAATTTTCGTACAGTGTTCCCAGGTCGCTGACCGTCGGCGTGAACTTGAAGCCCAATTCAATAAACTTCTTTAACCCTTTACCTGACGAATCGATCAGCATCCTCCCGCGTAATTTTCAAATTGAGCAGTTGAAAAAATAAATTTTCCAAAAATTTTCATAAAACCATATCATTTGACCCCTCATTGGAGCGAGCTCGTTCCAATGAAGGTTTACAGTACGTGGAGAGTGGATTGTAACTAAATCACCCGCGGAGTGGAGTTATCACCCAAGCTATAACGTTCACATTTTGTACATATCGACAAAAAACACAAGCAGTGTTTCAGCCAACGGACCTCCGGGTTGAACCCGGTGGTCCATTGGCTGAAACTTTGCTTGTGCTGGTTATGCTTTGCAACAAATTTGGAATTATTGCTTGGGTGGAATCTCCACTCTGTGGGTGATTTAGTGATAATACACTCTCCACGTACTGTACATGAAATGGGTTTGTGGATGTTTTTGAAAAAAAAATAATTAAAATAAATTTTGAAATCGTGAGTCGTGTTCAAGGATTAAAACAGTAATTTTTTTCAAATTAGCTCCTTTCAGAGAAAGTGTTGGTATTCAGCCACCAGCACCTTTTTCCGACGGACAACAACATTTTCTGACAGGGATGGTCATGGGCGAAGGGGGCGAACAGCACTCAGGGCCTGAGGCTACACCCATTTTGTCTGTTCGTTAATAACCTTTTAACCAACGTAACGGCCAAAACAGGCCCGCGCCGTTCTCAAAAATCGCCAATTAATTTTCATTATTTTTTTTATTTTTTGTCTCACACACATAGGTTATGACCCCTCGTTGGAACGATCTCGTCCATCTCGTTCCAATGAGAGGTCATAACCTATGTTTTCGAGACAAAATAAAATGAAAAAAATTCGTTATTCAAGATTTTTTTTTGCAAGTGTTGTCTGCTTTTTATCTTATGTAAAGGGTTAAATGGTCGGAAAAGTTATAAGGATACGTTTTTCCGAAGATGGACCGCGGAGACATCCATTTGCTCGAATCTCCATGCGAAATGAACTGAATGGGGGTGCTGAGCGACTTTGAAAGTGTGTGTGGTGGGAGGGGGGAGGGGCGCTGAAGTGTAAGCGGGAGTTCCGAGATCATCTCCTACAGAATCACCTAAAACACTGTGCCCTAAGGACAACCTTATAAACTGGGTGATTTTAAGGGATTAGTGGACTACCTCCCCCAGCACCCCGCTGGCTTCGGGTCTGAGGCTACAGCCATTCTGTCTCTTCGTCATTAAATGCTCAGAAAAGTTATAAGGATACGGTTTTCTGAAGTTGGACTGCGGAGGCATCTCTCTGCTCGAATCTCTGGGCGAAATGAACGAACTGGGCCTGCTGAGCGACTGTGTGTGTGTGTGTTGGGGGGGGGGGGGGGTCTGAAGTGCACACGGAGGATCCGGGATCATTTACAAAATCATGTAAAAAAGATCTGACCTAAGAACAAATATGGGAGATTTTAAGGGATTAGTAGACTACAGGTAACGAACCGACGCAGGTTCTCCGTCCTCTAACTCCTTAAAACCGCCAGATCGCACAATAGGCATAAATTGTGTACTCTGACATGCCATTGAGGTATTCACTTCTCTTCCGCTGACTCCGATAAACGCCGATTCCAAGGTAAGTTCTTTGGTATTTAGGATGCCAAGCGGAATAGCGAGCAATTAAGCTCGTCATTTTATTTTTTTTATAAACGTCGATTGCCTCAATTTTATTCTCAGTCTAAAACATCTCAACATTCTGGTGCCAACCCTATAAAACTTCTAAAATTGTATTATCTAGAATTGTGTTTTCTACCTGTTAATATAACTGACTAAAATCAATCATTAGCCTTTTAAAAGATATGGCAAATTGCCATATATTTTAAAATGTTAATGGTTCAGTTTAGCCCATTTGAAGTCATAACTAGAAAATACAATTCTAAAAATACAACTATATAAGTTTTATAGTATTGGCCCCTGCAGCTGGTGTGAATATTTTTCTGCTAAATATTTTTTGCTCGGATCTTTTGTTAGAAAATGCAGATAGTTTATCCTATCAGTGTACGCAAACATAATCTTTTATATAATTTTGAAATGGATTATTTTGTTTCGTCATCCCTTCAGCTTTCCAACAAAGCAATCAATAATTTACTAACCTTCCACAAATTTTGATAAGTCTTTCTTGCCTCGAGATATTTATAAAATCAAAGGTGACAGTGAATCCATATTCTATTTGACGACTGTGTCCATGTGATATGCCGAACTTTGAAGATGTGTGACCAGAGGGGAGTAATTAGTTATGTTCATTGATAACATCTCAGAATGAAAGAAAGTGTTAAAACACAAACAGCCGAGGAGAGAAATACCCGTAAATTAATTATAACACAAGTGTCATTATATGTGGCAGTTACGAGCACATCTGACCAAACCTGGAAATAAGCCGACTGTCATCTGCAGAATAAGGTCCCCAGGGGGTGCATTTGGTGATGCTACCCTGTACAGCAGGATGGCATTACTAAGTTTACCCTCTGTGAACCTCAGTCAGAATCAAGGTGTCGGATCTAAACAGGAGGTACCCAGAGGATAAATATAGCATCAGACATTTCTCCATGTGGAGACCTTATTCAGCAAATGACAGGTTGCTTATTTCCAGGCTTGTTTGCATCTGGGAATCAGGCCTACTCTGGCCTTTTACCCGGGATCAATCATCAGGGTTGCTCTGAAACATCTCTTCATTTCACTAAAAGGACCGTCTAATTGAACGTGGTTGCTCGCCGTTGCTTCGTGGTTCTCTCCAGGTACTCAGATTTCCTCCACCCGTAAAACTGTCCGACACACCCTACCTCGTTAAAGTGTCGTTAAACCCCAGTAAACAATTAGACGTGACTTGTTGTTGGCCAATCGGTTGTCATACAGTCTCGGCGATACACATCATCAACATGGGTAATGTGGGTTACTTTTAGAACACAGTGAGGTCGGGATGTTCTTACAGTCTAGCGTAACTGTCTTCACTCCCCATAGGAACTCCGGGAGTGGAGAAGTGTCTGTTTATTTTGGTAAACAAGATACTCTTTATAGGTAAAATAGGACCCGCTAACCATCATCTGTGGTGAAAGTCCTCTGAAGTGGGCAGCAAAAAAAACCCTATCTTCACATATTGGTTGGGGGAGGGATGACCCACGTTTTCATGAACATGACGTGTATTTGCCCTTTGGTTCTGATGTACATCGGTCAATTACGCAATTAACAACAGTATTCCACAAGGACACTCGACCCAGGGCGTCGCTAAGGGGGGTATGGAGGGTGTGACATGCCCCCATAAATTTTCCAGTCCGGACATTTTCGTCTGTATCGGAGTATTAAATATTTCGGACTGTTGGGGGCTTAGCACGACCAATTTGGAGTACGCGCACTACAGTACGTGGAGAGTGGATTGTAACTAAATCACCCGCGGAGTGGAGTTATCACCCAAGCTATAACTTTCACATTTTGTACATATCGACAAAAAACACAAGCAATGTTTCAGCCAATGGACCTCCGGGTTGAACCCGGAGGTCCATTGGCTGAAACTTTGCTTGTGCTGGTTATGCTTTGCAACAAATTTGGAATTATTGCTTGGGTGGAATCTCCACTCTGTGGGTGATTTAGTGATAATACACTCTCCACGTACTGTACGTGTGAATTAAATTAGAAGTTGTTCACAAATGAATTTACGAAAAGTGAGGAGTTTTTAACTAACATCCCAACTGACTGATATTCCAACTACATCACCAAGGCATGCCTTGATGATGTAGTTGGGAAATTATATCGGTGGTGGGGACTTTGGAGCAATCGTTTGAATGAAAAAAAATGTTACTCAAAAAAAAAAATTCCTTAAAATTAAATATTCAAGTGCCTTGGGATTGAATCCCGGTAAAGTTTTAAAGAATGTTTTGTTTTTCTAAGATATTCCATCCATTCCTTCTAGTAATACATAAAATCTGTCTCGTATTTGCAGCACTTGCTTACAAGACCCTACTCCGAGGCGAGGTCCCAATTCTGAGCGCGGGGTCATACTCCAAACGCTGAATATTACATGCAATGTAAAATAGATAAAATTTTGATGTTAGAGGCAAGCCTTTTGAAAGGAGTCTGGAGTCAAGGATTTACCCGAAAATCACATTAAAACAGAGGGTTGACCGATGGTCGGGCCAGTGGGTCCGGGGACTCTTTCTTTCCCAATTCCCGGGAGCCCCCAATACCAGTCGGCCGCCACTTAGTGAACTCCAATCCGTTCAATATTTAAAATATATGTGAGGGCGGTCATACAGATAATTGAAATGCACGATAAAACAATGAATATGCCATCAAGAATTTTTTTTTTTTTGTAAGGCTCCTTAGAATAAATGAGTCCTTTGTGACTGCTAAGAGATGCAGAATTGCTAGCCCGCCATTGGACAGGACTGGAAGAATAAAAGGAGCTGCGATGGGAGGCCGCGGAGAGACCCTATCCAGATCTTGCATGAGACCGTGGGAATCATAGATCGGCAGGTTTGGGAGAAAAAAATTAAAATTGTGTCAAAAGAAGTAAAATCCTTTGCTCTGGGGGTCTAACGATAGGTGTGTATTACTGTACCGAATACCACATATTTTGCGTTCGATAATTTGTGTCACATCAGTTGCCTGCATATTTATTTACTGGCAAATGGACAGTTAATTCGTGGACGGTGTGATAATTAAATACGAAAATAATTCATAATTATTTATTGACAGACAGATTCACTCGCTGCATGTTAATCGAAGAAGGATCTAAAAAAAAACCTCCCAAAAACATTGATTCAATGGAGAGGAAAAAGCGAAAGTTTTTTTTTCTTTTTGATGTCCTACAAATTATTTCAACTGTTTCAGTTGAATCGTTTTTACAGCATTTCGTTGTAATGACCTATTTACTTAATGGGGATCGAGCTGAAAAAAACTGCATCGAAATAATAGAGAAAAACGCACTATTTACAAAAAATGAGGAACGTGACTTACCGATATTATTTAACTTGTTGAGTGCAACATTATTTCAGGTGGTCTGGATTTGTCCATCAAAATTTGTTTTATTACAAATTATTGAAGAGTGCCCACGGGCACTCTTCAATAATTTGTAATAAAACAAATTTATATAAACAAAATATTATTTGTGCTTGGCTGAATATAAAACAATAGCTAGAATGTTGGCTCTTGCTGTGGTACCCTCATTTTTTGAGAGCCCTGATAGTGGTTTCTAGCACTCAACCAGTTAAGGAAGGGGTGAATGGACAGGGACGTTGTGGCGTGAGTCATAATCCACACGGGAACAAGAACACGGAGTTAAGTCGGTGTTTCTTTCACCCCTTGAGCACGGATGGTATCGTCCATGCCAGTTCAATGACATTGATTGGAAGAGTCAATTTTAATTATTTGGGTGATGTGTCTACCCCACACATTCACTTAAAGCCATCCTACTTAGTGAAATTACGACGTGTCTTGTTTTGGACCGGAAAAACGACCTCTCCGATTCACTTGGTTTTTTAAAAGTACACTTCTTGGTGACCAAGTTCTGCATCCTCCTGAGATACCTAACGTGCTAAGAGTATTTAAGCAACAACTTATTTTGAACACAACGAGAAGTCGCGCTCGACGTACCAAGTACCCGCAACCATAAATTTTCAGTAATTTCACGTCACTTATACCTGATTAAGTGTATTTACAAGTCAGAGAATCAGTAATGCTTGATTTATTGACTATTACTGTCATTACTCGTTTCTTTGATATTCTCTTATGTAAACAAGTTTGTTATAACTGACTCGGTAATACTGAATGATGGTGATGCAAAGCTTCTTGAACAGTTATATGGGGGTCCATTAATTTTTGTTTACCTCCTCCCCAACATTGACCAATTTTGTTTTCTGTAGGAGGACTAATAAAGTCAATAACCTTTTTTTTCTTTTGTTTTAAATTTATCAGTAAATATATCAAACACAATTCGCATTGTGTGCGATGACAGTGCATAGGGCGAGTGGGGGATACAGTACGATCGCCGTAGACTGGTCACTTTCCACGGGGGCGGGGGGGGGGGGGGGTGAGACAATATATCCGCGAACGTAATAATATTAGATTTCAAACACTAATTATAGGAATAATCATCAAAAATTTAATTAATGAAGCACCGGGTACAACCCGGTGCTTCATTAATTAAAATTTTGCTGATGATGATTTTTATTACCTGGTAAACGCATGCGTGAACATCGCTACCCACGCGTGGATTACAACCAGTCCTCGGCGGCTGTACTTTAGGTTCTCAACTGGGATGAATGTGTGTGTGTGTGTGTGGGGGGGGGGGGGGGGGGGGGCAATGGCAGGTTTATCATTTATTTTAACGTAAACAAAACTACCCCCACTCAAATCTGTTTGCTTGGACTGTCATTTCTCTAGGCTTGTTTGTATCTCGTCGGCTTTCCCCGTGGAGCACCGGTAAATTGATATGTGCTTGTTTCCTACGGAAGACGAGTTATTCATTTCCAGTATTTTTGGATCCGGTATCCAATTCTTGGCTTGGTGGTGCCTTAAAGTGGGGAGCATAATTCTAACAGATTGGCTTTTCTTGATTTTATATATATATTTTATCTTACAATCAACATGTATTCTGTCTATCAACTCCGCAATTGTCGTGTATCCGACCCCCTGGTACAGATGTTTGTATCAGGGGATCGGATACAATCACGTTCCTTTCGCGTGAGTTCCATTTTTTTTTCCTTTTTGTTCATCCGTACGAATAAATAGTTCGTTATATATTCGTCTACATTCTTGACTTATCCCCAATATATTGTAAGATAAAATGATTATTACCATTATGTGGATGTACAAAATATGTATCCGAGTCTCGCTCCGGGTTCTAAGGGTAGATCACGACTCGTCTTCGACTCGTCGTGATCTGCCCTTAGAACTCGGAGCTCGACTCGGATACCTATTTTGTTCATCCACATAATGGTAATAATCTCTATTTATATATGCATGTTGCGGTCGCAATACAGTCGTAGGTGCTGAAAGTTGGTAGGAAAAAGAGAAATATCATCAATAATTTGAAACAGCGACTAGTGAAGGTTGCGGAATAGCCAGAGAGAAATTTTTCTATATGTTTTCGTCACATTAAAATGTGTTATCGTACCTTGGGAGGTAGGGTCGTAACTAACAAAAAATGGGGGGGGGGGGGGGGGGGAGGGTAGGATGTTGGTGCCCGAGGGCTCGGTCATACCGTTCAACTATTTGGAACACACCAAACTGCTTTTATCAAACACTTATACGTTACAAATACACTCCAAAATTTGTTGGGTTAAAAATCAATCCAAATCAACTGGGTTGAGTGAAGATGAACCCAGCTGGGTTCATATTCGCTCAACCCAGGTGATGTTTAACCCAACCGATTTTTAAGTGTATACTTTCCATTGATAAAATTCTGTATTTTAAACATATAATAATTACATGTTATCTATAGATTGAGGTGCCCGACCATCTCACGATCTGGCTGCTTTCGACAAGTCAAAATCATTTGCTAACAGTTGCGCTCTCCCTGCGGATGTGGAATTCTACCAATATAATGAACCGGGCATTTATTGCACTTTCTAATCTGTGTATATGTTTGTTGGGCAAATAAGAGACACCTACCCAACTTGGTATTTCATAATTTCTTTCTCAAACTCTCCCCGACGAAACCCATGATCGATTACACCCCACCCAATCAAATTTACGCCACCTTTGGTACGTGTTCAGAAGAATATGTCCATGGAAAAAATCGAATCTTGTGTCACCAAGTTTATGATGGCTTTTTATCGTATTAAACTCGAACGAGGATGATGACAAACTTTTGCTATGATTTCATTGATTCCTTTGCTGTCAAATTTGTTTTGTTCCAAGTTCACAGACTTGATTCGCATCGTCTGCTTCGGCAACGCAAAATTCCTCTCCCTCGAATATTAATATTACTATATATAGTTTGTCGATATTCAGTCAGAAATGCTTCGTGAAAAATGTTTTCTCTAAGACGATATTTTAATTTCTCTTTTTATTTTCTCTTCAAACGCGATCGTCGGAGTGGGTCTAATTAAAACTCGGTAGCAGTCTAATAGAAGACGCTGGCAGCTATGAAATATCGACTGCAGCAATTACAAATTATGGCGTTCTATCGAATTTAGCCCCCGCTCCAATTTACATAAATAATTCAAATAAATTATCCCAGAAACATGTAGGGCAGTGTTTTGCCAGCTGATGCGAATTCCGTTCATGAATGGAAATTTCTCTTCATGAAAGCGAATACTTAGCGCTTGATTTTATCGAACAGATGATGCACACGCAGTGCACGCGAGATACTATAATGAGAAACCACGCGAGAACGAAACTGGAGTAGTCCCTAGATGAACAAGCTGCCTAATTATGCAAAGCTAAATGAATGGAGTTCTCTTGCAGTTGTATCGGAGGATTTTACGCGTCGGCGCGCAAGAATTTTGAGAAATGTGGTAGATTTTACAACGGTGTCCGATTCATCACTCAGGAGGATATATTCACCCTTTTCGCCACTTATCGTCTTTATATAATCTGCAATCCCCACGGGAAGCCCGGGATGCGAGACAGTCCTCATGTCTTTGTTTGTTGCGGTTAATCGACACTTCAAAAACAGCCAGGTTCGCATCGCTCCGGACAGTTTTACGGGTGGACGAATCCACAAGCAACTGTTAGACTCTTTAACTTACTTACTCAACTTGCCCTCACGTGATCAAATTCGATTAACCATTTACCTAACAAAAGGGACCGCACCCGCCCGCTCAATATGCAAATTCAGCAGTTGAAAACATATTATTTAACTTGAAAATTTGTGAAAATGATGTTTCTTTATTTATTTACTTATTATTTATTTATTTATTGGGGTTTTAAGGTCACATATTTCTGCACAATGGCTAATCATGACCATGACAGTTTTACGGGTGGAGGAAGCCGGAGTACCCGGAGAGAACCAGCGAGCAACGGCGAGCAACTGTCAGCTCCCCAACATACTAACCCCACACAAGCAGGGTTAGCATTGGTTGAAGACAAGTGCACCATCAACGTGCAGTACGCCTTAGTACACGACATCACCGTGCCCCCACATGGGCAATGGGGGTGAAGTGTCTTGCCCAAGGACACAACGCGATTGCCGCAGGTGGGATTCGATCCGAGGACCTCTCGGCTTGCAGCCTGCACCTCTACCTACTGAGCCACCGCGCCCCCTTGACGTTTCTTTAACCCTTTACCTAACCTGAAAAGCAGACGACACTTGCAAAAATAATTCTTGAATAACTCATTTTTTTCATTTTTTGTCTCAAAAACATAGGTTATGACCCCTCGTTGGAACGAGCTCGTTCCAACGAGGGGTCATAACCTATGTTTTTGATACAAAAAATGAAAAAAATAATGAAAATTAATTGGCGATTTTTGAGAATAGCGCTGGTCGGTTTGGGTCGTTACGTTTGGTAAAGGGTTAAAAAATAAGAGTGTATATAGTTGACACTTTTAGCACTGGTGCCGTTAAGGTATCATTTCAGTCAATACTGTCAACGGCGAAATGGGCGAAACCATCCTGGTTTGTTGGGAGGTTCAGTAATAATTTATTCCAACAGCTCTGTTGAGCTGTTGGGTTAAATTATTGCCGAGCTCCCGGCTCAGATTTTTTGCTCTTTATATCGTCTGCTCATCCACTACCAATTTTCCTTCACCCAAACATTATTCACTCCGGGTTGAAAGGGTTATGGTATAAATTAGTAGACATTTCAGTTCTATAAATTTACCGGAAAATGGTCTTTTAGACCATTTTCATGTAGATTTATAGAAAATAAAATTTCAGCAATTTGATAATAATTTATCTGAAATCAGTTAATTAATGAACTCTAATGAATATAACCATTATTTATTTATTTATTTATTGGGGGTTTAACGCCATTTTTCGACAGCCATGATCACCCCGTGTCGGACAATTTTACGGCTGGAGGAAGTCGGAGTACCCGAAGAGATTCACCGAGCACCGACGAGCAACTTTCAGACTACAACATACTAACTCCACACAAGCAGGGTTAGAATTGGTTGAAGACAAGTGCACAAACAACACCACCGTGCCCCCCACGTGGGCTCTTGGGATTAAGTGTCTTGCCCAAGGACATAACGCGGTTGCCGCAGGTGGAATTCGAACTGTTGACCTCTCGGCTTGCAGCTTGCATGTCTACCTACTGGGCCACCGCGCCCCGAATATAAGCATTATAACTATTTTTTTTTTTGGCAGACCACGTGTGGCGGGTGTTGAGCGTCTTAATCAACATTCTAAATTGCAAGTTTTTGATTGTTTCAGTTAGAGCGATGTGAAGATTCGAAATTCGATTCGATTCGAAATAATTCCTTTGATTTTATTCAATTCACGCTCAATCGGAAATTTTGGAATCGTCAAGATCTTCTTAAAATCTCACCAAGAGTCTTGAATTCTTCCATCATCAGGTCGTGTTGAACATGGTGCAAAAACTGTTGCGCTCCGACGGGGACATTTGTTAAATATGGAGCATAAATTTGCATTCTAGTTTGCAATGACAGCTCCCCTCTCTGTCTGTCTGTCTGTCTGTCTCTCTCTGTCTCTCTCTGTCTCTCTCTCTCTCTCTCTCTCTCTCTCTCTCTCTCTATCTCTCTCGCTCGCTCTCTAAACTATTTCTGGAAAAATTTGGGTAGGGGCACATTTCTCCTATGGTCACCAGTTCCTACCCCCTACCCACCGCCAGGTGGGTAGGGTGGGGGGTAGGAACCTGTGGACATAGAAGAAATGTAGATGGAGGTGCAATAAAAAAAATTATTGCACGATGGTCGTGCCATTAAGATGGCAGTGCAATTAAAAATTTTATTGAACGACCATGTAGATTGTCGTGCAATGTAGATGGTCGTGCAGTTAAAAAATTTATTGCACGATCACGTAGATGTCGTGCAATAAAATATTCTATTCTTTTCACTGTGTCCGCCTTCTAACAGCACATTTGTTGTCGCTGGCTGTTATCATAGACCTTAGAATCCATCACTTGAACGCAACACACGTTGGTTCTCTTGAAACTCGCCCCATCATCACATACAGATTGCTATGGGAATGGTGGTTGCTTTATCAATGTTTTAGTCTCGTCAGATTTTCTAGGTGATAGATAACTAGAAGTGAAAAATTTACACTGTGAAAAATATACGCAGTAAATCCTTCTCTTTCCATGCGGTAGATTGAGAGAAACCAGTACGACTTTAGTGGCTCTTCATAAATCATCACAAGATAACGCCACGCTATAATGCTGAACAGTATGGGCACAGTGGGGAGGTTTTAATGAAGCGGAGAGAGTACAACACTTCAAAGAAATGAGATATTCAAGTCGGTTTGATGGTATCGCTCCACAAACTGAAGTTGATACACTTGTCGCTAGTGCGAATATAACTGGATGCTACCCAATTTTTCACTACTAATGTTCACATCTTAATAGGAAACACTTATTCGAAATGGCAAAAATTGGCTTTATTTTGGTGATTGCGTCACAGAAAGAGATGAAGCGAAATGAATAGATCATCATCTCACACTTAACTCGTATTTATTTAAGTGTCCTTAGTCACACGACGTCATTTCCGCTGTCAGAATGCATAAAATAATTGTTAACCCCGTACCGCATGGGATCGTTCCTTTCGCATCGATATTTGTTATGCGTAGAAGTTTCAGGGAGTAATTTAAGCGGTAGCTCATCGTATTTTTTGATGCCTTTTAGCACACCTGGCTGAAAATCAGGGTGAACTTCTGTGATCATTCGTTCGTCGTCCCGTCCGTTCACAACTTCTCCTCCAAAGCCGCTTGACCGATTTCAGTTATTCATTTATTTATTGGTCTTTTGGGTGCCATACTTATGCACAATGGCTAATCATGGTCGTGGCAGTTTTACGGGTGGAGGAAGCCAGAGTACCCGGAGAGAACCACCGAGCAACGACGAGCAGCTGTCAACTACCCAACATCGTAACTCCGCACTGCAGCACAGACAGGGTTAGATTGTTTGAAGACATGCGCACCATCGACTGTGCAGTACGCCTTAGTACACGGCGTCATCGTGCCCCATGTGAATAATCGAGGTTAAGTGCCTTGCCCAAGGACACAACGCGGGAGTCCGAATCGAATCGACGTTGCTTAACTTCGGTGATCTGACGAGAACCTGGTTACCGCAACGCCACCGCGCCCCCTACCGATTTCAGTTGAATTTGAGTCAATCGTTTGTTTTTACATAGCTTTAATCGTTTGTATTTACATAGCATTTTATTTTTGTTTAAATCAACTTGCCCAGCCCCATAGGAAGGGAGTGGGGCAAACTGCTCCCAAATTGTAAAAATATCTTCTAATGAACCAATAGGTACAATACCTTGATATTTGGTACTGGGCTCCCTTTTGATGTGTAGAATTAAGTTTGTTAAACGAACTTCGTAGAGCAATATTTGCCCTTGCAATGGAAGAGGCAAGATTTTTGGCCCGCGTGGAATTTCTATTTTCTGAACTGATGAGCCTATTTGAACCCATTTTGATGTGTGGTATTATTGAGCCATAAGTGCTGGATTTATGCAAAAAAAAAGGACAAAAATAGAACTGTTTTCAAATGATCAGATTTCCCACACCGTACTTAACAGAGATCTGTTATTTGGTTAGAAACATCATTTGGGCCAACAGAACGGAATTATGAAACATGCCAATGTTTGTGCTGTAGTGTAGTGTGCTGCATAGAAAATCGAAAAATTCCTAGTCAGCAGAAATTTAAAAAAATCGTCTTCTCCAGAACCACTTATCGGAATATTTTGGTATTTGGTATACAGTATCCATAGGGAGGGATAGATACCAGTTTGTTAAAATAAAGCCTCTCGGCTCATATTTGGACTCAATATAGCAGGCCAAACTTGGTGCGATAGGAAAAGTACTCTTTAAGGAATCTTCTTCTCCAGACCCACAGGCCAAAATCATTTGATATTTGGCATACAACATCGTTACTGAGGTCCGATTCAAGTTTGTTCAAATCAAGAACCCGGTTAATATTCGGGTTTCCTGTGGGAGCCCGACTTTTAACTTTAATCTTTACAAATCTTCTTCTTCTGATCCACCAGTCAGAATCGTTTGATCTTTGATATATAGCATCTCTTACGGGTCCAGATTCAACATTGTGTAAATGAAATCCGTCGATTAATAATTGGGTCCCTTACTGAATCCCTAATTTTAACTTGGTGCAATATGAGGAATATTATTTAAAAATCTTCTTCTCAACGACACACCAGCAGAATCTTTTGATATGTGGTATACACCATCCTTTGGGTAGTCAGAAACACATTTGTAAATTGGTCCCTGTGAATCACAAATTTTCGGTTCGAATCGAATCGAGTCTATTATTCGAAATCGAATCGAACCTAGAATCGAATACAGGTGTCTTGAAGTCCCGACTGATAAAATACTCCGACTACATCATCAAGGCATGCCTTCGTTGAAGGCATGCCTTGATGATGTAGTTGGAATATTACCCAGTAAGGATTTTTTTTTCAAAAACAGAAACGGGTGCTAGAATTCTGTATCGGCAACTGCAAGAGGCTAGTTGCCAGGCAACCGTGAGCGTCGTCGATATTGCTTGTGAACTTTAAATTTGCTTTCAACAGTGATAGTGACTAGTGCATCTGGAATTAGCGTGGATGGTGGCAGATGACTGAGTGTAATTTCCGCTATATTGACTGTAAGAATCCTGGTTTGCTTTGAGTTCTGCTATTGTTCGCCCTTGTCGACGTTTCCATAAACTTGTTTTACTAACGTTCCGTGTTACACAGTTCAGTTACAAACTCACTGATCTTACCCTTGCAGTTACTGTAGGTATCACAGTACTAAATAGGTTCCCACAGTGACCATTATAATGTATGATCGCATCACTTTAGTTTTGTCATTCATATATCTTTGTCAAGTATAGCCCTTCAGACAACGTTTTCTGACACGAAAACAGTAGGACTGTCACGATTAATCGATTGTTGATCGGTCACGCCGAAATCGATTAGTATTTTTCGTTGTCGAAGAATCGGTGAATTTTACCCCGTTTTAAACGTTTAATAATTAAAAAAAAATGATGAAAAAACTATTGTTTCTAAAGGTAAAAGTTCAAGAACGTCGAAGTTAAATCTCAAGAAGCCTTTAGAAGCATTTGTCTTTCAGGTGCATTCAAAGCTTTGATGTTCTGAACTTTTGAACCGTCAGTGTAACAATCAAGACCGGTCGGCAGTTGCGAAGTTCGCAACTGATGACCGGTCTTGATTATTACACTGACGGTTCAAAAGTTCAGAACATCAAAGCTTAGAATGTACCTAAAAGAGGGTCGTCTTCGTCGTTTACATGAGGTAGGGCGACTGACTTGAACTTCAGTTTAATGACTTCAGAGAGAGGGAGGGGGTCATCTGGGTACGATTAATCGATTATTATCGGTTATTTGCGACGATTAATCGATTCCTAAATTAAAAAAATCGTGACATCCCAAGAAAACAGGGGCTCATGCAAACAAAAAAGAGAGAGAAGCTGTCAGGAAGGGAAGTACCGGTCACGTGCACATATTTTCGCGGAATTCCTAGCAAAAATACACCAATAGTCGACTGCATTGTTTAGGTCCAAAAGACATCAGATCGCCATCTTTATTTATATGGAATATTCAACAATAATGTAAGTTGTCAGTAGAATGCTTCAAACGTTTATTGAAACGATTTATTTTTCCAAGCCTGCTCCGTTTTTGGAGATTGCATCATTTCCGACTTTTCAAGGCGGGTAACTCTGATTGAAATAGTTAGTATAGCCACGCCAATATAAAAATACAAGTATAAAGTTCTCTCAATGAATTTTCAACACCCACTAGCTCTCTCTCTCTCTCTCTCTCTCTCGTCAAAGCGTTCGAAAACTGATAAATATATCTATCTCACGAGCTCAACCACCTCTCCACACTTGACTAATTAGCAATTATAAATAACGCTCATGAACCCTCAGCGGACCATGCCCGTCCACTGCCACGACTTTATGGAGCTTCACAGATTTTCGTGTAACACTCCGTGCGGCCTAGAAGTTCCCTGGAACTCGAAAAACTACATGTCCTCTTACTATTTCTACGTATATAGACAGTTTGGAAGCAATCAATTTTAGCAATAATTGCCCCCTTTGCAATTTGTATGACGCAGTGTACTCTTTATTGAAGATACTTTGACAGAATCTCGGGCTTGTCGTGGTTATGTGTGCTATTTGGATAAAATGTGCGCTTTTTATTCGAACTGGCAATTAAATATCCACTCGTGGCAGTGGTGGCGCCGGGGGGGGGGGGGCTACACCCCCCTCCCGTCGGATAGGTCCAGCCCCCAGCCCCCCCCCCCCCCCCCCCCCATCGGAGATTTTTAGTCAGTCCGTCGGAGAGTCTCGTAAACCCGACTTCACGAGAAATATCCGACAATCGAATGTAGATATATCTCGTCTTGTCCGTCTCGAACCCGTGCAGCACTGGAACTTTGATAGAGAATAGTGATACTCACGAAATTCCTTAATGTCGTTCGTCAAACTGGCTTTATAGATGAAATATTTCCCGACCTTATTATAATATGTTTACTTTAACCCTTACCTAAGGTAACGGCCAAAACCGGCCAGCGCTATTCTCAAAAATCGCCAATTAATTTTCATTATTTTTTTCATTTTTTGTCTCAAAAACATAGGTTATGACCCTCGTTGGAACGAGCTCGTTCCAACGAGGGTCATAACCTATGTTTTTGAGACAAAAAATGAAAAAAATGAAGAATTATTTTTGCAAGTGTCGTCTGTTTTTCAGGTTAGGTAAAGGGTTAAATAATCAACAAACATACTCAATTTGCTTCTATTTTGGTTCTCCAAAGTACCAATTTTCACTCATTTTCCTTCGTTTGGGAGGTCAAATGTTATAGCCCCCCTGTCGGAGAGGTCAGCCCCCCCTGTCGAGAAATCCCTGGCGCCACCCCTGACTGGTGGGCGTTACAGAATTATATCTATTTACATAAAAGAATGGAGAACTGAGCTTCCCTTTGATTTGAACGACACAACACGAAACATTTCGATTATATTTGGTTTTTAAAATATCAGACACTGAAGTTTTTTTTATTTTTGTGAAATTAACGAAAAAAAAAATGAGGGAATTCCAGTGAAAACTTTGGAATTTCCTATGTTTTATTTTTAAAGATGAGCGTGACGTCACGCAGATGTCTGGGATATGAAATCCTCTGTGGAAAACAGTCACTTTGTCCAAATCTTCCTGCAGCTCCAAGACATCAACAATTTTAACTTCAAAATAATACTCAAATGAAAGCCAAAAAAGAGTTTAAGAAACGAACAGGAACTCTGAGGTAACTTACAATCAATAATCAGACAACCTCACTTCTCGGACATATTGTCAAAGTTAACCTCTAATTAACTGTTTTCTTCTTAAAACATAATACATAAGGAATCCTGGATAAACTTAACACGGGTAATCGATAGCTTGAATGGAAACTAACCATAGCTATTTTGGGATTCCTTTCTCAATATTTTATCTCCAGGTTGCGGCCGCGATTAGCCATTATGCAGATATATGTGACCTTAAACACCAATAAATGAATGAATAAATAAACAAGTTTTAATAGGTATAGAGCAGTGTTAATGCCCTGCTAAATTTGGAAATTCGTTTCAGTTCGAAATGGTCCCGATGATTAGATTCGAGACACGCTGATTCAGATATTTTAGAATCGTCGGGGTGTTCTCAAAATACTACCGAGGGCTGGGTTCCCCCTCCGTCTTGAACTTTTCTTTCATCAAGTCTCCTGTACAGGAGACCTGGTGAAAGATGAAGTGTGACCCTAGAGGTTCCGCTTTTGAATCTACTTCGATTCCGTTTTGTAATATTCCGTTTTTTTATTGACTTCCAAACAGACGAGTCCCCATTGAATGCAACACCTGAGTAGAGACTCGTAAAATTTACGGCTGCAAGGAGCAATATTTTCTCTTGAAGAGACGTGGTATTCCATTCGAATACTCTTCCTGATTCGATTCGATTCGACTCGGAATTTGAGATTCGCAGGGCCGCAGGCCGTAACGAAACTGTTACACCAATAGCATCCCAATATATACAGTGATTTGATATGAATGCGATCATTTGAACCAGGCCTTCAATTCTGGTTCTGAGACACGGTTTATAGTTTGTTTGCTTGTTTATTGGGCCTTACCGACACTTTCGACAACCAGGGTCACATTGTGTCGGACAGTTTGATGGGTGGTGGAAGCAGCAGTACCCGGAGAGAAAGACCATTATAGTCCCAATATATACAGTGATTGGCGGCGCGGTGGCTCAGTTGGTAGAGATGCAGGCTGCAAGCCGAGAGGTCCTCGGTTCGAATCCCACCTGCGGCAACTGCGTTGCGTCCTTGGGCAAGACACTTCACCCCGATTGCCTACATGGGGGCACGATGACGCTGTGTACTGAGGCGTACTGCACGTCGATGGTGCGCATGTCTTCAACCAATCTAACCCTGCCTGTGCTGCGGTGCAGTGTTCAGAGTTACGATGTTGGGGAGCTGACAGCTGCTCGTCGTTGCTCGATGGTTCTCTCCGGGTACTCCGGCTTCCTCCACCCGTAAAACTGTCACGGTCACGATTAGCCATTGTGCATAAGTATTTGACCTTAAACACCAATAAATAAATAAATAAATATATACAGTGATTTGATATGAATGCTATCATTTGAACCAGGCCTTCAATTCTGGTTCTGAGACACGGTTTATAGTCTGTTTGATTGTTTATTGGGCCTTACCGACACTTTCGACAACCAGGGTCACATTGTGTCGGACAGTTTGATGGGTGGTGGAAGCAGGAGTACCCGGAGAGAAAGATCGAGCCACGGGGAGTAAATATCGAACTCTGTAACTTGCTAACCGAGCAGGGTTAGCGTTGGTTGAACGCAATGGCACCGCCATCGTGCTCTGTGGGTTCGTGCACGGTACCGCCGTTCTCCCACATACAGTATGGCCGCCGTGGACTGGTCACTTCCACGGGTGGGCAATATTTCCACGGACTCAATAATATTTGATCCCAAACACTAATTATAGGAATAATCATCAAAAAATTAATTAATGAAGCACCGGGTACAACCCGGTGCTTCATTAATTAAAATTTTTGCTGATAATGATTTTTATTACCTGGTAATATCACTTCCCACACGTGGATTATGACCAGTCTACGGTGGCTGTACTGTAGGCAATCGTGATGGAGTGTCTGACCCAGTGACACAACCAGATGACGCGTGTCAGAATCAAACTTCGACGTTTCGACCTCAAGTCCTTTGCTCTGACCGTTGAGTCATATTGATTAATATATTACCCTAGAGACTTCAGGGTTAAGGTTGAAAATAATATTTCCTCCTTTGAGCAGTCGATTTGTTCTATCCTCAAATCCTGCCAACTCCCCGAGTGGACAATAATATAAAATTAATATATCCGAGTTCCCATGCAGTCACTGTTTTTTAAGGTTGACGCGCAGTGAATCAATTCGCAAGTGTGATTAACTGGTTGAGGGCGAGATTATTTTTGGTGGTCTGAATTTGTCAGTCAAAATTTGTTTTATTACAAATTATTGGAGAGTGCCCATAATGGGCACTCTCCAATAATTTGTTATAAAACAAGTCTATATGAACAAAATATCATTTGCATTTGACTGGATAGGAAACATAGGTAGGGAAAATGTTGCATTTTTCTCTAGTGCCCTCATTTTTTTGAAAGCCCTGATAGTGGCTTCCAGCACTCAACCAGTTAATAATTTTTGACGATCAAGAAATGACCGTGAATGTGTTTTGATTTATAATAAAAAAAAATATAAAAAAGATTTTATTTTCTATTTGTTTTTTGTGTGTGTAAACAAAATACAAATAAGATTTATTATTTTGTTGTCTCTACGTTTCTCGTGTTATTTCTGAGACAGGTGTGGAAATATATTTAATCTCTATGTAATCAGTAGATTAAAAATAGGGAAGTCCTGTCCTGCTTATGCGCAGAGAAATTTTGCTTCCTTCGGGAACCAAAACTGGTTCCTCAGTTTGTCCTAGTAGGGGAATCGAATTTTGGTTACATGGAACGAAACATACATATGTTTTGCTTCTTCGATCTGTCACTTTTAATTCGACTTGTACGGCTCCGGGCATTGTATAAATGATAAAATATAAAGCCGCGCCGAGTTGAAGTTTTAAAATGGCAACGAAGCATTGTCAGAAACACTTTTACAGTTACTCCATCACGCCTGCGTTAACCTTTGACCCAAACGCACACTATATCAAAGTTTATTATTTTAATTTTTTTTTTTAATTTTCAACAAAATTCAACAAAACCATATCATGTGACAACTCATTGGAACGAGCTCGGCGAGCTCGTTCCAATGAGGGGTCACCTGATATGGTGCTGTTGAATTTTTTTTAAAAAAATATTTTTTTCAACGGCTTAATTTGTAAATTACGAAGAGGAATGTCCCGAGTCATTAGGTAAAGGGTTAACTCTATATAAAATTGTCTGGTTCTAGATCACATGAAGACTTATTTGTTTTGGGTTTTTCGATGGATTTTGATTCTATCTGGAACTAGATTTAGCCCTAATGTCACTGCGTGTGTGCGTGAGGTTGGATATCTAAATACTTCTGAATAATATTCACAAGCTTTACACGAAGAAACTGGGAAAATTCAGGCTATCAAAGAAACAAGTGGGCTGAGAGAAAATTTACCCATCTTACTGTACCAGTTGAAGTGACTAGAATAACCATCAAAAACAGTTCTTCTTTACTGTGAAACAAATAGCAGCTACGAAAAAAAAAAACACCAACAAAGCTATCCCCAGGGGTACTCCTAGAATCAGTGACAGGGGTTGATATTATCAAATATATATTTTTTTCAGGTCAGTGTCTCGGGCATAGCACAATGCATGGTGGAATTCCTGCTTCACATAGGCGATATATATGTAATAACAAGAGCGATATTTTTTCTTGTAAATAAATATCCAGTTTTTTGTGACTGTCCGCTGTTACTGCACCCATGAAAATTTCGTTTTATGTTATGTCCTATCCTATTTTTCCTGTTGTCTCCTTCAAATGAAATTTATATAAAAAAAAGGCACCAATGAAAATAAATTATAGAACAGACGTCAAAAAAATTCTCTATTTTTTATTTTTCCAATTATAATGGCCTCTGTGATTTTTGAAAAATTATCTGAGAACTTTCCAAAACTCAACACAAGAAATGGTTGATTCAAGACACGCTGATTCGGAAATTTTCGAATTGTCGAGGTGTTCTCAAAATGCTATCGAGGGCTGTGTTTCCCCTTCGCCCTGAACTCTTCTTCTATCATCAGATCTCCTGTACAGGAGACCTGATGATAGAAGAAGTGTGTCCCAAGAGGTTCCGCTTTTGATTCCTTTTTGGAATATTCCGTTTTTTTTTTACTGACTTGGCCAAACTGACGAGTCCCCATTGAATGCAATACCTGTGTAGAGACTCGTAAAATTTACGACAACAAGCAGCAATATTTTCACTTGAAGTGTCGTGTTATTCGATAAATACTCCTCCTGATTCGATTCGACTCGGAATTTGAGATTCGCAGGACCGTAGACCGCAACGGAAATATACCATTATAGTCCCAACTTATACAAGACAAGAGGTCTGCATCCTGCATAAAAAGTGAGATTTCTTCTTTTATCCTTCAACTTATTTCCACTCTTACAGTACTCGCATTACTGAAAATAATCAAATGGCGTCAAACTGAAAAGAAGATTTATTCGATCGAATATTTGGGTAGAGGTTGTGTCAATCCAGTATTTATGACAGGCTGAACATGTTCATTTTTCAAGTTGATCTTGAAACGAAAAGTGAAGCGATTATCTTCGATTATTTTTAAAGCATTTACTCATCGTAATTTTTTTTTTTTTATTCGTAAAGTAAACTTTATTTCTCGCATTTCAACAATCATATTTTGATCCATGTTTCGAAATATGTTCTCGTTTCGCCCGAGCATATGGGCTGTTTTCTCGATGAAATTTTCCTGTCCTATCGATTTTAGTGAGAAGAAGAATAATCTACGTCCTGTTTTTTTTTTTCCTGCAAGAAATAAAACTGTCACCAATGACAGCTGCCTGATTGTGAACTGATATTGCCGTTAGAGCTTCAGTTGTATTTTGTACTGTGTCGAAACACCGTCTCACAACGACGCGCAAGGATACCGTATGTAGTCCTGCATTCTTCGATTTTGAGAGACGAGGAGTTGCTCGATAGAGAAAATCTTAAGAATGGAAACGATTATGGTGTACAGTTATTCTCTGTATTATGTTGCTGTTTTTTTTTTTCTTTTTCTTTTTTGTTTCCGTCATTCCACGTCTTGACTAACAGTGTGGAACTTTGCCAACCACAGAAGAAATAGCACGCCGCTGGCAAGGTCACCTGCCTCGACGAGACCTCATTGTTTGCGCCTGTGTAAATATAGTTCCGTGACCTGGTTTGGAATGAAAATAGCGTGTGGTAATTTCCTATTCTTCGCGGAAGAATAGAGAGTCTTTATTAAAAAAAACTACACGAGCCTCGAAAGACTGTTTGATTGATTGGAAGCCGAACTCAAATCTAATGTTATTTAACATGATCTTGTCTTTAACAATGCCACGAGGTCAGCGTTCATGAGTCTCAATTTATGTGTTAGTTTCTGAAAATAATAATATTTTTTCACCTACTGCCTCACTGCGATAATTATATTCTGCTGAATGAGATACGATTTTATGGTGAATTTATGTAGCTGTCCCAGTAAATTTGACGCCCCCCCCCCCCCATCCTCCACTCCTCGCTCTCTCAACAAATGAAAAAGCAAATTTACTCGGCACGTCTAGCTACTGTTTGCTCAAAACTGAAGAAAAATGTTATAACACAAAAAATAATTATTTTATTTTGTTCAATTTTTTTTTTTACATTTTGTTGAGGGAAAACTGTTTGTCGCGCGGGTTGATTTTGTGACAGTTTATTGGAGAGTGCCTACAGGCACTCTCCAATAAATTGCAACAAATCAATTGACGATGAACAAGCTCTCATCGCAAACAATGAATTTAGCCCCCGTTTAGTGAGGGTGATAGGAATGATTACACTTTTCTGCAGTTTTACTCGAAGGCATTTTTTGTTTGTTTATATTCTGCATCTTGGAAACCTTTTTTAACATTCCCAAGGAGGAAAATATGTGAATTTTGAAAGATGTCCAGGAAATGGAAACGAATCGGAGCACTCTTTCTTAACCCTTTACCTAACCTGAAAAGCAGACGACACTTGCAAAAAATATTCTTGAATAACTAATTTTTTTCATTTTTTGTCTCAAAAACATAGGTTATGACCCCTCGTTGGAACGAGCTCGTTCCAACGAGGGGTCATAACCTATGTTTTTGAGGCAAAAAATGAAAAAATAATGAAAATTAATTGGCGATTTTGGAGAATAACGCTGGCCGGTTTTGGCCGTTACGTTGGGTAAAGGGTTAAAAGGCGAATATATTATTTTGGTAGATCTTGCAGATCTTCGTGTGACAGCTTGCGTATCGGTTTGTTTCGGTTTTAAATCGATCATATGTGAAGAATGTTATCTTTATTGTGACCCTTCTGTTCTGCTACCGATTGTCTCAGAAACCATAAACTTTTACCATACTGCATAAAACAAAGACCGCTGGTCTGTTGTGTGCAGTTCCACAATAGTCATATTTATTTTCTCTATAGTCCCTCCAAGCTCAATAGTCCCTCCAAGCTCAACAACCAACTTGGATCCTCCGGTATTTACACCCTCATCTCACATCCCTGAAGGGAAGTGGGAGGCGTGGGTAACGACCGGGGGATCCTAGTTAGGACTAGCCACCCCCCGCCCCCAGAAAGCTTTGCAAAGATCAGTAGTGCTCTTAGAACGAATCTCCTTTCTTTACCTGAAAAAAATGTGATCCATTAACCCTTTACCTAACATGAAAAGCAGACGACACTTGCAAAAATAATTCTTGAATAACTATTTAAAAAACATAGGTCATGACCCCTCATTGGAACGAGCTCGGCGAGCTCGTTCCAATGAGGGGGTCATAACCTATGTTTTTGAGACAAAAAATGAAAAAATAATTAAAATTAATAGGCGATTTTTGAGAATAGCGCTGGCCGGTTTTGGCCGTTACATTGGGTAAAGGGTTAATACATTCATACCAGAAATCCCTAAAACAAGTTCTTATATTCTCACCCTGATATTTCTTTCGTCATTATCCTGGAGGCATCTAGTTTCTGGGTGTGTAACCCTTAAAACGCCGGGTGCTCCAATTAGCATAAAATGAAGAAAAGTTATTTTTCCCCCGAAGACACTGGACCTTCAGCTTTGGGAAAATATTTTCTTAACCCAGCACGAGGTGATATGAAGTGTACGAGGATATATTTTTTGCCGCCATTGACAGCCGAAATGTATTTTGACCCCCACCTTCCTTAATTTTTCCTGGTTATGTATTTTACATGTACGTCTCAGTCAGTGGGGAGCTAGTCTCCAGATCAAAACGCCGACAGTATGTGACAGCGTTAAGATGTTAGTGTGTGTGGGTGTTTTTAGCTTATAGGCAATAGCTGCCACGTGGAGCATCCCCTTCCCCCATTCCCCGCCCAATTAAGGTAAAAACAATCTCTGCACTCGAAGCTTGTAAATCCGTCTCTTCTGAGAGGTACCCGGAATAAACGTGGCTCCAGGCACGTATGCCACAACGCCCCCTTAAATTCTGTATTCATCATTGGTTCCCAGTTTTTCTAAATCGTTTATGGTCAGTGGCGTAGTTACGGGGGGGGGGGGGGGGGAGGGAGGCTTGTTCCCCTAAAATTTTCGCTCCCCCCCACCCTCCAAAAAAACCTATTGGCCTAATGCAACTTTCACACAACATAGAGCCTCAAAATGGTCTCCAATATAGAGCTACATACGCCACAAATGCCTCAGATTCGCTCTTACAGCACTAAATTGTGCAAAATTTTCTCGGCGGTACGGCGTGGGGGGGGGGGGGGGTATTCCTAACTATGACTCTCCAATCGTTGTCCTCCCTCCCACTTACCCCAAAGGAATTGGGAGGAGGAGGCAACGGGCGGAGGGTCCTAGCTATGAATGGGGAGGGCCCCGAAACCCCACACAACGGCCTTTCAAATATCATCTTTGCCTCTTCCCTCCCCCTCCAAAAAATCTGGCTGGGCACCCCTATTATAGAATCCTGACTACGCACCTGCAATACCCCCCCCCCCCCCCCCATTCTGTATCCATCATTGGTTCCCAGTTTTTTTTCTAAATTAATTATTTATAGCGAGTTTCCAAGAACATTCCTTATTGTGTGGCATACCATTATTCATTTTGTGGTAGAGCACTTAACTTATCTATCTTTTTAACCCTTCACCCAACGTCACGGCTAAAACCGGCCAGTGTTATTCACAAAAATCGCCAATTAATTTTCATATTTTCATAATTTTTTCATTTTTTGTCTCAAAAACATAGGTTATGACCCCTTTTTGGAACGAGCTCGTCGAGCTCGTTCCAATGAGGGGTCATAACCTATGTTTTAGTGGAAAAAAAAATTAAAAATGAGTTATTCAAGAATTTTGTGTGCAAGTGTCGTCTGCTTTTCAAATGGGTTAAAACAGATATCAACGGTCGAGGAACACCGTAAAAATAAATGTGAAATCTGAATTTCAAATCGAGGGTGAATAGTTTTTAGAGGCCTGTCGTGATAGAGAATCGATTAATATGTTTCCGCTTGGTACATAAAAATAAGATCTATTGATCGCTTGTGATGAGTATTCTATTGGGGGTGGGGCACAAACGTAGTACTTTATCCAGTGCTTGTTGGGGACAGCAGTTTTCGAATACCTTTTTAAACAAGTGTATTTTGGGGTATTTTTTTTACATTTCGTTTATAGTTTTTAACCTCTAAACCTTTGTTTATAATTTCTCATTAGAACAAGATAAAAATGCCCGCCCCGAAGAATGGTTATAAAATGTTAGAAGAACAAAAGGGAAAACAAATAATGAATCTCGATTTACAGATTTTGTGTGTGTAATCTCATTCTGTAAGATAAAGTGACATAATTGTAATTTTTCTTCGATTTGTTGAGAGCACTTGACTTAGAATTGAATTAGAGCTGGGTTTCGAAAATACTTAAATATTTGACTACTACTGTGAATTTCAATATCTTCACAGTGCACGGGATTGTTCTCTAAATAAATTGTACGCTTTAATTTATCGTGGAGTATTCTTAACCCTTTCGAATCGTAAGACCATTTTTTCGATCCAGGGCATAATTTTGTTCCATTTTTGTCTTCTTATAACAGGTCTATACACGGGACGCGGATGATAAAATAATAACTGCAGGCCTGGCTGCAGACTGCAGTTATTATTTTATCCTCCCTGTATATTGATATTGGACTGACCCATCTCCTTGTAAGTGTACACAAAGGCGATACCATTCCAGGAAACGAGGGTTCAAAGGGTAAAACCTTTACCCAACGCACACGATATCAAAATTTTAATTAGTTTCTTTCCACATTTTTAAAAAAAAAGTCAACCAAACCATATCAGGTGACCCCTCTTTGGAACGAGTTCGACAAGGTCATTTCAATGAGGGCTCACGTGATGTAGTTTTGTTACAATTGTTTCAATTTTTTCAACCTCTCAAGTTGTAAATTTCGCTACCGGATGCAGATGATTCATAGTGCAAGAGGGGAAACACTGAGAGCTGTAAACAAACATTATTTTCCATGACGTAAAATCAACGTATTTTTATTGTGATATTTAACTGGAAGATTAACAGTGAACAGAAGTATTCAAAACTATATTACAGTCTCGGTGGATTGGTTGTAATCCACGCGTGGGCACTGTTGTCCACGCATACGTTTACCAGGTAAAAAAAACATCAGCAAAATCTTAATTAATGGAGCAATCGATTGTACACGGTGCTTCATTAACCCTTTACCTACCATGAAAAGCAGATGACACTTGCAAACAAAATTCTTGAATAACTAATATTTTGTCTCAAAAACATATGTTATGAACCCCTCATTGGAACGAGCTCGACGAGCTCGTTCCAACGAGGGGTCATAACCTGTGTTTTTGGAGACAAAAAATTAAAAATAATGAAAATTAATTAGCGATTTTTGTGAGCAGCGCTGGCCGGTTTTGACCGTTACGTTGGGTAAAGGGTTAATTTAATTTTTGATGATTATTCCTATAATTAGTGTTTTGAATATTATTGCGTCCGTGGAAATATTGCCCACCCGTGACCAGTCCACGGCGACCGTACTATACTGCTACAAAAAGGCATGCGCACCTGTTTCGACCAAATAGCTAGTCCAGTATGACTTTCTCCACAAGGGAGCGCGGTGGCTCAGTGGTAGACTGTTGGACTTCTGTGCTAGAGGTCCCGAGTTCGACCCCCGTCCGGGACGACCCGCGTTGTGTCCTTGGGCAAGGCACTTTATCCCGGTTGCCTACATGGGGACACGATGACGCCGTGTACTGAGGCGTACTGCACATCGATGGTGCACATGTATTCAACCGCTGTAACCCTGCTTGAGCAGAGCTTGAACAGTTGCTCGTCGGTGCTCGGTGGTTCTCTCCGGGTACTCCGACTTCTTCCATCCGTAAAACTGTCACGGTCACGATTAGCTATTGTGCATAAGTATGTGACCTTAAACACCAATGAATAAATAAATAAATATATTTTATTCACAAGTCATTTACATTCGCAGAATGCGATCCACTTGTCCGCGCACAGCTTCTCTTCTCCTGACTGTACACTTTGCAAGTCAGAAAAGAAAGAATACTTTGAAAATAACCTCTCCACTGGGATGGGAAAATGGTATCCGTAGAAAATACATATTGCGCTCACCCACAATGCATCCAGTTCGACTAAATGGTATGTTTCGACATTGTCCAGGAAGCGCGTACCTCCCACCCCCACCCCCCCACCCCCGTGCGAGCGAAATCCAGATGGTCAAGTCGATGTGGGTAAGCCGTAATGATGGTCATTGACTTTACAGCCAAAAATTCCCAGAGTCAGTGCAAAAATGATAGACAAGTTAATGTTTAATGCTTTTCAGAAACCGTGGATGTGTCACGTCGAATATACAGTACGTGGGGAGTGTATTATCACTAAATCACACGTAGAGTGGAGACTCCACCCAAGCAATAATTCCAAATTTGTTGCAAAGCATAACCAGCACAAGCAAAGTTTCAGCCAATGGACCTCCGGGTTCAACCCGGAGGTCCATTGACTGAAACATTGCTTGTGTTTTTTGTCGATATGTACAAAATTTGAAAGTTATAGCTTGGGTGATAACTCCACTCTGCGGGTGATTTAGTTACAATCCACTCTCCACGTACTGTACAAGTATATACATGAGACGAGTGATACGTTTAAATAACGCACCGGAATCCATTAAGTGACGAAAGATGGGCTCGAATTCTAAAACCAATTGGAATGATGTAATATAGATAGATAGATAGTTTATTGTAAAAACACCAAAAAACAAGGCAGATTGCATGTTACACAACTAACAGTACAGAACAATATAACGTTAAGTCTTGAAGGTATTGAATTAATAATAATTGGTTATTTGCATGTTATGTGGAGGGTTTATACAATGTGTCACTCCATTAAGTAGCCATAGCATTTCTTTTGCTCTTGAAGAATTGAAGGATCATTTTACAGATGATATTACATGATGGTGGCATTTATTTTTTCATAAGAAAGGTGAATTTCTCCGAACAGTCTATGTTGACGAAGTGCGGGTATTCTCTACTTATTTTGCCAAATGAATCAGTTCGGAGCCCTTCATATTCCTTACACTCCATGACAAAGTGATATTCTGTTTCAATTTCGCCTACATTACATAAACGGCATAGCCTTTCTTTTACAGGCAATGGTGGTTGACTGTGCCTCCCCTTTTCAATCATCAGACAGTGGTTGCTTATGCGCAGTCGCGTGAACAATTTCTTCACTTCAACAGATGTGTACAGCAAATAATTTTCCAAGTTGAACGTTTCTTTAAACTTTCTATTATAGGTCCGTAATTTGTTTTGTCCAACTTTTTTCTCTCATTAAATATATCCGTAATGAAGGTATTAACATGTTTACTTTTAAAGCTTCTGTGGATTTTGCTCGAATTAAAAAAAAACTTTGACTTGGTTCTTGTCCCGGGGGGGGAGGGGGGGGGGTATGAGCGTTGCAATCAGCTGCAGTATCATGATACTTTGCTTTTCATTAAATAGTTATCTATACACCAGCTGAAATTATTGTAACAGTTTTTAAATTTGAAGAAGTATTGTGTAAAAATATGCAGAATAACATTAAAACTTACGCCCCTATATATACACCCATAAACTGCCACTTTTATTTTTGCTATTAAAAGGTTGACTCACCTGTATTATTACTTCATATCGCTGCTGGTTGTCTGCATTTGTCTTCACAATGTTTTACATCATTGTTGGCTGCATGTACAGGCAGCCACCAATAATGTAGAAAAACTGTTAAGTCATCTGCAGTTCCAACATGTATACATACGGTAGTTATTTATGTTAAGTCATTTGGTGATTCAAAGGTTAAAACCATCTTGTTCAATACTTTTCGGTGCAAATGGAAATGAGCTGCAGTTCTCTTGAAATAAGCTGAATGATAGCCGCCACAAGCTTTTTTCATATTTCTTTCATTCACAGAACCTGTGTCGCACATACTTTCTTGTAATTTATTTATTTATTGGTGTTTAAGGTCACATACTTATGCACAATGGCTAATCGTGACCGTGACAGTTTTACGGGTGGAGGAAGCCGGAGTACCCGGAGAGAACCACCGAGCAACGACGAGCAGCTGCCAGCTCTCCAACATCGTAACTCTGAACTCTGCACCGCAGCACAGGCAGGGTTAGATTGGTTGAAGACATGAGCACCATCGACGTGCAGTTCGCCTCAGTACACGGCGTCATCGTGCCCCCATGTAGGCAATCGGGGTGAAGTATCGTGCCCAAGGACACAACGCGGTTGCCGCAGGTGGGATTCGAACCGAGGACCTCTCGGCTTGCAGCCTGCACCTCTACCAACTGAGCCACCGCGCCCCCACTTTCTTGTAAAGTTCTCTCCGAAAGATTCCAGACATTAATCGGAAGGCACGTCACAGAAACGTACAGTTGTTCCTTTCTCTCCGCGGGAATCCCGGGTAGTGAAGCAATACTTGTTTACTGTGGTAAACAGTCTCGGTTTTACTGGTTAACCCTTCACCCAGCGTAACGATCAGCGCTCTTCTCAAAAATCGACAATTAATTTTCATTTTTTTTTGTCTCAAAAACATAGGTTATGACCCCTCGTTGGAACGAGCTCGTTGAGCTCGTTCCATCGAGGGGTCATAACCTATGTTTTTGATACAAAAAATGAAAAAAATTATTTATTCAAGATTTTTTTTTTTTTTTTTTTGCAAGTGTCGTCTGCTTTTCATGTTAGGTAAAGGGTTAATTAGGCTCCGGTCACCAATATCTGGGGGTGGATGTCCTCTAAAATGGACAATATGGGTATAAACTATTGGCTGGACTTGACTTTATGTCCGTGTTGCTGCCACAAGTAGTCTTTGTACAGACATGTTCGACCTTAAACACAAATAAATAAACAGTTGTTCCTTTCATAAGTCCAATAATTTCTAGAACAAAATTCTCATGTTATGTTTTGCATGTCATTCATGTAATAATCCCCTTGCCAATAAATAATATTAATAAATATTGATAATTCCCATTTATTTATAGACTTGAAGTGAACTGTTTGTCTGATTTTTAATTATTTAATGAGTGCGAGCAATTTCAGACGAATGTCTGAAACATGGGCGCACTTTTTTTGTACATGCGATTTATTGTGTGCCTGCTGAATATTTTTTTTATAATTTTTCGGGTGTTTTCCCATTTACGTCAAAAACTGGGACTGTCAGTGGAGGAAAAATAGAAAAGACAAATTTTCTTTTGTTATTCTATAATTCATTTGATTTGGGCGCCGCACCTATCCGGCCCACTGAACGAATGCCCGATTCAAAGAATTTACGATTTTCTACTTTTTAACCCTTTACCTAACACGAAAGGCGGACGACACTTGCAAACAAAGTTCTTGAATAACTATTTTTTATTCAAAAAAAAAAATGAAAAAGGGTTGGTAATTTTCTGAATAGGGCTGCCCGGTTTTGACCGTTACGTTGGGTAAAGGGTTAATGTTCCACATTGTTTTCACATAAAAATTTAACCCTTTACCTAACATGAAAAGCAGACGACACTTGAAAAAAAAATTCTTGAATAACTTATTTTTTTCATTTTTTGTCTCAAAAACATAGATTATGACCCCTCATTGGAACGAGCTCGACGAGCTCGTTCCAATGAGGGGTCATAATCTATGTTTTTGAGACAAAAAATGAAAAAAATAATGAAAATTAATTGGCGATTTTTGAGAATAGCGCTGGCCGGTTTTGGCCGTTACGTTGGGTAAAGGGTTAATGCATTTTCTTGTAAGGCTCTTTCTAAGAGGTTGGCAAAAGAAATGTAGGACATGGGGGGGGGGGGGATATAATTTTCTGCGGCACAGCAAATTGATGCAATTAGTCGGTGGCGTAGAAAGGCACAATGAAGGGGGATACAGGATATTTCTCTTTTCCCTCACTTCATTTACCTCATCCTGGGTTAAGAGAGAGAGAGAGAGTATCTTCCCTCTGTGAAGGATCAGGGTCTCCCCCAAGGAAATTTTAACTTGTAATGTCATTTGGGTAACTCTGTGTACTTTTCTAAGGCTCAAGTACATAGGCGTATATTGAACAAAAAAGAAGTATCTGGACGAGAGTACCGGGGAGAGGGGTCCGGGGATTTCGGGGATAAGTAGCATACAGGGTAAACTTTTTCCAGAAAAAAAATATGCTGTCGACCCGACCTCCTCCTCCCCTCACCGCATCCCTGCTGCTGCTGCAGAATTGTACGGCCGCCGTGGACGGACCACTTTCCACGAGAGGGCAATATTTCCACGGACGCTATAATATTAGATTCCAAACAGTAATTATAAGAATAATCTTTAAAAAATTAATTAATGAAGCACCGGGTAAAACCCGGTGCTTCACTAATTAAAATTTTACTGATGGTAATTTTTATTACCCGGTAGTATGAGTGGACATCATTGCCCACACGTGGATTATATGACCAGTCCACGGCGGCTGTACGAATTTTATTTATCATACCATGTTGATCTCTTAGTATTTGGGAAAATATGCGTATCGAGGAACTTCTGTCCCTTTTGGGTATGTCGCTTGAATGTTTTTTTCTGGTCAACCTGATCAACTGTTGCGAAACTTTTGGAAGAAATCTTAAGAAATGATAGATAGATAGAGTCTCTTTTTAACATGTGACAAGGTACAATATATTTGTTTCAATTGTTAGTATATGTTTTACCAATTCCACCGAAATCACTAAAACCTTCGTATACTTATCTGAAGACAGGGTGAAGGAAAACATAAATATATCATTTTACTGTTCTACCAGTACCCCGTTTGTGGCCCACAATGTAGGGTTATGACAAAATCTCTCGTAGATTTTCTGCTGTGTACATTTTTTTGTCAGCATGAACCAAACAATTTGTCTAAAAATCGAACCACTGTGTGAACTGGAAATACTTTAGCACTGAAAAATGGATAACAATAATAAGAATATTACAGTACGTCGAGAGTGGATTGTAACTAAATCACCCGCGGAGTGGAGTTTTCACCCAAACTATACTTTCAAATTCTGTATATATCGACAAAAAACACGATCAATGTTTCAACCAATGGACCTCCGAGTTTAACCCGGAGGTCCATTGGCTGAAACTTTGCTTGTGCTTGTTAACCTTTGCAACAAATTTGCTATTATTGCTTGGGTGAAATCTCCACTCTGTGGGTGATTTAGTGATAATACACTCTCCACGTACTGTAAATGAACCATACCCCTTGAAAATATAACAGAAAGTTACAGAGCTATTTTCCTCTTTAATTATGCATAGAAATTAAGTGATAACACCATTAAGTCGTAATCATTACAACACAAAAATACGTGATATGAAAGAAAAGGTATTTACCTTTAAGCAAGCAAAGCGCACCCATGCAATTTACAGTTTTTTCAGTTGAAAAAAAAAAAAAATTCAGAAAATTTCAACATAACCTTATCAAATGATCCCTCACTGGAACGAGCTCGTCGTGGTCGTTCCTATGGGGGTTCACATGATATGGTCATGTTATTTTTATTGGAAAAATTTGAGAAAAAAATTAAAATAACAAATTTTGATGTTGCGTGCGTTGGGTATAGGGTTAACCGTAGTATACAGGAAATATATTATAGTGCATATGACATCGTGGGAAATCTAAAAATATCCAGGTTGTAAATTAGAAAAGAATTATGTCGAGTTATAAGTACAAACTGAATGAGAACTTATCAAAGTTTTCCACAGTAATCAGATAATGTCAACTAATCTGTTTATTGACAGAACTAAGAATAGTACAGTTTCAATAGAAATATGTTGTTAATCACCAGCTTAAGTTTTACTGTTATATTTGTGTATATATTTACTGCTATTGCCAAGCTGAAATCCCTTTATCTTTTTTTTTAAAAGCTCGTTCTTTCTAAGAGGGTGAGGAAGACAGACATCGTAAATCGGTGTGAAAACTAACAATTTAGGACTTGAAGATGAGATCATGAGAGAGAGAGAGAGAGAGAGAGAGAGAGAGAGAGAGAGGGAGAGAGAGAGAAGAGAGAGAGAGAGAGAGAGAGGGGGGATCATAATGAATTGAATGGAATGTTCGTACTTTTCCGTTTCGGAGGGGGATACTTATAAGATTAAAACTATATTTTATAAATTAAATTAAAGGTCTCCCCGCGGGAACCCCGAGAAGTGAAGCAGTGCCTGTTCACTGCTGTAAACAGGCTCTGTTTTACTGGTAAAATAGGACCCAGTCACCAATGCTTGGGAGGTGCAAACCCTCTCTAAAATGGGCAACATGTCTTATGAACGCACACCCCTGGTCTTGAGTTGATACTCATGTTGTGGTCATGCTTAGCTATTGTGCAAAAATATGTGACCTTAAACAAAAATAAATAAATAATTAAAGGTCTTTTTTAGTCAAGTGGAAAGCTGTTCCCATCAACTGTGCGGATATTTTGGAGGACTTACTGAGGCTGTTGATTTTTTTCATGGCGCCACTTGATTCAGAGTCCAAATAGTATTAAAAACTGTGCGAGTCTTTAAATTAAATTTTTAAATCCCAAAATATGACACGTTTCTAAATAAAAACTTGAAAATGTGGTACCTAGTGCCCATCGTTTTAAACAGTTAATATCACTCACAAACTTGACCTGCGAATGTTGGATACATAGAATAAATAGATACTGGGGCCGGTAATCAGATTTAAACTACTAGTAGGATAAGGGTTTTAACCACTCGGCTTGCCGAGTGGTTAAAACCCCTATTCTACGAGTGGTTTAAATCTGATTACCGGCTCCAGTATCTATTTGTTTTATTTATACCATGCTCTTAATACATAATCGACTTTGCCACTTAAAATGGAGAAAAAAAACGACACTTTCTATCTCAAACACACGGGTTTGTTTTGTTTACATCTGCGCCGGTGGGCAGTACAACCGGCCTACGTAAATGCTTGATTGACAGCTAGACACATCGTCAAAGTTGATTGAATTTACCTTGCTTTTTTAGTCAAATTATTATCAACAATTCTTAAATTTTATTTTAAATATTTAATTGTAGGTATTTTTTTAACTTAATAAGCCATTGCACGCAGTCAATAGTACCGCAAAACGTCGTATGTTTCAATGAAACATTGCGAAGTGTGAATGTATCGAAGTTGGCAAATTGCGTCATGTCAAAGGTCAAGATGAATGAACTTCCGACTATAGGTGTAAATTTTTTTAGACGCAGTTGAAGCTTTTACACCGGTAGTGGGGTTAAGAGCTAAAATTTAACATACAGGCTTTTGACAGGTAGTGAGATAGGCGGGCATGGTATATATATGTGTAAATCTATCCAATCTCCATAAAATTCTGTATAAATTTATCTTATAAAATATAACGTAAGCGTTATTTATAACTAAGATGTATTTTTCACATCGCCGAGTTTTCGTCTTTTTTTTTTATTTACAGTCTCTCCTTCCAAATATCACAATTCCCTAAACGGTATTCATATTTTTTAATTTATACCACTTGTAAACTACAATAACTGGCCGTTTTGAAGAACTTTTTTTCAGTTTTTCTGCCTAAGGTTTTGTTTTGTTTTTATTTCTTTTCTGAAAATGTTTGTTTGGAACATTAAAAATTGGACAGATCGGTTGTATTGCTATAAATTTCTGGGTGTTTTTTTTTTCACTATCGTATCTGTATTGAAAGGAAAGCAGATTTTTTATGAATTTTCTGACCTTTTCTCTGTATATTTCCCATTTTTTTAGGAGTTGTGTATCGAGTTTATCGTCGATGGAGAGTGATTTTATATGCGTTTTCACACTCAGTAAACCTATGCATGTTAAATTATTGTCATCACTCAGTCGCAGATAATGTTGTTTTTTTATCGCCATCTCTCAATCTGTCGGTTATTAAATGTTCATTTAGATTTTTTTTTTACTGTAAGCTTGAACGAAGCATTTAGGATCCTGCCAAAATTCGGGATTCGATTCAATTTCCTCTATTAAGTAGATATTCGGTTCGATCCGAAATCGGCTGCGCGATTCGTTTCTCCTGAAATCTTTTTTCAAAAGAATGTAGCTTGGTGTCAGTCATCTTCGTCATCTCACAAAGCTTATAGTTCAGATAGAAATCGTACATAAATAATGTTGAAATAAAAGACTGAGTGTAACTTCCTCTACATTAACATAAATAATATCTTTACTAATTCCACTGGCCATGCTAATTCCATGCAACATCACCAGTCCATACCACCTACCACTGTTAAATGTAAATTTAAAGTTCGAAGCAATGTCGACGATGAACTATAATTCTTACAGGGTAATATTCCAACTACATCATCAAGGCATGCCTTCAAAGAAGGCATGCCTTGATGATGTAGTTGGATTATTTTATCAGTTGGGACTTGACCCAACACAGTCGGAACGAATCAGGTTTATAGCACCCCAACCCTCATCAGTCATCTTCTAGACTGCACTTCCGAACTGGAATGAAAAACGTTAACAGTACTCGCACGCCAACCCTCCCCACCCCCTTTGTCCATTTGAACATCTCCCTCCTATACTAGCGTTAGGCTGCGATCTCCAAGTGAGTCAGTTTCCCGACTGTTGTCGATCAATGTTGATATCTTGTGCATTCAAGTTGGCCCTTTTCAAATGTCATTCTTCTCCTTCACTCGTCCTACTTTCTTCATTTTTTTCCGTGTTTAAACAATATCCAACCAACCCAACCGTTCTATCTGTCTAACTGAAATTGTGTAATTTCACAGACTTGGGAGACGGTTCACAAAAGCATTCAGCTTTCTTCCGAATCCCCTACTTCCACAAGTTAGTTTAATATGATAGGTGTTAATTGTATTCGCTGAAATTTATGTACAAAACATTCAATCCGTTTACACTTGTTTGCATGTATACAATTAACTTATATTTTTTTCAGTAAATACTGTTTAAACTAAGACTCCACTGATTCTATTCGATTTGGAATAATAGACATGATTCGATTCGAATCGAAAATGTGTGATTCGCAGGGTCCTAGGAGCATTGCAGGTCATGTTTCTTCGGTTATCATACCCGCGGTAGGTACAAGCCACGTGAATTGCTTATCTTTGTTGACATGTATGAAGTCAACAAACATGATTTTATTTATTCATTTATTCTAAATTAATTTTTTTGTCGTAGTTATTGAAAATAAAGGAATTCTTAGCGCATATAAGATGGCGATCATTTGCGATCACAATTTATTGGAAAATGCTTATATACCGCAATAAAATAGATTTTTTAATAAGAGATGTATTTTGATTGAACGTAAGTCTATTATCACTTTTAACTTACGGGCTTCCTGAACTGAAGTAATGAGGTAAAATCTAGGTGTTTTCATCGTCGGTCGTTTTGTTAAATAATAATAATTATAATAATAATAATAATAATAATAATAATAATAATAATAATTTATCCTTTATTGCACAACTGTTAATACATAAATCAGTTTGCCATGAACATTAATATCACACACTGGATGAAAATTCGTATAAATCCATCCAAACCCTAGAAAGTTGAGCACAAAATCAAATAGCACAGATTACAGTTGTAATCGAAATAAATTTATTTTGCCGATTTAAAAAATATATTCTTCTAATTATTCTCCTCATTTCAAATCATTCTTGATATATCTCAATGAAAAATATTTAAAGTAAAATTCATTAGGCTCCACAAAGTAGATCTTCTGTTTCTCAGACCATTTTTGTAAAAGTTCATGCGAGTGGGCATTTTCTTTTTTTATTTTTCTAATTATTTCTTTGCTATCAAATGTTTGTTTTATGTTTAGGCCGCATAATCAAACGAATAGCCTGGGTGGTGATGTATTACGTCCCTTGGGTGAAAGAAGGCTTTGCAATGCTAACGCATTGCAAAGCTTTCTTGCACTTAAGGGACAAATTTATCAATTTTATTAACTTCGGTAAAATATTTAAAATTTTTAATGTTTGCATTGGTTATAAAAAGAGAGCATGTGGCAGCCAAAGGGACCATGCGGGAGGGCCCGAGAAACAGATTTTTAACCTTTTAGGCCTGATTCAGCGATCATTTACAAACTCTTGTACAATTTCAGTTGAATAATCCCTTGCTGAAAAAATAAAAATGAATAAATAACACAAACAGATAAAACATTAAATATTTTTTCATGAACGATAAAATTAAATTATACAAAAAATACAAGAAAATAAATGAAAACTGAATTACGTATGAAATGAAGAAACTATAACGTGTAAGAGTTCAACAGCTATATCTTTTGAATTTGAAGATAATTAAATCACGATTTGTGTGGGGTTTTAACACCAATAAATCAATAAATATTCCTAGTTTACGGGTGTTTCTGACGGAAAAGGGTTGTTGCACTTAAATTAATACCGATTTGAGTTAAGTCTGCAAAACGTTTTTGAAACAGAAACTACTGACCTAAAAAGTAAGGAAATATACACAGGAGCGTCGCGAAGATGACCAATTGGGCGTGGGTGGGGTGGGGTGTAAACCTGATTTGTCCCGACTGATAAAATATTCCAGCTACGTCATCTAGGCATGCCTTCGTCGAAGGCATGCCTTGATGATGTAGTTGTAATATTAGTATGTCGGAATTGTAGATACAAAATCAAGACTTCTTGAAAAAAAAATTCGGAATAAATAAAATAAAACTAGTCATGACGCAGCTTCTTATTTAGTAAACACGTACCGTATCGGTACTGAAAATTGAGTGTACTAGAGCCCTATAGCCCGAATTGGGTACAACAGATTGTGAGTATGACGTAAGTAAATATAGTCTTGAAAGAACACGGGTTACTCGCAACAGCAAATCAATATCTGATACTCCAGTAAATGTCATTAAAAGTATAAAGAGTAAAATTAAGGTGCATATTGAAAACAATAAGAAAAAAGTGCTTTATGAAGCCTGCACCAGAGGTATTGTTTCAGACAGAGCATGACACGTACTTTTTTCATCATTAACTGATTTACGGAGCTTGAAGTGTTGATTATTACCGGTGTAAAAGGAATGGAAGTCCGTAGGAACGTTAGTCCCTCTGGACTATTATTCCGCGGAATTATAGTCCTAGGTCTAACATTTCTAGGAATAGTAGTCCGCCGGACTACTATTCCTAGAAATTTTAGACCTAGGACTATAATTCCGCGGAATAATAGTCCAGAGGGACTAATTTTCCTACTGACTTCCATTCCTGTCACACCGGCCTTAACCGTGATTGTAACTAACTTATTGGGGGACATCACCGTGATTCCGACAAACTGATTTATGGACCTTACTGTCATGTTAACCAACTGATCTGGGAACCTTTCAGTGATTGCAACTAACTGATTTAGTGATCTTATTGTGATTATAACTAACATATTTGGGAATTCTACCGTTATTATAACTAAATGATTAAGGTACCCTATGGTGATTATAACCAACTGATTTGAGGACCTTGCCGTGATTATGACTAACTGATTTGAGGACCCTAGCGTGATTATAACTAACTGATTTAGGGACCTTAGCGTGATTATTAATTGGTAGAGTGCTAAATTATTTTTGGTTCCTAAAATTTCTTTGTGCATCTTTGCCTTGTTACAATTCATGGGAGAATGCCAGTAGGCACTCTCCCATGAATTGTAACAAGGCAAATCCTAACAGATAAAATAATATCACTTCAAAGATAATACGAAGCACATCCACAAAATATGAAGCCTTTAAATTGCTGTACCGGCGTAAAGAATAAAGCCCAAGCATGGGCTTTCAATACTCTACCAGTTAATGACTAATTAAGAACTTTACCGCGATTAATGTAATTAGCAAAGTATAAAAGGGCATCTAAATCGAACTATGGGTAACACATGCTGCCTTTAAACCCGAGATTCAGAATGAAGTCTTTTCTGACTTTTCTGAACTTGTTTGCGACTTTTCCCCTCGCGTTCAGCAAAACGATATCATGTGGCCCGTCGACATGCTCGTCTCAATGAATGAAGAGGTTACATCATATGGGTTTGTAGAAATTCTTGAATTTTTTTTCGACTTAACAATTTATAGATTACGCTGGCTCATGCGATCGATTCGCTCGGTAAAGGGTTAACTTACCACTGAACCTCCCAAAGATTTTAAAATTCTAGTTTCGAAAGGTTATTCCACTGTAATAGGGCGAGCTGGGCATTTTAATCGCGTTCTGTTACAGACATATTGGCTATTTTGTCCCCTCTACCAGTCTGGATTTTTTTCTTTTACGTCGTTTGTCTCCACAGACCAAGAGCACTGAGAGAGAGAGAGAGAGAGAGAGAGAGAGAGAGAGAGAGAGACAGACAGACAGACAGACAGACAGACAGACAGACAGACAGACAGACAGACAGACAGACAGACAGACAGACAGACAGACAGACAGACAGACAGACAGAGCTAGCGATGTCCCCTCCCCATAATGGGGTTCTGGCTCCTCTGAACGGTGATGTAACCCAACATAATCATGCATATCAAAAATCACATAATGACAAATTTGTATGATTTCTGAAAAAATAGTTAATATGTTCATTGCTTGAAGAAAATTATTTTTTTTTTTTACAGATTTTCACTAATAAAAATGTCAAAAGTTATCAAAAAGTTTTGGAATTATCACGAATATCAATTTAATGTGAAGGATTTTTTCACCCCGTTTCCAATTGTTTTGAACTTCCCATCCTAATAGGTAAAGCGTTTTTTGAAACCAAATCCACTGTGTTTGATTAATTTCGGCTGTACAAATTGAAATGGCCAAAAACAGATCAACACAGTAACACTAGCTATATGCTACTCAACAATGGCTCGATCAGTTCAATTGTGATGGAGTATGTTTTACTATAAATAAAATGCTATGCTTTTTGCAACTTTGTCGTAAAAAAAAAAGTTGAATAATAACTGTTTTTCTTTAAAGACATTGGCATGGCGGGGGGTTCGAACCCACGCCGAGAGAGTTTCCTTCGTAACCAACCGCCTAGCGAAACTACACTGAACCACGCACCCCACTCGGCCACCTGTAGGGGTCTGTCGGTGGCCGAGTGGTGTGCGGGGTTCAGTACAGTTTCACTAGTGAGTCGGTGGCCGAGTGGTGTGCGTGGTTCAGTGTAGTTTCGCTAGGCGGTTGGTGCCGAAGGAAACTCTCTCGGCGTGGGTTCGAACCCCCGACATGCCAATGTAAACAAAACCAGCGTCCTTTCTTAATTCTACGGCATCCGAGAAATTTGAAAAAGACAAGTGTCGCTGATTTCTTCTGAGGTGCAGTTCGTAGAATTAAGTACTTAGATGCAACTATCTGATGAATAATTTCTTTAAAGAGTTTGCATTATAAAAAGTAAATTTTCTACACATCTTCTTTCTACGTTCATCTTTTCAAACCGCACTCGAACTGTTGCGTTGCCATTTGGGTAGCTGCGTTGCCACTGGGGGTAGGGGGATAGGGGGGTCTGTCTCTCCCCTTACTTTTCTAGAAAATTTACAACCGTATCCACATTCATACATGAAATCCCTAAAACTGGTCAATTCATGTACTTTCACTCTGACATTTCGTCCAGTTGACATGAAAAGTTAATTGTGATCTCCATGGGAGCCTGTACTGTGACCTATGGGGGATGCACGCCTTTAAGTCAATACGAGGTGAAATGAAGGGATGGAATGATATACTTACTTTTGTGCCCCCACCCGACCCCATGCACACTTCATTTACCTGGTATCTGATGATTATAAAATGCTTTTTTGAAATAGACATGAAAATTTCGACTGTTCCGAACAAGGCAACGCAAATGGGGACATTTTATAGAATTCAGTCAGATTCAGTCGGAATAATTATTATACAGAGCGTGGAGGGTGCATTATCACTAAATCACCCACAGAGTGGAGATTCCACCCGTGCTATAATTGCAAATTTGTTGCAAAGCTTAAATATCACAAGCAAAGTTCCAGCCAATGGACCTCCGGGTTAAACCCGGAGGTCCATTGACTGAAACATTGCTTGTGTTTTTGTCCATATGCACAGAACTTGAAAGCGATGCATTGGGTGATAACTCCACTCCACGGGTGATTTAGTTACAATCCACTCTCCACGCACTGTAGATGTGTTCCGGATATGTCATTTTTTCTCTTTTTTTATTTCAGATGCACCGGACAACGAGGATAAAAATGACGGAGTTGAATCCGCATCTGATTTGTGTTCTGTGTGGTGGATACTTCATTGACGCCACGACCATAGTCGAGTGTCTCCATTCTTGTAAGTTTCATATTCTACAATTTGAAGTAGACATAGTTAGATTGGTATACCCGGCGCAGTGGTGGCGCCAATGGGGGTTCAGGGGCTAGAGCCCCCCCCCCCCCCCCCCCGTCGGAGAGGTCCAGCCCCCCCCCCCCCCCCCCCCGTCGGAGATTTTTTTAGTCAGTCCGTCGGAGAGTCTCGTAAACCCGACTTCGAGAAATTTCCGACAATCGAATGTAGATATCTCGTCTTGTCTGTCTCGAACCCGTGCAGCACTGGAACTTTGATAGAGAATAGTGATTCTCACGAAATTCCTTAATGTCGTTCGTCAAACTGGCTTTATAGATGAAATATTTCCCGACCCTATTATAATATGTTTACTTTAACCCTTTACCTAAGGTAGCGGCCAAAACCGGCCAGCGCTATTCTCAAAAATCGCCAATTAATTTTCATTATTTTTTTCATTTTTTGTCTCAAAAACATAGGTTATGACCCCTCGTTGGAACGAGCTCGTCGAGCTCGTTCCAACGAGGGGTCATAACCTATGTTTTTGAGACAAAAAATGAAAAAAATTTGTTATTCAAGAATTATTTTTGCAAGTGTCTGCTTTTCAGGTTACATGTAGGTAAATGGTTAAATAATCAACAAACATACTCAATTTGCTTCTATTTTGGTTCTTCAGTTTACCAGTTTTCACTCATTTTCCTTCGTTTGGGAGGTCAAATGTTATAGCCCCCCTGTCGGAGAGGTCAACCCCCCTGTTGAGAAAACCCTGGCACCACCCCTGACCCGGCGGCCAGCCGTGGGTTGGAAATCCACTTATATATCTACTCAGCATAGCTCCAGTAACCATAAGATTGCGTCAAATTATTTGAATGAAATCCAGCGTTATACCATGGTTTTTCTCATCACATGGAACCCGGCTCTTCCGTGGCCTACATTTTGAAACAATTGCCGCACATTACAACGTCCAATTATCAGTAAACTGAAATTCTGAAATGTAAAAATACGGGTACCAAAGTAATTATCAAGAGAAATTTAGCTAACTTACTTAGTCTGCGATCTGATGGGGGTTTCTTGGTGTTCAAAAGGTGGGTCGATCAGAATTATGGACGAGGAAGCGGAGAGAACCAGTATGTATGGTATACAATGTTAAACCATTGCCGATTGATTTGGTGTTCCCCGCATGTTGTAGGTTGAACATTAGACATTAGCCAGTCGTGAAATAAAGGTGGACTGGGTTGTGTGATCCGAGTTCTTCATTTCTTCATTGGCATACAGAGTTGCAGACTTTCAACTCATTGTCGTCCGTGCAACTGGTTCAGATGGTTGCACGTGGTCGACGAGTTGACACATTCTTTTCATTTTCATAGTATTAACTGCATGGTTTGAGTTTTTTATAAAGAAAATTTAGGAAATGGGGAAGTTACTGGGCCACTCTGGTCCTCCAAACGACGTCATTACGTATGACCACAATTCTTTCGTTCCAAAATATTCTCGCAATTTTATTTAGACTTCTTAAATTTTTTGAAAAGGGAAGCCAAGTTATAAGGCCTCAGGGGACCGGCACAGGAGCTATAGCTGTATCCATGGGGTACGGTATTATCCACGATAACACATTGTCATCCACTACCAAAGAGTGGATGTCCACGCATGGTCGCGGATAATAACGTATCTATGATGTAGATTCTTCTTCCAGAAAATGGGAGGTTTGGGCGGGCATCGAGTACGCCCACATCCCAGTCAGACCAGCCATGCGAACGTTGTAACGACCGAAAACAATAACGAAAAGTCGATAACATGTATCTAACTCTTTGTATAACACAACTCCGGGCAGTTCTTCCAATACAGATGTTGGATAACTGATTTTTTTTTATCATTTTCGCGCTCAAAACATGGCTTAGCCTTATGCTTTGGTTTGGGATCCTTGAGACAAGCCGCTCCTGCACATTTTATAAAAAAGTTGTCGCGCATTTTTTCCTAGAGTTACAGCCCTTACCTTGCTTACGCGTCATCGATCCAGCACTACAGTGGGGGTATAATTGCGTTCAGCAATAGCTCTTGTTCTGAAGAGCGTTGGACGCATATAGCAGTTATGTTAGGAAAAGGGTTAAGGGTTTCAAACTAACGTATATCTGGTTTTCAAAAGAGACAAACTGTTCTCATCTCAATTAACCCAACATACACGATATCAAACTTTAATATTTTAAATGTACTTTTTCCTCATTTTCAAAACAAATGAACAGAACCATATCACGTGAAACCTCATTGGAACGGGCTCGTCCCAATGAGGGGTCACATGATATTCTAATATTAATTTTTTGAAAAATATATTTTTTTTAACTGCTCAATTAGGAAATTACGGGGGGCGAGTGTGACTGGTTCGTAAGGTAGAGGGTTAACCCCTATTCTCAACAAGCATATTGTTTTCGTATACACGCGTATTTTGATGTATTCTTTGGTGTTGGAATATATATGTGAATAAGTGAGGTACATATTAATCAGTAATATTTATGTTATTCGCCGTAAGTGTTTCAACATAGTTTCTTCTGTTTTCAGTTTGCAAGACTTGTATCGTTCGCTATTTAGAGGCGAACAAATATTGTCCTGTGTGTGAAACGATGGTACACAAAACTAAACCACTGAAAAATATCAAGTAAGTAAAAAAAAATATTTTACAATCAACATGTATTTTGTCTGTATTAATTCCGCAGATGTCGTGTATCCGACCCCCTGATACAGATGTTTGTATCAGGGGGTCGGATACAAGCACTTTCCTTTCGCGTGAGTTCCGTTTTTTTTCTTTTTGTTCATCCGTACGAAATAGTTCGTTATATATATTCGTCTACATTCTTGACTTATCCCCAATATATTGTAAGATAAAATGATTATTACCATTATGTGGATGTACAAAATATGTATCCGAGTCGAGCTCCGGGTTCTAATGGCAGATCACGACGAGTCGAAGACGAGTCGTGATCTACCCTTAGAACCCGGAGCTCGACTCGGATACATATTTTTTACATCCACATAATGGTAATAATCTCTATTTATCTTACAATCAACATGTATTTTGTCTGTATTAACTCTGCAACTGTCGTGTATCCGACCCCCTGATACAGATGTTTGTATCAGGGGGTCGGATACAAGCACGTTCCTTTCGCGTGAGTTCCATTTTTTTCTTTTTGTTCATCCGTACGAATAAATAGTTCGTTGTATATTCGTGTACATTCTTGACTTATCCCCAATATATTGTAAGATAAAATGATTATTACCATTATGTGGATGTACAAAATATGTATCCGAGTCTCGCTCCGGGTTCTAAGGGTAGATCACGACTCGTCTTCGACTCGTCGCGATCTGTCCTTAGAACCCGGAGCTCGACTCGGATACATATTTTGTACATCCACATAATGGTAATAATCTCTATGTATCACCAAAAAACGAAACTAAATGGACGAGAACGAATTTTCTTTAACCCTTCGAACCCTGGTGGTATCTTCCATATTAGTCGAATGTCAGCAACTGGAAGAGTCCATGTTCATTATTTAGGAGTAGACCAATTAATATTTTCAACGTGCAGCCTTGTGGCTACACGTTGAAAATATTGATTTATCTACCATATACAAGCAATTAGCATCCATCCTATTTAATGAAATTATGACGTATCATATTCCTGGCCGGAAAAGCGGCCGACGGGGTTCAAAGGGATTTAATAACAACCCTTCAAATTGTTATGCAAAACAGACTGTAAAGTTTGTCTGATAATCTGCAAGATAGAACCATGCGAATCTCGGATTCCGGGTGGAATCATGTATAGAAGCAGGCAAGTTTCGAATCAAATCGAATATAATCTCACCTCAATTCAAGTTGTAGTCCAAATTTGGCATATATAGGTCGTGATGTAATATTCGACTCATTTCCTTCGAAGGGTCCAACATTCTCGATAGAAATGCAAGACGGGAATTGCCTCTCAAGACTCACATTATTTAGAACAGTAAGCTAGTCTCCACGCTGTGTGATCGAAAGAGGTGTAATTATAAACCTCAAATTTTATACCAGACATTATCTTTTTAATTATTATGCCCCCGACTTGGTCGGAGGGGGTATCTAGTGGAGAGCTGCGTACGTTCGTACGTTCGTGCGTAACGCAAATGTGTCCGTCCAGCATATTTGCTGCTCTAGCACGGTCATTATTTGTCGGATTCAAATAATTTTTGCCATGCTTGTCCGTCAACATGGGGCAACGGATCCTACAGCAGAATTAACATCTTCGCATAAACATTTACAGAGTTATTTTCTCTTGTTTAACTTAGGTGATTAATATTGAAAAATGATTCAAAAATGTGTCCGTCGAACATATTTGCTGCTCTAGCTCTGTCATCATACGTTGAATTCAAATAATTTTTACCATGCTTGTTCCTCAACATGGAGGAACGGATCCTACAGTAGAATTAATATCTTCGCATGAGTATTTACAGTGTTATTTGCCCTTGGTTAACTTAGGGGATGATTGAAAAATGTGTCCATTCAACGTATTTGCTGCTCTAGCTCTGTCATCATACGTTGGATTGAAATAATTTTTACCATGCTTGTTCCTCAGCATGAAGGAACTGATCCTACAGTAGAATTAATATCTTCGCATGAGTATTTACAGTGTTATTTGCCCTTGTTTAACTTAGGGGATGATTGAAAAATTGTCCGTCCAACATATTTGCTGCTCTAGTTCTAGCTCTCTCATCATACGTTGGATTGAAATAATTTTTGCCATGCTTGTTTATATTAGTACAGATTGCAGCAGGCACATGTCATGCTTTTGATCGCATAATGCTATCCATGGTATTGCAGAGGGGGCATATGCCACGCGTCGCGTTGCTCTTGTTATTTCTTAAACGATAATTTTTTTTAACCCTTTACCTAACATGAAAAGCAGACGACGCTTGTAAACCAAATTCTTGAATAACCAATTTTTTTCATTTTTTGTCTCAAAAACATAGGCTATGACCCCCCTCTTTGGAACGAGCTCGACGAGCTCGTTCTGTAGAGGGGTCATAACCTATGTTTCTGAGACAAAAAATGAAAAACTAATGAAAATTAATTGGAGATTTTTGTGAAAAGCGCTGGCCGGTTTTGGTCGTTACGTTGGGTAAATGATTATCTCGCTTCATCATCAAAAACAAAATTCGATCTTGTTTACATAGACAGCGTTAAGTGATTAGTTCACGTAAGACACGTGTGTATTGGTGGTTAAGGTCACATATTTCTGCACAATGGCTAACCACGACCGTGACAGTTTTACGGGTGGAAGAAGCCGGAGTACCCGGAGAGAACCACCGAGCAACGGTCGAGCAACTGTCAGCTCCCCAACATACCAACTCCACACAAGCAGGGTTAGCATTGGTTGAAGACAGGTGCACCATCGATGTGCAGTACGCCTTAGTACACAGCGTCACCGTGCCCCCCACGTGGGCAATGTGGGTGAAGTGTTTTGCCCAAGGACACAATGCGGTCGCCGCAGGTGGGATTCGAACCGAGGACCTCTCGGCTTGTAGCCTGCACCTCTACCAACTGAGCCACCGCGCCCCCACCATCGTCGGAAAGGGCGGAAAGTAATCTGTCCAGCGGTACACCGAAACACCGAAACATATGCGAAGATTATGTCCCTTTTCTGGAGTAGGTCACTGAATTAATTGAATTGTTGTGTAAATTTGACTCAGTATTTTTATTGTTTTTTTCAGACCAGATAAATCTCTACAAGATCTTGTCTATAAGCTGGTACCAGGATTGTACAAAAGTAAGTTCAAGATGGGCAACGTATCGTGTATATTATCATGCTCTAAGGCCACCAGTCTAATTCTCCGATGAAATCAACGCTATCATGTACTGGGCAAATCTAGCCTTTGAATAGTCCATTCCCGTGGTTAGATTCAACAGTCTGGAATATTTCAATTAGTCGGAAAAGCGAACCTACGATTCGTTTTTTACCAACTGATATACTTCGGGCGACTGAACCAAAAAAATATCATAAAAATTCATTTTCTTTGAATTAACGGAAGAAACGTTGCTCAATTGAGACTCGATTTGACAAAATGTTTGATGACATTACTATAGGACACAACCACCATTTTATGTTTATGCCGTGTAGTTCACTAACTGTGTTAATATCTATGCGAATTAAATAATTATTGATTGGAATATCTATGACTGGAGCACGAAAGTATATCTGTAAATTCATGTGAGTGAAAGAACATCACATCATATCAACGGTAGTCTGCGCCCAAACTCCATGAAAATTGGTAAACAAATATCCCATAACAGCGTCGAATTCCTTTCAAAATTAGACTTGTGGCTTGAAAGTTTTGGTATATTTTATGAGATAAGGTAGACATGTACACTGATATTACTGCACAACATCGTAGCAGTGCCTTGTCACGGTTCATTACACGTCTATTACTTTTTCTCCAATTCCATATTTCCAAATCCGTACAGAACACATGTTCTATACCAATTTCCCTTGACGGACAGATTTTCCACCTGACGTCGTGGATCCATTAAAAAAACTAAACTCCGCCCGCTTTCGTATTCGGCCAATCGAAACCTCGCCTTCTGACCCAGGTCAATTCGGAAGCTGCGGTGACAGCTGATAAATCGAATATCAATTGGAAATATAACAAAGCGTTTTAAAGTCTCAAATTCTCTGTGTGTGATGTTTGAATTTTAAATTAATGGATTCAGTGTCATACAGGCGTGTAATAAATAGAGAGCAGAGAACGCGACGATGTGTGAATGCGTTCGTCATTACGGAACTCATGCCATCGCGGTAGGATAGGACGAGAGGCTGCGCCTCTCGCTCTTTCCTTTGGCGCTGGGACTATTGCCGCATTGACGAGTGCATTCACACAAAGCGACGTTCTGTGTATATGAATTGTATCAGAGAGTTCCATGTTTGACGAAAGTTTTGTGTTCCCATATAAGGTCACTAACAAGCCGTGCAACGAATTTATCTTCCCGACTTCTCCAGTTTCCTGGATTAGCAATTCTTATTTAATTAGCAGAAAGCGGTTATCACCTGCGTCACTCGCTGGATTAATGAACAAATGGGAGGTCTCAGTCAGGCATTGAAATAACCTTTACAAAAGACCGTTTGGGTTACGTGTGGGTTTCATCAATTGTAAAATACGCGAATGAACAAAGTAATACAACGTAACTCTATTAAATTACTCGTTTCGCCTGTTTTACCAGGAAGACTCGACAAATGTTCGGAACTATCCAGACTCAAAGGTTGAGTAGTGCATCCACATATGAATAGAATGGCATGCTTTTTCCATCTTACAAGAATTTCCGCCAAAATAAATAGCGACAACTAACGTGCGATCTCGCCTCGGCGAGATCTCGCGTTCGTTGTTGATATTTAATAAGCGGAATCCCATGAAGACGTATTTATTTATTTATTTGTTTATTTATTGGTGTTTAAGGTCACATTTTTCTGCACAATGGCTAATTATAACCACGACAGTTTTACAGGTGGAGGAAGCCGGAGCCCCCGGAGCGCACCACCGAGTAACGGCGAGCAAGTGTCAGCTCCCCAACATACTAACTCTACACAAACAGGGTTGCACCGTCGACGTCCAGTACGCCTTAGTACACAGTGCCACCATGTCCCCACGTGGGCAATGGGATGAAGTGTCTTACCCAAGGACACAACGCGATTGCCGCATGTGGGTTTCGAATCGAGGTCCTGCACCTCTACCTACTGAGCCCCCCCCCCCCCCCCCCCGATGAAGACGTAAAAAGCATGTACGGTGTAGTAAAAACAGAGAAGGCAAAGAAGTATCAACACCATTTTTCCTATGGGTTAGGACCATACTATAGCGCGTAACCTGCCAACGGGTTACGATATAAACCCTTCATTTCCATTGCCTGACAGTGAGTGTCAGAGTGTATAGATTTCTCGACAGATCACCGAAGTTAAGCAACGTCGAGCCCGGTTAGTCCTCGGATAGGTGACCGTCTGAGTGATCGATTCGGACTCCCACATTGTGTCCTTGGGCAAGGCACTTAACCCCGATTGTCCACATGGGGGCACGATGACGCCGTGTACTAAGGCGTATTGCACGTCGATGGTACACATGTCTTCAAGCAATCTAACCCTGCCTGTGCTGCAGTGCGGAGTTACGACGTTTGGGAGCTGGCAGCCGCTCGTCGTTGCTCGGCGGTTCTCTCCGGGTACTCCCCCGGCTTCCTCCACCCGTAAAACTGTCACGATCATGATTAGCCATTGTGCATAAGTATGTGACCTTAAACACCAATAAATAAGTAAATAGTGTACAGATTTGAGCTAATTATATATGGTATATACATTTCGACCACATGATATTTTAAATCCAAAGAAATTTTCAGAGGTTTGTACAAAGTAAGATTTTGTAATGTTGTCTCCCACTGCGTCACAAAACTACCTTAGTTTAAGAGAAAAATTGATGTTTTTCTTATTCACATTACATTGTCTGCAACGTGTGTAATTCTCATATTTTTTGTCTTCATTATTTGGTTGAAACTTTGTTCTAGTGTTTTCTTGGAATTTAGAATCGCTTTACCTAAACTGTTTAAAACTACTGTTATAAATTCTATAAAAAGACGGACTTCCCAGTGTCGTCACTGCTACCGCAACTTTCATCGTAGCCGCCTGATGGTCAATGATAGAGGATACTAACAGATGAAGTAGAGATGGAAACATACGAATATAGCTCAGCAACAGCCACATCCACAGAAAGCTCATTCACACGTGCACAGTAGGACACAAGACACATGTATTGAGTAAAAAAAAACTATCCGGTTATTGGTAGATTATACAGAATGATCCACAGAAAAATGTATTTGATCTCTACCATAAGATCACTATTTGTGCTGCTACTGAAAACAATCTAACCCAAAATCTTAGTGTAAGACAGTGATTGACAGCGTCGAAAAATAGTTATTGGGTTAACTGCACAATATTAAAGTCAGCACATAATGTTGTTAACGAGCAATGAACAGTCGAATAGCAACGGTTACATTCTATAATTATTATTATTATTACAGTTCAACATATTAACCCTTCAGAGCTCCAATGGTATATTTCATACGAGTTCAGAGCCATCAGCTAGTACGGTCTATAACCTATATTTGTTAATTGGGGAAATACCAATCAATATTTTCAACGTGCAGCCTAAAGGCTGCACGTTGAAAATCTTGATTAGTCTACCACACAAATTCACTGAGCAACTATCTACTTTATCAGTTCATGTCGTATACCTATCCCGTACCGGAAAAAAGGGACTTTCGCTTCAAAGGGTTAACTCCCAATTTTCTGAACTGTAAACAAAAATTCTACATATACGCTAAAATCCTGGAGGCGGTGGCGCTGTGGTGTTGCGGTAACCGGTTCTCGTCAAATCACCGAAGTTAAGCAAAGTCGAGCTCGGTTAGTCCTTGAATGGATGACCATCTGAGCGATCGTTTTGGACTCCTGTGTCGTGTCCTTGGGCAAGGCACTTAACCCCGATTGTTCACATGGGGGCATGATGACGCCGTGTACTAAGGCGTGCTGCACGTGGTGCGCATGTCTTCAACCAATCTAACTCCGGTTGTGCTGCAGTACGGAGTTACGATGTTGAGGAGTTGGCAGCTGCTCGTCGTTGCTCGGTGGTTCTCTCCGGGTATTCCGGCTTCCTCCACCCGTGAAACTGTTACCGACATGATATGACCTTGGCTGTTAAAATGTCGTTAAACCCTAATAAATAAATAAATAAATAAATAAATAAATAAATAAACCTTGATGCGTTTCCCACCTACAGCCATTCCCCGTTAGAACCCAGTGAAGTGAAGCAGTGCTTGCTCACTGTGGTAAACAAGCTATATTTTCCCAGTAAAATAAGACCCGGTCACCAGTGCCTTTGGTGGAAGTTCTCTAAAATGGGTAACATGGGTATAAACGATTGGCTAGACTTGAATTGATATCCATGTTGCGATCACTATTAGCCATTGCACAGACATATTTGACCTTAAACATCAGTAAATAAATAAATTTATCATATGACTCGTCCGTTTTGTTCACTTTAAAACATATGATATTTTGTTTTCATATTAATCAGTGATAAATAAAGCCTTCCGTCAATTTCATTGGTCAGTTTCAAAACTAGACAATTTGATTGGCTGAACAAAATAAAACTGGGCCACATTTTCATTATTTGCATAATTAGAGCTGGGGGCTCTCACTGGTCAATTTCAAAACTGGACAATTTGATTGGCTAAACAAAATACAACTGGGTTACATTTGCATAATTTCAGTATGGAGAATTTACGTTATCTGTCCTATTTAGGGCGGGTTATATTGTATTAATCTTTTACCTACAAGAAAAACGCCATTCATATTTTTTTTCTATTTTCACTTTTTGCTTCCAAAAGATAGGTTATGACCCCTCATTGGAACGAGCTCGACGAGCTCGTTCCAACGAGGGGTCATAACCTATGTTTTGGAAGCAAAAAATGAAAAGTTTTAGTTATACGAGGATGTTTTTTCCAAGTGCCGTCTGCAACTCAAGTTAGGTGATGGGTTAAAAAGTCATACTAAGTGGCTAATTTGTGCGTGTGTGTGTCGTATGATAAATAGAATATGAAATGAGTGTTTTTCTCATATAATATTTATGAAACTCGTCCGAATTTTCCGTTTGGGCTCGCCAGAGGCTCGCCAAAACGGAAATTCTTAGACTCGTTTCATAAATATTATATGAGAAAAACACTCATTCCACATCCTCTATATCTCTAGCCATATGTGCATGGACGTGGTCTTAAATAGCAAAAGGTAATCAAAATTACATTATTCGTTAAACGGTGTTGTTTTATCAACCATCCAGCTGTTAGAGGTTTCAAAATTAATTTCTCATTTTTCACTTATCGGTTCTCACGGCCCTGACAAGGCCAATAAATCTAATATTTGGTCGAGAAGCATAAAAATTACAAATACAGTTTCGCTTAATGGACCAGCTGGGCCAAACCGGATGTGCATTAGTTGAAGTTATGTTGGCTTAGGCAGTTTGTGCTTCTTTCATATAATTCGAGTCATTATATTGGTGGAAGCTCCACTCTTGGGGGTATTTTTATAATAATAAAATTTCCTTACTCAAAAGTTAGTGAATATTTACACCAGCATAAAACGAAGCACTGACGTGTACGACTTTGTTTATGTTTCAGATGAAATGAAAAAGAGGCGAGATTATTACAGTTCACTTCCGGTTCAAAGTAAGTCATGTGGCATATTGATGCTTGAACAATATTCTCAAGCAGACCAGCGTCCCCAAAACACCGAGCATTAGGGGCGCTTATGACCCTTTACCTAACGTAACGGTCAAAACCGGCCAGCGCTATTCTCAAAAATCGCCAATTAACTTTCACTATTTTTTTCATTTTTTGTCTCAAAAACATAGGTTATGACCCCTCGTTGGAACGAGCTCGTCGAGCTCGTTCCAACGAGGGGTCATAACCTATGTTTTTGAGACAAAAAATGAAAAAAATTAGTTATTCAAGAATTATTTTTGCAAGTGTCGTCTGCTTTTCAGGTTAGGTAAAGGGTTAAAATTTTACAACCTTTTTTCAGTAAAGCTTGTCTTATGGAACAGAAAGAAGTCAGCCTACATAAACATACACTTTTAAACCTTAATAATAAAATCTATATCGGTTCAAGAGTAGGGGTGTCGGAAAACCGAGTTCAGGGGTTGTGACATTGCTCCAATAAGTTTTCCAGTCGGGACAATTTCGTCAAGATTGGAGTCTTATATATCGATTCGCTCTTGCTGGTAATCATTTACTTTCTCACAATATAATATTTGATGCTTGAATTTACGTCACAGTTACAGTCTGTCGTACCCTATTCGGACTGTAGGACTCCAGCATAACCAATTTACTGTACCAGTACGGAATGTGTTAGCCAAATAGGAGTTGTGTCACGACTATTGCATATATATTTTATTTAATCACAAATAAATTTCCCGGAAGTTTTGAGTTTCTTAACTATAATCCCCAGTGCCGTATTAACCAATGGCCGGGCCCCTCGGCTTTTTAGTACATCGGGACGCCCCCTCCCCCCTCCCACTTCAATCTTTCACCCAACTACAGCTGACAGCTTGACCCTGGTACGGTAGGCACTATGTTTCAATACATTATTAGTTACACACTTTCTTGGTGGCCTAATATGGTATATATGGTGTCAGTTAATTTTATATTGGACGAGAGCGAAGCTCGAGTCCAATATGGAATTAACTGACACCATATATACCATATTAGGCCACCAACAAACTGTGTAACGAATTTATCTTACCGACTGCTGCATCGATGCACAGAACTAATAACAACAGCGATCAAAATTAAAAGAGAGAATTCTCACAATGTGTTCACGTGTCTTTGCCTTGTTACAATTTATGGGAGAGTACCAACAGACACTCTCCCATAAATTGTAACAAGGCAACTTCATACATACCAAACAGTTTCATTTCGAAGGTAACATGACACACATCCACAGAATATGAAGCCTTTTATGTTGCCTAACCTGCACTTCAGACCAAATATGGGCTTCCAACACTCAATCTTTCAACTTGAAGCGTTTATCGGCTGCCGCCATTTTGAATAATCAATGAACAAAGGGGAGATTACCCATAGCTGTCAGCGTATATTGATGTTGACAGGCAGTATATGGTTTTATATGCAGTCTGCATGTGATGTCTTTGAACCATTGAAATTCCCAGATACATGTAGGAGGTAACATATAGCCCTATATCCATTTTGCGGGTCTCCTAAAGAATTTTACTCACTTGACATATTACTTAAATAAGCATTAAAATAATGTACTGTATATAAATATATATATGGTATATATAGAGTATATATATGGATAAATACGTATGTACATGTATCGCAACAGCGCAAAGTGCAAAGTGCCTCTAACCATTGAAGCCCTAAGGCGCTGGTAACAATGCCCCAGCAAAAAAAAATTAAATTGGCGGGCCCCGTGTCCCTGCGGACCCCTATGCCCCAGCCTAGTCAGCCGTATGAATAATACGGCCCTGATAATCCCGTCTGACTAATATTCCAACTTCATCAAGACATGCTTTCCACGAAGGCATGCCTTGATGATTTAGTTGGAATATTTTATCAGTAGGAGCAAATCATGTTTCCTCCCACCCACCACCCCACCCCACCCCAGTCGGTCATTTTCGCGACGCTCCTGGCTAGACTTCATGCTTCGTCTCACAAACAGTCGATCATACAAATGGAGGTCTGTAATACCATATTCAGCCTCTTGTAGGCCAAGCTTCACCCAGGGACGCCGGAAGCACGGAGGCGGAGAGGGAAGCTGTCCTCCCTGTCTTCGGATCATGGGGGCGAGAGGGAGCATAAGTTTGGGAATAGGCTAAACAAAATTAATCTTGATTCTCAGGCACCGGCACATTCGTTTTTTCGACCCGCGTTCGTAATTTTTATTTCGGAGGCAAAATTCAAAATGTACAAAACTGCCATGAGTTTAGCGGTATCACATCGCAATTTGCGATGCATTTTATCGTATACATTGATACAGTATTGTTATTCTCTCCGTGAAATACGACACTATTTTCATATGTGTACAAAATAAATATTTATTTAACTGGATGAGGACTAGATTATTTTTGGTGGTCTGACCTTGTTCATCAAAAATTGTTCTATTACAAATTATTGGAGAGTGCCAACAGGCACTCTCCAATAATTTGTAATAGAACAAATTTGTATAAACAAACCATTATTTGCCTTTAAATGAATACGAAACATGGGTAAGGAAAATGTTACTTTTGCACTGGTACCCTTATTTTTTTGAAAGACCTGATTGTGGCTTCTAGCACTCAACCAGTTAAAAAAACTCCTTATTATTTTTGATCTCCATTTTAGTTGTTCTATATTGATTTTGTGTTGTGTGATCGCTGTTACAAGAAAAACTATCAGCGAAATCAACACGGAAGCTCTAGTATTTAATTTTAGGCTCTCACCACAATTTGATTTTCGGCGTCGGCGACCATTCCATCAGGAATAAAAAATAAAAATAAAAACCGCCCTCCCTTATTCGTTTTAAAAAAAAATGCCCAAGAAATTGAGAATCAATTATTTAATTTTGTTTGGCCTTAAGCGAAAAAGATTCTAGAAGAAAAACGGTCTGTTCTTTTAGTATAATAGACTCTCCTGCTGATATTTTAAGAGCGCGACAACAGGCAGGTCCGAGGTATTATTATTATTATTATTATTATTATTATTTATTGGTGTTTAAGGTCACCTTCTTATGCACAATGGCTAACCGTGATCGTGACTGCTTTACGGGTTGAGAAAGCCGGTGTACCCGGAGAGAACCACCGAGCATCGACTAGCAACTGTCAGCTCCTCAACATTCTAACTCCGTTCAAGCTCCACTCAAGCAGGGTTACAGCGGTTGAAGACATGTGCACCATCGACGTGCAGTGTGCCTCAGTACACGGCGTCATCGTGTCCCCACGTGGGCAACCTGGATAAAGTGCCTTGACCAAGGACACAACGCGTGTCGTCCCGGACGGGGATGGAACTCGGGACCTCTAGCATGTAAGTCCAACATTCTACCACTGAACCACCGCGCTCCCGCCGGTCCGAGGTAAGGCGTTCTGCTATCTGCTTACGGAAAGATGTTTGTACGCGTACACACGCTAAATTATTTACATTAACTCCAATGTTTTTATGATAACGCGAAAATGTATAAATACTCTTATGAGGATAATATATCGTTGATCGGAGTGTTTTGATTATACGCTTTCTCGTTCGTTTTTGGAATCCTAACCTATGTTATGGAGACAAAAAATGGAGTAATAAAATTTAATTGACAATTTTTATGAAGAGTGCTTGCCGGGTAGACCTATGTACCGTTACGTTGGTCTAAATGTTAAAGTCAGGGATGAGACTTTTCAGTTTTTTATCGGATGTCGAGTCTTTTTCGATTTTTTTTTTACTTTTTATTTCTTTCAGACCATTTTCATGTGAATTCAAAGAAAAAATCGCGACATCGACGCCGTAGCTGCGACGGGTGGTGCAATTTCACAAAATTCTAAGTTCATCAATGGCCATAACTCCAAGAAAATATTTGGGACAACACATGCACTGAACAGTGGCTAGACATCAATAAGATACACTTACATGCAAAATAATGTCATTCCATCAAGTATTTCAAAAGTTATTGAGTTTTGAAACTCGTTGGTCACAGACAGACCGACCGACATTCTAAGTTCATCATGGGCCATAACCCCAAGAAAAATATTTGGAACAACACATGCATTGGACAGTGGCTAGACATCAATAAGATACACTTACATGCCAAATATAAAGTCATTCCATCTCTAAAGTTATTGAGTTTTGAAACTCGTTGGGCACAGATAAACTCGTTGGTCACAGACAGACAGACAGACAGACAGACAGACAGACAGACAGACAGACCGACAGACCGACAGACCGACAGACCGACCGACAGACAGACAGACCGACAGACCGACATTGCCACTTATAGAGCTGCTAGTCGCAGCTAATAAAAGGTCGAATCACAGCTTTACAATGTGGTTATCATATAATTGGGGCATAATGGATGATTTGATACATTTCTCTTCATGCAAGCACAATTTCAGTTTATCTTCTGATTTTTGTAATAGACTGAAGTCTCATGCTTGTAAAGTACAATGATGAAAAATATCATCAAATATCGCTTGGGGCTTCTCGGCTCGTGGCGAGCTCTTGTAATTATGATCGAAAAATATTTTCAGATATCATTTTTTTTTTACCTCTCGGCTTGTGCTGAGCGCTTCTGTTGAATACATCTGATCTGACAGGACGACGCTGATTTGCAACTGGCAAATTGTCGTTTTAAATCTTTAAAGTGTACCCAGCAAAAATAGTCGGGACTGAACATCGTTAAAAAAGAATTCTCACCAGGAGTTCAAATGCAGTGTGTTATGTGTTATAAACATAAACCTATTCGCGAAAGAAGTGGTAAAAAATTGTCGATTTTTCTTACATTGTCTATTTATTTTGAATCAGCAGGAGACAAACATCTCGGAGAAGACATGGGGATAGAAAGTAGAGATAGATACATTTATACAGAAGATGAGAATATTAGTCTTTCTATGGAGTTTTGTCCAGAGTAAGTGTTATCTTAGTTAACCCCAACACATTGGTGTTGCAACAGAATTTTCTCCAATCACTCTGTTTTCTCCCGTGTAACTATGAATTTAACCAATTATATCTTGTTTGGCAGAGCTCATTGAGCTCTGCCAAACAAGGTATATTTGGTTAAATATCAAGTATCAGGATTTTTAGCTCAACTTGACAAAGTCAAGCTGAGCTATTGCCATCACTTCTCGTCCGTGCGTCCACAATTTCCTTTGGCACACCTCACAGGTCGCATTTATGATAAGATCACTTTGAAACTTGGTATGCTTGTTTGGGGTGACCTCAAGATGGGTGCTATCGATTTTTTTCAATTTCCGTCAAAAAAATGTTGCCGCGGCCAACGTTCTTAGAACTTAGTTTAGTCAGACCACAACATTTCCCTTTGGCACACCCTGCAGGGCACATTTATGATTGGATTGCTTTGAAACCTGGTATGCTTGTTTAGGGTGATCTCTAGATGGGAGCTATCGATTTTCTTCAATTCCGTCCAAAAATGTTGCCACGGCCAACGTTCTTAGAACTTAGTTTATTCAGACCACAATATTTCCCTTTGGCACACCCTACAGGGCACATTTATGAATGGATTGCTTTGAAACCTGGTATGCTTGTTTGGGGTGACCTCTAGATGGTGGCTATCGATTTTTTTCCATTCCCGTCAAAAAATGTTGCCGCGGCCAATGTTCTTAGAACTTAGTTTAGTCAGTAGACCTCAATATTTCCCTTTGGCACATCCTACAGGGCACATTTATGATTGGATTGCTTTGAAACCCGGTCTGCTTGTTTGGGGAGAACTCTAGATGGGAGCTAGCGATTTTCTTCAATTTCAGTCAAAAAATGTTGCCGCTGCCAACGTTCTTAGAACTTAGTTTAGTCATATTTTACCTGTACATTTGTTACAGGATACGGTCACTATTTATGTACAGACCTTTACAACACTTTACATGTACCTTTGTTATCAGGTCATTGCCTAGATGTGTGTCATTGCTGTGTCACATACAATACATGTACATGTCTAACACAAGTTGTCATTGACACTTTCATTTCATATAAAAGTACGAAAGTCCCAACCATGACTTTGTATACTGTATTCCTACCATGCCAACAAAGCACATGAGCCATCACAGATATATATCAGTGTGTGGGCGCCCTTGTTTCACCGTGCCCCTCCTCCATGTTCGAAATACTTCCCACATCCCCGTCGGCGATTGTAGATTCCTTGTCTGAATCGCCTACTGAGAATCATGGATAGCGTTTCTGAAATTATTTTCTTTGGAAATGCGTGTTATTTGTTCGTCATTTTCACCTCTATCTCGACTTGTATCGCCCAAACAGATGTATTATCTAATCGTTAACACAGCGTCGGTTTGCATCCTTCCGAAGGTAGGTTTCGCCGTATTTGGTCGGCGTTGTTCGATCTCCCTGGCTGTTCTTTCAAGGACTGCGGCGAACATTGTATTAATCGATTATCCAACGGGAAGGGAAATATCCAAGTACCGCAAAGTGTATAGTCACTTTAGTTATGCGTTCCCAGCCAGCACACAACGTAACCACGTCGTTGTTAGTTATGGGAGATTTAGTCGAAACACAACGTTTCCTCAACAAGTCTACGACGTTAAGAAAGAAGTTGTTGATTGGTGCACGATAGTTGCATTATTGCAACGTTTTCGTCAAGTCAAAGGTTGTTCTCCCAGAGGGACCTTATTCCGACACAAGTTGACCATTTTCCTGCCCTAACATGCTGTCTATGGGGAACGTTTTAAGATAAGTGTCTTGGCAGTTGTTTCCATACAGGCACTTAAGACTTAGAATCAACTAGATGTCGCCACAGGGTGGCTACAGTATCATGTAAGAGGTTGGTAAATGTTATATGATGGTTGTGTTGCCCTCAACGTATCAACATCGTGTGCCCAGTGCTAAGTAATAAGTTACTAAACGGTCGAGTGGCCTCGACGTTTTCAATACGTGTCTACAATGTTAACCCTTTACCCAATGAATCGGCCGCATCCGTCCGCGTAATATGCAAATTCAGCAGTTAAAAAAATGTTATTTTTCAAAACATTTCAACAAAACCATATCATGTGACCCCAACGAACGAGCTCTTCGAGCTCGTTCCAACGAGGGGTCACATGATATGGTTTTGTTGAATTTTTTGGAAAAATTTGAAAAAATGGTATTTAAAATAACAAATTTTGATATCGTCTGCGTTGGGTAAAGTGTTAAGTAAGAAGTTGTCGACCTGATATTTATCGCCATCGTAATAAAAACGTTGTCACAACCTCACTGGAGCCCCACAATTGTAGGCATACTGTCAGTCAACGTCACTGTCACAACAACGCAAAGGTTCCGTAACGTTGTTACAACCGCAATGCTGCGTTTCAAAGCTAGAGTGTCCAGAACCGGCTCATTATCTGTAAGCGTTCAAAATTAAATCGTCAATTCAATGCTGATCTTTCTTGTCGAGTCGATAATAATGAATGATCCCTATTCAACGATTTTCAACTATTTTCTCATTCCGTACTGACCAAGTCTATCTAATACCCCAAATCCCATTTATAATTACCACCTGCATAATTGGAAAATTAAATGATTTATTAACATGAAATCTCGTTTAAACAGGGACGGCGGAACCGGGTGGGTGTGGGGGTGGAGGGGGGGGGGGCTTCAGCCCCCCCCCCCCACTTTTTTTTTGCCGGGCCATGTTTTTTTTGTATGCATATATTTTAGCACAACCCATGACTGGTGAAACAAGTGGATGATCCAGAGAGCTTCTCCCATATTTTCGCCAGCTCTGTTTCTCTCGTACAGTTTCGATGGATTTCGGATCATTTTGCAGTAATTGACACCAAACGCTAAAATTTATACAGTCTGTTAAAAAATCGGTTAACTGAAGTAGATCGTAATCTTACAGGCACACAACTATCAAATCCACCCCAGACAAGATAATCCACAGACAGTATAATTGCTGTTAACGTCTGGTAAAGCATACAGGTGAGGTCTATTTATCAGCTTTGGTCGTCACGACCAAAGCTGATAAATAGACCTCACCTGTATGCTTTACCGACGTTTTTTTTAACGGCTCTCAAAGTGTGAAATCTTTCAAATACATCTCCTGAAAAATCTCAAAATATCAGCTCAGATGCATGGAAATGGGGGGTTTTGGGACCCTGGAATTTAAAATTTTCGTACGACGGGCCGAACCATGCTCGGCACGTCATACCGACGACCATCTATCACCTGATCCAACGAAAACAGTTGAATATACAATTAAATATACAATTAAATTCCATTGTCCTACTAGATTAGTAATTGGGATTCGACAGTACACATAGTGCTTATGATGGCTGTTTCCTCGTTTAAGTGCATAATTTTGCCGTATGTTGGGTAGCCGTTTCCTCAAGCTGCTGAGAGCCTACAGGAATGGTTATGGTACTTTAAACCGTAATAGTTTTCTTCTGTTTTACCGGTATCAATATTTTGTCGTGACACAATTCTTATCAATATCTGTTCGATTATTGAATTTAATTTGTTATTAAATCCACTGTTTTCAACAATTCAGTTAACAAAGTAATTAACATGGTGAATATTTTATTGCAGTGGTATCCCGGCTAATGGATATAACCTTAAAGATATCATCAACAGTGCTCCAGGGCAGAATGCAAAGGTAAGATCATAAGATGATCCGATATATTACGAACCATGAGCAGAGAATTGGTTGCACTTGACACAAGGACATTGGGACCGGGGACGTATACCGTGCCTGACTCTCAAACGTCTTTTCCGGAAATTGTTGAGAGAGAAAAAAAATAGAGAGAGAGGGAGAACATCATCTTTACCGATACATTTTACACAGGGGAGGGGGGGGGGGGGGGGGGGCGCCAGTGGATATGATCACCGACAGAGGAGTTGGGGCTAAAGAGTCCCCGGACCTGGGGACCGATAATGAAATGCTGTTTTAATTGGGAAAAATCGAAATATACATGACTCTATAGGCTTTGAGAGAGTCAAAGTGAAACGCAAAAAAGATTGCGGCTTGTGGAACTTGGGTATCAAAAACAGGTGTCATGGCGATTCGCCATGACACCTGTTTTTGATACCCCAATTCCACAAGCCACAACTTTAATAAATACTATATATAGCCCACAACAGAGACCAGATGTGTGTCGATCAGTGATTGTGTAGAAAGTTTCTAGTTTCGGAATAAAATAGAACTCTCGCAGTGTAATTAACTCTGCCTGTGTCCCAGTGATTATATGCCCATCGGGTTAATCCTATTGTACACGTGTAGCAGGTCTTCTGGAAAATTTTCTCTATATTTATGGTGTTTTGCAAAATTTAATTTTCTTGACGAATTTGTCCGATTTCGCGGAGGTGGGTGGGGAGGGGGGGGGTGGCTGATTGCAGCCCCCTCCTGACTTCCCCTTGGCGCCACCCCTGATTTTAAACCATAATTCCACCACCAGAGAATTAATGTGTGTGGAGGTGGGGTGCCGAGAGGAATCCCCACGACTCAGATTCAGTCATCGAAACTTTTCTCTTTTGCAGTCAAATGGGGAATTAGCAGTAACGTGGTGCATAGACTGCCCTGAAGACGTGACAGATGATTCACGTGTAGGATTTGTCTCTTCTGTGGTCTGCAATGTCAAAAAGGATGCGCGTTTTAATACGACCGTCTGAACAAACAGTCGTATTATGTAATCAGTCTGTCCTCGCGTCTGTCTGTATGTCTGCGTGCCCGTTTGCCCGTCTGTTAACATTTTTGGTTTCCGACCAATAACTCCAGTTTAGATTATTTGATCTCACCCCAAATGGTACACGTTTTTTATCCAGCTGGTAATGCAGGCCACGTTCAAATATGGGTTCCGTCCTATTAGTTTTACATGAGTTACGGCCCTTTTTCGACTGAGTATCTCCACCAAAGTTGGACCAATTCAAAATGGCTAACGTTCGTATTTAGACACGCCTGGCGGTGCTCCTGTTCACTAAATACGGAGCCAACAATGAGCATTGCCGCAATGGGGGTTGGTGGATTCAAACATAGTTTGTATATTATTACACGCCTGTTCTGTGAAATCCCCCATCTACAGCAACTCTAAACCATGCGGAAAATAAAAATCTGTCCCGCACATATGCGCGGAACGGAAATCGTTGATGGACTATTTTGAAATAGAAGCGAAATTTCACTGATAGTTTCTACAAATCGTGCATTGCAATTGCAATTTGAATCGCTAGCGATAGCTGAAAATCGTCTCCTGAGTGCCAATGTGTTCTATGTGCCAGCAGGCACATATAACACATTGGAACTCTGGGAATAGTAACACGGGTTCCCCTCGCAAATGTGGTTGGCGATATAATAATTGTTTTTTATAGACGTGAAGGCGTGTAATGAACACAGAACACACGCGTATGTATGGGTTAATCGATATGGCACCTTGTGCCATCGCGGAAGAATAAAACTCGAGGCCTGCTGCGTCTCGTTTTATCCTTCCCCACTGACACTCGTGACATATCTGTTAACCCAATCACACGCGTGTGTCGTTCTGTGTTTATTATTTTCCTACCATGCCACCAAGGCACATGGGACACCTCTGACATATTTCAAAGTAGAGGTACCTCAAACCGAAAGGTCCACGGTTCGATCCCCACCAGGGTAAACTGCGTTATATCCTTGGGCAAGGGACTTCATCCTGATTGCCCATGTGGGTGCACGGTGTCGCTGTGTACTGAAGCGTACTGCATGTCGATGATGTACATGTTTTCAACCACTGCTTACCCTGCATGTACGGAGTTAGTACGATGGGGTGTCTGACAGTTGCTCGCCGTTGCTCAGCGGTTCTCTCCGAGTACTCCGGCTTCCTCCGCCCGTAAAACTACCCGACACGAGGTGACCCTGGCTGTCGAATGTGTCGTTAAACTCCAATAAATAAATAAATTAATAAATGCATCAAAGTGCAGGTGGCCTTCTATGACTGGTTTCCCACCCCACCGGTCCAATTTCGAAATGTTCCCAACGTGCATACGTGGTAGTTTCGTTTTGGTCGGAAATATGATTTGCTGCTTTGAACACACTATCAGATTATCAGCATATAAGCACTTTCACATTCTCAGTATATACAAGGATTTGAGGCTATTCTTCAGTCGTCTCAAACCAGTCCATACATCAAATACCTTGTCAAGAATGCATTTTCTCCCCATTTGGCATGTGCTGCATCAAATTGAGCATTGTTGATCGTAGGGCTGTCACGATTAATCGATTGTTTATCGGTCACGCCGAAATCGATTAGTATTTGTTGTTGTCGAAGAATCGGAGAATTTTACCCCGTTTTAGATGTTTAATAATTTTTTTAAAAAAATTGATGAAAACACGATTGTTTCTAAAGGTAAAAGGTCAAGAACGTCGACGTTAAACCTCAAGAAGCCGTTAGAAGCATTTGTCTTTTAGGTACATTCAAAGCTTTGATGTTCTGAACTTTTGAACCGTCAGTGTAATAATCAAGACCGGTCGGCAGTTGCGAACTTGCGAGGTTCGCAACTGACGACCGATCTTGATTATTACACTGACGGTTCAAAAGGTCAGAACATCCAAGCTTTGATTGTATCAAAACGAGGATCGTCTTCGTTGTTTACTTGATGTAGGTCAACTGACTTGAACTTCATTTTTATCGACTTCAAAGAGAGGGAGAGTGCTGTCATCGTCTAGGTGCGATTAATCGATTATTATCGATTATTTGGGACGATTAATCGATTCCTCAATTCAAAAATCTTGACAGCCCTAGTTGATTATCAGGAACACCCACCATTTCTCTGCCAGCAAATAAATCTTCTGTTTCTTCTTTTTCTTCTTCTCCAGTCTTAAATTTTGAAGTCAGTTCTGAAAAAAGACTGAAAAATAAAACTAAAAACTCCTTGTTGGTGTAAATGAAGGTTTGGGATTTAAGGGAACGTGACAACCGCTACTTAAACCCAGTTCCCTATTCGATGTTCGTTATCAACCTATAAAATCGATTGATAACAAATATCGAATAAGTAAGGCTAAAAAGTAAGTAAGGTTTTGATTCTCAGGCAATCCCTCATTGTATTTGAACCCCCTCATAGGACAATTTTGTTGTCTTTCAGTGTTTTTTCCAATATTAGTCAATATTCAGGGAGACCCGAAACTTTTTACATTTTTGATTGATGCATAATTATTAAGTTCCGTCTCCAATATGTTTGGCTTGTTGCAATTTATGGGAGAGAGCCTATAGGCACTCTTCCATAAATTGTAACGAGGCAAATCCCCATAAATTAAATACTTTTACTTCAAAAATAATATGAAGAGCATCGAAAGAATATGAAGCCTTTGAATTGCAGTACCCACAGTTTGTTTTTAAAGGAATGTTTTATCTTTCAAATTAAAAAATGAATTTATTTGTTTAAATATGCACTTTCTATATTTCTTTGTGTAAAAAGACAGCCGAAAATCTCCCCGTGTTTGCTCATATTTTGAAAGAAAAATAAAAAATAAAAATAAAAAATAAAAGTCTCCCTCCCTCACTGATTTGAAAAATAAATTGCCTGAGAATCAATTAATTTACTTTGTGTGGCCTAACTAGGATCAAGTAACGGCTGCCATATCCATGGTATTTTGACTATTCTTTTTGTATTCTGTATCATTGCCTTGGAATTCCACAAGGGAGTTAATCCAGATTGGGATCCACTTGATGTTGTAACACAGCTGTGAAATAACAATGCGCTTATTTTGTCGCTTGGAATATTCAGTCTCTGTTTGTTTTTTGCAGATAACAGATGTTCGATATTTACAGTGCCCGGCAGCTGTCTCCGTATTACATCTCAAAAAATTCATCCGAATGAAATTTGAGTTGACACACAAATACGAGGTATGAGATTAGAGGTAGCGGTGAAATAAGAAAGGTGTATTACTCAGGAACGTGAACAGACTCTCCAACTACTAACCCGGTACATTCAGGGTTAGCTTTGGTTGAAGGCACGTGTACCGTCGGCTTGCAGGGCCGGATTGAGCCAAGAAAAGTTACCGGGGAATGCAGCAAGGGGCTTCCCAGACCCGGAGAAAATTTTGATTTTGCCGACTGAACGAACACGGCTTCCTTGCATCTGAGCGATCAATGGCAGTCCACATAGAGGACATTTCGATGGCATTTTTATATCATCTTCATCGATCATTACACAAAAATGGTTCAACCGGGTGGGGAATGAGAGGATCAATCTGGAAGACGATTGTTCGGCCCAGTCTGAGAACATTTTGATTTTTGAAATTGAAGGAACGCTGTTTCCTTTCATCAGATCGATCAATGACAGACTATCTTGTTGATATATCGAACTGCCCTCTATGTGGACTGCCAATGGCAGTCCACATAGAGGGCATTTCGATACACCGCCAGTCAATGTAATCAGATCCATTTCACCTTTTGGTCATTTTCACGAAATTTCACGCACCAACGGGTGTTGGACTCCATCAATTTTGGGGCCCCCAAGGGTGAACCCAATAGGGGTGGAGGGCAATGGGAATTCCCCCGGTGGATCATACGGCCAGTCCGCCCCTGTCGGCATGCAGTATGCTTTAGCGCGCCACCGTGTTCCCACTTCGGCAAATGGGATGAAGTGTCTTGCCCAAAGGAACAACGCTGATACTAGGTTGTGGATCAAACCACTGACCTTTCGATCTGACGTTCAATGCGCTAACCCACGGGCCACTAAAAAGGGAGATCAATGTTTGTCTGACTGTATAAGATTCACTGAGAGTATCATGGGGAAGTGCGGAATGAATGATATGTGGTTAGTGGGTAACACAAATGAGGAGTGCTTATTGGAGATTGGGAAAAATGGGGTACGAGGTGGGGGGGGGGGGGGGCGGTAACCGGTTCAGATCAACGAAGTTAAGCAACGTCGAGCCCGATTAGTCCTTGGATGGGTGACCGTCTGAGCGATTGTTTCGGACTCCCGCGTTGTGCCCTTGGGCAAGGCACGTCACCCTGATTGTCCACACGGGGGCACGATGACGCCGTGTACTAAGGAGTACTGTACGTCGATGGTGCGCATGTCTTCAAGCAATCTAACCCTGCCTGTGCTGCAGTAAGGAGTTACGATGTTGAGGAGCTGGCAGCTGCTCGTCGTTGCTAGGTGGTTCACTCCGGGTACCCCTTCTTTCTCCACCCGTAAAACTGTCACCGACACGATATGATCTTGGCTGTTAAAGTGTCGTTAAACCCTAATAAATAAATAAATAAATAAATAAATAAATAAATAAATAAATAAATAAATAAATAAATGGGGTACAGGATGCCATCAAGAAGTTAGTCTCCGGGTGTTTGAAGGAGAGAAGAGGCGTGGGGATATGGAGGCATTTGGGAGCAGAAGGCTGATCAAGGACTTCTCACGAGAAATCAGCGACCGGCCAAATTATTATTATTATTACTAGTATCGTTTTAATTGGTTTCAAATGGTTGTACAGCGTGGGTCAGTTTTCGTTGGTGCTAGCCAGCAGTATTATTTATTTATTTATTTATTGGTGTTTAAGGTTACATACTTATGGACAATAGGTAATCGTGACCGTTACATTTTTATGGGTGGAGAAAGCCGGAGAGAGAAACCGAGCATCGACTAGCAACTGGCAGCTCCTCAACATTCTAACTCTGTTCAAGCTCCGCTCAAGCAGGGTTACAGCGGTTAAAGACATGTGCATCATCGACGTGCAATACGCCTTAGTACGCGACGTCACCGTGCTCCCATGTAGGCAACCGGGATAAAGTGCCATGTCCAAGGACACAACGAGGGTCGTCCCGGACGGGGATCGAACTCGGGACCTCTAGCATAGAAGTCCAACAGTCTACCACTGAGCCACCGGGCTCCCTAGCCAGCAGTGACACTTCAATATATCAGGGCTTATTTATGCGAAAATCAGAATCGATTCTTGCAATTGATTCTTGCGAGAAAAACAATGAGATGAGAACAAATTGTTCATTGTATGCTTGTCATAAATTCTGAAAATGTCCTTAACCCTTTACCCAACGTAACGGCCAAAATTGGCCAGCGCTATTCACAAAAATCGCCAATTAATTTTCATTATTTTTTTCATTTTTTGTCTCAAAAACATAGGTTATGACCCCTCATTGGAACGAGCTCGTCGAGCTCGTTCCAATGAGGGGTCATAACCTATGTTTTTGAGACCAAAAATGAAAAAAATTAGTTATTCAAGAATTTTTTTTTGCAAGTGTCGTCTGCTTTTCATGTTAGGTAAAGGGTTAAAGGTCTGGAGAAATCTACTTATATTTTGCCCCCTCGTAATAAAGTAACACCTTTACTTAGCAGTTGTATCCAGTGAAGTCTTTTTTTTGCCTTTCTTCATGTTTTAGACGAATAACGTATCACAGTTAGAAGGGTTATACTACAATAAATATCTAAATATGAGGATTGTGTTTTACGATGGAATGTCATCAATGTGTACTGGTTGCACTCACGTGGATATAGCAGTACTCAAAAGAGTGGAAAATTGATTCTTGCAACAGCGGATCGTAAGAATCAAAACTGATACACTCGCGAATAGGGATAGATTTTAAGGTCTGTATGTCTAAGGGCCTTCGATTCATCAGAGGACAAGGGGCTGAGGATCAAAAATGGCACTCGACTCTATGTATGAGTTAAGTTGGGAGTTTACAACGTATTATATAGTGTTATGTGACACTCAATATTACTGACATTATATATAGAATATACCAATAGTTGCTTGGTGTTCCAAATGTTCTCCGCGAGTTGTGAAGTGGTGTTAACCGCGAGCCTTCGGCGCGCGGTTAACACCACTTCACCACGAGTGGTGAACATTTGATACACCAAGCTACTTTGGGTATATTTTATTTATATCATGATCGTCAGAATATTAAGAGTCGCTATTATTTTTTCTTGATTTTACCGAGCAGTAGACGTACATACGAGCGAATCTGTTTTTGTTTACATGTGCACTGGTGGGCGGTACTAACGTTGTCAATTTTATCGCCGAATCGAAATGGAAAAAAGAAACGCGCTTTTTCATTTTAATAACATAATAACATACTGTTTCGAGTTATGGATGTTTTATTGACATGGGACACCGTATGTTTGTTAAATTTTGGTATCCTCTGAGGTAAACTCATTTAAAACGTAATAAATAATAGCCGCTTTCATTTCACTCATCGCGAGGCGACGAGCGATAAATTTAAACAAGTTTGCATTCAGATCGAGGTCACCAAAGGTCAGCTTGGATGTAGTTCCACTGTAGGTGTAAATTTTGACTATTGAAATCCCATTGCTGGCGCGTTCACCACGGTTGGTGTGTAAAGGTAAAATTTATGTCATAGGCTTTTTTATATATAGTAAAATAGGTAATCATGGTATAAATAAATAAATATATATATCTCCCCTTGGGGAACAAGGTGCCAGCTGTAATGTTAAAGCACCGTAGATGGCACCTTGTTCCACTTAAATGACGACATATAACGCCGTCGATTGTATAGTTTCTTTGTGTGGTGATAAGCGACCCAAACTCCGTCATTATACCCGACCCCACCCCCTCCAAGAGACTTGAGGACCCAACAAATGCATTTGCTGTTTATGGACCGCCGAGTAGTGATCCAGGAGCTTCCAAGAAAAGCACATCTGCTTGTTGGGTCGTCAAGCTGCACTGTGTATATCGTCCCTTCAGTGGCGCAAGGCGCCATTTGCAATGCTAAAGCGTTGCAGGCGGCGTCTGGTTCCACCCAAAGGGACGATATATGACTGTATGCCGCCTAAAAGGTCTTTCAGTGGACGTCATGCGTGGTATACGGTAGCATTTTTATTGAGGAACACATTCCCCTTGGGAATCCCGAGAAGTGAAGCAGTGCTTGTTTACTATGGTCAACAACCTCTGCTGCACCGGTAAAATAGTACCCGATCACAGGTGCTTAGGCGGAAGCTCTCAAAAACAGGTAACATTGGTATAAACGATTTCCTATAGTCGACTTTAGCGCCATGTTGCAGTCACGATTCGCCATTGTGCAGAAATATTTGACCTTCTTTACTTTCTTCATTTGGGTTTAATAACACATTCGACAGCCCGGGTTACCTCGTGTCGGACAGTTTTACTGGTGGAGAAAGCCGGAGTATCGGTAGAGAACCACTGAGCAACGGCGAGCAACTGTCAGACTCCCCAATGTATTAATTCCACTCAAGCATATCATGTGACCGCCTCATTTGAATGCGCTCGCCAATGAGAGGTCACATGATATGGTTTTGATCAGTTGTTTTGAAAATTAAAAAAACAAAACAATAATTAATACCACACAAAATAAATTAATTGATTCTCAGGCATTTTTTTTCAAATCGGTGAGGGAGGGAGAGAGGGTTTTATTTTTAATTTTTATTTTTATTTTGCAAAATGTGAGCAAACATGGAGAGGATTGCAGCTGTCTTTTTACACACAGGAATATAGAAGGTGCATATTTAAACAAATAAATTCATTTTTTAATTCGAAAAATAAAACATTCCTCTAAAAACAAACTGTAGGTACTGCAATTCAAAGGCTTCATATTCTTTCGACGCTCTTCATATTATCTTTGAAGTAAAAACATTTAATCTGTGGGGATTTACCTCGTTACAGTTTATAGGAGAGTGCTTATAGGCACTCCCATAAATTGCAACAAGGGACACATATTGAAGACGCAACTAAATAATTATAAATTAGTCAAAAAATGTAAAAAGTTCCGGGTCTCTCTGAGTTTGTATTATTGGAAAACACTGAAAGGCAATAAAAATGTCCAATGAGGGGGGTTCAAATTCAATGAGGAATTGCCTGAGGATCAAAACACTCTTTGTTAGCCTAAAATAATAAATTTTGATATCGCGTGAGTTTGGATAAAGGGTGAACGCGTGGGTGTTGGAAAAATTGAAAACGTGTTTTTGACGTTGCTAAATCTCAATTTTTAAACTTTAACTTCGTGACTTTATATTTTACAGTTTATACAGTGGAGCCCACTTGATTGGATATCTCTTAACTGAATAACCCTGTTAATTGAATATAATTTCCAAATACGAAACCATTTACCATACCTCCAGTACAAATTTGACCTGTTAATTCAATATAGGCTATAGAGTAAACTACTGTTAATTGAAAAAAAAATCGTGTAACCTGTCGAGAAATTACCCGGACTCTCCCCAGTTTTCCTTTGTTTATAGACCTATTTGGCCTCAGTATATCCAATACAGGCATTTAATCTATTATATCTTGTTTGACAGAGCTCATTGAGCTCTGTCAAACAAGATATAATAGAATGAATGCTAAGTTTATCTCTAGAATACAGGAAGTTGACACAATCCCTATGAATTGAATACTCCTGTTAATTGAAAAAAATTCATTGGCAAAGTGGCTATTCAATTAACAGGTTTCCACTGTAGAATGTCCAGAGGCCTCAAAACGAGGTGACCATGGATTTAGAAAGTGTTGTAATAAATAAATAAATAAATAAATAAATAAATAAATAAATAAATAAATAAATTGACAGTCCAGTTAATGTGACAGATTGAAAAACCATACGTGTATGTTTGGTGCCATGTAACCAAATTTGGTTCCCCTTACAGGACAAACTGAAGAACCAGTTTTGGTTCCTGGAGGAACCAAAATATCTCTGTGTGTATCTTTACCGGCAAACAAGCTGATGGGGAGATTATTGTATACAGCACTGCAGTATGCTGAACAAATATATTTGACAATCCCAGGCACTTAACTGGGGAACTTCTTTCAAAAAAAGTGAAACACGTGAAAACATCCATGGTTATCATAAAATGTCGCACTGTTGCATTTTAAGATCACTAGTCTGGAATAAAGAATGTAACTGAAAAACAGTTTCTAGTCATGTCGGGACACCGTACGATCTTTTTCTTATACAAACTTCTTGAATTTTGGGACGATAGTATTATTTATTTATTGGGGTTTAACGACACTTTCGACAGCCAGGGTCACCTCGTTGCTTTCAGTTTAACAGACTACCCAACGTACTTAGTTCACACATGCAGGGTTAGCATTGGTTGAAAACATGTGCACCATCGACATGCAGTACGCCTTAGTACACAGCGCCACCGTGCTCCGACATTGGACGATGAATATGACTCCGCCCCTCAGTGGCGATTTTGGGGTGTAAGTCAGGTGTTCCGCATGGACAAGGGGATGCCGATAGTCAGAACTTCTAAACAGACGGTAGGTGACAACCGGAGATTGCAGTTGCATGTCGGAATTTTCCGAATTTCCATTTGAATTTCCGACACAACACGGCAACCTCTGGGTGTCACTTATCGCGTGTGAGAATTAATGTTTCTCAGTACTTGTAATAATATCTCGTCTCAATAATAGTGTACTTACTGGTAAAGCTGAAACGATTAACCGATTAATCGATTAATCAATGATCAACGTCTTGATCGATCAAAAAAGTAATTGATCGATTACCCGTTACTTTTGAACTACTGTATTTTCTGGGTTAACAAAGGAACAAACTTTCTCAAAAAACAGGCAAACATTGTCACACTGACTCACATCAATTATGTGAGACAGAGTAAAGCATACAAGTTACGTGCTGACATACTTGTTCACTTGCATGATCATTATACTGTATCAGTAGCTGGAACTGGTCATTCTTAAGTTAACCTTTACCCAATGCGGGTAGCAGACGACACTTGCAAAATAGATTCTTGAATTACTACAAATTTTCAATTTTTGTCCCCAAAACATAGCTTATGATCCCTCATTGGAACGAGCTCAACGAGCTCGTTCCAATGAGGGATCATAAGCTATGTTTTTGAAACTAAAATTGAAAACATAATAAAATCTGAATGGAGATTTGTGTATGTAGAGCTGGCCGATTTTGTCCTTTACGTTGGGTAAAGGGGTTAATGCTATCAATCACCAACGGTACGGCCGTTTTTCAGCTACCTATAAGGGCAAGTGATTAATCGGTTAATCAAGGTTAATCCGTGTCATTACTCGATTAAGAAAACCCTTTAAACGTTTTAGCTCTACTTACTGGACAGTTATTTGACGACTGTTTTTAAACATCTGCCAAATGTACATCCTAATCCTTTTTTTGAGTTTCTTATTTTCTCTCTATTTTGGAAAAATACATTTTTGCTAATTATTTTAACGTGTGGCAGGTACCACCACATACCATACACCAAAACCTCCCTGGTCTCTCTTGGTAAGATTATAACATGAGGCAATGGTATGCTGTGAGCGGCATTGCCCTCTCCCTCCTGTTAATTACACCGCTGTTCTCGGTCAATAGTACGGTTACTGGGAGCACGGTGGCTCAGTAGGTAGAGGTGCAGGCTGCAAGCCGAGAGGTCCTCGGTTCGAATCCCACCTGCGGCAACCGCGTTGTGTCCTTGGGCAAGACACTTCATCTCCATTGCCCGCGTGGGGGCACGATGACGCCGTGTACTAAGGCGTACTGCACGTCGATGGTACGCATGTCTTCAACCAATCTAACCCTGCCTGTGCTGCAGTGCGGAGTTACGATATTCGGGAGCTGGCAGCTGCTCGTCGTTGCTCGGTGGTTCTCTCCGGGTACTCCGGCTTCCTCCACCCGTAAAACTGTCACGGTCATGATTAGCCATTGTGCATAAATATGTGACCTTAGTCATCAATAAAAAATAAATAATAAATAAATAGTACGGTTTTAATCAATCGCATTTTATTCAATCGTGCTGTTAAGACATTCTACGTATATAACGTTGGCAAGGCCTCACAAAGAAGATCTCTCTCTGGCCATTTTTTGTAAAATTGCATGTGGTCGGGCGGTTTATTATTTTATTTTTTATGTTTGTAATTATTTCTTTGCCATAAAAAGTTCATTTTCGTGGTTAGCTTTATGTTTTATGCCTCATAATCTGCAGAAGTCGTGATGAATTTCGTCCCTTGACTGCAAGGAGGCTTTGTGATGCTAAAGCACTGCAAAGCCTTGTTGCACTCAAGGGACTAATTTATCGATGTTATTAACTTGGGTAAAATATCAGACATGAACCATTTAATTTTTATTTTTCTACGTTTGCATTGGTTATAAAAGAGAGCATGCGGCAGCCAATAGGATCATGCGGAAGGGCCCGAGAAACAAATTTTTAACTTTTTTAGGCCTAAACTATTTGTAAACAAATTTTCTGAATAGCCGATTGCTATTTAAAAAGTAATCGACTGGATTTGGTAATCGACTCGCGTCACATGTATGCTTGAGTCCAGTAAATTATTATTAACTTTGATAGAGCGTAAAGACGTTTAGCTTATATATCTTGTAACCATTCCTCGGCCATTGTTCTATCAGCTAATTAGATAACGCCGATTTTCTTACTCCAATAAAACTATGACTGGGGGTGGGGGTGATCACGAAGATACTTTGTACGAGGGATCTCACTTCAGAAACTACTGAGACTAAAAGTCTTTACACTACATAAGAAATTTATTCATTGGACCTCAGCATATGTGTAATGCAAAGTGCTGACGGGAGACGTTAGCCAAACTCTCCGCCAAACGTTCTTGCAAGCGGTTATCCGAATTGATTATTGACAAGATTTAACAGTACATGTGCAATTTCTAAGCAATGAGTTGAAACGACAACAATCAATATTAGTGGCTATGGCGATTTTTTGATGTAGAAAGCTTTTATTAATTAACTGTATATTGTAATTTACTGCAGCCGTGAAAAATGTTCAAATGCGATAATCCATCTATTCATAAATTAACCCCTAGCACTCTGGTAGTGAAACAAAATTATCTCAAGTCTCTCTGCTTTTTCTCTTGTTTAACTATAAATTTAACCAATTATACCTTGTTTGTCAGAGCTCACTGAGCTCTGTCAAACAAGATATATTTGGTTAAATATCAGACTGCATTATGGGAAATATTTGTTACTGAGACTTTTGCCATTTTGACATCAGAGCACAGAGGGTTAATCGAAATCCTATTATGAACGGGGCTGAACTGACCCCAGTGTTTCTACACTCTAACTTTTAGCCTGACAATAATACTCCCAAAATTATTCCCGTTGTTTCATTTCATTTTTTGGCCTCCCCACCTAGTCCAGTAGAATTAGCATAAACCCGGAACAAATTGCAATAGTTTTTTTTATTGCTGGATCTTGTTCTGGGGGTCACTCTTAGTCCCTCAATATAAAATAGGACAAAATTGGACCACCGGAAGTACCCTAATTTGCATAAATTCAAAATGGCCGCCTATGAGCACCTAGGGGAACGATATCTCCTAAACGGTGCGTTTTAGGCCTCATAAATGTATCATAAGCAGATAGGAAAGTGACCCCAAAGAATCCAAATATGTCATCAGAATTTGCATATGATGTCACATATGCAGGAAATGACGTCATAGTACCTAGATATGACGTCATAGGCATCTACCATGCCATAACTGAGAATGGAATCAAGAGTTTTGAAAAATGTCGTTTATTATGTGCCGACTTCAAACAATGACAGACATGCTGGTAACTCCTTGGGTAATCCAAGGTCTGTATGGAATTAGTCCTAACCAGTTTACCAACAAAATCTAAAAAAGGCTCTAATGTCAAACACAGTTCACTGCATATACAGCTGGTCTAAAATCTGCTTCCAAGATCATACTCCTAACTAATTACCTGGCCAGGAGCTGTAACCAGATAAATTTGTATGTACTTTCTAGACCTATATAGGCCCCATGGAATCCAAATACACCGACAGAATTTGCATATGGTGTCAGTTATGTCCGGAATGATGTCATCGATGACGTCATTTATACAATCTGTAAGGTATTTGCTTACATACAGTTTGAGGTTTTACTTAATCTGAATCGATATCGATATCGATATCTGCGGCAACGTCCCCCGTATTAGTGCACGATGTGCCTTTGCATCCTGTGCATGATGGTGAACACTCTAAGCCATTTTTCCGACAGCTGCAGCGTTGGGTGTCACAATCACCCTTGCATTGACACCGGATTACTTTTAACAGATATTCCGGTGCAGGAAGCAAGTCCATCTTCTTTGGCAGCATATGGCCATCTGACAGGTACCAGCCCCAATCCGTGGGATTCAGTTCTTCCCCCATCCAAACTTGGGCTTGATAGTAAACCCTCTGTGAGTGATATCTTGCTGCGTTGGATGTTGGAGGTAGTGTCTGCACTTGGACGCTGCGATTACTGGTAGCTACCTTTTCCGAGAACTTTCTGGCTCTGAGGTCATCAAGGCTTTCTTCTTTCTTTCCACCGCATAAAAAGCCAAGAGCGCATTCCCCTGCTTTTTCTGCGTCATGTACCCCTAACCCCATTTGAGCCAACTTTTGGACATGTGACTTGAACTCAGGGTGATTTTGGGCTTTCTTCGCGGGCGCTCCTTTCCCTATCCCAAATATCCTCGATGTTGTATCGCATCCAGCAATGGCATGGATCACTGGTAAGAGACTACACAATTCTTTCCCCAGCTGCTTCCTGAGGCAATCAATGTCCCAGACTCTCCTCTTCACCTCCTTCTCTCCACACTTGCGTTCTGACCTGAAGATGAGCCCTTTGCAGTCATCACTGCAATAGAAACACAACAGTACAAGAAGATCTGTGTCCTCTCCTATTAGATGGGTACAAGCAGATGTTGAACATTTCACAACAGTTTTTACAATCAAGACATCGGCATCACCGTCTGCACCTAGGGTCTTGATGCCATTTTTACCCATCTTTTCCATCAGTAACTGTATGAAGCACTGCTTGTTCTCAGCATTTGCTAGAAAGTGTTCCTTTTTCGTAGTCAGTGGCATATTTGGGGAAAAAGAAACTCGTGGGCCAACAATTCCCTTCGTACTCCTCTGATGGGTGACGTCTTTGGTAGTTGGGCCATGGGCGTATCCGTCAAATACTACAATGGCGTTCTTGTAGTGCTCTTTGACATGGTTGACATAATGATCACAGATTTCCTCGTAGGTGTCGTCTTTCTTCCATGGTATTCTGTGAAGGAGAGACCCACCGTCTAATACATAGTAATCAGGAATGTGCTGCGGTGCGTCACCTCTAACTGCTGTTGGTGCACAGTTTTCCAGTGCGTCGGCAAGTAGTGGCTTATTTGCTTCTCGCATCACTCCATTGGCATCGAATAAGGACGCAGGATAGCTAGCGAGTTCGTGTTTGAACAGGCCCTTCAAGTCTCTGTTTGGTTCACTCTTGGCCACAAGGAGTAGGCGCTGGAACAGCAGTTGTGGATCAACTGGTACAGCAATGTTTTCATTGCCTGCAGATACCACTTTCTGACCCATTATTTTGACAGTGTCAGCTTTCTTAAATGAATACTCGAACAAATTCTGGCTGGACATCTTCTGTAGAATGGTTGAACCAACCTCTTCCGCTGTATGTGGGTTTGCTGAACTGTGTGCTACGACTCCAGTTGCAATGTTCCTTAGGTTGTCTGACTGGACAAATGGATTTCGGTCTTGAAGGAATTTTGAGATTGTGTCAGTGTCTTTGCAGTCCCGGGCTTTTCTTGACTCTGACATCTCCTTGTGCTGCTCGCTGGTGCAATAGTGGATCCCCGTTAGATTTTGCATGCCCTCATTTACAGATGCACAGGCCGGCATAGCTAACAACCAACGCGTCCTCTGGGTTTCCTCCATGCCACGACCACGGGTTAGTCCACCAGTTGACTTCAGAGACCGCATTAAGACCTGTTCAGCAACAAGGTCGGTAGAGAGACCTGCCCAGAACCCGTCAGTTCTTCGAATGACGAATTTCCCAGAGCGAAACTGATGGAGAACATCCGGGTTAGACTCCTCCAAGTTGAGCATGTCTGTCAGGTAAACATGGCCGGACTTTGTGTAGTGTGAATGTCCTGCAGCAGCTAGATATGGCAACATCTTCCGCAGTGAGGACAAATGGAGGTCAAAATCGCCTGTTCGTTCTGCCTTCAGAAACTGGAGAAGTAGTTCGACCATAGACATGTACTGTAGCCACAGTTGACCCATCGGAAACTCAGCATTCCTTGACGTCTGCCTCTGCAGGACCTGGCTTATTCTCTTGAAGACATCGTGGTTGCATGCTTCTTTTACTTGAATATCATCCGCAAGTAGACCATCGTATATCCTGCCCGCCTCTTTGAGATCTGGGTGCACATGATCTCTTTCACTCGCTGTCATCAAATCTGACTCTTTATATCCCTGTGGCAAGACATCATACGCTTCGCACAGAATCATTTGATTCAGAACTGCATAAATCAGTGTATGTCCCCGAATAGCCCTGGCATAGGCCTTTCCATTCAGGATGTAGTCGACTGTATTTTCCTAGGTTTCCTTGTACCCTTACCCTTTCTATGCTTCCTTTCAATCTCTGGAATTATGAGTGACTTTGTTGCTGTTGTTTTTTTCAGATTTTTGGTAACCGAATAACACTAATAGCAGCATAGCACATGGTACAGTCAATGTGATATACTAACGTTTGTAAACTGTACCCTATAGTCTGTAAATTATGCAAAGGTCATGCATGGATGCTTCAGGAATTCTCTTTCATTTAGTTTAAAAATTGGCCGAAATAGGTCTATAATGGTTTGTCAAAGTATAGACAAATGTGTCTGGTTACAGCTCCGGTCAGTTAATCTGGTCGGAATAGCATCTTGGAGGCAGATTTTGAGACCAGCTGTATTAAGTGAAATGTACTTGACATTGGCATGTTTTTTTTTTAGTTTTAGTTTTTTGTAAACTCGTTGGGACTAATTCCATACGAGCCTTGGATTCCCATAGGAGTTACCAGCATATCTGTCATTGTTTGTTGTTAGCACAAAATAAACAATAGACATTTTCTATGGCTGTTGACTCCATGCTCAGTGACGGCATGGTCGAGGCCTACGACGTCATGTCTAGGTACTATGACGTCATTTCCTGCATATGTGACATATGCAAATTCCGATGACATATTTGGATTCATTGGGGTCACTTTCCTATCTGCTGATAATACATTTATGAGGCCTAAAACGCACCGTTTAGGAGAAATCGGTCCCCCATCTGCTCAATGGCGGCCATTTTGAATTTATGCAAATTAGGGCATTTCCGGTGGCCCGATTTTGTCCTATTTTATATTGGGGGACTCAGAATGATCCCCTGAGCAAGATCCAGCAATAAAAAAAACTATTGCAATTTGTTCCAGGTTCAGCCATTTTGGGGCTAATTCTACTGGACTAACCCCGCCGCCCATAAACAATTTATAATTTGGAACCACGAGGAGTCCATTAAGAGGGTCGAGCCTTTCTCCCCATCCCTATTCCAAAACATCCTCACTTCTATACATCAATAACAAAATAAAAACTCATAAGCAGCTCTCAAACTATTTTGGTCCTCGAGAGATCCAGCATTATCGATCGGATTGGTTGTCTGAAATGAATATTCCGCGATGTTGTCATGCGATACAAATAACAAGTGAACTATTGGAAATTGCCTTCGTTTTTTTTTTAATTTTACCAGAATCCAGAAAACTTTTGAGATCTAATACTGGAAAGCTCACATTTTCATTACGTGTGCTGTCAAAAGAAGACAAATTTCTTCCATTTTTGTCCGCACGTTTCCGTTTACGTTACCAGAAAAAAGGCTCTATTATTTTAATATAAAATATTTAGGCATGTACATTCTCACGAATCGTCCTTCTATGGTTCATATTTTATATACTTTAAGGTATTCTCTTTGAGGGCATTTTGACTCATGACCCTTCGCATGTTAGATATTTGACAGAAATAAACTTCAAATGAATTAAACAGATTTATTGGGAATTGTGTTACAACTTCCAGTTGGCTGATGGATCGATAAACATCGGAGTTGGGTTTTTTTCTTTGTTGCGCACGTGACTGTACTCTCTTGGTATCACGGACAAAATGAATAAATAAATAGACACACAGTTAGAAGACATCCCCAATTCCATGGGGACACACTTTGCTGTGGAAATTGGACATGACACACTTTTGTCGTTTTGTGTACCTACCATCTGTGCAAGAGCAACAAAAACCCTCAAACGCCATTGATTTTTTCGAGGCATGTGATCATCAGCTCAAATAGAAAATTATACGATCAGTGATACGGCAAAATGTTTTCTGCATCAATATTAATCATAGGACGTCCTTTCAGTGTGCCTCAAATGACACCCTGATGTCGCCAATCACGTCTCGCCTCTGAAGCACGCTTCGTGTCAGCTGGATATTATTTAACAGGTTACCTTTAACATTTAACAATTAGCAGACGACACTTGAAATGCATTTTAACCCTTTACCTAACACGAAAGGCAGACGACACTTGCAAACAAAATTCTTGGATAACATTTTTTTCCTCATTTTTGTTGCATCAAAAACATATTTTATGACCCATCATTGGAACGAGCTCAACGAGCTCGTTCCAATGAGTGGTCATAAGCTATGTTTTCAGACAAAAGATTAAAAAAATAATGAAAATTGAATGGTGTTTTTGTGAATAACACTGACGGGTTTCGGCTGTTACGCTGGGTAAAGGGTCCAAAACATAGTTTGTGACACTGAATTGGAACGAACTCGAAGATCTCGCTTCAGTGAAGGGTCTTAACGCGAAAAAACGGTTTGGTTCAAGTTACATGTCATAGAAAAATAGGGTCGCTGGGTCTGGGTCGGTTGGGATTTTTGTATTTTAGTATTTTATTTTCTCATACAGCGGCTCAAACCTTTACCCCCCCCCCTTTAACCCCCCCTCCCCCCACCAAAAAAAAAAAATAAAAATAAAAAAATACGAAAATTGACGAGCGCTATTTACAAAAAATCGCCATTGAAATTTTATTAGTATTTTTTTTATTATTTTATCAAAACAAAGCTTATGGCACCAATGAGTGGTCATATGCTTTGATTTGGAGACGAAATATGAAATGTTTAATTATTCTGAAATTATTTTTTTCCAGCGTTATCTGACAACCTGTTTATGTGAAGGGTTAGAATATATGCCTATATTCATGTTGTACATGTACCTGAAGTTTGACCTGTAACTATTTTCAAAAATCGTTTTAAATGGATTTAACACTTTTTTGTCAAGTACTCATAAACGGATTAGGGTTGACATGAAAGTTTCGATCGTTTGGGAAACCTGAACCATTTAATTTTTTTCCTCGGGACAAGGTGTTTTTGAAACAAAACTTTGATAAAAACTACAAATTCTGAGTGGCGCTTTTGGGATCTGACGGATTTGTTATAGGCAAAGGGATGAAGCATTAAACAGAAGCTCGGCGAATTAATAGGGTAAATTATTTTTTCTTCGGCCAACGGCTAGAAAAGTGCGTGGACAAAATAAGGTTCTTACAATACAACATGAAAGTTATTGCGAAAAGTTGTTTGCTTAAATTTTGTTGAAATGAGAACTTAAAAAGTCCCTTTCAGTTAAGAATTCCTCGGACATGATATGTTCGGCCACTACAAAATGGAATATATGTCAAAGTGTTTATAATTCACGTAAAACATTTAAAAAGTGAAAGTCTGTTGTCCTATTTATTTTCAAATTCAAATTCTTTATTCTATAACTCGTTGTACACTAGTATGATGTGGATTTGATTGAGCCTGGTGCACGGCACATGTGAGTTCTGCTTCAGCACTGAACTGTGTTACGGCAGCACAAAGGATTGTTTCAGCTCCGAAATTAAACCAGATATAACTTACGAACGACCTTTTAGTTTACGTGGGGTTACTTTCAACGAAAAATACGCGAACGAACTACAGGTTACGACTAGATAGTACAGTATGAATTAAATTCCCAGTTATGCATGTTCTACCAGTTAGACTTGACTACCTTTCTGAACTAACTCGATACAAATGTTGCGCAATGCATTCGGGACCTACTAACCACCCATTTTCGCTTCAAATGGAATCTCGATTCGAATCGAGTCGATTATTCGAATTCGAATCGAATCTCGAATCGAATCAGGTGCGTCCTGAATATGGCTAACTGGGGGAAGGGGGTGTTGTAAACCCGATTTGTTCCGACAGTGATGGCTCAAGTCCAGACTGATAATATATTCCAACTACATCACCAAGGCATGCCTTCGTCGAAGGCATGCCTTGGTGATATAGTTGGAATATTACCCAGTAAGGATTGTAGTTCAAAAACAGAAACGGGTGGGCGAGTCATCGGTACTAGGCACCTCGTAGGACCAGCCACTAGCAACAGCTCATAGTTGATATTGTCTGGAAACGTTAAATTTTCTTTCAACGGAAGTAGTGTCTAGTGAGACTGGAATTAGAATGGCTGTTGGCATGGGTACAGACGTTGTTTCTGTTTTGATAGCGGAAACAACACCCAGTCTTTATTTTCAGTATTATTTATGTACAATTTTCGCCAGAACTATACGTATTGTGAGACGACGAAGATGACTGATGCCTAGCAATATTTCAGTGAAAAGATTCGAATGGAAACGAATCGCGCAGCCGATTCAGTTCGAACCGAATAGCAACTTAACACTTTACCCAGCGTAATGGCCAAAACCGGCCAGCGCTATTCTCCAAAACTGCCAATTAATTTTCATTATTTTTTCATTTTTTGTCTCAAAAACATAGGTTATGACCCCTCATTGGAACGAGCTCGTCGAGCTCGTTCCAACGAGGGGTCATAACCTATGTTTTTGAGACAAAAAATGAAAAACAATTAGTTATTCAAGAATTTTTTTTTCAAGTGTCGTCTGCTTTCCATGTTAGGTAAAGGGTTAAGATATTCGAAATCGAATCGAATCTCGAAGCTTCGCGGGGCCCTACATTCCTTTCACATATAGAGTAGTATACCGTTTACATCTTCACAGAATTTCGACCAAAATAAATAGCAACAACAAAGCCGCGATTGTGCGTTAGTAGTTGTTATTTATTTTGGCGGAAATTATGTTAAAACGTAGTAAAAATAGAGAAAGCGGAAAAGCAACACGACATTTTTTGTCCCATACGTTACCACCTTGTTAGATGGCGTAGTCTGCTAACAGGTTAGGATGTAAACTCTTTATTTTAAGACCTGATATTGTCCTCCGTCGTGGTTATTAGAACATCAACGCCATGGTGTGACATTGCTTGCGTAAATTTGCTAAATTGTGTTCGCCTGTTGTAGAGGCATGTAATAGTTTTCCGGACTGCATAAAAGGGATGAACAGAAGTTTCAATCGCCTAACGTTCACACCCTTAACCCTTTACCCAACAAAATGGAAAAAAACGGCCAGTGATATTCACAAAAACTGCCATTCAATTTTCATTATTTTTTCATTTTTGCCCCAAAAACATAGCTTATGGCCCCTCATTGTAATGAGGGGTCATAAGCTATGTCTTTGACGCAAAAAATGAAAAAGAAATCAGTTATTCAATAATTTTGTTTGCAGGCATCGTCTGCTTTTCATGTTAGGTAAAGGGATAAAAGAATATGGCGACCGATTTTTCGTTCTCGTGAATAACAAACTTCAGACGCAGATACCGATAAAGCTTACCTGAATTGTCCTTGGTATAAAATACTCTTCTAGAATCGTGATCTGTTTTATCATGACGACTCTGGGGGCTCGGTGAATCAGTAGGTAGAGGTGCAAGCTGCAAGGTCCTCGGTTCGAATTCCATCTGCGTCAACGTCCCTGGGCAAGACACTTCACCTCGTTGCCAAAATGGGTCTATGGTGACGTTGTGCGCTAAGGCGTACTGCACGTCCATGTCGCACTTATCTTCAACCAATGCTAACCATGCTTGTGTGGAGTTAGTATGTTGGGAAGTCTGACAGTTGCTAGTCGTTGCTCGGTAGATCTCTCCGGGTACACCGGCTTCCTCCACCCGTCAAATTGTCCGACACGAGGTGACCCTGGCTGTCGAAAGTGTCGTTAAACCCAAATAATAATTAAAAAAATAAATAAAAATCATGACCACTCTCCTTAGCGTCCTTTTTCTCTTCCGACAGAACACTGATGTAATACAATGCTGGAAAGGGCTCTCGGAGTCTTATAACCCGCGGTGCCTCCTCTACCCCATCCGAAAGGATACATCTCATTAAAGAAAAAAGTGATTCCTTCGGTTAATTAAGACTATTCATCTTCGCCGCTTGACGTGAAGACGGGTCGATGAACAGTCTTGCAATTAACCGAAGGAATCATTTTTTTTAATGGGATGTATCGTTTCGGAGGGGGTAAAGGAGGCACCGCGGGTTATAGTCTTTTCCAATGGTTTACTGCAGTACAGTAGATACAGTACGGCTATCGTGGACTAGTCACTTTCCACGGGTGGACAATATTTCCACGGATGCAATAATATTACATTTCAAACAATAATTATAGGAATAATCAAAAATTTAATTAATGAAGTACCGGTTTTTAGCCGGTGCTTCATTAATTAAAATTTTGCTACTTCTGATTCTTATTACCTGGTAAACGCATGCTTTGTCATCACTGACCACGCGTGGATTATGACCAGTACACGGCGGCTGTGCCGTAGGCTCAACGAAGGGCAAATAAAATGAACTGCAGTATTACTGTGTGTGTCCAAAGTTCAGAAATTAGAATAACACAAACTGAATTGCCGACTAGCCTACCGTGTATCCAGTATTTCTCTTTATCAAACAGATCGTCGCATCAAATTTGTATGCACATTCAAGACCACGACCGATTGTCTTTGCATTTACAAATCTATATCTTCCCATTACCGATAACCCTGCTCAGTCGGTGAAAAAATTATCAGTGTTATTACGCCATTTATCTCACTTGAGAATAAGTGAAAAAGGTACAGTTGAAAAATCAGTTACCCAAATAAAATCTAGTAACTCTTTTTAAGGTCATCTTAATTTCTGCAAGACTGACTTTCTGTATTCCGATATAACTATTTTGAAAACACAAAGTATAAAATAATTTATATATTCAAACTTTCGATTTCCTTTTTTTATGCAGATGGATGTTTTTCATACGGATGAACCATTGAAAGATTACTACACACTAATGGATATAGCATATATATACACATGGCGTCGGGTATGTATCACTAGTAAACTCGTCCCGATTTCCCCAGAACTGTTCCGTCCCCTGAGTTTCAATGTGTTCTATGTGCCTACTGGCACATGGAACACATTGGAATTCAGGGGACGCACTGACAACAGTTTTCTTCGTAGGGTACAGAGGAGACTGGTGCGTAAAGACTTAATCTTGATGAGAGAGTTAAATTAATTCATTGATTTCAGATAATTTATCAAATTGCTGAAATTTTACTTTCTAATAATCCTCATGACAATGGTCTTCAAGACTTTTTGTATGTAGATTTATAGAAATAAAATGTTGCCCAATTTATACCTGAACAATATGTCCTCCTATGTTCTGAAGATACACCATTTTGAATGGCCCGGTCAAATTATAAGATTCGGCTTAGGCTAAACAAAATTAATCTTTTGATTCTCAGCAGCGGCGCATTCGTTTTTTCGGCCCGCGTTCGTCATATTTATTTTGGAGACAAAATTCAAAATGTGTAAAACCATCACAGGGTGTGATTTTAGCAGTATCGCATCACGACTTGCGATGCAATATGTCGTATACATTAGGCTAAAAAAGTATTTTGATTCTCAAGCAATCCCTCATTGAATTGGAACCCCCTCATTGGACGTTTTTATTGCCTCTCAGTGTCTTCCAATATTAGTATAAACTCAGGGAGATCCGAAACTTTTTATATTTTTTGATTGATGTGTATTTATTTAGTTGCGTCTCCAATGTGTTTGCCTTGTTACAATTTATTGGAGAATGCTTATAGGCTCTCTCCCATAAATTGTAATGAGACATATCCCAATAGATTAAATACTTTTATAGGCCTATAGGTTCTCTCCCATAAATTGTAATGAGACATATCCCAATAGATTAAATACTTTTATAGGCCTATAGGCTCTCTCCCATAAATTGTAATGAGACATATCCCAATAGATTAAATACTTTTATAGATCTATAGGCTCTCTCCCATAAATTGTAATGAGACATATCCCAATAGATTAAATACTTTTATAGGCCTATAGGCTCTCTCCCATAAATTGTAATGAGACATATCCCAATAGATTAAATACTTTTATAGGCCTATAGGCTCTCTCCCATAAATTGTAATGAGACATATCCCAATAGATTTAATACTTTTATAGGCCTATAGGTTCTCTCCCATAAATTGTAATGAGACATATCCCAATAGATTAAATACTTTTATAGGCCTATAGGCTCTCTCCCATAAATTGTAATGAGACATATCCCAATAGATTAAATAGTTTTATAGGCCTATAGGCTCTCTCCCATAAATTGTAATGAGACATATCCCAATAGATTAAATAGTTTTATAGGCCTATAGGCTCTCTCCCATACATTGTAATGAGACATATCCCTATAGATTAAATACTTTTATAGGCCTATAGGTTCTCTCCCATAAACTGTAATGAGACATATCCCAATAGATTAAACACTTTTATAGGCCTATAGGCTCTCTCCCATAAATTGTAATGAGACATATCCCTATAGATTAAATACTTTTATGGGCCTATAGGCTCTCTCCCATAAATTGTAATGAGACATATCCCAATAGAGTAAATACATTTATAGGCCTATAGGTTCTCTCCCATAAACTGTAATGAGACATATCCCTATAGATTAAATACTTTTATAGGCCTATAGGCTCTCTCCCATAAACTGTAATGAGACATATCCCAATAGAGTAAATACATTTATAGGCCTATAGGTTCTCTCCCATAAACTGTAATGAGACATATCCCAAAAGATTAAATACTTTTATAGGCCTATAGGTTCTCTCCCATAAACTGTAATGAGACATATCCCAATAGAGTAAATACATTTATAGGCCTATAGGTTCTCTCCCATAAATTGTAATGAGACATATCCCTATAGATTAAATACTTTTGCTTCAAAGATAATATGAAGAGCATCGAAAGAATATGAAGCCATTGAATTGCAGTACCTACAGTTTGTTTTTAGAGGAATGCTTTATTTTTCAAATTAAAAATGAATTTATTTGTATAAATATGCACTTTCTAGGCTTCTGTGTGTAAAATACAGCCGAAATCATCTCCATGTTTGCTCACATTTAGCAAAAGAAAAATAAGAATTAAAAATAAAATCCTCCCTCGCTGATTTGAAAAAAAAATGTCTGAGAATCAATTAATTTATTTTGTGGGACCTTATTTCAGAAAATTTAGATACATTGAAATCCCTAGTACAGCCTGCATTAAACAACTGCGTAGTGTTGAGATGGTGACAACTGACCTTGTTTCAGAAGACGACAACACAACCTATTAAAATCCATGCGGGGCTCCAGCTGCAAACATTTCTCATTTTTCTCCGGGGTCGCCAAGAGGAGGACGGGTCCCGGGGCAATGTGCAGAACGTGTGTTACGAGCCCTGCGAGCACCGAAGGCTCGAAGCGATAAGCGGAGGGTCTGGGGTCAGAAATATGTTTTAAATTAGAGCTAGGAGAAGCATTCTCCTGCATTTTATTGACAATATCTTCACAATTATTTCCTTACAAAATGGGTAATTTATTACCTGTATTTCTGTGTGTATGGTGCATTTTTTTCTCCAACGATAATCGTGTTCACTACGATGCAGAAAAGACCGGTGGAAAACCAACAAACTGGAACAAGTGGGTCTGTAATATGAATGGAACCTTCATTTTTCATATTTTTTTATAGGGCTGCACGGTATATCGATAAACCGATATATACCGGTATTAAAACCAATATCGATCGAATACCGGTGTAATTACAAAAATATCGGTTTATCGTCATTATTTATTTACCCTCAATTTAATTTTCAAGATGTCTTGAATTTTTTAACTGTAGCTCCGAATGAATAAATTATCCCTTAATCCAAGGAATCGTCTGCTTGATCCCTCGTAATATACAAATTCATCAGTTGAAAAAATAATTTTCAAAAGGTTCAACAAAACTATATCATGTGACCCCTCATTGGAACGAGCTCGTTGAGCTCGTTCCAATGAGGGGTCACATGATATAGTTTTGTTGAAATCTTTGGTTAAAATCTGATAAACTAATTTTGAAAATAATAAATTTTGATATCGTCTGCGTTGGGTAAAGGTTTTTCGAACCGCATCACCAAGGCATGCTAATTCATTCCGACTGTGATGCCTCGAGTCTCGATTGTGGTACTTGTGTTCATATATCTGAACAGTTTTCGATATACCGGTATACCGAGGTATTTTTTTGAATACCGATACCGTTATTCTGTTTTGAATATCGTGCAGCCCTATTTTTTTATTCAGATCTTAGGTACTTATTTACAAGCAAAAACATTTTTTTTCTATGGACTAATTTTACAGTGAGTTGTAAAATATAATATAAAATAGCAAAGTTTCTTATTCTGTCACTGTGACGACACGAATTTAAATTCGTATCTTTACTATGGAGGTGGGGTGTTTAACCCATTACCCAACGAATCGGCCGCATCCGCCCGAGTAATATGCAAATTCAGCAACTGAAAAAATATTATTTTTCGAAAAATTTCGACAAAACCATATCACGTGACTCCCCTCTTTAAAACGAGCTCGCCGAGCTCGTTCCAAAGAGGGGTCACATGATATGGATTTGTTGAAATTTTTTGAAAAAATTTAAAAAATGATATTTAAAATAATAAATTTTGAAATCGTCTGCGTTGGGTAAAGGGTTAACAAATGATGTAGTAGAGATGCCGTGTGTGTTTTAGCAGAGTCAAGGTCCTACATATATATCAAGCACTTACCTTTCACCTTATTGCTTACCCGAAATAAAGTAAACTTGAAAATTACCGGAAATACCTTAACCCTATACTCAAACTCATGGCGAAAACCAACCGGCGCAATGTGCAAAAACCACTCTAAAATTTCATTATTTTTCAATCTCTAAATGAATGGAACCTGGTCAGTAATGCAACTACGTTCGCTTGCGACCTTCACCAGCGACGGAGGCCCGTACTAAAAGACTTTCCACAACTTTCAGATTTTTAAAACTCCAAAAGCTTGGTTCAGCCCCCCCCCCCCCCCCCCCACACACACACACTCTCTTACACCCCAACTCTATCGGCGCTTGTGCTTTTCTCTTATTTTTAATTCTTTTGCATTATACTTGGTTGTAGCAAACGGCGTCACATTCTGTACCCAGTCTCGTTGTATCCCGTTGCATCCCAGAGGTCATGTTTCAGTTTCTTTAAAATAAGATTCAACTATGCATGTGCATTGGGTATGGGTACAAATAAAAACCTCACTGCCTTGCTTAATCATACGTTTGTTCACGCTGATTCCGGAAAAAAACGGCTTGATATTTATTACAGTAAAAATGACTCATCGTTGTTGATTATGAGTTTATACATTTTACCAAATTAAACAAGTAAGTACTCCTTGAACTTGTCGAGGTCAGGAAGCCCATTTTGGGGCTCCATTCTGAAGTGCAGGTACCCCAGTGAAAAGGTTTTATATTCTATGGATGTGATTCAGACTACCTTAGATGAGATATTATTTTGTCTGTTTCAAACTGCCTTGTTACAGTTCATGAGATGTGGGCACTCTCTCATAAAATGTAACAAGACAAAAATATGTGAACAAATCGTGAGGACCAGAAATCAACCATTCTACATATTACTTCCAAAGATGGCCGCGAAACTGCATTTTTAACAGGATTTCATCAGTTTGTTACAGGCGTGTTATTTGGCCTCCGACTTTCAACTTGGCAGGCGCTTGCGGATGCGAACGCAATAGTGCCCGTCTCAAACTAAGGTCTGATTGTGAAAACGAAACAAGTGGTTAATGATTATAAATGTTGTATCGCATGTCTAATGCCAAAGTAAACACGGGATACGACTGCTCCGGGACAACAGAAATGGAGTTTCAAAATGTGGAAAACGGATATATAGCCGTGCATGAGTTTTATTTTACATCTACACTGCTGTGAAACTATAGCTGAATATAATAAAGTGGTTATTTCTCAGCTCATGGCTGGTAACTGAGAACAAACACCTGATAACGGGCGGCAATTTGAACTTCAAAAAATTGAAGCTCATTTCATACCAGGTTAAATGTATTGCTCAACCTGAACTTCATTACCGTAATAATCAAGATTCATTAACCCTTTACCTAACCTGAAAAGCAGACGACACTTGCAAAAATAAATCTTGAATAACTAATTTTTTTCATTTTTGTCTCAAAAACATAGGTTATGACCCCTCGTTGGAACGAGCTCGACGAGCTCGTTCCAACGAGCGGTCATAACCTATGTTTTTGAGACAAAAAATGAAAAAAACAATGAAAATTAATTGGCGATTTTTGAGAATAGCGCTGGACGGTTTTGGCCGTTACGTTAGGTAAAGGGTTAATCTACAAATTACTTCTAAAGGAAAAGTGACATGACGAATGCTAGTCACGTGATTGTGTGAAGGAGCTATCGCTTTTTATTGAACTTTGATCCTATATTTTGAGAAAATATATTACAAATGCAATTTCATAACTGCTTTATTAATTTTCTTCCCACATACAAATGGGTTTTAATAACTACTTTATTTTCTTTCACAGAATGGTCCTTTGAGGTTATTTTACTCTATCTACGAGAATGAAACTAAACGACAGAAAATGGACAAGGAACAGGTAGTTTTATCCCCAACAAAAGACACTGGTTTGGGCGAACCAAAAGCTAAGAAGGCTAAGCTAGAACACCCACACGGGGAATCACAGCACCACGTGAAATGTTCTGGGAAAAATGTCGAAAATACTGTGAGCAAACATAGTGAAAAAAGTGAAAACAAAGTTAGTTCTGATAAAGTCTCAGAGAAACCTAAATATGACGAGAAAGTGGACGAGGCAAGAGCGAAAAAGGACACTGATTCCGTTACAGTACCACAACAAGCAAACGATTTACAAAAAGCGAAAACTTCTGATGGAGCTACAAGTGATTCGTCAAAGACAAAACCTACCGAAAAACCTACTGAAAAACCACCAATTACAGACATTTGTAAAAATGGTGAGAAACAAAAGCTAGGTGATCATAAAGTGGAAAAGACAAAGGTTGTGGCTTCAAAAAATGATGATAAACATAAAAATAATAGTGCTAAGATGGGGGACAAAACGCGAGCATTAGAAATTTCTCAAGCTGTGGAGCAACTAAAAATTGATGAGCATTCTAAAATACCAGAGATACCCAAAACAAATGGGATGGTGAAGTGTGTTGATAAACCAAAAGTATTAGATAACTCAAAACGCATCGACAAGCCAAAGAATACTCTGAACAAAAGCAGTGAAAAGACAAAACTAATCGAAAAATCTAAATTTATGGACAGTGCTAGTACGGTTGAGAAAGCCAAAGCTTTGGAGAAGGCAAGAGCAGCTGCATTGTGCTATGATTTCGCTTTGAATAACGACGAGGCGTTGGACTTGAGAACTGAAAAGGTGGCTAGTCGATCTAACGGTGTGACCGGCAGATCTATAATGGAGGCTGTGCGTTGATAAAGGGTCGATGCCCATGATATTTACACATGAACACATACTGAAAAGATTAGTTCAGTATATAAGTTGGTCTGCAACAACTAAAAAATATGTTGAATATGTCTAAATGTCAAGCTACGCCTTCCTGCAGAGCGATACGCTCAAGCGGTTTTGTCCAATGGCGCTCTGTGGTCAGGCTTTTTTTTTTAATCATCGGTTATGTTCAGTAGTACAGAAAAGCAATATCGGATCCAGATGGGGAGGTGGTTGATTCCCACCCCAACCATTTGAATCCATGAAGACACCAACAGCATCCATTGTATTCCGTTGATTTCTAGTGGCGGTGTTACATTTAGGTTCAAAGGAAAATATTAGGCTGGAATTCCACCGAGGGGGCGGGGAGGTTTATAATATATTTCAACGCGTCATCTGACGCAAGCAGAAGATGGCACTTGTATTTTTTCTAAAAAACGAAAGAAAAAAGCATATTTTGTTTCAAATCTGTAGCTTCTAACCCCGCGTTTGAACAAGCTCGACGAGCTTGTTCCAACGAGGGGTTACAAGCTATGATTTGGAAGCAACAATTAAAAAAATAATAAGCGCACCATAATCGTCCTTCCTCCTCTTTCCCTTTGGCAAGGGTTTGGATCTGCCAGTGCAGGAAATACGTTGCAGGAAAAATCATATGAGAATTTGTACTTTTCTATTTACTTACATTCCCTTACCTGCCATTGATTATTGGAAAGCTCTCTAAAAGAGAGCTTTCCAAGAAACGATGTTTGAACTGGTATTGTAAGCGAAGAAGGTAAGAGATGAAGTTTTTATTTATTGAGAATATATACTCAGAACGACACACGCGTGTGAATGGGTTAATCGATATGGCACGAGCGCCAGCGCGGGAGGATAAAACGAGAGGCCGCAGGCCTCGAGTTTTGTCCTTCCGCGATGGCACAATTGCCATATCGATTAATCCATTCACACGCATGTGTTGTTCTGTGTTTATTACACGCCTTCACGTCTATAAAAAACAATTATCAAGAGGACACTCAGCAATTCATTCAATTCATTTAAGTTGTAATTGCGTTGAACGAATTGTAGAAACCTCCAGTGAAATATCGCTTCTATTTAAAATCCGCCCGTCAAAGATTTCCGTTCCGCACATATATGCGGAACAGATTTTCATTTTCCGATGGTTTAGTGTTGCTGTAGATGTGGATTACATAGAAAATGTGTGTAATAAATAGTCAACAATCGTTTTTGATTGGCAACGTCTTTTTCAAAAATTGTGTGAAGTAGGTGATGGTACGTTTCCAAATTTCAGTGTCGCTTAAGTACAGTAATCCTTTGTTTCACCCCGAGCCCCCAATTTGGCTAATTGCATCATTTCAGGATAACCAAGCTATCAAAACTTGTGAAATACTCTTATGGAAATCTATTCCTTTTTTTTAACGTTTTCTTATCTGAAAATGGGGTCGGCCTGGTAGATAATCAGGTTTGCACAGTCAGTCCTTTAAGGTGCGGTGACCATATGCTCTGTGATTTGTGAGAACGGCAGTTGAAACCCTTCCATCGACAGTCCTCTTGCGGACTCTAAATGAAATGTCCTATAGTTCATCTATTGGATCACTGAATTGCTGGAAATGTTTTCGACAAAATTAAATTAGTCATTTTTGTAAACTTGAGCTCTAGGCATCTCTTGGAATGATAGTTATACCCCTTGAGTTTAACGCTTCCAATCCGGTTTTACCTAGTTGTATCTGTAATGGTAGCCTAAACCGAGAGGTCCGCGGTTCGATCCCCGCCAGGGATAACTGCGTTGTGTCCTTGGGCGAGGCACTTAATCCCGATTGCCAACGTGGGGCACGTTCTTGCCGTTGCTCTCTCTGGGTACTCCGGCTTCCTCCACCCGTAAAACTGTTCGACACGAGGTGATCCTGTCTGTCAAAAGTGTTGTTAAACTCCAATAAATAAATAACTGGCTGAAGGTGGATTCTGTCGTCCCCGAATGTAGCAAGGCGCTACCAGCAATGCTTTGTTACACTCAATGGACGATATATTAGGTACATACGTTTTTAGATCCGATACTAGAATTATCTCATTTGTGAGCATAGGGAAACTCGAACAAGATAATACTGACACCCAGTCAAAAGTTAGTAGATTATCTTTTTTATACGGAAGCCATGTGTAGCGGGGGGGGGGGGGGGGGGGGGGGAGGGGGGATCGAGCATTGCGAATATTCGCAATGCATTGCAAATATTCGCAATATATTGCGAATATTCGCAATGCATTGCGAATATTCGCATTCAACATTGCGAGCATTGCAAATATTCGCAATGCATTGCAAATATTCGCATTGCATTGCAAATATTCACAATGCATTGCAAATATTCGCAATGCATTGCAAATATTCGCAAGGCATTGCAAATATTCGCATTCAACATTGCGAATATTCGCATTCAACATTGCGAATATTCGCATTCAATATTGCGAATATTCGCACTTAACATTGCGAATATTCGCATTTAATATTGCAAATATTCGCATTCTGCATTGAGAATATTCACATTCAACTTAGCGAATATTCGCATTCAATGCATTGCGAATATTTGCAATTGAATGCGAATATTCGCAAAGTTGAATTCGAATATTCGTAATGCTCCCACAACATATGTTGGCCCCAATGGTTGAATGCGAGTAATTCAGTATTCGCAATGTTGAATGCGAATATTCGCAATATTGAATGCGAATATTCGCAATGTGAATCACATGTAAAGGATAAAATCAAACTGAGAGGAAAAACGAGAACTGGAACGTTGCATGTCGTCATACAGGCTAAAATACGAGTCATCTATCGCGTAGGCCTAGATGGATATCCACGATTGTTTTATTGCTGTGCCGCGTTTCTTCTGAGAATGGATAGTTTAAATTGACCAAGCTCCCCCTATACGTGCATTGAGCAGCTATTAATTAAAACGTGATGCTAAAATCTCTCAGGGTGGAGGAAGGCAAAAAAGCCCGCTGTAAAATCTAGTTACGAGACAAAATGGAATGGTATTAAACTCTTGATCTTACTATAATGTTGAACAGTTTGAGGTGCCTAAAATATTCAAGTGTTTAGATCACTAATGTGTGAATTTACGCCCTTTGGGAGTGGATATTTGTTATCGATAATGTGATAAAAAAATACCAGTTAATTGGTTCTTTGGTGAAGCGAGATGGTTGGTTCTCGATGGGGCCACGATGACACGATTGTCTACGTATCACGATATCTTCTCGCGATGCGATATGTATCACGAGGCATCTGCATGGAAATAGTTCCAGACAGGAGATGCAATTCTAGTAGATACAAAGAGGATATCTATAGAGCGTTTTTCAGTGGCTACCGAAAATTATCTCATGAGTGACCGAGACAAATGTTTATTTTTCGCGAGCGCTTGCGCGAGCCCACTAATCAAATGATTTTCGGTATCCACTCAAATACACTAGATTTTCTTTTTATTATACGCTTTTTATAAGAACCTGATCATTCCTATCGATAATTCCACTCGTTTCAACCTTGAATTCATGCATGAAAGTAAACAGCGCATTGATTCGCGGAAATGATTTGATCGATATTCGGAACAGGTGGCGTCTTGCGATCTGATTCAGCTGGAGGGTTTCTTGCATCAATTCAAGGTGAACACGTGTTGAATTATCGCTGGAAATGATCGGTATCCACCCCAAAACATTAGATTTTCTTTTCATTATACGTTTTTAGAACAAATTGATCATTTCCATTGATAATTGGACTAGTATTCACCTTGAAGTGATGCTTTGAAAGCCGCCATTTTAACTGATACTGTGAAAGTGAAAATTTCTATATCTACACAATGGGGGATACGATTTCTATCTTTCCGCAATTTGTTTTTTGATAATCTATCGTTTAGCGTACAATAAATCTTCATATTCATCTTCTGCGGATGTGAACTCCATCCCCCGATATACAAAAACGAATATATGGAATGCGCCTAGGGCCATAAGAAGATTCGAAATTCGATTTTATTCATCGGTCTGTTCTTCATTTTGAAGTTACTTTTAAAACTCTTTACCTAACGAATCGTCCACATCCGCCCGCCCAATTTGCAAATTGAGCAGTTGAAAAAAAAATTTTTTTTCAAAATATTTCAACAAAACCACATCACGTGACCCCTCATTGGAACGAGCTCATTGAGCTCGTTCCAATGAGGGGTCACATGATATGGTTTTGTTTAATTTGTTTTTAAATATTTAAAAAAATATTAATTAAAATAATAAATTTTGATATTCTCTGGGTAAAGGCTTGAGTCTTTACCCACTGTAACAACTATATCCGGCCAACACATTGGGAACAAATTCGCCGAGCTCGCTCCAATAATCGGTTATAACATACTACTAATATTTTAGCTATGTTTTTGAGGTGAAACATTAAAATTTTCAATTGTTTAAAAAAGCATATTTTTTAAAAGTGTCATCATCTGATAATGTAAATTCGGGTCATGTGAAGCCTCGAAATCCGATTCGAAATTGCCCGAAGAGCTGATTCGATTCGATTGAAGTCGCGCTGATTCGGAAATCACTTTCCAATCGTCGAGATGTTCTCAAAATCGTACAAAGTGTCTTTTCTTGAACTGTTTTTCATCATCAGGTCTCCTGTGAGGGAGAAGAGTTCAAGGAGATTCCGCTTCCGAAACTCCTTTCATTCCATTCGGTTATATTCCGCATTTTTATTGACGTGTCCAAACAGACGCGTCACCGTTGAATGCAACACTTGAGTGGAGACTACAAACTTTCACGGCTGTAAGGAGCTGCAATATTTACAGCTTGAAAAGTCTTGACTCGATTCGCGATTGGGTTCGATTCGATATCCCCTGTCTAATTCGATTCGGGATTCGACTCTACCACAAATCTGAGCTTGGCAGGGCCCTATATATAAGGTAAAAATAATAACATAAACGTTTGAGGACGAGATAAGCGGATCACAGTTCTTTGTCACCAGGCAAACGACCAAGTGTCCATAGATATTCCTTCCTACTACCGCTCTTATAGAATAATAGGAAGGAATATTTATCCTTCACGGAGTGTGTTTTTCTTCGCATGAGGGCGTCTGCGACTGTGGGAAAAATGTTTGAAAACAAATGCCCTGATTCTTTACACACCGGATGTGATGAGCGCGATGCGTTGAAGAAATAATTAACGATTGTTCTTTCTACCTGGTTTTTCGACACAGTGCGATGCCTATTAAGACATCAAGGCATGGTGATGTAGTTGGAATATGTAGAATATTCCAACTACATCACCATGCCTTGATGATGGTAGTTGGAATATTCTATCAGTCGGGACTTCAAGACGCCTGTATTCGATTTGAGGTTCGAATCGAAAATATGTGATTCGCAGGATCCTACCACCCAGTCTACTCTGCAAATAAGATTTGCATTTTCCTAGAAAGTGGTACGTGGATGGTGAATTTCGTCTAAACACTACAAACGTGGCTTTCCCACAAATGTATAATTTTGAGAAAAAACATGGGATAGTTTATTTTAAACATTAACCGTATGGGCATTCCTTGCTCGTATTTCCTTCACTGACAATAAATACTCGAATCTTCCATTTATTCTTGAAAATCCCTTAATAATTTTTCCAATAATCACTGTCAGATGTGGGTATTAGAAATGAGAAATAAGGGGTAAATTTCTTTTCGGCTACCCTGAAGTTTCACTTGTCATTAACTGTGTGCTTATGCTATTTCAGAAAAAAAGCTTTATTATTCGTTTCTCGTACCTTTGTATCATTGGTGATTTACGTTGACGGATAGGAGGGGCGTGCCCCGCCACACTCGTGTAAGATAAACTGCTCCTTTGCCTTGTATGGCGAATGCACAAAAGTACCGCCAAAAAATTGTTTTTGGAAAGTCCAGACTGTTTATCATTCATTGCTGTGGCGCATTGCATTTTTGGAAGAACTGATGTAACACACTTGATGAGGATTGGGCGATGCAATAAAATTTTAAGATTTTTTTCTATCTGAGCGTGAAATTTCAACTCATTGCAATGTCAAATATAAACAGTAAAATGAAGACAATACTGATCACGGATTGGGCGATGCAATAAAATTTTAAGATTTTTTTTTATCTGAGCGTGAAATTTCAACTCGTTGCAATGTCTAATATAAACAGTAAATTAAGACAATATTCCTCAGATAGTTGCATCTAAGCACCTAATTCTACGAACTGCACCTCAGAAGAAATCAGCGACACTTGTCTTTTTTTCAGATGCCATAGAATTAAGAAAGGACGCTGGTTTTGTTTACATTGGTATGGCGGGGGTTCGAACCCACGCCGAGAGAGTTTCCTTCGGCACCAACCGCCTAGCGAAACTATACTGAACCACGCACACCACTCGGCCACCGACAGACGCGTATACTGAACCACGCACACCACTCGGCCCCAGCCGAGTGGTGTGCGTGGTTCAGTATAGTTTCGCTAGGCGGTTGGTGCCGAAGGAAACTCTCGACGTGGGTTCGAACTCCCGCCATGCCAAAATGAAACAATATTGATCACACCGAAGTCCGAGTGCAGTGTGAAACATGCGATCATTGGTTATAATTTTGAAGAAACGATCCGTTTCGCGTCAGACTTATGGTCAACAATTGCACGTTCCACTGTGGGCATGGAACTTAAATTAAGTATTGTCTTTGTTTGACAGCCACCTTAAAATTACAGATATCACACTGCGTCGAATGACAGAGGGAGAAAAAAATCGGTGGTTACTCGTGTATCACATTCCTCGCATCGCGTCTTCTTTGTAACTGCATCGCGCACTTGTGGCAAAGGCATGTGTACTATATATATACAAATTCAGATTTTCTGACAGCGACCAATTTGCTATTGTTTTGTTTTAAGTTGGCATGTTCCATCATTTTAGTAAGTAAAATAAGAAACTTTGTTTTCCACGAAGCTCGAAATCCAATGCGTCCCTGTTTAATTTCCAGATTACTTCAAACAAACGTGGCAAAGTTGGACGGATTTTAATCACTCTGATCACCATGGGAACCCTAGGATGTGAGTAGTGCTTGTTTACTTTAGGAGACAAGCTCTGGTTTACTAGTAAAATTGAACCCGGTCACAATGCCAGGGGTGGACGTCCTCTAAAATGGGTATAATCAATTAGCTGGTCATGACTTTATATCCATGTTGCGGTCGCGATCAGACAGTGTGCAGAAATATGTTACCTTAACTGGTTGAGGGCTATGTTAGTTTTAGTGGTCAGAATTTGTTCACCAAAATTTGTTTTATTACAAATTATTCCATCGTCCACTTTGTATTCTGGAGGCAGCCATCTTGGTTTCTATGGTGGCACGTGGTTGCTATGTTACCCAAAGGCTTACAGCAGGACAGGGGTATGTTCGGAGTGTATGTTCCTTTGCTCAAGAAAAAATGTAATTACCGCAAACAACCCGACAATCCCTTAAAACCACAAAATTGCATTCAAAACTACCCACGCGGACTTGGCGAAGCACATTGTGCACTAGCACACAGACATATGTGACCAAAAAGGGATTCTGTAACCACAGACATATCCTAAAAAGGGATTATATAGGAGACAAGCTCTGGTTTACTAGTAAAATTGAACCCGGTCACAGTGCCAGGGGTGGACGTCCTCTAAAATGGGTATAAACAATTAGCTGGACATATCTTTATATCCATGTTGCGGTCACGATTAGACAGTGTGCAGAAATTTGTTACCTTAAGTGGTTGAGGGCTATGCTATGTTTAGTGGTCAGAATTTGTTCATCAAAATTTGTTTTATTACAAATTATTGGAGAGTGCTCATAGGCACTCTCCAATAATATGTAATGAAACAAATTTATATAAACAATTTTTTTTTTTGTTTTTGACTGAATATGAAACATGAGCAAAAAAAATGTTGACTTTTGCTCTTGTACCCTCATTTTTTTAAAGCCCTGATAGTAGCTTCTAGCGCTCAACAGTTAAACACCAATAAATAAATGCATTAACCCTTTACCTAACATGAAAAGCAGACGACACTTGCAAAAAAATTTCTTGAATAACTAATTTTTTTCATTTTTTGTCTCAAAAACATAGGTTATGACCCCTCGTTGGAACGAGCTCGATGAGCTCGTTCCAACGAGGGGTCATAACCTATGTTTTTGAGACAAAAAATGAAAAAAATAATAAAAATTAATTGGCGATATTTGAGAGTAGCGCTGGCCGGTTTTGGCCGTTACGTTGAGTAAAGGGTTAAAACAGACTATTCGTTATAAACTTTTGCGGGGGCTAGATAGCAATTCTTTGCTATTACTCTGGCCTTTCCGTTCGGTCCGTAGAACGACCGGGCATGTATCTCTGGCAGTGGATCTGAGGAACAGTGTATATTTTGTGCCAACAGACAACAGACAATGAACCAGTGTTAAGTTGTTAGCAAGTCGAGTGCTGAAAACCCAAATTTGGACTTTATTCTGAAGTGACAGAACCGCGATTTGCAGACTTCATAATCAGTGAATGTGCTTCGTATTATATCTGAAATTAAATTATTTAGTTTTTATGGATTGCCTTGTCCATATTTACGAGAAAGTACTATTGGCACTCGCCCATAAATTGTAACAAAGCAAAGATATGGGACAAAATGCTGACGACAAAAAAATAATTTAGCACTCTTGTCAATTAATATTATTCGCAGAAACCATTTGTGCAATCGCTGCAGTTCCGTTGATGATGCTAGTCATTAATATTATTTCACGGAAAGCTCCATCAGAGATCTTTCCATTAACTTGCAAAAGGTCCTAGAAATGTCAAGTGGAGAAAAACATATGCTTGTTTGGGATTATTCCACAACTGCACTTCATTGACTCGATTCGGACAGAAATGATAATGGAGTAAGATGCCATCGGCAATTTCGGCTGTAGTTATTTGGACGTAATATGTATCTAATCTTCAGAAAGCCAAGTCTGTCCGCATACTATACCATTGATCAAGTATTTTTTTATATAATTTTATTGCGTTGAAAGAGGGCTTTTGTTCACGAGGAAGCTCCATTAAGATAATGAAGCAAATGACAAATAATATCGCGTAATTGTGATGTTGTGTTGTGAGATGTAAAGGGAGGTAATTTGTTGATTTGGTGACTGAGAAGTTGTATAATAGTTCTTTTATTTATGAACAGTGAAGATATCACAGGGTTTACCCAACTTTTTTGTATGTAATGTCCACAACAACGTATGTTACTAGTTGTGTAAGTTTAAAATCACATTATAGCCTTATTCTCACCTGCAAGCCACACATTTGGTGGAGTGAAGATGGACGATAAGTTTAACCCTTTACTTAACATGAAAAGCAGACGACACTTTCCAAAAAAATTCTTGAATAACTAATTTTTTTCATTTTTTGTCTCAAAAACATAGGTTGTGACCCCTCGTTGGAACGAGCTCTTCGAGCTCGTTCCAACGAGGGGTCATAACCTATGTTTTTGAGACAAAAAATTAAAATTAATTGACGATTTTTGAGAATAGCGCTGGCCGGTTTGGCCGTTACGTTGGGTGAAGAGTTAAATTAAAACATACGCCGTCTGTCTGTCTGTCTGTCTGTCTGTCTGTCTGTCTCTGTCTGTCTCTCTCTCTCTCTCTCTCTCTCTCTCTCTTTTTCTCTCTCTCCCTCTCTCTCTCTCTCTCTCTCTCTCTCTCTCTCTCTCTCTCTCTCTCTCTCTCTCTCTCTCTCTCGCAGAGGCCTGGCCCATGGTGAGCTTTGATTCTCCTTGTCGGCTGAGCTCAAGAGCATTTGTGCAGTGATGTCGACGCATGCGTTTACCAGGTAATAAAAATCAACATCAGCAAAACTTTAATTAATGAATCACCGAGTTGTACCCAGTGCATCATTAATTAAATTTTTGATGATTATTCCTAATAATAGTGTTTGGAATCTAATGTTATTGCGTCCGTGGTAATATTGCCCACCCGTGGAAAGTGACCAGTGTACGAAGACCGTATTGTAAGACTTACTATTCGTTCCCAGGCCTACGCCTACATCCAAATAATAATAGTAGGATTGGGAAATAGGAGAGTCACTAATAATAGGGCTGAAGGTCCCTTTCTGGATAAAAAATATAGTAGATAGGACCAAATAAACGCATTACCTGCGATCATATTTTTAAAAAATAAGTGACAGGATTCGGATGCTATGCAATACTCGGAAAGCGAACACACGACTTATCTGGTAGTCCAATTTATTCAGCTCTGTGTGGGCAAAACCACCTGCCACATAAACTAATAGTTGGAGTACGTCTTTCAATCGAAACCAGATGAAACGGCCTATTTGGCCAACCCTATGGGGGGCTGACCTCAATCAGTTTTACATGGATGATCAGAAAAAAAACTATCGCCGTGAAAATCCAAGTTTCGAAACAACTTTACATTTTATTTCTGCCGCGATGTTCACAATATTTTTTGGGTGGGCAGCATAGGTTGTTTACTCGATTGACTCGACTTGACTTTATACCTATGTTGCGGTTATGATATAGCCAGAGAGGCTTAGAGTGACCTTGAACAAAATAAATAAATAAATAAATAAATAAATAAATAAATAAATAAATAAATAAATAGTTCTCACATCCAAAACTCAGATCATGAATTGAATATTTGAGTGTGCATCAGATGCTTTTATAACTTTATGACTGCCGGATGGAAGAGAATAAACACTGAGTTTGTGACAAACGTTGTTGTGATCATTGTGTTGTGTAAACGAAATTTTCGTCAGAATAAAATGCTTTTATTTCGCCTGTCATAGTTCAGTTCTTCATTTACATCTTGTTATGTTCTGGCTCAGTGTTTCAGTGTTCACACTTTCGTGTGAATTCCACCAGTGGCCAGTGGTTGCCCCAACCCCGAACACCCCCCCCCCCCCCCAAAAAAAAAGAAAAAAATTGGCCCGATGCAATGTTCACATGACATAGAGCCCTAAAATGGTACCCAATGTAGGGCTACACGCGTTACAAATGCCTCAGATTCGCTCTTGGAACACCGAATGTTGCAACACTTTTCAGGGGAGGGGAGGCTAGTCATTACTTGGACCCTTTGGATGTTACTCCTCCTCTCACTTCCCTGAAAGGAAGTGAGAGGAGCTGGTAACGACCAGAGGCCCTCGGAGCCTCCATAATGCGCTTCCAAATATCATATTTGCACCCCCGCCTAAAACTGGCTCGGGAACTTCCTACTATAGCGCCTGAACCCCAGTGGCCTGTGAGACAGCGCGGGGGCGGGGAGTGGGGTCGTTCTACTTCTGGACAATGTCAACCTTGTTTACATTTATGCCTGAAACCCCTGAAACTGGTTCATGCACTCTCCTCTTGATGTTTTCTTGGGTAATTCTGCTCGAGTTATTTTCTCCTTCATTTTCTGGGTTCATAAAGTGCCCAGGATGCACCGATTAGCCTGAAAAGATGTTTTCCCCCTGTAGAAAAACCATGGATCTCCGCCTATGGAGGATACAATACATACTTCATTAACCCAGTACGAGGTGAAATGAAGAGAGGGGAAATACCTCCCCCCCCCCCCCCCAATGCCACTTAATTTGGCCCTGTTAGGCAAATGAACCTCGGGAAGTGAAACCGAATTGATAATGGTGGCAGACAAGTTCTGCTTTACTGGTATAATATAGGACACGGTAACAAACGTTAGGCAGGCGGTGATGCTTCTATAATGTATTTTATAATTATAAACGATTCGCTAAACACGATTTTACACTTCGTCCCCTGAGTTCCAATGTGTTCTATGTGCCAGTAGGCACATAGAACACATTGGAACTCGGGGGACGACTTGTGTTGCAACCACAATATAGCCATGCCTTCAGGTGACCACAAACTCCAATAAATAAGAAGCCATCAGTGTTCCATAGGAATGAAAGTTTCTTGATAGACGCTCGAAAAAACCCGCCCAAAATATCCTAGCAAAAATATCTCCGCCTAAAATACTTCCGATGGCCCGAAAAAACTCCTTAGTGGTATGTAATGTGGTTTTCGACCCCTGTAAGCAGGATCCCATGTGACGTCATAGTCACGTGACCCAGTGGCGCCATGTTTGGTTGTCGTGGTAATCCGCATGGTTGGCCATCTTGTGACGTCATTACCACAGTGATTCGTGGTGTTAGTGCGCATACGCAGCGCGTGTTGTTAAGGTGATGCGTGTTTCCGTCGTCCATTTTGTATTTTGGAGGCAGCCATATTGGTTTCTATGGCGGCACGTGGTTGCTATGTTACGCAAAGGCTTACAACAGGACAGGGGTATGTTCGGAGAGTATGTTTCTTTGTACAAGAGTAAATCTAATTACTGCAAGCGCCCCGACAGTCCTTCCAAACCACCAAATTGCACCCAAAACTACCTAAACGGATTGGCGAAGCCCATTTGTGGCTTTTCTCCAATACCAGATGTGTTTCTTTGTATAGCAATAACTGTACTTCGTAGAACTACCACAAACAAGCTGATAATTGTTTTATTTGCCTCGGATTTCCTATTAAATCCTCGGTTTCTACATATATATCTACAAACTATGTTATGAATTCCCCCACCTCCTCATAAAGTATTCCGACGACCCTAGACATTTTTATATTCTATTGTACACCTTACTTGTAGCACATAGGCACATGCTGGATGTGCCGATATATGATTATGTAAAAATCCACAATGTGACACATTGTGCACTAGCACACAGACGTATTCGACCAAAAGGGATTCTGTAACCACAGACATATCCAAAAAGAGATTCTATAGGGATTCCATAAATGGGATTCCGTAAGTGGGATTCCAAGCTCCTATGCTTGTCTCTAACTTTCTGTCCCATGATTGGCCTCGTCTGTAGTCATCCATAATCTACCATCCTTGCAGTTTTGAGCCATTACTACCTTGTTCCATTACTATTGACTTGTAACGCTACTACGAGCTTTGTCTCGACATCTGCCTTTTGGTTAAATCTTTGCTCAATCAGATAACACCATTTTCCTTAGGCTGTATCAGTCTATATAATACCCGGTGAAAGTGGTTGTATCGAGATGTGCTTAAGTGTTATTTATTGCACATTGTGTCACAATGTGTACACATTACAGGTAACACATAGTATGTGCCGACATATGCACTTTGCCACATGCGATAAAAGGGGATTCTAGAAGTATAGTTGGAAAGGGATTCCATGGAACGTGGGTGTTTGGTGGAATGTGCTTGTGTGTTATTACACATTGTTACACAATGTGTTCACATTACAGGTAGCACAAAGGATGTGCCGATATGTGCTTATGTAATAATGCACAATGTGTGCACATCACATAGGCACATACGGGTATTTGAGGACACCTATTGTAATGTACTACTGGACTATTGGTGGTGGATTCTTGCCATACATGTTTTTACATCCGGGTATTTTTGTTGGAAAAGGTATAAAGTGTGCGAGCTCGGCTTTAAGCTCATTTGTGTCTGACAGTCGTCGAGTGAAGATATATTACCTGTTCGTTTCAGATACTGTTCTAAGTTATTTTCAAAGCCTGAAAATGCCAGAGAACACGAGAAGAACCACTGCCACCAGTCCGTTCCAGTGCGGATATTGTACATTATTCTTCACCCGACCACTCAATAGGAAGAGTCATGAAGAACATCACTGTCCAAGAACAGAGGACTACCTTTCTACCTTTTGAGAAATACTGAAGATTTTATTGACTGGAGTAAAGCACTTTTAGAATTTTTTTCGCGATGCTGGCAAGGAGGAAATTAAATGCCGTTCTTCGCGCTGCTGATGAAGATTTGATCACCTGTTCGTGTAAATGTGCCATCATTTCCACCAACATCCTCGAAGATAAGATATCACTGAACTTGGCTGAATTTGATGACCTGCATAAATATGAACGTCTATTGAAGCTGTATTGAAGTTGCTCACCTACAAAGATGTATCACGAGATACAAAAGAAATATATCACAACGGAATTGGTTTCTCCCTTCACTCATCACTCCAGTCGTAGTCTTGAAAAGGGGAAACAAGGGATGCACCAACACCAAATACTCATTTGTTTTACGACCACGAAAGAGCGAGGACATGAAAGTCCATTGCTGCAGATATTGTGATGAAGAATTCTCCAGGTCCTTCACAATAAGAGACACGAAGATGATTCCTGTCCCATGAGGAAATCGGAAAAATCGAACAATACTACAAGACTAGACAGAAATTCTGATACACTGCGAATTCTCTCTGATGCTGACTGGCATGAAGCCAAGACTATGATCAAGATGGCCAACGATGATTTGATACAATGTATATGCGATTATGACTCGAACATCTTGAAGGGGCAGTACCGATGGCCAAATCTTAAAGAGCTCAGCTGATCCCATGCAAACACCATATTTGGAGGATAGCAAACGATAAACTATCTTACCAGAAAAAAGATGGATCATACAGAAATGGGGATTTTTAGGGAAGTTACTCATCGTCATGATACTGTCTGGTATCCCATAAAAGGGCATACACGTAACAAAACTTGTCATTTGTGAACTGGCTTTCGAAGAGAGCGGACGTAATGCAATCTGTACCAAGAAACTATTCACCAATTCGGATTTCGATGAGTCGTCGGAACTATCAGAAGATATGGAAGAAAAACCAAGAAGATTTTGAAAACCCCATGAACATGTATATCAGGGATGGAATGGATAAAGAAGATGCAACTGAAACATCATATTTAGCCCTTCAAATGAGTATCAGAGAAGCCATTGGCGCGAAATACATTGATACATTGGTGTACATTAGAAAGTTTTGCAAGGACCCAATACACGAGAAAATTCAAGAGACTTGCCAAGCGTCTTCATGAAGAAGAGGACTTTGACTTTGAAGAATCCCAGAAATATTCCTTGGAAAAGCGAAGATTTCTGTTTGACAGCCTTATGGCCAACTACTCATTCAAAGTGGAAGATAGTGAAGGAGAAGAAGACTAGAGAAAAAAAGTATAAAAGGACCGTTCGTATGAAAATAAATTCATTTCTGCTCTTGACGTCGAAGAGTTAAAATGTCTGTGTCAACAAGAGTGTTGAGATTCAAAGATGACTTACACATACAGATCTTCAAGAATGATGCTGGATTAAAGCTGACTTCCCAAGAACTGACCAAAGTGACGTGAATCGTGCGGTAGACTGAGCCAAGAGAAGAAATCTAGACCAACACATAGCTGCTGGTGGAAAGAAACAAAGACCAATTGTTACCTGCAAACAAGAGAACGAAGACAGATGAACTGACTGATGTTTCCATTCAAACTAAAACTGATGATCAAAAGAATGGAGATTCAAAGGTGGAACAAACTAAGGATGATGTTGAGATACAGCCTGAAGAGAAGAGAGCGATGCCAGCTCCCGAAAATAACGAAGTTACCACTGCGAAACAGCCTGAAGACAAGAGAACGATGCCAGCTCCCATAAAGAATGATGCTTTCACTCAAACTGCGAAGAAGAATGAAGCTACTACTCAAACTACGAAACCCCATGAAGACAAGAAAACGATACTAGATTCCACCAAGAACGAACCTAAAAAGATTGAAGTTACTGCTCAAACTACGAAACTCCATGAAGACAAGCAAACGATGCCAGATTCCATCAAGAACGAAGTTACCACTACGAAACAGCCCGAAGACAGGAAAGAGGCCCCCAAGAAGAAGAAAGATGCCAGACAAGAAATTAAAGCAACCAACAAAGCCAAGCTACCGGCGTTCAATGCGAGAATGTCTTTTATCAAAAATAAAGACCAAGCCAGACAATGGGAAGAAGCTGCAGCCAACAAGAAGATTAAATGGTTATCCCATACGAGAAGACATACTAATTGCAGAGACGAAAAAGTTGCCTTGAGCAATTGAATTGTAAAGTGTATACTATGGGCAGTGTATTAGAATAAAAATGAATGAAATGTTATATATTGTTATTTTTTTTTATCAACTACCCATCAAAAATACTCGGATGTAGAAACCTGTATGACAAGAATGCACGAATAGTCCAGTAGTACAATACAATAGGTATCCTCAAATACCCGAATGAGCCTATGTGATGTGCGCACATTGTGCATTATCACATAAGCACATATCGGCACATCCTATGTGCTACCTGTAATGTGTACACATTGTGATACGATGTGTAATAACACATAAGCACTTTCCACCAAATACCCACTTTCCATGGAATCCTTTTCCAACTACACTTCTAGAATCCCTTTTTTATCGCATGTGCCTATGTGCTAGTACACACACAGTGTTTCACATTGTGCATAAGCGCACAAGCACTTATCAGCACATCCAATGTGCTACCTGTAATGTGTACACAATGTGTAATAACACATAAGCTCATCTCAGTACGACCACTTTCACTAGGTACTGTATAGACTGATACAGGTTAAGATAAATGGTGTTATCTGATTGAGTCAAGATTTTACCAAAAGGCAGATGTGTAGATACTAAGCTCGTAGTAGTGCTACAAGTCAATAGTAATGGAACAAGGTAGTAATGGCACAGGACTGCAAGGATGGTAGATTATGGATGACTACAATAGAGGCAAATCATAGGACAGATAGTTGGAGACAAGATGGAAGCTGATGGTAAGACTACCTGTATAGGCTTTTGGAATCCCACTTACGGAATTTCACTTATGGAATCCCTATATAATCCCTTTTTAGGATAATGTCTGTTGTTACAAAATCCCTTTTATGTCGCATGTGCCTATGTGCTAGTGCACAATGTGTCACATTGTGCATTTTCACATACGGTTATATCGGCACATCCAACATGTGCCTATGTTCTACATGTAAGGTACACAATAGAAAATAAAAAGGTCTAGGGTCGTCGAAATACTTTATAAGGAGATGGGAGAATTCATAACATAGCTTGTAATACATAGGTAGAAACCTAGGATTTAATAGGAAATCCGAGCCAAATAAAACAATTGTCGGATTGTTTGTGGTAATTCTACGAGGTAAAATTATTGCTATACAAAGAAACACACCTGCTATTGGGAAAAAAAACCCAAATTGGGTTTTGCCAAGTTCGTTTTGGGTGGATTTTTTGGTCGTTTGGAGGGATGATTGGGTTGTTTGTGGTGTTTAGATTTACTCTTGATTAAATGAACATACCCTCCGAACCTACCCCTGTCCAGTTGTAAGCCTTTGAGTAACATAGCAACCACGTGCCACCATAGAAACCAAGATGGCGGCCTCAAGTATACAAAGTGGACGACGGAACAACAGGTGCTGCGCATGCGCATTAACACCACCTATCACTATGGTAATGCCATCACAAGATGGCCGTTCACGCAGGTTACCATGACAACCAAGCAAGACGCCGCTGGGTCACGTGACTATGACGCCACATGAAATCCTGCATGAAATCCGCGGATATGGGACGAAAACCACTTTACACACAAATCCCCTCCACCCCAAAATATTTTGTGTGTGGTGAAGCGCCCTGAAACAAATAGGCCAGGAGGAGAGTAATTAATGCGACTGAAGGTTGAATATATTACACTGTATTAACCCTTTACCGAACCCACACAATTTAAAAATTTATTATTTTAATTATTTTTTTTCAAAAAAAAATTCACACAACAATATCATGTGACCCTCAATGGAACAAGCTCGTTCCGGTGAGTGGTCACATGATATGTTTTTGTTGTTTTTTTTTTTCAACTGCCTAATTTGTAAATTACGCGGCCGGGTATGACCGATTCGTTAGGTAAAGGGTTGAACAGTTTCATTGACATCTGAGAGTGTCGAAAAGATCTAGATGTGTCACTGCATGGGAGCCCGGTGGCTCATTGGTTAGAGCATTGGACTTCGAGAGGTCGTAGGTTTGATCCTGTCCCTCTTCATCTGTATTGTGTCCATGGACAAGAAACCTGTACGCCACTGCCTGAGCGGACGCACAGTGGTTGAATGTGATACATATATGTTATCACTGTAATGTGTTGATCGAGAAACTTGTATCAATCCGAGATGGTGTTCTTGTTAGGTATCGCAGCGAGCCTTTAGGGCGAGTCGCGACACGCAGTAGGAACCAATAGCTAGGCCCCTCCCATCTCAATCCTCCCCCTCCCCCGATTTTCACCCATCTATCACATGTTACATCTAGATTAAGGCAAAAACACTGATATTGTATATTGTGTTGGGGAACGTTCATTATAGTTCGTTCAGAAATAAATCACAAAAACGACTCCGTGGTTTTTAGCTCAACTTGACAAAGTAAGTAGTATGTCTGGTATGTAGTATGTAGGATAGTAAATAAAAACAAATAACAAGATAAAACATTTTATTTATTTTTATTCCATTCATAGTATACAGTTTATTAAGTTAAATGTTCCAGACATCTTCTTCGTCTTTGTAGTTGTTCTGTCTTCTTCCGAACCATCTTATCGTCTTGTGGGTTGGAGCTTCTTCCCATCGTCTGGCTGGTTTCCAGATAAAACACATTCTCTCATTTAACGCTGGTGGCTTGGCTTTGTTGGGCACTTTATCTTCCTGTCTGGCAATTTTCTTCTTTTTGGATTCCTCTTTCTTGTCTTTTAGCTTTTTTCACAGTGGTAACTTTGTTCTTAATGGGATAAGGCATCATACTCTCGTCTTCAGTAGTTTCGTAGTTTGAGCAGTAACTTCAGTCTTCTGAACAGCATTCTTACTTTCAGTAGAAACTTCAGACTTCTTCGTTGTGGTAACGTCGTTCTTCATGCAGTCTTTCATCGTTTTCTTGTCTTCAGACTGTTTCGTAGTGGAAGCATCATTCTTTATGGGAGCTGACATCGCTCTCTTTTCTTCATGTTGTTTCGTAATTTGAGTAGTAACACCATTCTTTTGCTCATCATTCTTTTGATCATCATTCTCAGCCAGTTCTTCTGTCTTCGTTCTCTTGCTTACTAATCGACCAGTATCCGCACATCTTTGTTTCTTTCCATCAGCACCTATACACTCAAAAATCAGTTGAGTTAAAATCAACCCAAATCAACTGGGTTGAGTGAATATGAACCCAATTGGGTTCATATTCACTCAACCCAGTTGATTGGGGTTGATTTTTAACCCAATGGATTTTAGAGTGTATGCTTGTCTAGATTTTTTCTCTTTGCTCCATCCACCACACGATTCACTTGTGCCAGTTCTTGGGAAGTCAGCTTTAATCTAGCATCATTCTTGAACATCTGTGTGTGTAAGTTATCTTTGAATTTGAGCACACAGACATCTTCCCTCTTCGACGTTCAAAACGGAAAAGGGCTTATGTTCATAACAACACTCCTTTTATACTTTTTTTCTCTCTAATTGTCGTCTTCTTCTTCATCATCTTCTACTGTGAATGAGTAGTTACTTTGTCATAAGGTTGTCGAACAGAAATCTTCGCTTTTCCAAGGCATATTTATGAGATTCTTCAAAGTCAAGATCCTCTTCTTCACGAAGACGCTTGGCAGTTTCTTGAATTTTCTCATGTCTTGAGTCGTTGCAAAAAATTCTAATGTACACTTGGGTATTAATGTATTTCGCGCTAATAGCTTCTCTGACACTCATTTGAAGTGCTAAATATTTTGTTTCAACTCTTCTCTATCCGTTCGATATACTTGTTCATGAGGTTGTTAGAATCATCTTGGTATTTGTCATATGCACTTTGAACGATATTTCCCATCATAGAAACGCCTTCTTCCTCCTCTTCTTCTTCTTCATGTTCCATATCTTCTGATAGTTCCGACGACTATTCGGAGTCCATCCCCTAACCAATTTTTGGTGCACAACAGGATTACATTGCGTCCGCTCTCTTCGATAGTCAGTCCACGGCTTGAAGCTTGAAGCCGACCTCACACCCCTTTTATACCTTTCCCAATAAAAGTACCCGGGCGTACCGTGAAGTACCCGGATGTAAGGTTTCTACAACAAGTATCCACAAATTAGTATCATATAAAACATATCCTCCAATAGTCTAGTAGTACAATATAATAGGTATCCCGTATGTACCTATGTGCTTAATGCACAATGTGTCACATTGTGCATTTTCACATAAGCACATATCGGCAAATTCAATATGTGCATGTGTGCTACTTGTAATATGTACACATGACAAGTATCATATAAAAGGAATCCTCGAAAGGTATTCTCAAATAATACAATACCAGGCCAAAGGTATCCTCAAATTCCCGTATGTGTCTATGAGCTAGGGCACAATGTGACACATTTCACATAAGCACAATGTCATATCCAGCATGTCCCTTTTCAAACTTTTCCCGAGATTTTCTCTAGAGAGGGGACACCCCCCCCCCTGGACCCACCACATGCACGGTCCTACGGGGCTTGGATGGTGGGTGTCAAATTGGGGGCGGGGGTGAGCAACATTCAGGTAGCACGGCTTGCCGTGCCGTGCTCCCTGAATGTTGCCCAGTACCCCCACCACTTGGGAATCGTAGTTCCGCCACTGTTAGGAACACCATCCAGGCTTGATACAAGCTTCTCGATCAACACAATGATAGTGGTGATGAAAAATTTATCTCACAATCTCACTTGATGATAATAACGAATTTATCTTACAATATTCCTCTCTTTCTTGACTTGTTCTCATATATTTTTACAACTATTCGGCATTTATGAATTGATTTTTATTAACGGAGATAATTATGACGTCAAGGTATTACGTTCTTGAGCTGTCCATGACGTAATCCCCATCCATTGTTCCACTTGTACTATGGCCTCCGAAGTTTATAGTGTTTTTGTTTAATTTTTTTCAGTTTTAACACATGGTAGGCCTACATAAAATTAAAATGGCAAAAAATTATCTAGACTAAAATTTATTTCGCTGAGTTGGTGATTTTTTGTCATGTAATTACTGTTTTCAAAATGGTAACCTCGACATGTTTAATCAGTTTTTGATGAGTGTAGGTAAAAACGTTATTTTTCTGAATCGACTGCTTTCAAGCACGTGCTAGCATAAGTAACTGTGACTGTTACAAATTTGTATCAGTCTGGACGTTTTAGCTTGAATCGATTGATTGTGAGATAAGAGTGTATTCTGCGTTCATGGAACTCGTGTCTTTACCCTGCAGTTACTCGCCGCTGTTCGTGGGTTCTCTCCTGATACTCCGCCTTCCTCAACCTGTGATACGGACCGATACGATATACAACCCCTATTTTTGGAAATATCATTAAACCCCCAAAAATGAATTAACAAATGTATTACTGACACTGCAACAATTTACCTGTTACATGCTGTGTACATTATAACGAATCTCCCGCATACGCCCGCGTAATATCCAAATTCAGCGGTTGAAAAAATATTATTTTTCAAAAAATTTCAACACAACCATATCATGTGACCCCTCGTTGGAACGAGCTCGTCGAGCTCGTTCCAACGAGGGGTCACATGATATGGTTTTGTTGAAATTTTTTGAAACATTTAAAAAAATTATATTTAAAATAATAAATTTTGGTATCGTCTACGTTGGGTAAAGGGTTAAGTCCCAAAAATGAGCAGCGTGCAAAATCGATTACTGTGCTCAAATAACATTTCTTTTTCCTGTTATCAGTTTATATTGAAGTGGTCGTATACTGGGGCTCGTTTAACTGGATATCTGAGAGCGCGGTGGCTCAGTGGTAGACTGTTACACTTCTATGCTTGAGATCCCGAGTTCCATCCCCATCTGGGACGACCTGTGTTGTGTCCTTGGGCAAGGCACTTTATCCCGGTTGCCTACATGGGGGCACGATGGCGCCGTGTGCTAAGGCGTACTACTCGTCGATGGTCTTCAACCGCTGTAACTCTGCCCCAGCGGTGCTTGAACAGAGTTAGAATGTTGAGGAGCTGACAGTTGCTCGTCGATGCAAGGTGGTTCTCTCCGGGTACTCCGGCTTCCTCCACCCGTAAAACTGTCACGGTCACGATTAGCCACTGTGCATACGTATGTGACCTTAAACACCAATAAATAAATAAATAGTAGTGGACGAACAGACGATATAAAGAATAAACAGATGTGAACCTAGGCTCGGTAATAATTTAACCCAACAGCTCCACATGGCTGTTGGATTAAATTACTACTGAACCTCCAAACAAACCAGGATGGTTTCGCCCATTTAGACGTCGACAGCATTGACCGAACTGATATTTACCAGGCGCCAGTGTTGAAAAGGGTTAAACACCATTAACATTTTTTTTAAAAAAATAATTGAGAAAGATGCCTCGGGTATTTGGCCCGTTACCGGAGGTGTTTGGGACAAAGTAAATTGGACGGACGTATTGTGACCTGCATTCAATTTTCTACCAACCTGCATTAATTACTTGCCCGAACAAACAATCTTTTCGTTTGCCTCCAACGGAACAAAATCGACAGATTTTTTTTCGTTTGCTCACAGCACTAGACCTCAGACAAATTGTCAAAAACCTTGTAAGTTTACATTCGGCTCCTCTCAATTTATTCCGATTCTTGTCGTAAGACATCGGGTGGCAAGCTCTCGGGCCACCAGTCTGATAATGTATTTCGACGCTGTTATGGATGGGAACGAGTCTAGCCCTTAAATTGTCCATCACCTATGTTTAGATTCAATTGTCTGGAGTATTTCTGTTGGTCGGAATTTAAACAAATACCATAAACATTCATTTTCGTTGAATAAATATCAGAAATGTTGCTAGGTCGAGACATGATTTCGACGGCATTAATCATTGTGGGTGAAACCTCACCACTGCTGTAGTTTTATGAATGCGCCGCGTAGCACCGCTAATTGTTTTAATATCTTGCTGTTTTCAAGATGATTTCAATACTCATTGATTGGACTATCTATGTCTGGAGTACGAAAGAGTATCTGTATATTGCTGTGGGTAGAGGTACATCACATTTTATCAACGGTCATCATAATGCCAACTCCACTAAAAGTGGGTAAACAAGCGGCCCATTACAGCGTCGAATACCGAACAGAACTAAACAGGTGGCCTGGGAGCTTGATCGGTGAGTGATATGAGGGATATACCAGTTAATCACTCAGTTTGAAATGTAATTACGCTCGTTAAAAAATAAATACAATCCTTAACATGTGTGCAAAAACGGAGAGAATTGGGTTTCTCACATGTTCGAATCGGCCACATCCGCACGCGTCATAATTATACAAATTCAGCAGCTGAAAAAAAATGTATTTTTCCAAAAATTTGAACAAAACCATATCATGTGACCCCTCTTTGGATCTAGCTCGTCAAACTCGTTCCAGCGAGGTTTCACATGATATGGTTTTGTTGAAATTTTTGGAAAAATTAAAGGAAAATGATATTTTAAATAACAAATATTGATATCGCCTGCGTTGGGTAAAGGGTTAAAGTGCAATGTTATCTGTATAGCCGCATTTTATAAAAGTGACTGCCAAAATGAGGCTCTAAAGTGGAAAAAAAATGTTTTCAGTCGAATTCCGCTAAGTATTCTGTAAGTGTTTTGAATTTCGAGGAGGATTAGCAAAATTACCCACCATTCACACTAAATGGTACCTCGCGCGTAAATTAAGACATTTCCCACCAGCCGCGTTCACGATATGAACCAACATCCGCCTGAAAAATATAGCGAAAATTGAAGTCCATGCAGCGTGTTAGAGCTACGTTTCAAATAAAGTGTTTTTCTTGATTTCTTAACGTTTCGCATTGCAACAACGTACTAGTTTGCAATTTGATTGCGACAAAATATAAATCATTCACACTTAACGAAACGAGCACTTCTTATTATTTATTTATTCATTTATTTATTAAGGTTTAATGACACATTAACAGTCAGGGGCATATCGTGTCGGTGACAGTTTTACGGGTGGAGGAAGCTGGAGTACCCGGATAGAACCACCGAGCAACGACGAGCAGCTGCCAGCTCCCCAACATCGTAACGCCGCACTGCAGCACAGACAGGGTTAGATTGGTTGATGACATGAGCACCATCGACGTGCAGTTAGAGTTTCGTGGGAAAAAATGGAAATGGTGGGTATTACATGTATAACATATGGTACACGAGTGATACTTCTAAATTAACCCTTTACCCAAAGTAACGGTCAAAACCGGCCAGGGCTATTCTCAAAAATCGCCAATTAATTTTCATTATTTTTTTCATTTTTGTCTCAAAACCATAGGTTATGACCCCTCGTTGGAACGAGCTCGACGAGCTCGTTCCAACGAGGGGTCATAACCTATGTTTTGAGACAAAAAATGAAAAAAATTAGTTATTCAAGAATTGTTTTGGCGCAAGTATCGTCTACTTTTCATGTTAGGTAAAGGGTTGTAAAGGGTTAAAGGGTTGTGAAGTGCTTGGGAACTCTGTAGTTTGATGGATAACAAGTTCGAGTAATGCCGCGGCACCAGAAATAATCAGGTGAGAACTTCGGTGAATGGGGATCGAAGACAGGATAGACCTAATGAAACTCTGTTATGTTAACTATTTGGTTGACCCCTCCCCCCCCCCCCCCCCCCCCCACCGACGGCCGACGGTGTAAATTGATGTTCCGGAATATTTAATATTCTAATATCAAGACAGGGTGGATTGAGCAAGTTGGGGAGCTAATAGAGAAATATTCAATAGAGATCTCGGACTGAAAGTGGGGACAGAACCGTGTAAACACATCGTCAGAGTCAAAGTCATGGAGTATTGTTAACCGAAATTTGCGAGAGAGGGTCAAAGCACAGAGGTCTTTGGGTGGTTTGCGTGATGAAGAGATGCTAGGTTTTGAAGATTACCGTGAGGGCACTTTGGGATGGGGGTCGCTGTTTAAACTGAGAACGAGATCGCTATAGAGCTTGGGACGGCAGTGAAAATGATTGCCAAATGTGTAATCCAGGCCGGAGTAATTGAGACCCTGGGACACTTTCTCTTAGAATGTCTATCGGACTGAGAGAATAAAATTCACTAGGAGTATAATAGGGAAGTGGAGAAAGGAAGGATATAATTATGTGGGTATTGGGTCACAAAAGGAAGAGAGCTAGTATGCTTATCAGAGAAATTGGAATAATGGGGTACATGTTATCATCAACCAGTTCGTTTTCAGGTGAGTTGGGGAAAGAAGAGGGATGTTGATAGGGAGGTATTTGGGAGCGCAAGGCCTTCTCATCCTAGAATCGCGACAAATCAGCGGCTGGCTAAAGTTTTATTATTATTAGTCATTTGCTGTGTGAGAGTCTTTGAATATTAATGAACAAGCTAAGCGAGTACGCTGCTTTTTTGGAATTCTGGATACCCTTGTCACAAGGCCGAACTGGGCTTTCCCCTTGAACATTCGGGGCCATGTCGTCCCCTGAGTTCCAATGTGTTCTATGTGCCTACTGGGCCTGGCACATAGAACACATTGGAACTCAGGGGACGAATTGTGTATCATCCTCAGTGTTCATGATATTGTGCTATGAAATTGTTGGGGTTTTTTTTTCAAGAAAGAAGGATGCAAATAAACCCCCCAAATGTCACAGAGAACTCTGTTTGATACCAAATTTGCACAGTTTCCCAAAGAAGCACCCCCCTGGCGGTATCGTATGCAAGTGTCAAAGCCACTTGCATCAACACATCTGCTTACCCCATCTGCTGGCTGATTCCAGTTCAAATTCTGCGGCAGACCGAACAATAGGTTACTTTGGATCGACCCGTGGTCCTTGAGCTGACAAACGAAGTCAAGCAACTTACAAGTCCGCTTTGGGGCGGGGAGGCGCATTTTTATGAACCACTTTGCGCACGGAGCTTTGAGAAAGGTGGCGTGACTTTGACAATGTCAGTTTTAATCGATCTCCCTATTTTGAGCGAAAAATTAATTGGACCATTTGGAAACAAAACTGATCTAGGGGAGGTAACTCCAAATAATCTGAATGAAGACCCGCGCGTCGATTGGCCGAAATAGATATATATAATTTTCTTTAATGATATCCGACTTTCTTGCATATGATTGATTGAGTTGTGTTTTCATACTTCGATGAATAACTTTCCCATCGTATGAATGTTTTGCTTTATTGCGGCCATTTGTCAAATAAAAAAATACGGGCATGGCCATCGTTGAAATTAAACTCAAATTGATGCAGTTGTCTGTCAGTTTGTTTTCATGCGAGTTAAGGGTTTTATGGCTAGTTAGGGGTTTGTTTCGGAGGATACAAAAAATAGACCATAGCGACTTCTAGAAATACAGTTCTCATGCAGTGTTAATGGAGGAGCTTCATATTCATAGGTAGTTTGGAAGTCAATTATAGAAGTTACTAAAATAGAGTGTAGGGTTTTCTAGAAATATAGTACCACTCGAAAATTAAGGGTTAGGGTAGAACGGATCCACGTTCGGATGGAAGAAATGATTCTGAAAGATTTCGAGCCTATACACTCCCTTTCAATCGAACGCGTCTTATTAAAAAAAAGGAAATCTGGGGGAACCCGAGCCAGTAAAGATAACGGAGGCTAATCGAACACAGCATATTATTGGAAAAAAAATATAAGGATTGTTGAGGAGGGGGGGGGGGGCGGACTAAATAAAGTGCTTTTTATGATTTGGGATGATTGTCAGGTTTATTTGGGTAATTAGGTTTAATACTATAAAAAACAGAACCGGCAAAGATAACCCTGTTCATTTGATCATATTTTTAGAGGCCACTTGGCCCATTGGAAGCCTTCAAGTCTTGTAGAAACCACAAAACCATAGAAACCAGGAAGGTAGATTACAGTATGCAAAGTGGACGACGGAAACACGGATCAATCTAATAGCATGCGCATGCGAACTGACACCACGTGTCACTATGATGATGATGCCACAGCATGTCCGCTCCCGCGAGCTATCATGGCACCCCAACATGCCGTCACTTAGTCAAATGATGTGATGACACTTCCGGGGTCCTCCGTCGGGGTTCTGTAAATGAGGCATTTATATATTACTTATAGTCTATCCGCTCATGTGAATTGTTTAATGAGGGATATGTAAAGTGTGGACTCGAAAGTTTCAAAATTTCATTTCATTATGTTTAAAGCTCACTCCCACCCCCAAATTGCGGTTCAAAATCTTAACAGTTTAAAATATTGCGTCCTAATCGTAAACAAATGGAAATTCAAAGCCCCCAAATTAGGCAATTTTGGTACTTCATTCCGCCTTTGAGACTTATGATTTCATATAGATAAAATCCCTAACGGGATTTCAACTTTTTTTGTAATTTCATCTTCGCCCACCTAGTTGACATTTACATAGGGGGTAGGGGGGTTATTGTGATGAGGGTATGCGCTGCCACCGCCATTTCCAATGGTTGATTTTATCTGGCTAAAATTGTATAATTATAAAGTGGGATTTTGTATGAGTAAACTAAACTTGAACATTTCCAACTGAACTAGAATTTCGACGGTCAGAAATTATAATTTAAAAATGTCTGGACTGATTTTTTTTGTCGGTGTGCGTGGGATGGGGGTAGGGTGGTGGGGAGTTATTCGAAAGCACACAATTTTGGAATTGTAATGTACCAATCGAAAATTTTTCATCCTGGGACCGATACCATAAAACTTTTACACTTGTATTTTCTAGAACTGTATTTTCTAGTTATGATTTTAAATGGGTTAAAATGAACCATTAGCATTTTCAAAGATCTGCAGTTGGCAAATTGCCATGTCATTTTAAATGCTAATGATTCATTTTAGACAGTTAGGCCTATATTAATAGGTAGAAAATATAATTCTAGAAAACACAGTTGTAAAAGTTTCATAATATTGGCTCCTGGGTAGCGGTGTGAGGAAAGCGGAGTGAGATGTAAATGGATGTTCACAGATTTTAATATTCGGTTGGCACTCAAGGGTGGGCGGATACAGTTGGAAATTTCCAGATGGACCACCCCCGGCCCATCACAATAGACTACCCTCTCAAGCTAACCAAATTTTCTGTGACATAAGGACTTCGTTTGTCTGACAATACCGGGCGTTCCAATTGGGAAAAATTATAGTTGTTGTGATTCCGAAATTTTAATGTGTTGTTAGTGGCCTCCAACTACCAGTCTATTTTGTCTTTAGCAGTCACACAAAATCATCGGTTGGTCACTTGCATCAATTTGTTTATAATCTAGCAAACAAATTTGATCACCCTGTATTGAATAAACATAAAAATATTAAGTAAATACACGAGAGAATAGAAACATTGTCTCAGTTTCACCTATTTTTCTCATACAATGATACACCTACTGCACTAACTTGCCTTGAACAAACCTAAATGTTGTACCCCAGTGGATATTGCACAGTATGATATTGTAGCGATCCATGGACATTATTTATTTATTTATTTATTTATTGGTGTTTAAGGTCACATATTTATGCACAATGGATAATCATGACCGTGACATTTTTACGGGTGGAGTGAGCCGGAGTACCCGGAGAGAACCACTGAGCAACGGCGAGCAACTGTCAGCTCCACAACATACTAACTCCACACAAGCAGGGTTAGCATTGGTTGAAGACAAGGGCACCATCGACGTGCAGTACGCCTTAGTACAAAAAGCCACCGTGCTCCCACGCGGGCAATGGAGATAAAGTGTCTTGTCTAAGGACACAACACGGTTGCCGCAGGTGGGATTCGAACCGAGGACTTCTCGGCTTGCAGCCTGTACCTCTACCTACTGAGCCACCGCGCTCCTGATCCATGGACATTTAGTTACTAGTAGTGGTAGAATTGCGGAGAACTACAATGGACAGGGGGGGGGGGGGGGCGGAAGCACATCAGGGCAGGGAGAGGTTGTCAGTTCTCGGGAAAAGGGCATTTACTCGCACTAGCATGTCGAAGCATTCATGTCTCGACGGTCCGAGATGGTGGAGTTTTGGAGAAGGTTCCCCCTCCCATCGGGAGGGTGGCTTCTCCTCCCAAACTCCCTCAACATCCCTGTTGAATTTTGATAGCTCCCAGCATGGATTCGGGGTGTATTTTAACTTCGAGAATGAATCATTAAAAAATATTAGGTGATGAACCTGGACAGGGCTTTGTCTGCCCACCCCCCCCCCCCCCTCGCCCCCGTGGTCCGAAGACAGGGAGGGCAGCTGCCCCTCTGCTCCTGGCGCCCCTGGCAACGATGTATATATTTAGGACCAATGGTAGCATTCGTTTTTGAACAAATTCTCGCTTGTTATTTGATTGCTAACCAGATGAGTTCGATTTTATTTTTTCAGTTCTCTCCGTACAGCTCTAATTAACCCTTTACCCAACGCAGATGATTTCAAAATTTATTATTTTAAATATCATTTTTTAAATTTTTTCAAAAAATTTCAACAAAACCATATCATGTGACCCCTCTTTGGAACGAGCTCGACGAGCTCGTTCCAAAGAGGGGTCACATGATATGGTTTTGTTGAAATTTTTCGAAAAATAATACTTTTTCGGCTGCTGAAGTTGCATATTACGCGGGCGGATGCGGGCGATTCGTTGGGTAAGGGCTTAACATTAAGTTCAGGAAGCAGTGATTTTCTGATTGCCTTTTTGGAGTATCAGGCACTTGAAAATGCGATTAGAACTAATGCTTTCCTTTCGTAGCAGCAGAATGAAGATTGGACAAATAATTTTGAGAACAGGGATAGTTGGGAGGAGGGGCTGTATTAATACTGAATCATGGCGGTATACATTGGCATGGCGGGGGTTCGAACCCACGCCGAGAGAGTTTCCTTCGGCACCAACCGCCTAGCGAAACTATACTGAACCACGCACACCACTCGGTGCGTGGTTCAGTATAGTTTCGCTAGGCGGTTGGTGCCGAAGGAAACTCTCTCGGCGTGGGTTCGAACCCCCGCCATGCCAATGTAAACAAAACCAGCGTCCTTTCTTAATTCTATGGCATCCGAGAAATTTGAAAAAGACAAGTACTGTCGCTGATTTCTTCTGAGGTGCAGTTCGTAGAATTAAGTGCTTAGATGCAACGTGGTGGTATAGTTTTCTTACACAAGTTTCCCACAAACATGTCTGGAAAAGTACCCTATGTTCTTGATGGTAGATAAATCCATGCATGACGAGTGTTACTCGTGCGGGAGAACCAGAATTTGGAAAGAACCTTTTTTATACCATGCCACTCCTGCTGCTGTGTGCCCGAATTGTGATTCACATGCAATGCACTAGTACCCATTTATAGTCCGGGAGTCGTGGTGGTCGAACCTGGTTTTGTCGGATAAAGTTTTTTCTCTGCTGTTTCTTGGGGCCTGGGGTAGATCAATAAGATTATGGAGTGTCCCCAGTGGGATCCCTCGGTCAACTCAAAATATTAATCCCTTCATGTCCCATGCGCCAAAATCATGAAAAATAGAAACTTCCCATAATTCCATGCTGACTACTCACAGCAAATGCATCAAATTTGCTGTATCTGATAATTATTCACACAGTCTTTAATGTACAATCAAATAATAATTTAAATTTGAAAAAATAACCCCTTTCTAGCTGTTGCAGATCAGTGAATTTCCACAATTCGGATTACATGTTTTAGAGATCGACTTTTTGTAGACACGTGTAAATGAAGAGAGACACTACAGAATAATGTCACAGTGACGATGATGAATTTTGAACCCTTCTTAACCCTTTACCTAACATGAAAAGCAGACGACACTTGCAAAAATAATTCTTGAATAACTAATTTTTTTCATTTTTTGTCTCAAAAACATAGGTTATGACCCCTCGTTGGAACGAGCTCGACGAGCTCGTTCCAACGAGGGGTCATAACCTATGTTTTTGAGACAAAAAATGAAAAAATAGTGAAAATTAATTGTCGATTTTTGAGAATAGCGCTGGCCGGTTTTTCCCGTTACGTTAGGTAAAGGGTTAATTAACTTTTTTCATTTTTTTGTCTCAAAAACATAGGTTATGGGGGTCATAACCTATGTTTTTGAGACAAAAATAATGAAAATTAATTGGCAATTTTTGAGAATAGTGCTTTGACCTTTACGTTGGGTAAAGGTTTAACCCCTAACTGCCAACCCACAACAAACATGTATCAAATCACATTTATGTACTACAGGGTGCCCAACATTTTGAAAGGAGCAAGGACAAGTTCTGAAACTTTATTGTGCTGTTTCGTAACATACAATGCACAGTAAAACACTAGCATTCTGATAATGGCCTAGTTGAGACAACCTAGGTCTTGAGCAATCCTATCCTGAAACATGCACAAAACATTGTGTAAGCTAAGACTTTAACCTAACAACTGCATCTCTTAGACTTACAAAGTTGTTCGCTTTAGCAGCCGCATCTGATCATCTCCACAATATAGTCTGGGGCAGGTTTTGCGTTTTCCTGTAGATTGGTTGGGCTCAGTAACCTGTTGTTTGTGTCTTTCTTCCATGCAAAGTATTCTGTGTTCAATGCTGGCGGGGGATTTACATTGAGGGTTCGCCACAATATTGCATGAAAGACAGTGAAAGTGTGCCCTCTTCACATTTTCAATGAATGCTTCTCTCATTGGCGGAAGAGCAGCCAGATTTGGTGCAGAGGTATTAGTCCGGGAGTGGGAGGGTGGAACCTTGTTTTGCCGGATAAAGTTTTTTTCTCTCTTGATTCTTGTAGCCTAGCGGTCCCTTATCAAGAATCAAAAGGGTGCCAGACGGGCTGGGTTGGGCAACTCTAGATATTAACCCCTTTCTTCCGGAACGGCAGAAAATGTGGTCTTTCACAGATAAACAGTAAATACTCGTATGAATTCCGCCAACTTTGTCATCACTGGCATTTTTTTACTTGTATGTTCACATTTCTATCATAACTGAATGTATTAACCCTTTACCCAACACAACATTACAGAAAAATGAACGAAATCTCGCATTTCAAGAAATTTTTCAAGAATATTTTTATGAATATATCTCAATGAAACCATGCAAATATGGATATTATTGGAATCGGCTACTTCAGCCAATTCCAATAATACCCATATTTGCATGGTTCTATTGAGAACACTTCATTATATTTACGTCTTGTAAAGCCACATCCCTGTACAGTTTCTGGGCATTTTTTTTTGGTCGTTTTGTTTGGTAAATGTGCCATTCTTAGATAAATACGATGCGATGAAACTTGATGATTTCTCCATGGTTTAGCTGAGGGAGTATGTAAAAAGCATATTGAGGTAATGGAGGTCTAATTTACCAAAGCCAATGACAGCTCAGAATACCGTGTGTGCATAGCTACTTGAAAAACTGACGCATAATTGAATGCTGTAATTCCTCAGCAAAGAGGCAAAACTACGGGAAACTTCCTGCAGAATGGTTTGGAACCAGTGCAGTATGATTGTTGCATGATGGCTTAGTTCGGGGCTACTGTTGTCTTGCACAGCCTACCCTGAAGCATGCACAAAACATGGTGCAAGCCAAGCTTTTCTCCCTACAACTGCATCTCTTGGTGCTACAGGGGGGTTCACTTTTGCAGCCACATTTGATCATATCCAAGATGTAATCTGGAGCAGGCTTTCTGTCATCTGGCACTGCAACTGGGTTCATTGACTTGTTGTCAGGGTCTTTTTTCCAGCCCCACTCTTCTGGATTCAGTTCCTCTGGGTTTGCAGTTACGGATCGCCACAACACTGCCTGGAAATGTGCTCTCTTCACATTTTCAATGAAAGCCTCTCTGGTTGGCGGAAGAGCAGCCAAATTCGGGGAAGATGTGTAACCCTTCCCGCTCTTCTTTCCCCAAACAAGCAACCTTGTGTGTGACATATCTGTGAAGTCCTTTATGCCATAACAGGCTGAAATGAAGCATGTGGCTTGGTCAATCACTTTGTGAAGTGGTGCATCCATGTTTCCAATGGCTGACAAGTCATATCCCATTTTCAAAGTTTTGATCACAGTGCCCTTTCCAACTCCAAAGTAACTTGCGACGGTGTCACACCTTGACACTGCATGAGCGGGAAGTAGATTGCTGACAATGTCCTTGTGCTTCTCCCCTGTTGCTTTGATGTCAATGAATGCCCTTTCTTGGCTTGGCGATGCCATGGTGAGAGGTAGATCGAGTCCAACCATTTGATAGTGGTGAAGGAGAAGAACAAAAACATCTGTGTCATCTGAAATGACAGAAATGTGACGAGCATCCAGAGCACAATGGAGAACCTGCTGGATTATTATGATGTCTGCTTCCTCTTGCTCTGTCCTTAGATCATAGCGAATTTTCCTCTCCTCCATCTGCACCTCCATGGGGCAGGTTTCCTCCCCAGTGACAACCAGCTTGTGTTTCCTAGTCGCGTTGTTGTGAAATAACCGGTCCTGCAACAGATCCTCACAGATGATTCGCATCAGCTGTTTTTTATTTTCCACTGCTGACAAGACAACTTTCTGCGCAGGCAGCTTTGTAGTCCGCAGCAGGTGATGTTTCTTGGAGACCCCTGTCTCCCGGCCATCTCGAGTTGTCGACTTAATGCTGTATTCATGATACCTATCGAAAATGAGGTAGACGTCGCTACTGGATAGGTAGACAGAGATCCGTTTCTTGACATTGACTATAAAATCCGCAACTGTACCATCAGCTGGCCAGTGTATAGTCCAGAGCAGGGCCGATCCATCTATAACAGTGGCATCTGCCTCACCAGCATTCCTCTGCGAAACTTCGACCTTGAGTGACTTCTTCAGACTTGCCTTTGCCTTGCATACTCTCATCCCATCATTTGAGAACATAGAGGATGGGACTGGTGCAAGCTCGTATGAAAAGACATCCTTCACATCCATTTCTCGATCGCTTCACAACAATGCGATGACCCTGGAGTATATGGCATTAAGGTCGTACACCTTGGCATCCCCGATCTGGACAGACTTTGCTAGTGTCCCCATCGTCTCAACCTTCTTTGAGATCGTTTCATTAAATCCTTCTGGCCATGTTCCCTCGTAGTTTTGTAACATCTTCTCCCCGATGGTTACTGCATCGTAAACATTCACTGATACAGGGGCAATTTTTCCGCTGATGATATTAACCAGCCTACCCTTAGGGTGGTCTCTTGGATCTAAAGGGTCCATGCAGAGATTGAGCTTGTGACGGATTCCCATTCTGTCCTTGGCATCAGCCTGGATCCTTGCATCGCCCTCCTCCTTGTGGTATAGCTGGATCTGGTGGAATCTGTCTCCTGTTCCTCCATCTCCTTCATTCTAGATTCCAGCTCGCAACAGATGTGGCGACTTAGAGCCCATATCCGCAGTGCATTGGCCTTCAGTGTAATGCCAATGATGCCTCCAGCGCTGTGGCCAAACCTCATGAAAGTTGATTCTATGAACTGATCACTCCATAGCCCGTTCCATATACCCTGAATGTGCCTGGTCACATGCTGACCCTTAAGAAACAGGCATCTGACATCATTTGGAAGTCGCCCCATCTGTCGGAGATAGTGCAATCCATATCTGGCATAATTCACATGATTGGCCGCAAAGTAGTACGGGAGCATCTTGCGAAATGTTGTCAGATGAAGGAGCCAGTCACCTTCACGTTCCGCCCTAATGTACGTCATCATCAACAGAACAGGCTTCACCAAGACGTCAATCCATAGTTTCCCAGTCTTGCTCTCACTAGCAATCTGTTCTAAGGCATCCATCAGACTTCTCAAAGTCATGACCTCCAAAGAGACCACGAAGCACCTCTTCAGCCAACATTCGAAGGGCACGCACATTTTGCGGAAACTTTTTGCCGCTCATCATCTTCTGTACCCCTCCGAAAACCTCTGATAGGATATCAGAAAGTCCACTTTCCGCCATTAATGATCCTACAGCCCCAACAAAACTCATCAGCGCATGCATACTCCCAAGGCGCAAGTACATATCTTTGAATCTCTCTGGCTGATCCCATTGGACTTGCACTGCCACTCTATAAAGCTGTTGGTCACATGTCATGACACTGAAGTTCTGGCCAGTTTGAAGTGTAAGCTCTTGAACCCTTACCATAGCAGTCAACATGGTGTCCGGATCAGAAGGCTTCATGTCGATCAGAGGCAAGTAGATGGCCTTTGTCTTGGGTTCTGGAAGATGACCTTGCTCTCTGCTTAGTTTGGTGTTGTACCCATGGAATTCAGGGCAGTTTTCCTTTTTCAGAATATCTTGGAGAAAGTTGTGATTGACTTCGGAAGCTCTCTTTTCCGATATTGCTTGATGAGCAAGTGACTTTAGGGTTGGAACTGTTTGGCCGGCAAACGAGGAAGGCATCTTTGGCTGCTTTGGTCCCTGGTAGCGATGAATGTCAACATTATAATGAACCTCGGAGGAATCGTTGTGGGGAATCCTTGTGATCTTGGAATGGCTGGATTCATCTTCTGCCTCTGATTGGGTCTCAGAATACTGTGTAAGCAGGATTGCAAGTGAGTGTGTAGACTGGCTACCATTTTGCGATGATATTTCGGCATCAAAGTTGTCAACAACACCCTGAACTAAACCATCAGCAGCATTTGATATGCCCGACATTTTCATATCTGCAACAGCAGCTTTGGCTGCTGATTTCCGGAAGCGTCGGTATTCCGTGTACGAACTACACACACCGTAGGAATACAAGCTATTGATGCGCTTTTTGGATTCTCCCATTTTACCCGCTAGGCCTATCTGTAATGTAGTGGCTTGTCCCTTTACAACACTTGTGACAATATTACCAATCAACAATGCAGGAAGAGTGTCATCTAGTTTAGATGACACCCTTGCCAACAATTTCAACAAAAAAGCACTACCCGACCCTTTGATAAGGGTCTTACTAATGTCAATGTCATAGTGTTCATTGTCAATGCGAATGTCTTTCAAATCTTCACGGATACATTTATTGGCTTTTGTCAGGACAGTCTCTGTGTCATCCTCTTCGTTGTTTACAAGTCTAAGAATCTTGGAGGCACAACTACGGAATGCAACAATATCAGCGATGCCAGGTGAGGACAGCACCAAGAGTTCATTACCAAAGACCTCTTTTACTTTAAAAACTAATGTTCGGCGAGAGAGTTCAGTCCCTTCGAAGTTTGTGTAGGCTTCGAAGAGTTCAACAGAGTTCCATGTCTGTGACCTGTCATTTTTCAGCATTTCAACAACTGACAGGAAAGCTTTGTCTTCCTCCATATCCTCTTCAGAATTAGGGACAGGGGCTTTGCCAGGGAGTGACCGGAGGGACGTAAATCTTTGTCTACAGTCAAGATGGTATCGAGCCTCTTCAGCATGAAGGTCACACAAAACACCCTCAAGACGAAGATTAACTCTGGACGCAGCAGCATCATTTCGCTTTGAACAAAGTTCTATCAGAGACTCTTTCTTATCTAACTCGCGAAAGACAAATGCTGGCCTCCATCTGTCAGGGTGTTTCTTATCTTTTTCAACATCACAGTCTTCTCCACAGAAAAGACAATGCTGCTTAAAGTTGAAATGTTCTGCAGAGTCACCTGACAACGAACGTCGTGTTTTTTTCCGTGGGATACTCTCATCACGTGCTGCTTCTGAGCGCCGTTTATGACGGTCCTGGTGATCCTTCGAGGTGTAGGAAGAAACGCAACTTCTATGACACCACAAAGTCAACTTTTCATTCTTCTGAAACTCATCTGCGAGCTCATAGTGCTTTTCATCACCATAGAGTTTGCTGCACTTGATGATGTTCTTTATTCTCACTGGCCCAGCTTTAACCCAGTCCGTCCTGTGCTCGCAATCAAACTTCCATTTAAAGTAGCATTCCCGATCACTAGCTTCAGATTCCATGCTTGTCAAACCTGTAAAAAAGAGCAAGACTTTCAATTCATTTGCTTACGATGTTATTCTATTTATCAAAGTCTAAGTCTAGTCTCATTGAAGTGACTAATACACTGTAGTGGTATCGGACCACGCCAAAGAATGATCGACCGAGAGTTCGTGAAACAGCTCCCGCAGAGGGGTTCAGTTCCATTCCTCATAGAAGAGATGGCAGCTCATACTAATTAGAAATATAGTGGGAGATGAAAAGCACTTTATATTAAATTGCCCAAAATATAACACTGCTAGAGATGAATTACTACAAACTACTATGACTACTTTGAGTGAACCGAACCTGTCTAAATTTTCGTTAACATCTGAGGGTTGAACAATTCAAAAATTAAATAGTTCGTGCTCAGAATTTGTGCCATGAAGTTAAAACTATGTACATATAATCAGAATAAAATTGACAAATTATTTGTAACAGCGTGGCTTCTTTTCATCAAAGTATAAGCGGCTCCAAAGGCTACCTATTGAGCAACAAAGATTGGAAGGGCTAAATACGGCCTTCTGAGGGCAGAAAATAGCCAGGCAGGGGTTAATTCTGATATCCTAGGCATATTATTGTTTTAAAAACATAAAAAACAAGAACATGCATAGCAATAAAGCATTTTTGTAACTTTGGTCCAAAATATCTAGGTAGGAAAGGGCGAAATCAACATTTTATTGATTTTTAGCGTAACCCGCAGAAAGGGGTTAATATCTAGAGTTGCCCAACCCAGCCCGTCTGGCATCCTCTTGATTGTTGATAAGGGACCCCTAGGCTACAAGAATCAAGAGAGAAAAAAACTTTATCCGGCAAAACAAGGTTACAGGAAATTAATGGTCTTCACACCCGGACTATATGACCTTTTCCATTCTTTTTCCCAGGACAAGCATCCCCGTTTATGACATGTCCCTATTGTCCCCCATGTCGTAATAGGTTGAGCTGAAACGGTTAACCGATTAATCGATTAATCAATGATCAGCATCTTGATCGATTCAAAAAGTAATTGATCGATTAACCGTTACTTTTGAACTACTGTATTATATGGGTTACCAAAGGAACAAACTTGCTCCAAAACAGGCATACATTGTCACACTGACTCACATCAATTATGTGAGACAGAGTAAAGCATGCAAGTTACTTGCTGACATACTTGTTTACTGGCATGATCATTACACTGTATCAGTAGCTGGAAGTGGTCATTCTTAACCCTTTATCCATTGCGGGTAGCAGACGATACTTGCAAAATAAATTCATGAATACTAAAAAAATTCAATTTTTGTCTCAACAACATAGCTTATGACCCCTCTTTGGAACGAGCTCACCGAGCTCGTTCCAATGAGGGGTCATAAGCTATGTTTTTGAGACAAAAATTGAAAACATAATAAATCTGAATGGAGATTTTTGTATTTTGGCCTAGTCGGTTTTGTTTGTTACGTTGGGTAAAGGGTTCATGCTGTAAATCATCAACGGTATGGCAATTATTCAGATATCTATTTGTGATTAATCGGTTAACCAAGGTTAATCCACGTGATTAATCTATCAAGAAAACCCCTTAACCGTTTCAGCTCTAGTAATAGGCTGAGATGAACAGAGGCTTGATTAATTACTTGCTGGAGCGATGCATCCCCATTGCCCATGGCCGATAATTCATATCCAGCTTTCAGATAATTCATTTTTCAGCTTTGATTACAGAGCCTTTTCCAATGTCAAAGTAACATGCTACGGTGTCACATCCTGATGTGACATGAGCAGGTAAAAGATTCGTTACAATTTCTTGATGCTTTGTCCACTATTGCCCTTTATTTATTGGTGTTTAACCCTTTACCTAACCTGAAAAGCAGACGACACTTGCAAAAATAATTCTTGAATAACTATTTTTTTTCATTTTTTGTCTCAAAAACATAGGTTATGACCCCTCGTTGGAACGAGCTCGACGAGCTCGTTCCAACGAGGGGTCAAAACCTATGTTTTTGAGACAAAAAATGAAAAAAATAATGAAAATTAATTGGCGATTTTTGACCGTTACGTTGGGTAAAGGGTTAAGGTCACATTCTATTGCCCTTTCTTTTCTTGGGGATTCTATGGCCAGTGGTACTTCCAGTCTTGCCAATTTGTAACGATAAAGCAGCAATACGAACACACCCATGTCATCAGAAACCATAGAAACTTGATGGGCTTCTCCAGCGCACTCCATGCCATGTTTCACAATGATGATATTAGCTTCTTCATGATGAATCTTTAGATTGTACCGGCTCCTTCTTTCTCTTCCTTTGTGATTTCGATGGAATAAGGGTCCCGCCTGTCAAAACCAACATGTGTTTCTCCTTGATCCGCGGATTGAAAAGCCTGTCCTGATTCCGTTCATCGCATAATATTCGGATAAGCTGTTTCTTGTGTTCAACAGATGACACGACAACCTTCTGGTTTGGAAGCATCGTTGTCCATAGCACATGAGTAGTATGTCATGTTCCCCTACAGGTAAAGGTTGCCGGACCCCGGTGCCGGACCCCGGAAGTGACGTCATGTCACGTGACATGTTGTGTTGTCATGGTAACCCGCGTGGGCGGCCATCTTGTGACGTCATCTCCATAGTGATACGTGGTGGTAGTACGCATGCGCAGCGCGTGTTGTTAGGGTGATACGAGCTTCCGTCGTCCATTTTTTATACTGGAGGCCGCCATCTTGGTTTCTATGGTAGCACGTGATTGCTATGTTACCTAAGGCCTACAATAGGACAGGGGTATGTTCGGGGGTGTGTTCCTTTGTAGACGAGTAAATCTGATTACCACAAACAACCCGACAATCCCTCCAAATCACCAAAATCCACCCAAAATCACCGAAATTGACTTTATTTCCCCAATTTATCGGCTTAGCACGTAGTGCTATAGTACTAAGGGGGTATCGGGGGTGCATTCGACTAAACTAAAGTATTTTTCTGGTTCGGATTTTCCTCAAATCCTCGTTTACTTTGTAGAATTACCCAAATAGACCCGATCACCCTTACAAACCACCAAAATCTCCACCAAACCACCCAAACGGACATGTGAACCCCCATTTTGGGCATATAAAAATAGCACGTTATGCTATAGTACCAAGGGGTACAGGGGTATGTTCTATTGAATAGGAGTACAGGGCCTGATTTTCCCAGAATCCCATTTTCAATACCTATTGCATATGTTTCTCTATAACTAACAGTCTGTCCAGTCCAAACTATCTCTGGTTCTCTCGCCCAAGTCTTATAATTACCAGTGCTTGATTTCCCATAATGCATTTATCTCCCTTGTGTATATCAAAAGTATTCCCAAACCCAATAAGCAATCGAGCCGTTATTGATAAACCATTGCTCGAATGACTCGAATCCCACCGAGCAAATGAGCTTTAGAGTAATTGCTCGATCGAGTGACTCGGCATATTGCTCAAACGACTCGAATCCCATCAAGCAAATGAGCCAATGAGCAATTGCTCGTTCGAGTGACTCCTCGAACGACTCTTAGACTCATTTCAGAAAAAAGGGATTCCATGGCCATAGGCGTTTTCGAAAAAGGGATTCCACAAATGGGATTCCAAAAAGGGATTCCAAAAGTGGGATTCCGTCTTATGTCGAGTGACTCGCAACTATTGCTCGAACGACTCGAATCCCATCGAGCAAATGAGCCAACGAGCAATTGCTCATTCGTTTGACTCCTCGAACGACTCTTAGACTCATTTCAGAAAAAAGGGATTCCATGGCCATAGGCGTTTTCGAAAAAGGGATTCCATAAATGGGATTCCAAAAAGGGATTCCAAAAGTGGGATTCCGTCTTATGTCGAGTGACTCGAAACTATTGCTCGAACGACTCGATTCCCATCGAGCAAATGAGCCAACGAGCAATTGCTCGTTCGAGTGACTCCTCGAACGACTCTTAGACTCATTTCAGAAAAAAGGGATTCCATGGCCCTAGGCGTTTTCGAAAAAGGGATTCCACAAATGGGATTCCAAAAAAGGATTCCAAAAGTGGGATTCCTATCCAACTCCATAAAATGATGTTCCGTGTTTTTACATAAAATCTCGAGGGTATAAAAGGGATTCCTCTCCCAAATTTTGTCATTCCACGTTTAGCCAGCGATGGTTCAACATCACACCTGTGAAGAGTGCCAGAAATCATTCAGTCATTTTAAATGTATCATACTACACAGACGAACCATCCACGGGCCTAAGAGGTATCGATGCTTAAAGTGTGCAAAGACGTTTAACAGGAGACACCACTTATCCAGACACGAGAAGGTCCACTCACCACTGGAACTACGGCAAATATGCAGAAGAGAAGAACGCAAAGAAATAAACCAAGTTGAACCAATGGAACTGTCAAAACCGTACCTGGTGAGTACCCATAAACCAACCAGAAAGCCGTGGGTACCAATGTCACAAACAGAAATGCCTCAGACAGTAATGGCCGGAACGGACAATAAATCAGAACCAAATAAACCAACCGGAAACTTGTGGGGACCACAGCCACCAACAGAAATGCCTCATGAAGTAATGGCCGGAATGGGCAATAAACCAGAACCAAAGCATAATCCAACAAGTGAAGACAAAAAATACGTTTTGGTCGAACCCAGTTTATTGGAAAGTTTACTAGATCGACAGTGTTTGGTGCGTAGAGAACTGAACGAACGTGCCTCGATGGACCTGGATAGAGAACTGAGGGAGATTACAGAATCTAGAACCATGAACGAGACCGAGAAGATTCGTCACTACAACCAGATTTTACAAAGATATAGAGAACTCTACAATAAAGCTTCGCAGCCAACAACGATCAAGATACAGAACCAATGAAGACAATGGAGAGAGCAAAGTGAACGAAGAATGAAGTGATCGAACACAACGGAGATAACAGAAAAAACAGAACAAATATTGAACTATATAACAAACAGTGTACAGAAAAGTCAATAAATTTTTTAAAATATAACAGAAATTCTTGTTTTTTTTACTAGCAGGGAAGGGGAAGACACTGCGAAATGGGTTGACCAGATATCTTCAAATAAGTATCCTATAAAAAGTATCCTCGAAAGGTATCCTCAGCTGATACGTAGCCATGTCATAGGTATCCCTTTTTTCTGAAATGAGTCTAAGAGTCGTTCGAGGAGTCACTCGAACGAGCAATTGCTCGTTGGCTCATTTGCTCGATGGGATTCGAGTCGTTCGAGCAATAGTTTCGAGTCACTCGACATAAGACGGAATCCCACTTTTGGAATCCCTTTTTGGAATCCCATTTATGGAATCCCTTTTTCGAAAACGCTTATGGCCATGGAATCCCTTTTTTCTGAAATGAGTCTAAGAGTCGTTCGAGGAGTCACTCGAACGAGCAATTGCTCGTTGGCTCATTTGCTCGATGGGATTCGAGTCGTTTGAGCAATATGCCGAGTCACTCGATCGAGCAATTACTCTAAAGCTCATTTGCTCGGTGGGATTCGAGTCATTCGAGCAATGGTTTATCAGTAACGGCTCGATTGCTTATTGGGTTTGGGAATACTTTTGATATACACAAGGGAGATAACTGCATTATGGGAAATCAAGCACTGGTAATTATAAGACTTGGGCGAGAGAACCAGAGATAGTTTGGACTGGATAGACTGTTAGTTATAGAGAAACATATGCAATAGGTATTAAAAATGGGATTCTGGGAAAATCAGGCCCTGTACTCCTATTCAATAGAACATACCCCTGTACCCCTTGGTACTATAGCATAACGTGTTATTTTTATATGCCCAAAATGGGGGTTCACATGTCCATTTGGGTGGTTTGGTGGAGATTTTGGTGGTTTGTAAGGGTGATCGGGTCTATTTGGGTAATTCTACAAAGTAAACGAGGATTTGAGGAAAATCCGAACCAGAAAAATACTTTAGTTCAGTCGAATGCACCCCCGATACCCCCTTAGTACTATAGCACTACGTGCTAAGCCGATAAATTGGGGAAATAAAGTCAATTTCGGTGATTTTGGGTGGATTTTGGTGATTTGGAGGGATTGTCGGGTTGTTTGTGGTAATCAGATTTACTCGTCTACAAAGGAACACACCCCCGAACATACCCCCTGTCCTATTGTAGGCCTTAGGTAACATAGCAATCACGTGCTACCATAGAAACCAAGATGGCGACCTCCAGTATAAAAAATGGACGACGGAAGCTCGTATCACCCTAACAACACGCGCTGCGCATGCGTACTACCACCACGTATCACTATGGAGATGACGTCACAAGATGGCCGCCCACGCGGGTTACCATGACAACAGTACATGGCGCCACTATGTCACGTAACATGACGTCACTTCCGGGGTCCGGCACCGGGGTCCGGCACCGGGGTCCGGCAACCTTTACCTGTAGGAGAACATGACATACTACTCACATGATGTTTCCTGTTAACCCCCGTCTCCCTGCCATCCCTCGAGATGGACTTTATGTTGTACCTGTCGAAGATGGGGTAGACGTCACTGTCTGCCAGGTATGAAGTTATCCGCTTCTTGACATTCGCAATGAAATCGGCTACTGTGCCAAATGGATGGTTAAACGAAGGACTGGTCCATCTATGACACTAACATCCGCATCACCAGCATTCCACTTGGAGACTTCAACCTGGAGCAACTTCTTGAGTGGGGACTTGGATGGCACTCAGATCATAGACTTTGGAGGCACCAACTTGGACAGATTTGTTTGTTGCTGCCATAGTCTCCACTTTCTTGTAGATGGTGTTGTAAAATACATCAGGCCAGGTCTTCTAAAAATCTTTTAACATTGCCTCTCTGATGCTCACGGCATTGTCTACATTGACAGATGACAGATGGTGGGGCTCGCTTCCCACTGATAATGTTGGCATTACTCCCCAGGATGTAGAAAGGTTAAAAGGCATGTGTCAAGTTTATGTTGAAGTCCAGCCATGTCCTTCTCGTTTGCTTCTATCCTTGCCGCTTCCATTTTCCTCATATTTGACTCAATCTAACAGCAGGTGTGGCGGTGCAATGCCCAGATCTTCAAGGCTTCTGACTTCAGGGTTATTCCGATGATTCCTCATGCACTATGACCGGATCTCATAAGCGTTGATTCTATAAATTGGCCGTTCCACAAGCCGTTCCATATTGTCAATGTGTCGTGTCACATGTTGCCCCAGACAAAAAAGCCTTTGGGCATAGGGGGAAGCTTCACCGGCGGTAGCGAAGGTAGTAGAGTCCATATCTGGCATTGTTGACATGGCTGACTGCTAGGTATAGTAAGGCAGCATCTTTCGGAGCGTGACAAGGTGGGAAACCAGTCACCCTCGCGTTCGGCCCTGATGTATGACATCATCAACAATACTGGCTGCTGTAAAATGAAACACAACTTTTGTGGCATTTCAACACGTGAATTCTTTGTTCTTGTCTGGTGCTTCTTCAAGCTCAAAGTGTTTTTCATGTCCGTATATCTTGCTACACCGGATAATGTTCGTTATTCGGATGGCTCCTACTCGAATCCATTGTTCCTTCTTCATATGGCAGTTGAACTTTCAACTGAAGTAGCATTCCTTATGATCGGGCTCTATGAATGACAGCCCTGTAAAAAGGGTTAATTATCAAAAATGTTGTTTAAAAATGGTTTACATAAACCCTACTGCATGAATAATCATAAAACAAGCATATCAGAGCCTTTGACGAACATCCTTTGTGAAGAAACGAGGGAAACATTTGTCAGGATTTGGGCGTATCGGGCATAAAGCGGTTAATACCTTGAGTTGCCCAAGGAATCTCACGGTCACCTTTGTAAATCTTAATGAGCTACTAACAAGCCCAAGATGGTGGCTTGCAAAGCCGTTTTTAGTGATTTTGGGATGATTGTCGGTTTCATTTCGGTAATTAGATAGAAACCTATTCAATAGAACATAACCTCCGAACACGCCCTTATCACATTAGAGGGGTTTGGGCCAAATAGCAACCACCACCTGCCACTATAGAAACCAAGATGGCGGCCCCAGTATACAAATGGATGACGGAAACACGTAACACCCTAACAACACGCTCTGCATGCGCGCTGAGACACGTGCCACTGTGGTAATAGAGTCACAACATGGCCACTCAGGCGGGCTACCATGGCAATCCAACATGGCGCCATTGGGTCACGTGACATGACGACATTTCCGAGGTCATCCAGCGAGATCATTCAAATCTTGCTCGCAATATACGAGACTTACTATTTTTCTAATATACACCTGGAACTTAATTAAGCATCTCTTGAAATGTTTCACGGCAATGAAGTTGCTGTTACCGATTATTATGTTTTAATGGTTACAGCGTCTTGCAGTACATTTCATCTCGTGTAACATGATATTTGCGCTTGATAGCGTACCCCAAACACATCCTCTATACCAGGTGAAGCATGCTACCTGCGAATGTCACAAAAACACTATCATCCCCAAAGCAATATCTGGGTACAGAAAAGTAAATTTGTCACTTCTGTTATCAATAAATGTTGACATGGCAAGGAGGAGACTGTCGGGGGCACTAAGATGGCAAATCGTTGGCATGCAGGCAACAGGCATGCCATTCAAAGCTATTGGAAGGCAACTAGGCTATAGTCATTCTATCATCAGCAGACTTGTCCAAAAAAATCAACAAACCAACGATGTTAAGGACCGATCAAGGCCTGGGCAACACCGAAAGACCTCGTTATGCGTAAAACTTTTGCTTCAAGTGAGATTTTAAAACGCCTTTGCCTCCCCAACAGGCGTCTGTGCAACAGAACTGTCCGAAACCGTCTAATAGCATTGGGTATGAGGTCCAGAAGGGTCACCAAGCATCCAGCTCTGTCCAATCAGCATCAAATACGACGTTTGTCCAGACTCCAGAGTGGTGTATGTTACGACAACATTGGAATCTCATGACAAGGAGGAGAGTCCATTGGTCAGACGAGAATAGGGTCTTGCTTCGCGTCACAGATGATCGCATGAGAGTGTGGAGGCATAGAAATAATGCTTACGTGTCCAGGAACATCAGACCTACGGTTCCTTATGGTAGAGGGCCAGTAATGATCTGGGAATACCTCTCTCGTGATTATAAACTTGATATAGTGACTGTACGTGGGAATCTCAGTGGTCATCAGTAAATCCGGGACATTCTCAATCCGGACATTCCCGTTGGCTACTCGCCCTGTATTCATGGAAAACAATGCAAGGCCACATCGTTCTCATGCCGTGAGAGCATTCCTTCAGAACAAAGCCATTACAACACTGCCTTGGCCTGCGATGAGTCCCGATTTGAATGTCTTAGAACATATCTGGGACTTTCTTGGACGTCGTGTGCAAGCAAGGGATCCGCCTGTACAGAATTTGGCCGATTTGGAAGCCGCATTGCATGGGGAGTGGCAGAAGTTGCCTCTGGACCATATCAGAAGGCTCCAGGAGGGTCCAGGCTGGCATCCGGGCACGTGGTACATATACTCGCTACTGGCATCAGACACTGCTATTGCGCCAGAAGATGACAAGTTACATTTGTGTCAGTAATTATCGGCATTGTTTCATCATGGACCGTTCCAGCACCATATTTGTCCAGAGAGCATTTTCCATCAAAAACATTAGTAGCAGATATACTACTCAAAGTTTGCTAAGCACCAAGTATATCCAACTACCTGTTTTACGTTTTAGTTGAAATATTGTAATGAAAAGTGTATATATATTTTAATTAATTATATCTTTAATGATTCAAGTACAGAAATTAAGATTTTATTCGTGTTTGACATTATTTTTTATCTTTTGAATACGATAACCATGGAAAATGGATATTATTGTTGAAAGAGGAAATTTTTCAATTTGCCAAAAAGTTGACGGAGCGAACTGGTATGGGTTCAATATCGAGTATGAGACCCATTATCGTTAATGGCAGCTTGACAACGCCTTCGCATGCTCTCATCCAGGTTCCTGGTGGTCCTTTGTGGGATGTTGTTCCATTCTTGGACCAGCATGGCACCAAGCTCCTGGACACTTCTTGGCTGGACTGAACGGGCTGAAATTGCAAGCTGCAACTCATTCCAGACATGTTCGATTAGATTGAGGTCAGGGGATCTTGCTGGCCAGTCCATACCTTCAATCCCCTCCCTCTGTCTGTACTCCCCGACAGCGTGGGCAACATGAGGACGGGCATTATCGTCCATCAGAATGAACCTATCACCCACTGCACCCGCATACAATCTGACGTGGACATTCAGGATCACATCTATACTGCTGTGCAGCAATGTACCCCGTTCAAAGACGCAGAGCTCTGTACTTCCATCCAGCTGATGCCGCCCCCAGACCATGATTGACCCTCCAACATAGCGGTCATGCGCAGTAATGTTGGCTGCATGGAATCGCTCTCCTCCATGGAACGCCTATCTGTGCAGTCTAGGCAGTACCTTGACTCATCAGTAAAAAGGACAGGTCGCTACATTTACACGAGACAAGTTATACCTATAAAGGAGACAATTCGTACCTCTTACTGAGACAATTCGTACCTTTTCTCGGGACGATTCGTACCTTTTGCCAGGACAATTCGTACCCACTGTTTGTGGTACGAATTGTCCAAGTACGAATCGTCCAGGGTTCGATTGCCCAAAAGTCATTGTCTCAACTTTGCCCAACTTCTGCTGGTTCATCGTCATTGAAAACGCCGTAACAATGGACAAATCCACGTTCGATCAATGCTGGTAGCAGGTGTTCGCCCAATTTTGGGCAAACGTCACTTTGTAGTCTCGGTGTAGCCGATGGTGTAAAGTAATGTTCCTGAGAACTTTCAACTCGAATATCAAGACGGGTGGATGGTCCAAGTGAGGGAGCTAGTAGAAAACTACTCAATGGAGATCTCGGACCTTGGCGTTGGGGCAAACCAGGGCAAAAAGATCGCCAGAGAAAGGGTCATGGAGGATTGTAACCGTAATTGGCGAGAGGGGGTCAAATCAAAGAGATCTTTGGGTGGCCTGCGTGATAAAGAGAAGCCTGGTTTTGAAGAGTACCTTGATGGCACCTTTGGGGGGTCACTGTTGTTCAAGCTGAGGTCGCGGTCCCTGGAGCTGAGGGGAAAAATTGGGAAAAACAGTGAAAAGGAGTGCCAGATGTGTAACTTGGGCGTGGTGGAGACCCTGGAACACTTTCTTCTAGAATGCCCAAAGTATCAGTCTAAAAGAATGAGATTCACTGGGAGTATAATGGGGAAGTGGGATGGGAGAATGAAGGACATGTGGGTAAGGGGAGACTCAAAGGAGAGGGTTAATATGCTAATCGGTGAGATTGGGAAGAATGGGGCAAGGGATGCCATCAAGCAGTTCGTCTCCGAGTGTTGGGAGGAGAGGAGAAGCGTGGGAATAGGGAGGCAGTTGGAAGTTCAGGGGTAACCATGGCCTTCTCGTCCGAGAACCGCGACAAATCAGCGGCTGGCCAAAGTGTTATTTTTATTATTATTATGGTATATATCCATACGCTCAATATTTTGGGTGGGGTAAAACCTAGGGGTCCATGAAGATTCGGCCTCGGGAAGATTTGGCCCCATCAAAATAAGTGGGAAGATTCGGCCTCCGTTGAGGCCGAATCTTCCCATTTTCGAGGCCGAATCTTCCCGATTTTCTTTTTTAATTTGGGTCCTTTAAACTTTTTGTAAAAATTTTTTAATGCTTCTTGTAATTATTTTACGCTTTTAAATTGGGGTAGAACTGAAAATAATTACTAATCTTCACGTAAAAATCCTTCACCTTTCCACAGAAATCCGATAAATCCGCTAAAACACTGTTTATTGTTCGCTGGACAAAAATCTACTGAATTACTTTTTTTTTTTTTGCTTCTGCTGCTGTATTGCACAAATCTGATTAAAGTTAACTTTAGAAATGTTTGGTAATGTGTTTATACAATGCAACAAAGTGAGACAGTAAATAACAGCTTGATGACTGTGAAGTACGGTGGCTGATTTAGGACACTCAAATATTTATTTTTTTCTCGTTATAACGAGATACGATCTCGTTATAACGAGAAAACATCTCGTTATAAAGAGATACTATCTCGTTATAACGAGAAAACATCTCGTTATAACGAGAAAGTAACTCGTTATAACGAAACATCTCGTTATAACGAGAAAACATCTCGTTATAACGAGAAAGTATCTCGTTATAACGAGAAAAGATCTCGTTATAACGAGATGTTTTCTCGTTATAACGAGATACTATCTCGTTATAACGAGATCTTTTCTCGTTATAACGAGATCTTTTCTCGTTATAACGAGATACTATCTCGTTATAACGAGATCTTTTCTCGTTATAACGAGATCTTTTCTCGTTATAACGAGATACTTTCTCGTTATAACGAGATGTTTTCTCGTTATAACGAGATGTTTTCTCGTTATAACGAGATAGTATCTCGTTATAACGAGATGTTTTCTAGTTATAACGAGATCGTATCTCGTTATAACGAGAAAAGATCTCGTTATAACGAGATAAAAATAAATATTTGAGTGTCCTAAATCAGCCACCGTAGTGAAGTGTTGAATTGAAAGTTATGATTGTTCTTGCCCGCAAAGTACAAGTCCGACATTGTTCTTCTGTTTGTTTATATAATAAGGATCTTTTTTCAGCTTGGCATCGTAGACTCAATTGCAATGGAACTGGCTTAAGTTTTTTTTTATAAATTGGTGCCGATATTAATTAAAGAAGCACACACTGTCAGGGTGAATGTTACAACAGGAGACTTGGAGACAGAGACACGTCAAAAGTATACAAAGATAGCAAAGAAATTAGAAGAAATATGGCAGAAATATAGAGACAATGACATAACAACTTCAAGACTTTTGAAGACCTGTGGTACCATTTATAAAGTAGGGTGATTTTTGGTGTGTATATATGCAGTACTACATGTTGTGAATGAATCGAATTATGTCAAAGATGTTTTATTGTCAAGAATATTGTAAATTATTATCAAAACTTATTCACACATGCAATTAATCGAATTATGTCAAAGATATGTTTTTTGTCAAGAATATTGTAAATTATTAATTATCATTACCTATTCACAAATGTAATGAAAATGTTTTCGTAATCGGTAAACAATAAATGATAGATGAGTTTTAAGACCATTGTTATGGTTTTCTTTATGTTTTAATTGCAATTAAAACAGTACCAAACAATAGATTGAAGTGAATCTCATTCGTCACTACAAGGAAAATCTAAGTATTCACACCTTGTGAATACTTACATTTTCCCTGCTGTCACTCATGAAATAATCCCTTTTCTACTCACTAATCCTCTTTCTACTTGCTCCATAACACTTGGTATCATTCCATCTCTCCCGAGGACGAATCTTCCCAGGCCGAATCTTTCCGGGCTAAATCTTCCCGAGGCTGAATCTGCCCGAGACCGAATCTTCCTGAGGCCGAATCTTCCCGTTCCCAAACCCAGTACAAGTTTCTACTTGGGTCGAAACATGCAGGGACGAACTGGTATTGAACATACGTCTCGGAACCGATGAAACGTTTCTATTTCATGCAAAGCTTATAAAACCGAAGACGCTGGTTTATTTAAAACATGGAAAAAAAACCCCAAAGCATAGCTGTCCCCTTTGGTACATGAACTGATTTATTTTCAACTTTGACAAGAGTTTGTGTCTATCCAAATATTGAAATAGTCCATTGGCAAACCGGTGCATCCATGATAAGTCACGTGATAACGTTGATACACAACAGCACGTGATGCTTCGAGGGAAGAGTGTCAACACGGGACACAAACAGAAGAGATAAGATAAATGAAACCAAAGCTGCAAATGTCAAGTTCAGAGTCCATTTTTTGTTTTTTGATAGTGGTTTCTGCAACATCTATCGCCCAAGAATGCATAAAACAAAGCAGTTGTTCATGTAAAACAAGTGGTGGAGAAGAAATAAATCTCGCCCCATTACTGGCATTAGCTGCTCCAACTACATCCAAAGATCCAAGGTTTCAAAACTTCCTTATTTTGCTGACAAAAAATATCCTAACATCCATTAACAAAAACATTTAGATCTTGTTTGTTCAAATAAGATAATTGAGCCTGAAAAAGGTGACCGCCTCCTTTTTGGTAGCCCGTTTTAGCTAACCCTTTTCCAGTTATCCATGTTTCAAGATATCTGAGGAAATAAATCGGTCATACTAAAGCTAAACACTAAGAAGTGCAAAGCTCTTTTAAAATATACTAATGGTACTACAAATATATGTTAAAATATAATATATGTATGGTATACTGGAGATCTGAGTCATTTCAGAAAGGTTTATTGCCTTTTTGGACCAGAATTATTTTTCTAAATAGACATTCCGGGGCTTATAATTTGGCGAGGATGGGCAGAGAAGTAACCCCCCCCCCCCCCCCCCCCCCCCCCAGTGAAGTCCGTCAAAAGGCAAAACAATTTCAGAGAAGTTGGCCCCGCAAACTACAGCCAGGAGAACTTGGCCCATAGGAGAAGTCAGCCCTCGAGAGAAGTCGGCTCCACAAACTACAGGACTACTTCCAGTGGTCTTGGGCACAGGTACTCGGCACAAGCTGTGAAATCGAAAGAAAAATTATATTTAGTAGCATTTTTGAATCGATATTGACATACCCTCATAATGGTATATAAATATTAACAAGGTTCACAACTCACTTTTCGAAAACGATAGCAACCATCTTCGTTATACCCCCCCCCCCCCCCGTCCCCTCAAATTTGATTCACATAACGTATCCAACAGTACGGTACCAGTATTGATGGAAAGGGGAATGAATAAGCTTCACAGTGGTGCATTACACAACCGTTGGGTGTTCTTGGATTGTTCATGATAACTGGGAGAAGTCGCAGAAAAGGCCGAAAAACTTTTAGTCGGACAAGATAGTGCACAGTGAAAAGTGGGTTACGAGCGACAATTATCCAATTTATTATAAATAATTCGAGGTCCTATGGTCTATGGAGGGCAGATTCAAATATTAACCGTATACCTTTATCAATTACAAATCTTGGATCCACATTTATTTATTTCTGGTGATTACATTTGCCGTTTATACATTTCTTAACCTTCCCTTGGTAGCTAAACAAGTTAACGGCATCCATAGAATCAAAGATGGTCACAAAAACATCCCATTGGCTACTATTTATGCCGAGAAAATTATCACTGAAAATAAGCCAATGGGAGAATGGGGAAAATTTTTGCACAAGTAGTGTATCTATGGATGCCGTCAACTTGGAAAAGTTTTCAAAGTTACGGCTAAAAAGTGTATAAACGGTAAATGTGAACTCCAGAAATGAATAAATGTCAATCCAAAATTGAAAATTGTTAAAGGTATACGGTTAATTTTTGAATCTACCATCCACAGACAATATGACCTCGAATTATTTGTAATAAATCAGATAATTGTCGCTCGTAACTCACTTTCCACTGTGCACTATCTTGTCCGACTAAATGTTTTTCGTCCTTTTCTGCGACTTCTCCCAGTTATCATGAACAATCCAAGAACACCTCAGAATGAAACCATTGATTTTCTGGGGCCTTGTGGTCACCCAGTTCAGGACACAAATTGTGCATTATATTTAAATTGCATTGCAAAAGAGGCTTAGAAAGTGTCTCACTTCAAACGCAAAACACCAGGCCTGGCATTCTTTGGAGTGCAGGAGTGCTGCACGCCTAGAAAAAATTGAGGAGGGCAATTTTTTGCACCCCTTGATTTTCTGGAATGCCAAACCTGTTTGGGACTAGTACTGAAATGGTTAACCGGATAACCGGTTGGAAACCGATTACCTACCTGACCGATTTGAAAAACCGTCAACTGGTTAACCAAAATATTGATAGTGATCGTCATTCCACGTTTAATACGTTGTAAATCTGTCGCTTCTCTTTTGTGAAAGATTACACATCGAAGCCGCGTTGTGTATATTGAGAAATAATCGACTTTGATGTTCAAAACTTCGTTAATGATCGGCAGTTTTCGCGCTTAATGAGTAATCGCAGCAACTATTCCGTAGTGTGTATACAAACGAATGTTGTCGAGTGCTCGACAACGTTCGTTTGTATACACACTACGGATTATTTTCTGAGAATACTGTTTTCCAGTTTCTATAGTTTCGATCCCAGATTCGGTGAAATAATGGCTACGGATGACCGGATATTATCCGGTTATCAGTCGCGGTTAGTAGGTTGTGAAAATGAGCCAACTGTTTCAGCCCTATTTGGAACTGCCTTTAAAATCTATTATCATTTCGTCCCCTGAGTTCCAATGTGATAATAATAATAATAACACTTCGGCTGGCCGCTGATTTGTCACGGTTCTCGTATGAGAAGGCCTTGGTTACCCATGTTCTACCAACTGCCTCCCTATTCCCGCGCTTCTCCCCTCCTCCCAACACTCTGAGACGAACTGCTTGATAACATCCCTTGCCCCATTCTTCCCAATCTCTCCGATTAGTATATTAACCCTCTCCTTTGAGTCGCCCCCTAACCACATGTCCTTCATTCTCCCATCCCACTTCTCCATTATACTCCCCGTGAATCTTGTTCTTTTAGACTGGTATTTTGGGCATTCTATAAGAAAGTGTTCCAGGGTCTCCACCACACCCACGTTACACATCTGGCACTCCTTTTCACTGTTTTTCCCAATTTTTCCCCTCAGCTCCAGGGACCGCAACCTCAGCTTGAACAACAGTGACCCCCCAAAGGTGCCATCAAGGTACTCTTCAAAACCAGGCTTCTCTTTATCATGCAGGCCACCCAAAGATCTCTTTGATTTGACCCCCTCTCGCCAATTACGGTTACAATCCTCCATGACCCTTTCTCTGATGATCTTTTTGTTCTGGTTTGCCCCAACGTCAAGGTCCGAGATCTCCATTGAGTAGTTTTCTACTAGCTCCCTCACTTGGACCATCCACCCCATCTTGATATTTGAGTTGAAAGTTCTCAGGAACATTACTTTACACCATCGGCTATCGGGGAGATTTACCAAATAATTAAGATAACCGAATTTCAATAGGTCTATCCTGTCCTTGATCCTCATCCACCCAAGCTCACCCCTGATTGCTTCTAGTGCTGCGGCATTACTCGAGCCTATTATCCATTGGCCTGCATCGTTCTGCAGGATTTCCAAGCTCTTAACAGCTGTCTGGTTTAGGGGTACAACTTCCGTACCGTATGTTACACTTGGCAGACCCACCATTTCCCAAATGGTTTTCCCCACAAAAACCTTATTGAAACTGTTTCTCCCTATAAGTTTCAATTGGTTAAGGATTCGCTTCCCCTTCAGAATCAATTTATTTGTGTGGTTTCGGTAGATGCCTCTTCCTGTGATGTTTATATTTACCCCCAGATATTCATAGTCACTAGTCTCTCCTACACTAAGAAGTCTACTGCTACCTTCTGGAATGCAGAACTCCCCCACTCTCCACCTTCGAGTGGGGTCCACTTTGCGGCCCACGGGTATAACTTTGCTCTTGCTTTCATTAAGTTCGAGTCTCCATTTGCTCCCATATTTCCCAACAATTCCCAGCATCTTCTCTAACCCCTCTTCACTTTCTGACACTAGCACCATATTGTCTGCAAAAAATAGCCCTGGGATCTTCAAGTCACCAACTGCAACCCCCTTCATCACCTACTGGCACAGAGAACACATTGGAACTCAGGGGATGATTTGCCAATGTGTATTGATTCGCAATAATTCATGGCCCATTCTGTGTGGCATTTTGATACATTTTGAGTGCAGAAGACGGTCACATATGAGTTGAATGCAACAGTTTGAATAATGAGAAGATATGTGTGCCAATTTTTCCACTATGTAGTTGAATGTAGTACAATTTTTCAGTCACAATATTAATACCTTGAAGTGAGTATAACCAAAATAGCATACAAGTTTTTGCATTGAAAATTTCATGTGCAACTGCACTCCCAGGCAATCTGAGGAGGGCAACTGTTTTGCACTCATAGTATAAGAAAAGTTTAATAGACACAATAAGTCTGGGGTGAACATGATTCCTTGTGACTGTTTGTAACAAAAAGTATTTATTTCAAGTGTGCATGCAACTGCTCAGGTGACTTGAGTTTGATTGAGTTTTAATGTTCTGTATTCAATTTTCTTAGTCTTTGTATATTTCTTCCCCTCAAAAACAATTTCCCAATTGGAGCCCCCATAATGCAAATTTTCCCCATGGCAGGGGATCCAGACCCATTCCCAAAGAGCTCAAGGGCAGAAAAATCCCTGCTTTGGTATTCATTTGTTAACTCCTCCAGAACCAAATCTCCATGATGAAAGGATAATATGTTGTGGTTTTTCGCTATGGAATACTGTGATGTAACACGCCAAACTTTGGGAAGGACTCTCTCAACTCTTTCCAACAGTGTATTACATAATAGCATGTCACCGGTGTCAAATGAAATAACCTGCTGCATTGTATTTTGCTTTTGTAAGTCCAGACTTTTAAATTTGAAAAATGAAGGAGCTCAATAAAATGTGTGCCTTGTACACATTTTCACCCCAGAGTTGCATTATTAAACCAACCCTCTATGAACCTCAATCTGAATCAAGATCTCAGGCCTGAACTGAAAGAGATACCCAGAGTAGAAATTGGGTGATTCTAGCCCACTGTATGGGGTAGCATCAGCAAATTCACCCTGTGAGAATATTATTCTGTAAATGACAGACTGCATATTTCCAGGCTTGATGCTAGGGACATACTCAGTGTGTGCAACCTATGAAACTCTTCTAATAACAAATTTTCACTCGGAAAACCTCCCAACACTAGAGCTGCAATCCGAATATGCCACATCCTCCGCGTAATATGCAAATTCAGCAGCTGAAAAAAATACTGTTTTTCAAAAAAGTTCAACAAAACCATATCATGTGACCCCTCTTTGGAACGAGCTCATTGAGTTCATTCAATGAGGGGTCAAAAGTTATGTTTTTGAGACAAATGAGGGGTCACATGATATGGTTTTGTTGAAATGTTTTGAAAAATTAAAAAAAATTATATTTAAAATAAATTTTGATATCGTCTGTGTTGGGTAAAGGGTTAAAGGTTTTTATTTGATCAGTAAATCACATGGATTAACCTTGGTTAACCGATTAATCACTTGCCCTAGTAGCACTAAATAAGAACATGTAGCTGAATAGGCATACCATTGATGATTTATGGCATTAACCCTTTCCCCAATGTAGTGGACAAAACCAGCCAGTGCTACATGTATATACAAAAATCTTCATTCAAATTTGATTATGTTTTTTCTGTCTCAAGAATATAGCTTATGACCCCTCATTGGAATGAGCCCATTGAGTTCCTTCAATGAGGGGTCATAAGCTATGTTTTTGAGACAAAAATTGAAACTTTTTAGTAAATCAAGAATTTATTTTGTAAGTACATGTATCATCTGTTATGCACATTGGGTAAATGGTTAAGGATGACCATTTCCAGCTACTGATACAGTATACATGTAATGATCATGCAAGTGAACAAGTATGTTCGCACGTAACTTGCATGCTTTAGTCTGTCTCATATAATTGATTCTAGTGAAAAATGTGCCCACAATATGAGGAACTATATGATTAGTCAATATACATACAAATAGAATATAATACAGGGCTTTCTAAGACCTATTTTGTATCATGCAAAAGTATTTCTTAACATATATCTTTATTTTAGAATGTTACAACAAGCAACAAGCTGTTGGTAGCCATCTCCTAATTTGGGCACAGCCTTTACCACCTTGAATTTTGGGTAATATAATGGCATGATGATTACATCCATTTGTGAGTGTGAAAGGACACATAACTAGAGCTGAAAAGGTTAAGGGATTTTCTTGATCGATTAATCATGTGGATTAACCTTGGTTAACCAATTAATCACTTGTCCAAATAGATAGATATCTGAATAATTGCCATACCGTTGATGATTTACAGCATGAACCGTTTACCCAACATAACAAACAAAACCGACTAGGCCTACAGTTAAAACTAGAAGTCCTGTCCTGAAATGCTCACAAATAGCACGTCGATCTGCACGTTAATCTACGCGTTATAACCACAGTAAGCCTATCAAATTCTGTACATATGGCCTGTGCACAAGCAATGTTTCAGCCAATGGACCTCCGGGTAACCCGGAGGTCCATTGGCAGAAACATTGCCTGTGTTTGCTATGAGTAACGAGGAGAACCTGCAGTGCTTTGGTTGCCATTCGATATGGCAATTGCGCGCGATTCCTACGCACAATTAAGCCTAGATAATAGCACAGTTCGTGACAGAACTTCTAGTTTTAACTGTATATACAAAAATCTCCATTCAAATGTATTATGTTTTCAATTTTTGTCTCAAAAACATAGCTTATGACCCCTCATTGGAATGAGCTCGTTCCAATGAGGGGTCATAAGCTATGTAATTGACACAAAAATTGAAAATTTTTAGTAATTCATGAATTTAGTTTTGCAAGTATCGTCTGCTACCCGCATTGGGTAAAGGGATAAGAATGACCATTTCCAGCTACTAATACAGTATAATGATCATGCAAGTAAACAAGTATGTCAGCAAGTAACTTGCATGCTTTACTCTGTCTCATATAACTGATGTGAGTCAGTGTGACAATGTTTGCCTGTTTTGGAGCAAGTTTGTTCCTTTGTTAGCCCATATAATACAGTAGATCAAAAGTAATGGCTGTTCGGTCGTAGTTCAAAAGTAATGGTTAAACGGTCGATTACTTTTTGGATCGATCAAGATGTTGATCATTGATTAATTGATTAGTCGTTTAACCGTTTCAGCTCTACACATAACCAGAAAGCCCAAATTTGTCAAACAAAAAAAAAATGGTCTCAATCATATCCTTGTTGCTTGCCATTTCACTCCATTTAGAACATACAGCTGAGAGCTTCCAAAACACTGAATATATCAATGAATGCCAGCCCAAAATTTTAACCAACGTACATGTACATGTGTAGGTGATCTTTTCAGAGGGAAACCTGTCTGTCGTATTTTTATACCACAACCAATGGCCCAGACTAGCTGGTGCTAACTCAAATTAATCCAGGACCAAACACAAATTTTGGCCCCTAATCCCCCAAATTTGCATGCAAAACCGAAAAAATTAAGTCCTAGATGGTCCTCCATACTTTAATGATCTGCGCATGCGCAGTATCCAGGAAGGTACCAAAATTTGTGCCAGCCATCATTCTTTGTTTGGCCCTAAAGTAAGCAACAATGAACTGACATTTGTGCTTTTAAATCTCCTTTTTTGAGGATACCAGACACAAATCAATGGTAAAATTGGTGGATTCAAGGCTGTAAATGGATGATGGAAGTGAACAACGGTGGTTGGAAACGTTCAGGGCTGTGACTTTATAATAATTATAAAAATTATTTCATGTTTCCCAATTTCGGGACATTCGCCTGACATTCTCATTCTTGCTAATGATTTATCCACTGTTTGTTAAGTGTTCCTTCCCTATCCCTCCTTGAAGCCCTCCTGTTAAACTCCTAAGCTTTTTGGCTCTATTTTTCCACTATACCAATGGCCCAGACTAGCTGGTGCAACCCAATTTATTACCAGGGCCAAACACAAATTTTGAATCCCCCAAACCCCCAAAATTTGCCAAAAAACTTGAAAAAAAAAAAAGAGAAGACCAGTATGGTCCTCCATACTTTTTGCGCAATGCGCAACTTGTTGTCAAGGATAACAATAGGCTACCGCCATCTTGTCATTCTGTTGTTTGGCCCATGTCAGATCAACACGTATCCTGACTTTTGTGCTATAAAATCCTAAAGTATAATGTAGCCAGACACGATTTTGGAATGGAATAATTGCAGCAGAATCTAGCTGAATAAAGACATTGAGTTTTTGAACGTTCAGGGCTATAACTTTTTTGAAATTAAATAATAGTTCTTGTTCTTCCCATTTTCGGGATATGCACCTGATTCGTTCATTGTGTATCATTATGTGTGTGTTCAATGTTCACCTTTTTCCTCTTGAATCCTCTCATTAGATTTTTAAGAACTATTTGCCATTTGCGACTTTGTTATTAATTAAAAAATTCTTCTTAAAAATCTTAGATAATTTACGGAAAGTGGATTATTCGTACCCCCTTTGTCGCGTACCGGTTTTTCTTGACATAGTCGGGCATGTCTGTTTGCCATTACCCTTCTCTATGGGAAGTCTTCTGGGGAAGTTTCTCTATTGTTAAGGGTATTCTTGGGATACCGGTTGTCTCACCTGTGCCTTTGTTGTGCCTGTTTTGGACTTGGTTACCGGCTCCTATTCAGTTTAAAATTTTTGCCTCAGGTGTGTGTGTATTATGAAGTCCTCATGTTCGAAATGTAAGAGGAAGAAGTCCTCTCTTGATTCTTGTTCATCATGTTTGGCTTGCACTCGTTTCTCAAAAGATGTTACCTGTGCAACTTGCTATGAAGTCCTCATGTTCGAAATGTAAGAGGAAGAAGTCCTCTCTTGATTCTTGTTCATCATGTTTGGCTTGCACTCATTGCTCAAAAGATGTTACCTGTGCAACTTGCTGTTCTTGGGATTCCAAGCGATGGAATTCCCTCTCAACTTATGTATGTGTCGGCGAAGCAACGATTTTGGTGCTTTCGCCTAAGGTAATTAATCAGAATTTAGTTTACATTTCAGAGGAACAAGAACATGGTTTTGGTCATGGTATAACATCAAGTTCGGTGCTGCCATTGTCTTCAGATACAGAGCATGTTGACTTACATGGTATCGCAGAATACTCGGTATCCCGGGCAAGCAGACGGTCAACTAGCTCAACCGGTGTAATGGAGCCTTTATTTAGTGCTTCAGTACCGGGAAAATCCATAGCGGTCCAGGATACAGAGGATGGAAGACAGTCCTGTGTTCAGACGATGGCACGTTAGGGGAAGAGGGCAGTCAAATTGAAAGGTGCATCAGTAGCGAAGCATTCTTCTGTTTTGGGTTCAAAACAGAAAGATTCGACTTTTATTGCCAGTTCTGCTGGTAGTCCGGTAGATAATGCTTCGGAGCCAGTTGTTTCTGATATACCTTTCTTTGCCAGTACGGCTGGCAGTAATCTTGATATAAGAGCCTCTTCTTCGTCCATTTCCAGGACTCAGCACAGTAGACCGCATGCTAGCCAGCAAGATTCTGAGGTAGAGAGTCAGAGCCAGGATCTGGCTCTCTCTAAGGCTAGCATTTCGAGGCAAACGTCTTTTTCCAAAAGACGGACACAGAGCTCTGTGTCAGATCACCTTCCGGAGCCAAAAATGCATAGAACGTGGTTGAACATAGCCTTGAATATGGAATTGCTGGAGCCAATTGCCCAGCTAATAGCAGACTCCCAGCAGCATAATATGCGGCTGTCATCGATCTCTGCTTCGGATGATTCGGACGGTGCTGGATCAGCAGAAAGAATAAATAATCAGTATGCCGATAATAGACCAGACCAGGAACCTCTAGCTGGTAGAGTTAGGGAGTTTGGAGAAGACGAGACTGACACTACATCTTTGGCTGAGCAACATATGGAAACTATGAGGTTCCTGCAGGATTTTTCACCTGAATTAATTCCTTCTGGTTAGAGTTCTGCTCCTTCTAGAGCCAAGCACCTCTCTTCTTTAGACAGGGAAGTCATTAAGTCGAAGGAAAGTATCCTTCTGTATCCGTCTCAATCAGTCCAAGCGCTAGATGCATTTGATTGTTGTGACGAAGCTATTGCAGACCTGGCTCAGGCTAGAAAAAGTTCTTTCCTTTCGGAAAGGAAGCTTGACCTACCGTTTAGAGGCAATACCTTCTTAAATACGGTAGGTGAGAATAAGATTCCAAGAGCTACTCTGCGATTGGATGATGGGGCAAGGGACTTAGGTATGTCTCTTCTGTCATCGTGTAGCATCAGTTCTTTTGTTATAGATACTTGCATTGAATCTAGCAGAAGTATTTTGGACGCTATGTCATATGCAGATCATATTTGCAGGGCATTGGGCCGGCAATTTGGAATCTGAGAGCTTACAGGAGTTGTTATCTCCTTTGAGAGTGCTCTCTCGCACCATCATGTATACAACATCCCACTCTGCTCTTTCCGTAGCAAATTTAGAGTTGGTCAGGCACGATGCTGCCCTTAAATCTACGTCATTTATTGATGACAGTGTTAAGTGCTCTCTAAGGGCCGCTCCCGTTTCAATGATAAGTTAAACGCTGTATTTGAAGATGCTTCTGAGAAAGCTACAAGTCAGCTTTTGTTGCGTTCAGCTTTGCAACCTCAGCCTTCCACAAGTGGTGCTCCTCGGAGAGGTAAATTTTTCTCCAAGAGAGGCTCAGCCTGTGCTGCTTCTAAAGCTAAATGTGGGCGTGGTGGCTCGAAAAAGGGGAGCGATTTCAAAAAGGAGATGGCGCAGTCAAAAAATAACGAAACGCGTAACCCCACACCGACGTCACAGAGGGGTGCGAGAGCTTCACAAGGTTTCTCCTCATATAAGCCTTGTAAATCCTACAAATGAAGAGTTCGAGCTCTACTGTTCTCCAGTTGGCGGAAGGCTTTCAAAATTCGCAAGCAAATGGAACAAAATAACTCAGGATCTTTGGGTTCGAGACGTTGTAACAAATGGTCTACGTCTTTCGTTCCGGAGAAAACCTCCATTAACGCGGATTCCGCATTTTGTGAACCTTCCACAAAATATAACAAAGAGAGATACTTTGATTTCAGCAGTAGACTCTCTCCTACAAAGGAGGCAGTAGAGGTCGTAGAGAATCCAAATTCAAAGGGATTCTACAGGCATTTTTTTCTTGTACCGAAGCCAGATGGCTTGTACAGGCTGCTCATTGATCTCAGTTGGATAAACAAGCTAATAATTGCTCCAAAATTTTATATGGAGACAATTCAATCGGCGAGAGGCAGTATCCGAGTGAACGATTACGCCGCAAGCATAGACTTGAAGGACGCGTATTTTCACATATTGATTCATCCGGCTTTTCGGAAATACCTCTGTTTCGCAGTTCAAGGAAAAGTATATCCATTCAGAGCAATGTGTTTTGGCCTGGACCTTGCTCAGTGGGCATTCACTCGGTTGATGAATGCGGTGATCAGCCACTTCAGGGCACACTCGGCTTCGATGACGTCGGCATATCTGGACAACATTCTTCAAAGATACAGAAATTTTCATGCTCTTCAAAGCTGCGTTCAGAGTCTGCTATCGCTGCTACGATGCCTAGGTTTTATAATCAATGTCGACAAGTCGGGTTTAATGCCGACGATGTCGTTTGTTCACCTGGGAATGATTTTCGATACTCTCAACAATCTGGCCTGTTTGCCAGTAGCAAGAGCAAAATTAGTTTCTCTTTACGCAAAATACTGCATAAACGCACAAGTCATTACTGCACCCTCGTCCACTTCAAATTTATCTAATTCAAAATAGGAGTGTAAAGCATCAGTTGTTGGACAGTCCGATTGTTTTAACACAGTCAGTAAAGCATCATCTTCGAATTTGGACGGATATCCAGTGGTTATCCCAGGGAATACCGCTTCAGATTCAGGAGCCGTCATTCATAATCATGACAGACGTCAGTCAGGAGGTTGGGGTGCTTCTGTGATTCCGGGCGATCAAGTGTGTCACAGTTTATGGGAGAGTCAGTTTCTTGTGTCCCATATAAACTACAAAGAAATGAGGGCAATTTGGTTAGCTCTAAATCATTGGATCAGTCGAGTAATAAACTCACATGTTCAAATTCTATCGGACAATTCAACAGTAGTAGCCTATATTCGGAATCAGGGAGGTACTCATTCCGCCCAGCTGTTGAATCTCACCGAAAAGATTCTTTTCTCTCAAGAGAATCAGATTCTGATATCGATTTGTCATATTCCAGGTCGTCTAAATGTAATAGCAGACTCTCTATCGAGAATTGATTGCCTGCTACCTTCAGAATGGATGTTGAAAAAATCTGTCTTCAATCAGATTTGCTTCCAGTGGGAACTTCCAATGATCGATCTTTTTGCCACGAGTCTGAACAATCAGTTACAGACCTTTGTGTCCCCGTGCCCGGACCCTCAGACTTGTGTAGTAGACGCTCTGTCAATTTCATGGAACGGGATAATAGGGTATGCTTACCCTCCAGCTCCCCTCATTCAACAGATCTTGCTAAAGATAAAACAGTCTTCTTGCAAGATTCTACTGGTTGCAAGTCTGTCGGCTCACAGACCGTGGATAAATCTTCTCCAGGATCTTCTGACACAGGGGAAACTCTGTTGGCTTCATCACAATCCGGAAGGCCTCAACCTTCATGTTTTTCCGTTGTGCGGTCCTTCCTGCACGCAAAACAGTTTTCCAGATGATCAATGGACGCAATTTCTAACTGTAGGAGGACCTCCTCTTCGTTAAATTATGAAGTGAAGTGGAAGGTTTTTGTTCGTTGGTGTGAATCACAATTGATTGATATTTTAACACCAACTATTCCTCAGTTAGCTAACTTTTTTATTTATCTTTTTGATGAAGTTAAGCTACAGCCAGTCACTATTAAGGGCTATAGGTCTATGCTTCTGACACCTATGCACATCATGGGAAATTAAGCATTGGGTCAAATGTATCTTTAAATAAATTAATGAGGAATTTCTCTGTGAATAGATCTCGTACCTTGAGACTAGTCCCTAAGTGGAATTTAGCTTGGGTTCTTATGAAACTTCAGGAAGCACCTTTTGTGCCGTTAAAAACTGTTGAGTTTAAATTTCTTACTTATAAAACGGCTCTTCTTTTAGCATTTGCGTCAGCTAGAAGAGTTAGTGAGCTTCATGCTTTGTCTGTTGAAGACTCTCATTATCGTAGTGTTGGTAATTCTATTACTCTCACTACGAAAGTGGGATTCTTAGCTAAGAATCAGGTTCCGGACAAATGGCCTAACCCTATTCTTATTAAAGCATTACCATCTTCAGATGGTCAGAGACCTTTGTTGTGTCCAGTAAGAGCGCTTAGTATTTATAAGCAGCGTTCTAGTTTTATTAGAAGAGGTAGGAAGAGGTTATTTCTTTCTCTTCTTCCTAACAGAAATGATATTTCTATTCATTCCATATCTAGATGGATTCAGTTAGCTATTCGGACAGCTTATAATGCTTTGTCTGTGAGTCAGAGAATAGCTTATAAGATTTCAGCTCATGAAGTTAGAGCTTTAGCTTCTTCTTGGGCTTATGCTAGTAGTACTTCTTTGAAGGATTTGATGCAAGCAGCTTACTGGACTCAACAGACGACTTTTACCAAATTTTATCTTCGAGATTTAGAATCAATTTCGAATGATCTCAGATCTTCAGGACCGTTATCGGTAGCTCAGAATGTCGTCCATTCCAATTAGGATTTTCATTCAACCTTCTGTTTGGTCTGCTCTAGTACTGTCACCAGTCTGCTACCCTCTTTGTTTTGATGTGTAGTTACTTTCAAAACAAGGGGAAGGGGGGATGGTATTTCCAAATGGTCATCTGGCTTTATAGTGAAAAGCATGGACTTACCTCCTTCAGTTATAGTATCCTGGGGTCGGTGCTATGGTGGTTTTAATGTGTAGCTTGATATGAAGCAATTTTCAATGTATTATATGCTTTTAATGTGTAGCTCGTTGTGAATCGTTATTGTATATGTGATGTGTCAAGACGAGCTTTACTATACAATACTAGGACACTTTTAATGATTTATAAAGGGTCTCCTTCTCTGGACTTCTTTATATTTTGGCTTCCTTTATCAAATTAGCATAATGGGTTATGCTAGGCCTTAAATAGAATTACACCTATATTTTCATTGTTTTTTCTGAAATAGGAGCAATGAATATCAAGTACTAGGCCCACCTGCCTATTTACTATTCTCAGCTAGTCTGGGCCATTCTTATATAGTGGAAAAATATGAAAAATTTATACCAGTTTTCAATATTTTTAATACTTACCAATGGCCCAGACAATGATGGCCCTCCTTGGAGTAGACACCTTCCTCCCCGCTGAGTTATATTACAGTTCTTATTAACATTTAACAGGCACAACAATAAAGAATGACAAGATGGCGGTAGCCTATTGTTGTCCTTGACAACAAGTTGCGCATTGCGCAAAAAGTATGGAGGACCATACTGGTCTTCTCTATTTTTAAAAGTTTTTTGGCAAATTTTGAGGGTTTGGGGGATTCAAAATTTGTGTTTGGCCCTGGTAATAAATTGGGTTGCACCATGGCCAGCTAGTCTGGGCCATTGGTAAGTATTAAAAATATTAAAATTGGTATAAATTTTTCATTTTTATTGAAAATTTTTTATTAAATTTCTTGGGAGTTTAACGTGTATTTCAGAATGTTTATTCTGTTTATCCCCATGGTTACGTCCTCACCCTAGGGATGTTGGGTTGTTTTGATCTTGCATCTCTGTCCGATGTATCATTTTTTCTTCATATGAAGATTTCGCTTTACATCTGGTAGCATTAAAATCTGTTATTGACTTTGGGTCTTTTTGTGTGCCTGATGTCTTGTTTCCAGTTTTTTCCTTGATGTTTACATTGACAACGTCTTCAAAAATATGTAGTATTTAGAATTATTTTACTGTAGGATTATTGTAGGATACATTGATTATGATTCCGGTAGTGTAGCTCACAAAATTTGGATTTTTGTCCATACTTAGGCTCAATCGGGATGCCCTTGGGCTCATCATGTTCCCTTTGGGTACTTAGGCTTTTTCAAAAAAATTTAGAACAATTTTTGGATTTAATTTTTCGAATTTGATTTTGATTGCAATTATTCATGTATCTTTATCATATATTTTATTGTGGAGTTTGTAGGCGTGCTATCGACTTTGTATTTTGATTGAATCATGAAAGCTTACTGCTCTAAATGCAAGATGAGGAAGTCTTCCTTGGATTTAGATGCTTGTTGCCTTGCCTGTAGTCTATATATTCCTGCGGATTCTTGTCCTACATGTGTTAATTGGGATGACAGACGTTGGAGATGGGTGTCACGGTATGTTGTTGGCGGTGAGATTCCTATGCTGGAACTCTCACTGCAAGATATTTCGAGTTTTTCAGAGGAACAAGAACATGGTGATTGTATTGTGACACCCACCAAAAGTGTGCTACCATCATCACACTCTGATGAGCAAACAGAGCTAGCTGCAAAGGTGCTCATGAATATTAAGCAAGGGATAAACCCTCTAGTTAGTGTTCTTAGTCCCTTGCAAGCAGCTAGGTTGACCGGTGAAGCAGTTACTCCGTCCATGGGAGCCGTGACACTGGGTCAGTTTGTTGCGGTAAAATCAAAAGCTCTCCCAGCAATGATTGAAATAGGGAGGAAGTCAGCAAGTTTCTTTCCGGGAGGCTCGGCGAGGTCTGACAAAGCTGCGAACGGGAGAGGTCACTCTCAAACCCAACAACATTTCGGCTGTTGTTTTGAGAAACTTGCACGAGTCGGAGCATATGTCCACACCTGCCGCTCGGGACTCTCTGTCTAGACTGCAGCCGGCCTTGGCTACAGTCACGGCTTCCTCCGCTATGATTCAAAAGCACGCACGACTGCATCCTAGCTATCCAACTTCGTATATCCAGCCAGCTGAGCAAAGACGGAACCAGTCTTCGCCCGTGAAGTTGGACCATCCACTAGCTAGGGAACTGAGGCTTCGATCATCGGGACGTTCGGAGAAGAGATCCATCTCCGGAACTGCGTCCCAGGAGCAGCAAGCGGCTAAAAAACAGAAAACCGATGCTCCTCAAGCCTCGGTAACGGACTTGCTGTCGCAGATTGCACAACTGATCGCAGTATCCCAGCAAGTACAAGGGCAGCCTCCTGCATACTCCGGTATTGAGTTGTCTGATGGTGCTGGGTCGGTCCATAAATATACTGTTCCTTGGACCGAACGTCACAGCTGATTCAGTCGGATGGTGAAAGGGACAAGGAAGAGGATCACCCTTCCCTTTCGAAACCACGTATGGTAGCGATGGAATTTATCCATCAATACTATCCTGAATTTGTTCCACCTGATCAGCAAGCTGTGACAACTAGGGAGAAACCGCTGTCGTCTTTAGACACAGATTTCATGCAGAGGAAAGAGGAAGTTCTTTCCTTCCCGGTACAGTCTAGACAGGTGTTGCAGGGCTTCGGTCATGTCGATGATGCCATATTTAACCTCTCTAGTGCTAAGAGGAAAGGCGGTATTTTTATACTGTACCAATGACCCAGACTTAGCTGGTGCTAACTCTTAAAAATCTAGGGCCAAACACAAATTTTGCCCCCCAATCCCCAAAATTTGCATCTAAAACCAAAAGAAATCATGTCCTAAAGGACCTCCATACTTTGCCCCCACTGCGTATGCGCAGTGTCAAGAATCATCATTCTTTGTTTGGCCCTTCATCAGTTAACATCTCACTGATCTTTGTGCTTGTAAATCTCAGTTTAAATGATGCCAGACACATAAATATTGGAGAAATGGTGATTCTAAGGAGGATAGAGAAGGAGGAGAGGAAAAAGGAGTGACAGAAAATAAACAGGGCTGTAACTTAAAATTTTGTTATAAAATTATGTTAAGTTGCCTATTTTCGAGGCATGGGCCTGTTGTTGTCATTCTTGCTTTGAAGTTGCACTGCTTATTCAGTGTTTCCTCTCTCCTTATCCTGTAAGTCCCCCCTTGCTATTCTCCCATGCTTTTGGCATATTTTTGAGGAAGATTACTACTAAAATTTCTTGGGAGAATTAGCTTGGTTACAGAATGAATTCTGTTATTTTCCCCATGTTTACGTTTCATCTACCATCTGATGTTCTGCAGATTCTTCTCTGGAAGTCTCTGTTTTGCATCAGATAGTGTGTAATTTTGATAACTGATTTCGGGCCAGTATTGTCAGTGCCTGGAGTCATGTTTTCTGGTGTTTGTACACTTCTTGTTTACATTGGCAACAGTCTCTTTTGAGGGGGGCTTTTTGCCTTTGGAGTAGTTTATCTCATTACAAGATACATAATTATTATTCGTAAGTGTTGCAATAATTATTTAAAATAATTTTTAAATTTTTGACCACACTTACCCTTGGGATCCATTGGGGCTCAACGTTACTTTTCAGAAACTTGGGCTTCGCTGAAAAAATATTTTTCAAAAATTATTTTGAATTTCATTTGCTTTTTTCAATGTTAATGGATCATGTTATTATGTATCTTTGTGTTTAGGGGTTTGTGCGAGTACTAGGACTTGTTGTTGTCTTTTCACAATGAAAGGACATTGTTCAAATTGTAATAGGAAGAAATCTTCCTCTGACTTTCATGATCATTGTATTAATTGTAGTCAGTGTACTCGCACTAACTCCTGTTCAATATGTCAATATTGGGATGACAAACATTGGAAACGTGTGTCACGGTATGTTGTTAGTGGAGAAAGGGCTATGCCGGTCCTTTCTCCGCAGGGTCACTCTACTCTATCAGTTTCTATTTCAGAGGAACAAGAACAGGGTGATGTTTCCATGTTTTCTTCCAAGAGTGCGCTTCCGTCGTCACAATTGAATGAAGAGTTAGCGGCAAAAGTGCTCATGGAGATACGACAGTTGCCTAAGAGGTCCCTAGTAGGATCGAAGGCGCTGTCGTCCTCTAGCTCGCCTGGTGTAGCGTCCATTCACCGAATGGTTCGGCAGCCGGGTTCGTCCGTTGCGGTCCAGGAGGAAATGTTTGGTGATGCGAGCACCATAAATATACTAGATGCACACCCAGTGACGGCGGATGTTAGGAGAGGTCGGAGGAAGCCTTCTAGTCCGGTTCCTAGCTCGTCCAGGTCCAGCCGGGCCGTGAGCGAGAGAGGTCCCTCTCTCGTACAACAACATCAGGGACCTGATGTTGTGGTACAAAATGTGTCGCAAGCGGAGCACACGTCCGTCGCTCGGGACGCTCCGTTGTTTAGGCAGTCCGCCGAGACTGCTCGGGCATCCTCATCCTCTCACCAGCACACACGACCACACCTTGGCTACGTGGCCACAGATATTCTACCAGCTTCGCCGATAAGGGATTCTTCGGCGGCCAGGTCACGCCATCCGGTAGCCAGGGACACGAGGCCGGTAGACTCCGGACGTTCACATAGGAAGAGTATGCGGGAGTCAGTTGATGCAGAGCTTCCCGCGGCGAAGCAGCGAAAGACCGCCACTCCACAGGCCTCGATGACGGACGTGCTTGCTCAGATAGCACAAATTATCACAGCATCCCAGCAGCCGACAGAATCGGTGTCGGATCGGGAATTATCCGACGGCGCTGGGTTGGTACGCTCCGTCGAAGCATCGGGTGCGGACGACCGGGAGCATCGTGAGGTCCGACCGGATGGTGAAAGGGATTCGGATGACTTGGAGCTATCCCTTTCGGAACAACATAAAGCTGCCGTGGATTTTATCCGGCACTTCCTTCCTCACGTTGTTCCGTCAGGCCAGACTGCTGCGGTTCCGGACAAGAGAATAATAGCGTCATTGGACACTGAATTCTTTGAGCGGTTCAGAGACATTGTCCCTGAGTTTCCGTCTCAGTCCAATAATGTCACAAGAACATTTGAATTATTGAACGACGCTATATTCAAGCTTGCTTCCAAAACAGGCAAAGCTGGTTTCTTGTCCTCCAATGCTCTTAACCTGCCTTTCATTAATGCAAGGAATAAATTCGATACGGCAGGACAGGGTATTCCGAGAGTTCCTCTGCGTCTTGACGACGAGGCGGAAGACTTAGAATTGTCGTTACCGTCGTCTATGTCCGTTCCATCCGCGGTGTTGGATACGACAATCACGTCTAACAGGGTCAGTTTAGACGCTTTATCTTACGCAGACCACCTTACAAAGGCGTTAACACTGCGTCTTCAAGGGAAAGAATTCCAGGATATACAATCCTCTTTAAGACTTCTTTCAAGGGCAGTGGCTTATTCCACGTATAACTCCGCCCTTTCAGTGGCAAACCTGGAGTTGGTTAGACGTGACGCAGCCTTAGCTACATCCACACGCGTGGATAGTAAGGTGAAGACCTCTCTCAGAGTCGCTTCGGTCTCCGGAGAACTTCTATTCGACGGCAAGCTTTCTGCAATCTACGATAAAATTACGAAGAAAGCTTCGGATTCTCTGTTGTTTAAATCCGCTTCCAAAAAGTCGGATACGGCAGAGAAGAATAAGGCAGGCACTTCTGGGTCTAATGCGCCCAAGAAAGGTTCCTATAGAGGTTCCGGTGCGTCCTCTTGGTCTTATTCAAGAGACCGTCAAGGCAGTGACTCTCGTGCGGGACGTCCTTCGGGCCGGGACAATCGGTCAGACGCCTCGAGGTCGACGGGACGAGGTGCGGGTCGTGGAGGACGTGGTTTCTCCTCCCGCATGCCTCGCAGGTCCAGGAGGTGATGGCTTCAACCTCTATCGTGTTCCGCTTGGCGGAAGGTTGTCGAGTTTTTCAGAAGAGTGGGCGTAGATTACGGACGACCCTTGGGTGAGAGGGGTGATTTCGGAAGGTCTAAGAATATCCTTCAAACGAAAGCCTCCGTTAACTCGAAGTCCAAAATGGACTCAACTTCCGTCAAATCCGCAGAAAAGAGACGCTCTGTTATCGGAGGTGCAGTCTCTTTTAATGAAGAACGCGGTAGAGGTCGTAGAAGACCAGGAAACACCGGGATTCTACAGCCATCTGTTTCTGGTTCCGAAACCAGACGGCTCGTTCCGTCCAGTCATAGATTTGAGCTGGATGGATAAACAAGCTGATCGTCGCTCCGAAATTTTATATGGAGACGATTCGGTCGGTCAGAGCAAGTATTCGGGTGAACGATTGTGCTACAAACATAGATCTCAAGGATGCGTACTTTCATGTCATGGTACATCCGACATTCAGAAAGTATCTACACTTCGCAGTCCTAGGAGTTGTGTATCAATTCCGGGCGATGTGCTTCGGATTGAACCTAGCACCCTGGGCTTTCACTCGGGTAATGAACTTGGTAATGATGTACTTCCGAGCTCATTCGTCTGCGGTAACGTCTGCCTACCTGGACGACATTCTTCAGAGGTACGGCAACGAGTTAACGCTTCAGAACGATGTGCAGAATCTGCTTCTATTGCTCTGACGTCTCGGTTTTGTTATAAACGAGGAGAAGTCGGATCTGGTGCCGTCCAAGTCATTCACTCATCTGGGAATGAGCTTCGAGACGCACAACAATCTCGTTCGTCTGCCGTTAACCAGAGCAAAATCAGTCAGTTGTTACGCTCGCTATTGTCTTCATGCAGACAAAGTCACAGCGAGGGAGTTTATGAGACTGATAGGTTTGTGCAGAGCCGCCGCGGATCTCATTCCGATGGGGCGGTTGCGCACTCGTCCTCTCCAAATTTTCTTAACTCAGAATTGGAGTGTGAAGATTCATTGGCTCGACATAGACGTTCTCTTGTCAGATCAAGTGAAACAAGAGATTCAGACTTGGGCAAACATTCAGTGGTTAACTCAGGGAGTTCCGCTGCAGTTTCCGGATCCGAGTTTTACCATTATGACGGATGCCAGTCAAACAGGTTGGGGTGCAACATTGATCCCAACGGATTCGAGATGCCAGGGTCTTTGGGATCCACAGTTCCTAAGCAAGCACATAAACATCAAGGAAATGATGTCAATTTGGCTTGCGTTACGTCATTGGATGGACATTATTCACAAAGCTCATGTCCAGATTCTGTCCGACAATACGACAGTAGTGGAGTATATACGGAACCAGGGAGGCACTCATTCCGTTTCGTTATTCAATCTAACGGAGAGAATCCTTCTGTTTGCTCTAGAACATCAAGTTCTACTTTCGGTCCGTCATATACCGGGTCGTCTGAATGTACTAGCAGACTCCCTTTCACGGAAGGGTCGCTTGTTGCCGTCGGAGTGGACTCTCAACAAACAAGTATTCAATCAGATTTGCTACCAGTGGGAACGGCCAATGATAGACTTATTTGCGACACATCTCAACAATCAGTTGCAGACGTATGTGTCCACGTGCCCGGATCCAAGAGCATTTGCAGTAGATGCTCTATCGATCTCATGGGACGGAATGATAGGATATGCATATCCTCCAGCGCCGTTGATTCAGCAAATATTGCTAAAGATAAAACAATCTCAGTGCAAGATTCTGTTGGTAGCATCTCTGTCTCCACAGAGACCGTGGATAAATCTACTCAGGTGTCTGTTGTGGGACCTACCGCGAAAGCTTCCTCCACGGGAGGATCTTCTTTCGCAGGGGAAACCGCGTCGACTTCATCACAACCCGCAAGGTCTCAACCTTCATGTTTTTCCATTGTGCGGTCCTTCTTGCATGGCAAGCACTTTATAGGATGAGCAGTGGACGCGATTTCTAACTGTGGAGGACCTCCTCTTCGCTAAATTATGCGGCTAAGTGGAAGGTTTTTCGTCGTTGGTGTAGGGATCATTCTGTTGATATTTTTGATCCCTCCATACCAGACATTGCAAACTTTCTTGTATACTTGTTTGACGAAATCAAACTGCAGCCTGTTACTATTAAGGGTTATAGGTCTATGTTATCTGATACCTATGCACATCACGATAGTTTACAAATTGGATCTAATGTCTCTTTATCTAAGTTAGTTTGAAACTTCTCGATAAATTGACCCAGAACTCTTAGGTTAATTCCTAACTGGAATTTAGCTTGGGTTCTTCTTAAACTTAAGGAAAAGCCATTTGAGCCTTTTGGGACAGTAGATTTCAAATTCTTGTCTTATAAGACAGCTTTTCTCTTAGCTTTCTCTTCTCTAGAAGAGTCAGTGAGCTTCATGCACTATCGGTGGACGATTCTCACTATCGTAGTGTCGGGAACACTATCACCTTCACTACTAATGTTGGATTTTTAGCTAAAAATCAGGCTCCTAATAAATATCCGGAACCTATTGTTATTAAGGCTCTTCCGTCTTCAGACGGGCGTAGGCCTTTACTCTGTCCTGTTAGAGCTTTACGTATTTATAAACAAAGATCTCAGTTTATCAGAAAGGGACGAAAATGTTCCTTTCTGTCTCTGATGCCTAATAGAAAGGACATTTCGGTCCATTCTATTGCTAGATGGATTCAATTAACTATCCGTACTGCTTATGAAAGTTTATCTTCTTCCCAGCAGTCTGTGCTTAAGATTTCGGCTCATGAAGTAAGAGCTCTTTCTACATCTTGGGCCTACGCTAATAGTGTGGCTATTACAGATTTAATGAAGGCTGCTTATTGGTCTCAGCCATCCACATTCACAAATTTTTATCATAGAAATATTGAGTCCATTTCTGGAGACCTGCATTGTTTAGGTCCGTTATCTGTTGCTCAGAATGTCGTCCACTAAACAGTTGCAACTATAGTTATGCAGGCTTTCTGTTCCGGCAGTGACTCCGTCCTGCTGCCCTCTTCGCTCTGGGCTTTTTGACCCAGGGCAAGGGGAAGGGGGGGGGGGGGGGTCGGTGTTCCCTTAGGTCACCTGCTTTATAGTGAAAAGCAAGGGAATTCCTCCTCCGGAGTCAGTAATTCTGAGTCGTTTCCGGGATGGTTTTAAAGTGTAATATTAATGTTAAAAATTCATTCATGTCATATTTTAAAGTGTAACTCGGTGTGAAGCATTTGTATATGTCAAGTGTCAAACGGGCATTAATATACAATTCTCGGACACTTTTAATGAATATAAAGAGTCTCAATTCTCTGGACTAACTTTATTTATTGGCTTACTTTAAAAATAATTAGTATAATGGGTTATACTGGATGTTAATAGAGAACATGAATGTTATTGTGCTCAATTATGAAGGGTATTGTATCTTTCTAATTTATCATAAAATAAGAAAGATACATGTAAAGCTTAATACTCCTTTTCGCCTTGAGGGGATGACTCTATATTATATAGTTGAGCTTATTGGATTTTCCTCTATGTCCTAGGCCCTCCAGCCTTTTTGCTATTCAGCTAAGTCTGGGTCATTGGTACAGTATAAAAATGTTAAAAAATTTATAGTAATTTATATATTTTTCATACTTACCAATGACCCAGACGGGGATGGCCCTCCCAGGAGTTGTTAACTCTTACCTCCCCGCTGAGTACATAGCGCTGACCAGGCACTGCCAGTAAGAATGATGATTGGTGCCAATTTCGGAACGTCCTTGACACTGCGCATGCGCAGTGGGGGCAAAGTATGGAGGTTCTTTAGGACATGATTTCTTTTGGTTTTAGATGCAAATTTTGGGGATTGGGGGGCAAAATTTGTGTTTGGCCCTAGATTTTTAAGAGTTAGCACCAGCTAAGTCTGGGTCATTGGTAAGTATAAAAAATATATAAAATTACTATAAATTTTTTAACTTCTTATCGACATCTTTCATAAATATACCGTTCCTTGGACCACGTTCATTTAAAACAGTGGGAGAAGATGTCCAGAGAGCTCCTCTGCGTTTAGAAGAGCAGACTAGGGATTTAGATATATCCCTACCTGCTTCATTCAACGTACTCCCGGACGTGACGGAATGTGCTATTTCATCAAATAGAGCGAATCTGGATGCAATGTCCTATGCAGATGACATTTATACCAGAGCTATGGCACAACATCTTAACGGGAAGGAATTTGTTTGTTCCTCGCTTAGAGTTCTTTCCAAGGCAGTCATGTATGCCACATACAACTCCGCCCTGACAGTGGCAAATTTGGAATCAGACATGATGCTGCCATTGCGTCGTCATCAGTTATAGATGACAAGGTGAAAAGCTCTCTTCAAGTCGCTCCAGTCTCCGGAATACTCTGTTTGACGACAAGCTTTATTAGTCTATGAGCAGGCTACCAAGAAAGCTTCCAGTGCTCTGCTTTTGAAGTCGGCGTCTCAACAACACGCTTCAGCAGACTGGGGTATCGAGGACATTCAAAATCTAAATCATCTGAAGGGAACTCCTTGCGAGGGTACAAGAAACCCTCTTATAATTATTCTGGAGGTCATCAGCACAGTGACTCAGAAAAGGGGCATTAGTCTGATCAGGATTATAGGTCAAATGCCCCTAAGGCGACAGGACAATTTTCATCGCGGGGAGGACGTAGTTTCTCCTCCCGTAAGCCTCATAAGCCCTACAGGTGATGGTGAAGACCTCTGTTGCTTGCCAGTTGGCGGAAGGTTATCAAACTTCATGAGAAACTGAATAGCAGTCACGGAAGATCAGAGGGTGAGAAGTGTAGACTCGGAAAGCCTACTGTCATAGTACTGCGGTAACGTCGGCTTACTTGGATGACATTTTTCAGAGATACGGCAAGAGAATTATTCCTCAGAACGATGTTCAGAGTCTGCAACAATTGTTCCGACATCTCGGTTTCATAGTAAACGAGAAGAAGTCAGATCTAGCTCCATCCAATTCGTTCATTCACTTCGGAATGAGCTTTGAGACTCTCAACAATCTGGTTCGTCTGCCATTACCCAGAGTGAAATTAGTCAGTTGTTATGCTTGCTTTTGTCTAAACTCAGATGCAGTAACAGCGAGGGAGTTTATGCAAGTGATGGGGCTGTGTGGAGCGGCTACAGATCTTATTCTGATGGGCCGCCTGCGTACATGTCCCCTCCAGATATTCTTTATTTGCTAGAAACCAGTATAATGTTTTAACGGACCTAGTAAAACAAATGGTTCAGATTTGGGCAGATCTTCAGTGGTTAACTCAAGGAGTTCTGCTTCAGCTGCCTGGTCCGGCTTTCACGATTATGACAGATGTGAGTCAGATGGGCTGGGGCACATCCCTAAGTCCCGCAGACTTGAAGTGCTAGGATCTTTGGGACTCTCGGTTCCAAGAGAAACACATAAGCATCAAGGAGAAGATGTCAATCTGGCTAGACTACAACATTGGATTCGTCAAATAGCGAATGTCCACGTTCAAATTCTGTTGGACAACTCGACAGTAGTTGCTTACCTCAGGAACCAAGGCGGCACTCACTCGATTCCGTTGTGCGAATTAATGGAGAAGATTCTACTATTTGTTCTGAATCATCACGTTCATCTCTCAATCGGTCATGTAGCAGGTTGTTTGAATGTATTATCAGACTCTCTCTCTTGGAAAGGTCGTCTGTTGCCATCGGAATGGACTCTCAACAAGCGAATATTCAGGCAGAATTGCTACCAGTGAGATCGTACCATGATAGATCTTTTTGTGACACACCTAAACAATCAGTTACTGACATCCGTGTTGCCATGCCTAGATCATCGAGTATATGCAGTAGACGCTTCAGTCTCATGGGACGTGATGATAGGATTTGCATATCCTCCAGCTCCGTTGATCCAGCAGATTCTGTTAAAGATCAAACAGTCTCACTGCAAAATCTTGCTAGTAGCACCTCTGTCATCACAGAAACCTTGGATCAGTCTTCTCAGGTGTCTGTTATGGGACATTCTCCGGAAGCTTCCTCAAAGGATCTTCTATCTCAGGGGAAGTCACGCGCACTGCATCACAACCCGGAAGGTCTCATCCTTCACGTATTTCCGTTGTGCAGTCCTTCTTGCACGGAAAACATTTTACAGGACGAGCAGTGGATGCAATTTCTAACTGTAGGAGAGCCTCCTCTTTGTTGAATTACGCAGCGAAGTGGAGGGTTTTCTTCCGTTGGTGTACGGACCAGTCTGTAGGCGTATATGATCCGTCCATTCCACAGATTGCCAATTTCTTGTTCTACCTGTTTGACGAACTCAAATTGCAGCCCGTCACTATTAAGGGCTATAGGTCTATGTTATCAGACACTTACACTCATCATGATAACTTGGCTTTTTGATCAGATACTTCTTTATCCAAGCTATAGTGAGAAATTTCTCTATTAAAAGACCTAGAATCCTCAGATTAATTCCTAAGTGGAATTTGGCGTGGGTTCTGTTGAAGCTTCAAGAAGCTCCTTTTGAGCCATTGGATGTTGTAGAGTTCAAATTCTTGACCTATAAAACGGTGTTTCTCTTAGACTTTGCATCTGCCAGAAGAGTTAGTGATCTTCATGCATTATCTGTTGATGAATCTCATTACCTATTACCCTCACTACGGAAGTGGGGGGCGCGGTGGCTCAGTAGGTAGAGGTGCAGGCTGCAAGCCGAGAGGCCCTCGGTTCGAATCCCACCTGCGGCAACCGCGTTGTGTCCTTGGGCAAGACACTTCACCCCCATTGCCCATGTGGGGGCGCAATGACGCCGTGTACTAAGGCGTACTGCACGTCGATGGTCCGCATGTCTTCAACCAATCTAACCCTGCCTGTGCTGCAGTGCGGAGTTACGATGTTGGGGAGCTGGCAGCTGCTCGTCGTTGCTCGGTGGTTCTCTCCGGGTACTCCGGCTTCCTCCACCCGTAAAACTGTCACGGTTATGATTAGCCATTGTGCATAAATATGTGACCTTAAACATCAATAAATAAATATACACTACGGAAGTGGGGTTTCTGGCTAAGAATCAGATTCCGGATAAGCGCATAACCATATACATTTGCTGTGTCCAGTTTAGGGCTGCTCGATATTCAAAACTGAATACCGGGATCGGTATTAAAAAAAATACCGTGGTATACCAGTATATCGAAAACTGTTCAGATATATGAACACAAGTACCACAATCGAGACTCGAGGCATCACAGTCGGAACGAATTAGCATGCCTTGATGATGCAGTTCGAAAAATCTTTACACAACACAGACGATATCAAAATTTATTATTTTCAAAATGAGTTTATCAGAATTTCCCCAAAGATTTCAACAAAACTATATCATGTGACCCCTCTTTGGAACGACCTCGTTCCAATGAGGGGTCACATGATATAGTTTTGTTGAAATTTTTTAAAATTATTTTTTTTCAACTGCTGAAATTATATATTACGAGGGCACAAGCAGATGATTCCTTTGATAAAGGGATAATATTATTCATTCAGGGCTACAGTTAAAAAGCTCAAGACATCTTGAAAATTAAATTGTAGGTAAATGAATAATGATGATAAACCGATAATTACACTGGTATTCAATCGATATTAGTTTGAATATCGGTTTATCGATATACCGTGCAGCCCTAGTCCAGTCAGGGCAATGCGCATTTATAAACGTCAATCAAATTTTATTAGAAAGGGAATTCCTAACAGAAAAGATATTTCTGTTCATTCTGTCGCTAGATGGATTAAGTTGGCAATACGTATTGCCTACGAACTTCTATCTTCGGATCAACGTTCTGTCAACAAGATTTCAGTGCACGAGGTTAGAGCACTGTCCACTTCTTGGGCTTATTCCAACAGTATAGCCATTACTGATCGTATGAAGGCTGCTTACTGGACACAGTCCTCTTCATTTACCAACTGTTACCTGAGAAATTTAGAGTCCATCTCCGGTGACCTTAGATCTTTGGGTCCTCTTTCTGTTGTCCATTAATGTTACATCTATAAGGTCTTTAGGCAGTCTGCTCGAGCGCTGATGCCGTTCTGCTGCCCTCTTCATTCTGAGGAATTTTACCTCAGAACAAGGCAAGTGAGGGAGGGGGGGGGGGGGGGGTTTCCCTTATGATTATCTGGCTTTACAGTGAAAAGGAAGGGAATACCTCCTCCAGAGATATTAGTCCTGCGTGGTTGCTGGGTAGTTTTAATGTGTAGCTCGGTGTGAAGCAATAACTATGTCTCATTTATGTACTGTTTTTAAAGTGTAGCTCATTATGAAGCATTTGTATATGTTACGTGTCAAATGAGCATTAATATACAATCCTCGGACACTTTTAAATGAGTATAAAGCATCTCATTTTCTGGACTAGCTTTATATATTGGTTTCCTTCACCGAATTAGCATAATGGGTTATGCTGGCATTAAATGGAGAAATTATATAATTATGTAATTCTCAATTACATTGTTGGTGTTTTGCCTTTCTCTTTTCTCGTAAAAGAGAAAGACATATATAATTCCTAGGTCGTCTCCTATTCTCCTGTAGGAGCTATCCTTTACTGAAGTAATTGAGAGATTGGATTTTCCTTTAAGTCCTAGGCCCTCCAGCCTTTTTACGATTCAACTAGTCTGGGCCATTGGTTGTGGTATAAAAATATGATAAATTTTAAGTAATTTGTATATGGCCCAGACAGGGATGGCCCTCCCATGAGTTGGCACTCATACCTCCCCGCTGATTTTAACATTTAGCAGGCACTGTAGAAAGAATGATGGTTGGCGCCAATTTCGGTACCTTCCTGGATACTGTGCATGTGCAGATCACAAAAGTATGGAGCACCATCTAAGACTTAATTTTTTCGGTTTTGCATGCAAATTTGGGGGAATGGAGGGCAAAATTTGTGTTCGACCCTGGATTAATTTGAGTTAGCACCAGCTAGTCTGGGCCATTGGTAAGTATAAAAAAATATGCACTACTTAAAATTTATCATATTTCAACATAATCTCAAGCCAAACACAGTGACTGCCTGGAAGAGAATGCAGGCGAGTGAATAATCAAATCACTCTCCTCATTTTGATTTTGCAGGAATGAAAAATTCTGGAGAGTGACTTTCATCCCTTACCTGCTGTGACAGCTCAAACTGGCCAACACTATATACAAAAATGACGATACAAATTTTGTTATTTTTTCGTTTTTGCTCTAAAAGCATAGCTTATGCCCCCTTTTTTGCCTTGTAAAGTACTTGATAACTGACCATCAGCCTTGAAAAACACTTGAATTTCCAGTGAATTTACCCCTTACATGTAGTTTCCTATTTTGCCCAAACCACCACTTTTATGTTGCCTTGAAGCATGTGCACCTAAGTGTAATCATCCTTGATGTGTCAGTGCAGGCCGAATTTATCCTGGCACTAGTTTTACATCATTGTTGGCTGCCTGTGGAGGCAGCCAACAATGATGTGGAACTGCCAAGACACCTACCTGTACAACTGTATAAACATATAATTAATTTCACCCCCAAAATTTAAAATTTTTGATCCTTGGAAATTCCCATCTACAGTAGATGTGCTGTGACTTGCAAAAACACTTCCTGGTGTATATACCCCCACAAAAGTGAAGAAGATTCCAGAAAAATAAATGCTCTATTATTTTAGTGTATAGCAGGACTTAACCCTTTACCCAATGCAGACGATATCAAAATTCATTATTTTAAATACCATTTTTTAAAATTTTTCAAAAAATTTCAACAAAACCATATCATGTGACCCATCATTGGAATGAGCTCAATGAGCTCGTTCCAATGAGGGGTCACATGATATGGTTTTGTTGAAATATTTTGAAAAATTTAATTTTTTTAACTCCTCAATTTGCATATTACGCGAGCGGATGTGGGCGATTCGTTAGGTAAAGGGTTAAAATCTGTCCTGATTCACAAGCATCGGTTTTGATACACGTGAACTCCTGCTGCAAGAATCAATTAATTTTCTGTTTTTTAAATAATTGAGAATTCTCTTTTATTATACGCTAAATGATAGATTATCGAAGAAATTGCGGAAAGATAGAAATTGTATCCCCCACTGTGAAGATATAGAAATTTCAATTTCACGGTATCAATCAAAATACGGGCTTTTAAAGCATCACTTCAAAGTGAAAACGAGTCAGATTATCACTGGAAATGATCAATTTGTTTTAAAAACGTATAATGAAAAGAAAATGTAGTGTTTTTGAATGGATACCGATCATTTCCAGCAGTACTTTAACACGTATTCATCTTGAATTGATGCATGAAACCCTCTAGTCCAATCATGGTCTGAAAGTCCGTAATATAAGTTTTTGGTTTGATATGTCCATTCAAAGGACATACCAAACCAAAAACTTTTATTGCGGACTTTCAGAACATGTTTGGACAAAAAACCTGCCAGCTGGCTCAGATTGCAAGATGCTGTCTGTTCCGATTATTGGTCAAATCACTTCCACGTATCAATGATTCAGTGCACTATTTATTTTCATGCATCAGTTGAAGGTTGAAATCAGTGGAATAGAGATGGGATGATTAATCGGTGTAACATCGGCACTCGGACGATAAGCGCCCATCGGTTCACCATCGTCACTCGATGGTTCAACATCGGCCCTAGCCGATTGTCTGAAACTCAGTGAATGTGAAAGTGTTATGGATGATCTATAATGAACTTTCTTCCCCTTCGTGGGACAACAAGTGGCAAGCGATTGGTATGTCGCTCGTCTGTTACTGATATCAGGTACATGTAAGTGATGGTTCATGAAAGAAAAGGCAGAATATTATATTTAAGATTTTGATTGTGTAAATGTGTACCGAGTTGTTTTTTATCCATCATGTGAATACAGACATTCTTCACTGCCCAAACTGTACTGCATTCTGCAAAATGTCGCAATATTTCTTTCAACCACGCTCATTGTCACATTAAATATATAATGACAGTCTTTATACCCATATTGGACATATAATTCCTCCATATTAGTAATCTGTGTTAACTGTGAGAGGTTTCGGTGCAGTAAGTTTAATATTGGGCCACTCGGGGTGGGATTTATCAACACGAAGCCACTGAATTTTTCTCATGTTGAAATGTGTGGAGCATGTGATACAAATAGATATGCAGTGCAACGTCATGACTCGTGTGATACAATCCCATATATGGGTTTACCGAAAAGAAACTCGCACTTTAAAACGTGGTTCCAACTGCAGCTTTTGATAACTTCTCGACTGAGTTGTTAGCTGTTTATTTTAAATCGAAAATATACTGCACTGATGATGGTGCTTCATTGACATAAAATAAACCCTTCGATGTCTGTTATTTAACTTATTTACATGTAAATGAGTATTAAAAATGTGTTATCTTCCAGGTTGATGGGGATTAATGGCACATAAATTAAATTCTAATTACTGTAAAGCAGCCAGCTTCTGCAGTAAGCTTCATTAATAAAGAAACCATCTGACATCGGCATTCAGTATCGGCCGATTGTTGTCTACAATAATCGGCATTCATCTGATGGGGCATTTTACTAATCGGCTCATCTCTAGAGTGGAATTATCAGATTCTTACAAAAGCGTATAATAAAAAGAAAATCTAGTGTTTTTGAGTGGATTCTGAAAATTATCTCAATGTGACCAAGACAAATGATTATTTTCGCTCACACAAGCGTTCGCGAAAAATAAACATTTGTCTGGGTCATTTATGAGATACAGTTAAAACTAGAAGTCCTGTCATGAAATGCACACAAATAGCACGTTGACCTGCGCGTTAATCTACGCGTTATGACCACAGTAAGGCTATCAAATTCTGTACATATGGCCTGGGCACAAGCAATGTTTCAGCCAATGGACCTCCGGGTAACCCGGAGGTCCATTGGCAGAAACATTGCCTGCATTTTCTATGAGTAATCAGGAGAACCTGCCGTGCTTTGGATGCCATTCGATATGGCAATTGCGCGCAATTCATACGCGCAATTAAGCCTAGATAAGCGCACAATTCGGGACAGGACTTCTAGTTTTAACTGTAATTTACATTTGTCTGGGTCATTTATGAGATAATTTTAGGTATCTACCCAAAAACACTAGATATCCTCTATATATCCTTGTGAGTGTAAGAAGTGCATTTTCCATACACATAGTTGAAATTAAAACTCACATTTATGTACTTGCCTGAGTCTAACACATTGCATGCTGCTGGCTGATATTCCTGCCCAGGATACAGAATCCACTGCCACCGCAGGGCTCGCCTTGAGTAAAATGGTCGGGGCCTAAAAAAAGTGCCCCGCATATTGAGGTCGGGGCCTTTTCGGGGCTGATTTTCCATTTTGTCCATTATTGTTAGTGCTTTTTTGTGGAAAATGTCGGGGCTTGAAAAAAGCCCCCAGCAAGTGCTCCTCGGGGCTGATCTCTGGGCCTGGGCTGATCAGCCCCGACTCAAGGCAAGCTCTGCCACCGTAATAAGTGCAATTTGGGCATATTTAACCAAGTTTCCCACCTGTAAATTGATTGAACTCTTCGATCATTGATTTCTTGGGATACGTTTAGATGACTTTTCAGAAGTGCGGTGGCTTAGTGGTTACGGAATTGAATTTCAAACTGAAAGGTCTCGAGTTTGATCCTCCCCTGGATTAACTGCGTCGTGTGCCTGGACAAGGCACTTAATCCTGATTGCCCTCATAGGGGCATGGTGGCACAGTGTACTAAGGCATACTACACGTCAGTGGTGAACTGTCTTCAATAAATGCTAACGCCGCTTGAGTGGAGTTAGTATGTTGGGGAGTCTGACAGTTGCTCACTGTTCCTCGGTGGATCTCTGGGTATTCCGACTTCCTTCACCCATAAAACTGTCTGACACGAGGTGACCCTGGCTGTCGAAAGTGTTCTTAAACTCCAATATATAAATAAATAGATGAATTTTTCAGAAACCTAGTTGTGGCTGCGGTGTGAAGCAGCCATGGCTAGATTTGATGAGAAATATTTTGAAAATACTCAGAGGGTTAAGAGTTAAATCCTTAACCCTTTACCCAATGTAACATGCAAAACCGGCCAGCGCTATTCACAAAATTTGCCAATTAATTTTCATTATTTTTTCCATTTTTTGTCTTGAGAACATAGGCTATGACCCCTCTTTGGAATGAGCTCATCGAGCTCATTCCAAAGAGGGGTCATAACCTATATTCTCAAGACAAAAAATGAAAAAAATTAGTTATTCAAGAATTTTGTTTGTGAGTGTGGCTGCCGTCTACTATTCATGTTAGGTAAAGGGTTAAGAGTATAGTCCTACTTCTGATGAGTTTTTTGCTTTCTATGAGCACTGTTCCCACATACATTGTTTTGGTGGTCAAGGTGTCGGTACATGTAGTTACAGTACCTGAGCAAATTAGCAGTGGTTTCTAGTGAAGTCTTGGCTGCCTGTTTAAGCAGACAATTCTTCACTAGACCCTACTGATAAGGTACAGTGTTACCTTACTATGAGGGAGCAAAAGATAAGAAAAATCCTCCAGGCAAGTAAGGACAATTTCAGAATCTGTGACGAGAATCAAATGAACATTTTACGAGAATCAAAAGTTGATTCTTGTTTTCTGTGCGAGAATTATTTATGAGACTCGATTCAAATTTGTGCGTCAATTTAAGCCCTGTATAGATATTTATTATGCTAGTAATTGTTATTGACCAATCAGCTTCATTATCTAGTGACCATATATGAGACTGTGTATTATCGAGCTGACCGTATATAGACCTTATATACGGTCAGTTCCGACATTTTGTCTTTGACATAAAACACTCACTTTGATGTTTATTTCACATGTTCAACGGACAACAAATAATTTCGCGTGTGTGTCTGTGGAGCAACTTACAGCTATAATACGTTTCTTCCAGTCTTTGAGAAATTTTAATAAACAAATGTAAATAAATGCAATAAGTAAACCACTAAAACGACATTTACAGAAGCCAACTGGCACTGTCTGAGACGAACTCCAGCGAGACTCCTTACCCGAATAATCTGCCCTTCTCAGTTCATGCAAATATTTTTGAGTTACTCCCCCTGGACTGTCAATTTTATCGTTTGTTTAGTTTTGATTTGAATGATTGAACTTGAAGGTTGATCGATATCGAACATAAATTACACTTATGGTTGTGTCTCTTTCAAAGGACTTTCAAAGGACTGGCATAGTAAATACGTTATGGGGCTTTCAGGGGGCGGATACCCGCCCCCTGAAAGCCCCATAACTTATAATAACTGGAACGTTCGAGCCTAAAATATCCATAGCTTTACCTAACACAACAGCACAAAATGGGCCGTACTATTCACAAATAATACCATTCAAATTGCAATATTTGTCTAAATTTGCATCAAAAACTTTTGCTAATGACCTCTCATTGGAACGAACTCACTGAGCTTGTCCCAATGAGAGGTCATAAGCTATGTTTTGAGGCAAAAGATCAAAATTCTTTTGTTATTTAAGAAATTGTTTTGCAAGCAGTGTCTTCTATTTGTTTTGGATAAAGGATTAATTTAGTGTATTCTTTCATTAAAGGTTCAAAGATCTTCCAGATTCTAAGAATCCTGGTACAGCATACAGTTATAATCCATGTAATCCATTCAATGAAGGAACCCCCATAGGGGGAAATGGGTGCAGTAATGTAGCTGTAAGTAATTGATGGCTTTGTTTACGTTTAATTATTCTGCCTTAACTTCTTCAAAGTTGGGGCTATAAAAGTACATGTATAGAGTACAGTCACCGAGGACTGGTCATAATCCATGCGTGTGCAGTAATGTCCTCGCAGGCATTTACCATCTTCAGCAAAATTTTAATCAATGAAGCGGTGCTTCATAAATTATCTTTTTGATGATTATTCCCAGAATAAGTGTTTGGTATCTAATATTATTGCTTCCATGGAAATATTGCCCACCCATGGAAAGTGACCAGTCCATTGCGGTTGTACTGTACTATTGTCACCTTGTGTACGTCCATCCAAAATTCTTTCATATGTAACTCTTCATAGGAGAGCACAGTGTCTCGGTGGTTATGGCATTGGACTTCAAACCGAAAGATTCATGGTAGTACTGAAATGGTTAACCGGATAACCGGTTTCAAACCGGTTACCCACCTAACCGATTTGAAAAAACCTCAACCGGTTATCCGAAGTATCGATAGTGATCGTCATTCCTTGGTTAAAACGTAGTAAATCTGCCGCTTCTCCTTTGATGTAGATTACACATCGAACTAGCGCTGTATATATTGAGAAATAATCAACTTTGGCGTTCAAGACTTCGTTAATGATCGACAATTTCCGTGAGTACTGTGTAACCGCAGAAACTATTCTGTAGTGTGTATACAAATGAATGTTGTCGAGTACTCGACAACGTTCGTTTGTATACACACTACGGAATAGTTTCTGAGAATACTGCTTTCCAATTCCTATAGTTTCGATCCCAGATTCGGTGAAATAATGGCTACGGATAACCGGATAATATCCGGTTATCGCTCTCGGTTAGTCTGTTGTGAAAATGAGCCAACCGTTTCAGCCCTAATTCATGGTTCGATCCCTGCCAGAGGTAATTATGTTGTGTCCTTGCTTGGCCAAGGCATGTAATCCTGATGGCGCATATGGGGGCACAGTGGCACTGTGTACTGAGGTTTACTACACATCGATGGTGCACTTGTCTTCAACCAAAGTTAACCCTGCATGTGTGGAGTTAGTATGTTGGCTCATCTGAGAGCTGCTCGCCACTGCCCAGTGGTTCTCTCCGGGTACTGCAGCTTCCTCCACCGATAAAGCTGTCCAATGCGAAGTGACTCTGGTTGTCGAAAGTGTTGTTAAAACCCCAATAAATAAATAAATAAATAAATCTCATACATTTATAAACCGATTTTGATGAAACTTCTCTCACATGATTACTAACAAGACCTCAGTCAATATGTGAATATTTCAAAATTTTCAATCTGCAACCAAGTTACCTCCCACTTGAAGTTAGAAGATTCAACATAGATTTCTTCATACAATTCTTGTGTGGAGTTCCTGCTTGTTAACCCTTTACCCAACGCAGACGATATCAAAATTTATTATTTTAAATATTTTTAAAAATTTTTCAAAACATTTTAACAAAACCGTATCATGTGACCCCTCATCAGTGTGCTCGTTCCAATGAGAGGGCACATGATATGGTTTTGTTGAAATATTTTGAAAAATTTAATTTTTTCAACTGCTCAATTTGCATATTACGTGGGTGGATGCGGGAGATTTGTTAGGTAAATGGTTAAATGGTCTTTTCAACTATTCATTGGTAACTCTAATGAGTGATTGACAGCAATTCATGGGAATAGTTGTAAATTTGGGTGGAGTTTGGACTATGTGGAATCATTCTGTTGTGTGATTGACTGGCACTTCACAACACCAGTTACAAGACAGGAGTAGGAATTTGCATTAGGAACGATTTCTTTCCATATTTGACAGACACCCATGTGACTTTAACCCTTTACCGAACATGAAAAGCAGACGACACTTGCAAAAAAAAATTCTTGAATAACTATTTTTTTTCATTTTTTGTCTCAAAAACATAGGTTATGACCCCTCATTGGAACGATCCCAACGAGCTCTTTCCAATGAGGGGTCATAACCTATGTTTTTGAGACAAAAAATGAAAAAATAATTAAAATTAATAGGCGATTTTTGAAAATAGCGCTGGCCGGTTTTGGAATTACGTTGGGTAAAGGGTTAAAAAAAAAATCACATGGAGTGTACATGTTACTGATCAAAGGTCAGTGACAAAACAAAAAAGCGAACACATTTTTATAACAATTGATGAACTTAGCAATGCCTAATAAATTGTAAGTTTTTTAATCGGACCAGTGCGATTGGAAGTTGTGAACAAACAACTTTTAATAATTTTGAGTCAGATTTTTTAATACAATACTCACATACTTTGTGTATTGCATTCAAATGTCTTTCACGAAATTACAAAAAAAAATTGCAGTTTTGATGATGCAGTGGCTGGAATGTGACGGCCATCTGAATCTACAGTACATGGATAGTGTATTATCATTAATTCACCCACAGAGCGGAGATTCCACCCAAGCAATAATTGCAAATTGGTTGCAAAGCATAACAACCACAAGCAAATTTCCAGCCAATGGACTTGGAGGTCCATTGGCTGAAACATTGCTTGTGTTTTTTGTCCGTATGTACAAAATTTGAAAGTGATGGTTTGAGTGATATATATAACTCCACTCCATGGGTGATTTAGTTACAATCCACTCTCCATGTATGTGTATCAGGAATCTACACTGGGAGGTTTTTCTCTGCATTGAATATAAATCTGATACGCTGTACACATGCCCAAGCACATGAAGAGCATCTAAGAAAACACTTCCTTACTGCCTTCTCAGTTTGATGCAACTGTGTTTTCATTGGTCGAATAAGATTGATTGACAGGGACTTCATAGCAGGAGTTTCCAGTTTGGGAGGAGTTTCAAGTAGTATTCATCTGTTTTCTATGATTGACATTCAGGGAATGACAGACATGATAGAATACTCTGACTGTTTTTTCCCCAATAATATATTGATTTCAACTTTGATAATTTGTTACAGTATCATTTCTTACGATATTTGGGAAATTTTAAAACAATACCAAGTTCATCCAATATCATTCTCAGCACCAGTAATTACTGGTTTACTGTGCAGCCCTAGCGGTGAATCTTCACAAGGCTTTGTTAAGGCATTACCTTGAAGAAACCAACTAATATCCCTTCTGGATTTCCTTCAAAACTGCTATATTCTCGATAGAAATGTAAAACCAAGTCCAGCATTTAAGATGAAAAAGAGGTAATTGATTTGCACGTGTAGAATAGGTATTGGGTAATGGGTCTATACTCATATTGTTCTTTAGCTCATCAAGTTAAATGCACCATGGATTTTCGACCCCTTGTCAGACATTTTTTTCTGTTTTTGTTTTGTCTTTTGACGTTTTCATGCTCTCTATGAAGGATTTTGTCTTTGAGATTGGTCAAAATCTTCTCATCTTCATGGGAATAATCATATGAGGATGAGGCACTTGTGTTACTTTGGTAAGTTTCGAAGAAATTATACTGGTCATTGTGTTGAACACAAATGTATTGGTGCTTGTTGATCTTGCATCCGAATTGTACTTGTCATGAATGGCCTGCCAGGTAAGATATGAATGGTATTGTAAATTTGAGTTCGGTACCAGTTTCTGTCTTTTTAGGGGAACATACCATGGTATCAGTTCAGTATTTGGTACCAGACTTGACAGAGCTTTGCAGATAATACATAAGACGAACTCACACCTGAAAATACAGAGTTGTTCTTGTACCTCTGCCAATGAGCTCGACATTGGCATTCTTTTTCCAACATAAATCACAGCTACAGTAATTTTGTGACTTGTTCTAAACAAACTTTAATCTTTAAGGCCTATTTCAGGCTTTTGTGGTCTCAGAGCATGTGACCTTAACATGCCTCCATTAGAAGTTCCTGCTGACAATAGAAAAAACCCTGCTAAGCCACAGTACATGTGCAGGTTGTAGTCTAGTGGAAGTTCACAGGCCTGGCATTCTGAAAAATGCAGGAGGGCAAAAAATCGCTCTTCTCAATCAGCTTAGGAGAGCAATTAGCTTCACACAGCATTTTAAGTATCCCGTTGAACGAACTCATTGAAACTGAAACCAACAGACTACATCAGTGATTTTATTAACTTTACTAAGGTAAAGCGAAATCTCTTAGACATCTAGATGTCTCACTCAACAACTGAACACACACTTGACAAGACCTGTGTGTGTACCCAGACTTGTTGTCCAAGAAAGTCATACGCCTACCATTACCACCTTCAACCCCCAAGGGGGGGTTGAAGGTGGTAGTGGTAGGCGTATGACTTTCTTGGACAACAGGTCTGCTTGAATCTACAGTCACATCCTCGTGCAAGTGCTTCAAGTGACAGGATAGTAGTAATGGTAGTATATTATAGTGTCAATAATCCTTGAATAATTACCCCTCAAACTGTGATGTCAGTTGTTGAACTTGAAACTGACAGAAAAAAAAATATTGCTGTGACCCATTTTGCTTCAAATGATTGCAACTGTGTTTGGGTATGGTTGCAGGCATTACCTTTTACCACTACACCACTTTCAAAATGAAATTACGTGATGTTATGTGACTTCGAAGTTAAATTACATTTTTGCTTTACAACAAAAATTGAATGTGAGCATAATACATGTAATCTCAATCATCCCAGACCAAAATATTTAGGAGGGCAATTTTTCGCTCTCCTTAATTCTTTCAGGAGGGCAGTAAGGAGAGCTAAAAAATCGCTCTCCTGAAATTGCCAAGCCTGATGTACTGTTGGTGAGACCAGTAGTGAAATCACGAACTGAACCGATCAAACAGAAAGAAAATATTGAGTCTACAGTATGTGGAGGGTGGATTACTACTAAATCGCTGTGGGATAGATTTTTAGCTCGCCTGACTAAAAGTCAGGGTGAGCTTTTCTTATCACTCTTCATCCGTCGTTCTGCGTGAAGGTGGTGTTTGAGCCTCTTTCTCCTAAACCATTGGCCACATTTTAAATTTCATGTAAGTCGTGGTTATATAGGGGCATTTGGGTTTTTCTTCAAATTGGATTTCTGCTCATATTGTAGAGTGGGGTGGGGTCAAAATGAACAAAATTTTAAAAAAATCTTCTCATGAACCATCCATAGCAGAAATTTGATATTTGGTATGCAGCTTCGAATTGAGGTGTAGACTCAAGTTTGTTCAAGAGAAGTTTGACGGGCAATATTATTTACCTTTGTTCTGGGAGGGACAAGAATTTTTTCCTCACCCAAAATTTCTATTTTCTGAACCCAAAGGCCAATTTGAACCGAATTTAGTATGAGGTATTATTGGGTTATAAGTACTTGATTTATGCCAAAAATTGTTTTTCCTGCAGCCCTGTGGGAACCGCAGGAGCTAAAAATAGAAAAAATTAAAACGCCCATATCTCCAAAACTGCACGGCACCAAGAATTTTTATTTGGTGTGACCAACAGAAAGGATTGGTAAAAAAAATTGCAATCGGTTTTATCATAGGGTACAGTTTCGGGACTTTGAAAATGTGCAGAGTCAGCACTTTTTAACACTGTAGACAGCGGGAAAAACATTAAAAAATCTTCTTCTCCAGATCCAGCAGGCAGAATCTTTTGATATTTGGTATGCAACATTGTGGGGTGGATCTGATTCAAGTTTGTTCAAATCGGCCCCCTGGATTCATATTTGGGCTCACATTAGAAGCCCAAATTCGAACTTAGTGCATTTCAGGCAAATTTCTTGAAAAATCATCTTCTTCAGATCCAACAGGCAGAATCTTTTGATATTTGGTATACAACATTGTGGGGTGGATCTGATTCAAGTTTATTCAAATCGGTCCCCTGGGTTTATATTTGGGCTCAGTATATGTTATACAGAAGGCCTACACCACCACCTCTCCTAAATGTCTTTGAAAATCTTCTCAAGATCCAGCAGGCAGAATCTTTTGATATTGGGTATGCACCATGCTTAGGGGGGTGAGATTAAATTTTGTTCAAGCCAAGTCCCTGGGTTTATATTTGAGCTCACTGTGGGAACCCGAATTATAACTTAGTTCAAAATGATGAATTTTCTTTAAAAATCTTTTTAAGATCCAGCAAGTCGGAATGTCTTGATATTTGGTATGCAGCATCCCTAGAGGGCACAGGGGGGGGGGGGGGGGGGAGATTCAAGTTTGTTCAAGCCATGTCCCTAGGTCCACATTTGGACTCCCTGTGGGAGCCCAAATGATAACTTATAAAGTCAAATCTTCTTCAAATCCAGCAGTTGGAATGTTTTGATATTTGGTATGCAGCATCCCTAGGGGGGTGAGATTCAAGTTTGTTCAAGCCATGTCCTTAGGTCAATATTTGGGCTCACTGTGGAAGCTTGAATTGTAACTTAGTTCGAAATGAGGGGGGGGGGGGGGGGGGGGGGGTTGTTAAAGCCAAGTCCCTGGGTCCATATTTGGGCTCCCTGTGGGAGCCTGAATTATAACTTTGTCAATATGAGGAATTTTTCTTTAAAAATCTTCTTCAGATTCAGCAGTCGGAATGTTTTGATATTTGGCATGCAGCAACCTTAGGGAGCTGAGCTTCAAGTTTGTTCAAGCCAAGTCCCTGGGTTCATATTTGGGCTCACTATGGGAGGCTGAATGACAACTTAGCTCAAAATGAGGAATTTTCTTTAAAAATCTTCTTCAGATCCAGCAGATGAATGCTTTTGATATTTTTTATGCAGCATCCTTAGGGAGGTAAGATTCAAGTTTGTTCAAGCCATGTCCCTAGGTCCATATTTGGGCTTATTGTGGGAGCTCGAACTGTAACTAAGTTCAAAATGAGGAATTATCTTTAAAAATCTTCTTCTTCAGATCCAGCTGTCGGAATGTTTTGATATTTGGTGTGCAGCATCCTTAGGGGGGTGATATTCAAGTTTGTTAAAGCCAAGTTCCTGTGTTCATATGTGGGAGCCCGAATTATAACTTAGTTCAATATGAGGAATGTTCTTTGAAAATCCTTTTTTTTTAGATCCACTGGTCAGAATCTTTGGATATTTGGTATAAGCTTTTCTTAGGAGGAGCAGATGCAACTTGTTGAAATCAGTTCTCTGGGTTGATATTTAGGCTACCATGTCAGGTGAGTGCCCTCAGGCCCCCTGGGGCCTCTTGTTTACTTAGTAATTATTTACAACTGCTGAGGACAAAACACAACAAGCACTTGCAAACTTTCATCACATGGACAACTGAGTTGCTCCTGGAATATCTGTTTAGTCGATTGTTGCCAAGCATTTTGTGATGATTCATTAACCGCATTTTATTATCTTCTGCAATTATTCAATTGTAAATGTGAAATGATGTCAATGATACCATTCAATAAAGTTGAGAAACAACACACTGTGTATTCTTAATCTCTCCAGACGTGCCTTTACAGGATATACAAGTTAAATTACAGTACGTGGAGAGTGGATTGTAACTAAAACACCCACGGAGTGGAGTATCACCCAAAGTATCACTTTCAAATTCTGTACATATGGGCAAAAAACACAAGGTTTAACCCGGAGGTCCATTGGCTGGAACTTTGTTTGTAATGGTTATGCTTTGCAACAAATTTGCAATTATTGCTTGGGTGGAATCTCCACTCTGCGTGTGATTTAATGATAATACACTCTCCACGTACTGTACATGTGAAGCTTACATACTTACATCAGTCGCCAGTTCATACCAAAAAAGTGAAGGCTACACTCCATTGACTCAGGTCGCAGTAAAATAACCAGTCGAGAGAGAACCATGTTTACCACCCAAGTGTACACGACTGGTAATTGTACTGCGACCCCAATCAACGATGTTTAACAATGAAAAATGTTCAGTTTAATGTACTTCTTTCGAGCCTCCTCTTGTCTAGTAGTGCATGGTATTACAATCAGAATCAGCATCAGAATCAGCCGATTGTGAACTCAAATAGCCAGTAATTGGTCAGCAACCATTTTTGGTAATCGGTTGAACACTAAGGCCTAAAAAAATTAAAAATCTGCTTCTCAGGCCCTCCCACATGGTCCTTTTGGCTGCCGCATGCTCTCTTTTTATAACCAATTTAAACTTAAAAAAAATAAAAATTAAATGGTTTATGTCTGATATTTTACCCAAGTTAAAAAAAATTGATGAATTTGTCCCTTGAGTGCAAGAAGGCTTTGCAATGCTTTAGCATTGCAAAGCCTTCTTGCACTCAATGGATGAAATACACCACCACCCATGCTGTTCTGTAGATTATGAGGCCTAAAACTTGAACCAAGAACATGAACTTTTGATGGCAAACAAGTAATTACTGAAATAAAAAATAAAATAAAAAACCGCTCGCCCACATGTAATTTTACAAATAATGGCCTGAGAAACAGAAGATCTACTTTGTGTGGCCTAATATTAATCTTTTTAACTTTACTTATCTGCAGATTTGCCAGAAAGTTTCGGGAGGTTACTATCCTGTGGGTACACAGGACTCTGCAGCATTTCATTATGATCCAGCACAAAAGGAATATTTTATCCAATACCAGGCAACACAAGCGGCAACAACAAGGTAATAGTTTGATTAGTATGGAGGAGCTCACCTAATTGTATATCTCATAATTGTGGAAGCGGTTTTCTCAGTGGTTATCACATTGGACTTCAAACAGAAAGGTCCATAGTTCAATAAAGGCCAGGGGTAACTTCATTGTGTCATTGGCAGGCCTGGCATTCTGAAAAATGCAGGAGGGCAAAAAATCGCTCTCCTCAATCAGCTTAGGAGAGCAATTAGCTTTGCACAGCATTTTAAGTATCCATTTGAACGAACTCATTGAAACTGAAACCAACACACTACATCAGTGATTTTATTAACTTTACTAAGGTAAAGCGAAATCTCTTAGACATCTAGATGTCTCACTCAACAACCGAACACACACTTGACAAGACAAGGGGGGTTGAAGGTGGTAGTGGTAGGCGTATGACTTTTCTTGGACAACAGATCTGCTTGAATCTACAGTCACATCCTGGTGCAAGTGCTTCAAGTGACAGGATAGTAGTAATGGTAGTATATTATAGTGTCAATATTCCTTGAATAATTACCCCTCAAACTGTGATGTCAGTTGTTGAACTTGAAACTGACAGAAAAAAAAATATTGCTGTGACCCATTTTGCTTCAAATGATTGCAACTGTGTTTGGGTATGGTTGCAGCCATTACTTTTTACCACTAAACCACTTTCAAAATGAAATTACGTGATGTTATGTGACTTCGAAGTTAAATTACATTTTTGCTTTACAACAAAAATTTAATGTGAGCATAATACATGTAATCTCAATCATCCCAGACCAAAATATTTAGGAGGGCAATTTAGAGCTCTCCTTAATTCTTTCAGGAGGGCAGTAAGGAAAGCTAAAAAATCGCTCTCCTGAAATTGCCAAGCCTGCATTGGGCAAGGCGCTTAATCCTGACTGGTGGCATGGTGGTGCTGAGAGCTAACATGCACTGTATGTCGATGGTGCTCTTGTCTTTATCCAGTACTAACTCTGCTTGTGCGGATGTAGTATGTCTGGCAGTCAAACGGTTGTTTGTGGTTGTGGTTCTCTCCTGCTACTCCAGCTTTGTCCACACATAAAACTGTCATTAAACCCCAGTAAATAAATAAATAAATAAATAAATAAATAAATAAATAAATAAATATCTCTTAATTGAATAACCCTGTTAATTGAATTTAATTTCCAAACACTTTACTCTTGTTAATTGAATTTTTTTTCAGAAGCAAATTGGCTATTCAGTAACAGGGTTCCACTTTACTGTAGAATGAGATGAACGTCACTCACTACTGCAGGCTCAGGGTATTAAAAGGTTGTTAAAATCCAATTAAAAAAATCCCATTAAAATCCCTTTAAAACCCCATTAAGTGCACTCATCAAATTCCATTAAAGGGAACCAAATTAAGTGGTATTAATTTTGAAGAAATTTATGGCCAATGACAGCCCCCTGTAAAAATATTATCAAATATCTTTTAATGACATAAAACATTTGATGGTCATTAATTTCCATTAAAAGGAACAGGTTTAATGGCTAAAATTAATAGCCATTAAAAATAAGACCAGTTTAAAATAGTTAGTTTTGGAGAAAAGATTTTTAATGATTTTTGCAAATATGCTGACTCAGAATTTTTTCGATGCCCTCTACTGAACACCCCAACATAACCGATGGCAATCTTGTTTTATCATTCCATTCTACTGGTCCTAAGGAATCTTCACACCAAATGACAGCTCTCTATTCAGTGTGGTTTGGGAAATATGGGCGTTTGAAAATATTTGTATTTTTAGCTCCTGGGTTTCCCATGGGGCATATGGAATTTTTTTTTTTTTTCGCATGAATCAAGTACTTATGACCCACTAATAATTCATATCCAATTTGGTTCAAATCAGCCTCTCGGTTGGGAAAATAGAAATTTTGGGTAGGGCAAAAATTCTTGCCCCCTCCTGTAACGACAACAAATATTGCCCATCAAACTTCTCTTGAACCAGCTTGGGTCTACACCTCAAAAGGAAGCTGTATACCAAATATCACGTCTCTGCTACTGCTTGTTCGTGAGAAGAATATTTTTAGCTCAACTTTGACGAAGTCAAATTTGAGCTATTGTCATGGCCCGTCGTCCGTCTGTCCATCTGTCCATCTGGCCGTCTGTCCGTACGTCAACAATTGGCTATGGCTCGGGCTAGAGGTCGTATTTATGAACCGATCTTTACGAAACTTCTTGTGTACCTTTGTTATGACCCTGGGACGGGAACGAGTGTTTTTAGGTGTGGTCCAAAATTCAAGATGGCTGCCAGTGGCCATTTTGTACCGATGATGCAAAAATCAGTTTTTTGTACAGAACTTCTGTATGAAAGTTCTGATTTGAATAAAGTTTTGTATAAATGTTTAGTACCATGGGATACATCACATATAATACGGGTTTTTTTCTCGTGCGTAAATTATGCAAATTAGACTGACTTTGATTTATTTCGTGTTACTTTCAGAGCTGTAAGTGCCAAGCTGCTATGGCTCGGGCTAGAGGCCGTATTTATGAACCGATCTTTACGAAACTTCTTGGGTACCTTTGTTATGACCGTGGGATGAGAACGAGTGTTTTCGGGTGTGGTCCGAAATTCAAGATGGCTGCCAGCCGCCATTTTGTACCGACGATGCAGAAATCTGTTTTTTGTACAGAACTTCCATATGAAAGCTCTGATTTGAATAATTTTTTGTATGAATGTTTAGTACCATGGGATACATCACATATAATACGGGTTTTTTTCTCGTACATAAATTGTGCAAATTAGACTAATTTTGATGTTTTTGGGGGTTACTTTCAGCACTGTAAGTGCAAATGCCAATACGGCTCGGGCTAGAGGCCGTATTTATGAACCGATCTTTACGAAACTTCTTGGGTACCTTTGGTATCACCGTGGGACGAGAACGAGTGTTTTGGGGTCCGGTCCGAAATTCAAGATGGCCGATGGCAGCCATTTTGTACAAAATTAGGTGCAATCAGATTTTTGCACAGAACTTCCATATGAAAGCCCTGATTTGAATAATTATTTTGTGTGAATGTTTAGTACCATGGGATGCATCACATATAATACGGGTTTTTTTCTCGTGCTGAAATTATGCAAATTAGATGAACTTTGATTTTTTCAGTGCGACTTACACACAGTAAGTATACATGTCAATACGGCTCAGACTAGAGTCTGTATTTATGAACTGATCTTCACGAAATGTCTTGGGTACCTTTGTTATCACCTTGGGACGAGAACGAGTATTTCTGGGTGCGGTCTAAAATTCAAGATGGCTGCCAGTGGCCATTTTGTACCGAAATTAGGTCTAATCAGTTTTTTGTACACATCTTCTATACAGCTCAGACTAGAGGCCATATTTATGAACCAATCTTTACGAAACTTCTTGGGTACCTTTGTTATCACCGTGGGATGAGAGCGAGTGTTTTTGGGTGTGGTCCGAAATTCAAGATGGCCACCAGCAGCCATTTTGTACCAAAATTAGTGCAATCAGTCTTTTGTATAGAACTTCTGTATGAAAGTTCTGATTTGAATAAATTTTTGTATGAATGTTTAGTAACATGGAATACATCACATATTGTAAGGGTTTTTTTTCGTGCCGAAATTATGCAAATTAGATGAACTTTGATTTATTCAGTGCTACTTACACAATGTAAGCACACATGTCAATACGGCTCAGGGTAGAGGCTGTATTTATGAACCGATCTTCATAAAACTTCTTGGGTACCTTTGTTATCTCCTTGGGATGAGAATGAATGTTTCTGGGTATGGTCAGAAATTCAAGATGGCTGCCAGTGGCCATTTTGTACCGAAATTAGGTCCAATCAGTTTTTTGTCGCAACTTCTACACAGCTCATATTTGTGAACTGATCTTCACAAAACTTCTTGGGTACTTTTGTTTTCACCTTGGGACAGGAACGAGTGTGTTTTGGGGTGCCTTTGTTATCACTGTGCTATGAGAACAAATATTTTGGGGTTCAGTCAGACCCACTCTGGGACTCAAAGATTTTTTCTAGTTCAGCATCTGACTGTCACCCACCTTTACAATACTTTATCTATACATTTGTTACAGGCAACGGTCAGTATTCATGTACAGACCGTTACAATACTTTATATGTACCTTTGTTATCAGGTCATTACCTAGATGTTTGTCATTGCTGTGTCACATACTATACATGTACATGTGTTTGTCTTGACAGGTTGAGCTACAGTGTCATTGACACTTTCATTTTTTAAAAAGTGGAGCATTTTGCCCCAACCTCTCCTCAATATGAGCAGAAACTCAATTTTGAGAAAAACCCAGATGCTCCTATTTAACCACTACTCATGTGAAATTTCATTAAAATCGGACCAGTGGCTTGGGACAACAAGAGCTAGACTATCATTTGGTGCTTACCCCCACGTGGTGTACCACCTAGTGTGGGCATACCTATGACCAACAAATATTATATAAAATAATAATTTATTTTAAGGTATGAAAGTTATGAATATTCTCGGATGGACTCACACATGGACAGACGCATGTAATCCAGTATACCCCCATTTTCTTCGAAAGTGGGGGTATAATTATCTAATAAAGTAAAAAAAATTATCTGACAACACCGAAATTAATTCTTGTCTTGGGCAATGTTACAATTTAATTGCATACCAAGTTTCATTTAATACCATAATGATTTACTTAAGTTATGAATATTCTCATACAGATGGATGGACAGACGGACGGACGCAATCGAGTATACCCCCGTCCCTTCTATTTTCTTCAAAAGTTTTCAACAGTTTCCAACAATTACTGAGTCAAAAGGTATGGTAAATTGTTTGGTGTTTGGAAGTTTTATGCGATGCGGCAGAAGCATGTAATCCAGTATACCCCCATTTTCTTGAAAGTGGGGGTATAATTATCTAACAAAATAAAAAAAAATTATCTGACAACACCAAAATTCATTCTAGTCTTGGGTAATGTTACAATTTAATTGCATGCTGAGTTTCTTTTAACTCCATAATGATTTACGTAAGTTATGAATATTCTCTTACGGACGGATGGACAGACGGATGGACGCAATCCAGTATAACACCCCCCCCCCCCCCTCCCCCATTTTCTTGGAAACTTTTCAACAATTTCTAAGTCAAAAGGTATGGTAAATTGTCTGGTTTTCAGAAGCATATAGACCAATATACCCCCATTTTCTTCGAAAGTGGGTGTATAATTATCTAATAAAATAAAAAAAATTATCTGACAACACCGAAATTCATTTTAGTCTTGGGCAATGTTACAATTTAATTGCATACTAAGTTTCATTTAATTCCATAATGATTTACTCAAGTTATGGATATTCTTGTATGGACGGACGGATGCACAGGCGGACAAACGCAATCCAGTATCCCCCCCCCCCTATTCTTCGAAAGTTTTCAACAATCTCTAAGTCAAAAGGTATGGTAAATTGTTTGGTGTTAGGAAGTTTTATGCAATGAGGCAGAAGCCTTTGTCAGACTCCTAGCCATAATTCACTGAAATCCAATAACACCAGTCCAGTATACCCCCCCCCCCCCCCCCCCCCATTTTCTTAGAAAGTTTTCAACAATTTCCAACAATTTCTAAGTCAAGAAGTATGGTAAATTGTTTGGTATTTGGAAGTTTTATGTAATGAGGCAGAAGCCTTTATCATAGGCAAGCTGCATGCCATATTTCGCTGAAATCCAATAACCCATACCTGAGATACATTCTGAACAGACAAATAATGTCTATTTTGTACAATTTCTAAGTAAAAAAGGGGGGATAACTCTAAAAAGAAGAATGTGAGAAATATCGTTGAATCCTTTTTTTAAAGCCTATACCATAAGCAGTGTTCACTGCAAATTTCATTGCAATAGAACATTCGATACTTGAGACACAGGCTGAACAGACAAAATTTGGCTCTGACGGACACATTTTCTAAGTGAACAAGTAATAAAAAAATAAAAATAACTAGTGAGGGCATACCTATGACCAACAGATATTATAGAAAATAATAATTTATTTTAAGGTATGAAAGTTATGAATATTCTCGGATGGACTCACACACGGATGCACAGATGCATGGATGCACAGATGGACAGATGCACGGATGCATGTAATCCAGTATACCCCCATTTTCTTACGAAAGTGGGGGTATAAAAAAGACCCAAACACCACCTTCACGGCGGACGACGTGGGGTTTAATGATCTTTGAAGACGCATGTCGGCATGATGAAATAACTTGGTGATAAAATGGGAGGGGCAAACAATTAATTTAATTCAACCTAATTCAGTAATTGTCCAATAAAAACGTTTTCTTGTACAATTGACATTGTGTTGCTTTCAAGTTTAAACTTTGAGGTGAAAATTGAAACCTCATTTATTGACATTTGCATTTCAATGCATTATCAATATCAGTTGTCCATTTCAAAGACTACGTCAGGTCATTCTTTTGTCGATTTCCTGTGGCACTGACATTTCACTTCACTTGTGAGAACATTAAGCTTTGGCACTCTCCCAGATTTTGAACTTAAGTGTATTCGAATTGTGAAGATGCTGTGTTACTGTGATTGGTTTCATTTATAACAATTTAATACATGGCTTGCAAAATAGAAAAATCAAACAGTGTTTTGACTTTCGTTTCACGTGCAAGTTGCAACTAAATTCTAAAATCAAAACATTCTATCTAATTTCTATGCTTTGGGGCCCACTACAAGAGAAGAAAAGTAGGTATCATGTGTACAGTTGTGTAAATTGGGGATCGCGACATCTAGTATTGAAAGCCAACAGACATTTGTGAACTTGCAAACTGCACTTGAGGAAATAAACATTCACTTTTGAAATTCAGGAAACCACCGACACACACACACAATGTCGATGGCTTGTGGTTCGCAAGAGTTCCACAGCCTAATTACACTAAATTCTAATTCAGTGTTTGATCAAACTAAAACAGAAATATAGGGCTTCGATGATTCCCAAAAAACTACTTGCCATGGCCAGACATTTGTAGTTATTCCACGTTGAACAAATATGTGAACTTCCAAGTTCCAAAGTCAACTGGACGCTGGTATTTTTCGAAACTCCAACTTTGCAGACGTTAGTTCTTCAGTGAGATGCATGGTGTGTTGTTGTTCGTCATCATATCCAGAATATAAATATGTTGGTCATCGTCCCGACGTAGTTGTTAACAGTCTTCATGTCGAGACAAAAATTCCTTCGAGTAAGACATAAAAATGAATATTTTGAACCGACACGAAATCAACACCATTTAAGGTCAAAGAGTCAAAAGAAAATGCTGTAAATCTAACCCCATGAAACGTCACAGGACTGCACGCACGCGTTTTGAAACCAGATTTGTTTGTTGTGTTTGAGATTATGGGTCGTCACAAGTGTGACTGTACAGCTGCTACGGAAACGTTCATATTACCTCTTTCATTGCCCAAGTTCTATTTTGCATCTGATCTGTAGCCCAACTGTCTTCGTTTGATGTGCATTGGTCAATAGACTGCACTGTTTTAAAGTTAAATTGTCACTCAATCTCTGAAGCCTGTTGGGGTAGGGGTGAGGATGGAAGATGGTATTAATCTGCTAAAGCCGAATTGAATGAAATAGTACTAGTATTGTCACCTTGCAACCCCCCCCCCCCCTTTGCCCCCCCCCCTTTGCCCCCCCCCTCCCCCCCCCCCCCCCACACACACACGTCCCAGGAAGTGGGCGATATCCTTGTATGTTGGAGTGTTTTATCCCCAACATGAAGCATTCAGTTCAAGAGTTTTCAGATTTACAAATTATTGTTTTACTGGAACGTAGCCTACTAAAGAGAAATGCATTCAGAGGGCTTTTCAGAGCCTCTGGAATTATACTTTTGCTGGTAACAAAATTTCCATCGGATGCTTGTTATACCTAAAATCCACTGGAGAAGCAGTGTTCAGTGGGGTGGGGGTTGGGGGGGGGGGGGGGGGGGTTGTTGGTAAGCCTACCAGCAGATGAACTTTTACTCATGTCCTACTGATAGACCAATATGTGTTTGCCCTACTCAGTTTGTAGTGGTGGTGGTTGGCCCGATGGTCAGACTTGGGCACCATAGGCCTCTATAGCCTTCCATTTTTTATGGGTGCAGTAGGGCCTACATATATAGGGCGACACTATAGGCCTAGGCCCAGATCCACAAGATCCTATTGCCTACTACGTTTAATACAACAGAGGTGTGTTGGGGGGAGGGGTGCTAGACTCTGAGCAATTGACCAATCGTCCTGAATAGTTTCTCTGGTCCGAACACCAAAGGTGGGCTATAGGTTATAAGCTCTCGAATAAAGAGGGTGGACAGCCTATTCAGTTCCTCGTGCCTGTCTCTATATAGAGGATCTATAATATTGGAATTGTGTAGGGTATAGGCCTATAGGATCATTAAAGTGTACTATGCTAGTTTATAACATAGGCCTATTCTCATTGTGAAACGAATCAAACGATGGCTGTAATGCATAGCCAAATCTATAGTTGGCTAGCCTGGCGCAGGATTTTCAATTTGGGCTAAGAGTAGACCTAAAGATAAAATCGATTCTTGGGAAGAATGACCTGGTCAGTTTCAACTGAAAAAAATGATACGCGCATTTGCTATTACAGAATTCAACATCGAAGAAGCTCCTCGTGCGAAGGCATGAAGGCATATGTAGGTGTACAGGGCCATGGGGTGGGGATGGCTAGGCTATACAGGCTTACCGTTACGACAAAATTTAAAAACTCAATATTCTTACTGATAAGGTACTCCTTTGTTATAATAGGCTATGTAGGCGTGTTTGATTTCTGAACGTATATGGGGAAAAGCAGAGATTAGGCTATGGTTTCTTCGGGTAGGCCTATGGGAGTGGGGGCAGGGGTAGGGCTACATTTATCAAGTCTGAGAAAGGAGGAAGTTGGCCTCTACCTCAGGGTGTTTAGAGCATAGGTCTCTATAGACAGAAAAATATAGGTCATCATGGAACCCTCGTCTTTAGAACTCAACTATATATGTCGACACTGTTGTGGTCTCGTCTTCTCTAACGCCCAACTAGCCCCAAGAAAAAGGTGTCATCCACACTGAAACACAGACTGTTGTCTCTCATACATCATTATGTCCCCATTATTTGTTTCTCTCTCCTCAATTTACAAGGCAACCGTTTGGGCCTGTATTTTGTAGGCTAATTGGTTGTCTCTTGGGAAAGGTTGCTTAATTATTACCCAACGAAGCGACACAAAGTAGATAAATAAGTTAAGAACAATACAAAGATCTAATTGTGAACTGAAGATAATTTGCATGAACCACACACTCTGTCTATAGCCTAGCATTCAGAGGAAATATAGGCCTATAGGCCCAAGCATTTTTCTGACCGAGGTGAGTGTCACCATTAAAGAATAACCACTGAGGCTGACTGAGCATCATGCAGGATCCAAGGAAGTTCATTTTGCATGGTGGAAGACAGTGGCGTAGATACAATGGTGTGGGTGGGGGTGGCACTTCCCCCCCCCCCCCCCCCCCCAAAATAAAACATTTTACTCTTACCAGGGAAAAGTTTGAAGCTTTTTGTTAACTGTTCAAAATAGAACAGAAATTATATTTTTGCCAAAACATGTTTACACGCAGAAAACTGGGAAGACTAGGGGATTGTCACCTGAACATGGTTAAACCCCATCTATAATGATGATCACTTGGCATCCAAGGTTCTGGGTTTAAGGGGCGCCTCTTCTCAATCATGATGCAAAGCGTCATCCCACGTGCTTAGTGGCGAATTGATGCACACACGAGAAGGGGTATGGGGCCTTCCCACTCTGTTGTGCAGGACAAAATAAAAACAAAAACAATTTAGACTAACAGTTGGCATGAGACCTGTGCAGACTAAGCTATAGGCCTATGCCTGGGATGGACTACGGTATACTATATGTCATGTTATCAGCGATAACATGCATATACCCCAGTCCTCCTGAAGTGGGTGGCCATGTGTTATCATGGGTAATATGCACCGTGTACCCTGCGTCAAATGGTATTTTTATACTGTACCAATGACCCAGACATAGCTGGTGCTAACTCTTAAAATATAGGGCCAAACACAAATTTTGCCCCCCAATCCCCAAAATTTGCATCTAAAACCAAAGAAAACATGTCCTGAATGGCCCTCCACACTTCACCTCTACTGCGCATGCGCAGTATCAAGGACGTTCCGAAATTGGCACCATTAATCATTCTTAGTTTGGGCCTTCATCAGTTAACATCTGACTGATCTTTGTGCTTGTAAATCTCAGTTTTAATGATGCCAGACACATAAATATTAGAGAAATGGTGATTCTAAGGAGGATATAGACGGAGGAGAGGAAAAATGTGTGACAGAAAATTATCAGGGCTGTAACTTAAAATTTTTTAATGAAATTATGTTAAGTTACCTATTTTCGAGGCAACAGCCATTTTGTTGTCATTCTTGTTATCAAGTTACACTGTTTGTTCAGTGTTTTCCTCTCTCCCTTTCCTTTAAGTCCCCTCTTGCTATTCTCCCATGCTTTTGGCATATTTTCTGTAATTTTATTACTAAAATTTCTTGGGAGTTTTAGCTGGATAACAGAATGAATTCTGTTCTTTTCCCCATGTTTACATCTTCATCTACGGGTGGTTAGGCGTAGTGTTCTGCATCTACCATCTGATGTTCTACAGTTTCTTCCCTGGAAGTCTCTGCATTGCATCAGATAGTGTATTATTGGTAACTGATTTCGGGCCAGGGTGCCTGGAGTCTTATTCTAGTGTTTTTACACTTATTGTTTACATTTACAACAGCCCTCTGTGTGAGGGGGGATTTCTTGAAAATAATATCTTGATGTTAATTTAATCATAACTAGATACATTATTATTGTTCGTAAGTGTTGCATAAATTGTTTAAAATATTTTTAAAATTTTTGTCCACACTTAGGCTTGGGATCCATTGGGGTTCAACGTTACTTTTCAGAAACTTGGGCTGTTCTGAAAAAATATTTTTTCAAAATTTTTTGATTTCAATTATTTTTTCTATGTTAATGGATGATATTATTATGTATTTTGATTGTCAGGGGTTGGTGCGAGTACTAGGACTTTGTTTTCTTTTCACATTGAAAGAATTTTGGTCAATTGTAATAAGAGGAAATCTTCCTCTGACTTTTATAATCATTGTATATGTAGTCAGTGTACTCGCACTAACTCCTGTTCTGTATGTGATAATTTTGATGACAACATGGGAAGCGTGTGTCACGGTATGTTAGTGGGGAATTGGACATTCCGGTCCTTTCCCCGCAGGGTCACTCAACTTTAACAATTTCTATTTCAGACGATCAAGATTAGGGTGATGTATCCGTGATGTCTTACAAAAGTGTGCCTCCGTCGTCACAATTAATGAAGAGCTAGTGGAAAAGTGCTCATGTAAATACGCCAATTGCCTAAGAGGACCCTAGTAGGTTCGACGGCCTTTGACGTCCGCTAGCTCGCCCGGTGTAGCATCCATTCATCGAATGGTTCGGCAGCCGGGTTCGTCCGTTGCGGTCTAGAAGGAGTTTTGGGGTGATGCGAGCACTATAAATCAACCAAATGCACACCCAGTGACGGCGGATTAGGGGGAGAATGGAGGAAGCCTTTTAGTCCGGTTCCTAGCTCGTCCAGGTCCATCCGGACGGCGAGCGAGAGAGGCCCCTCTCTCGTACAACAACATCTGGCCCCAGATGTTGTGGTACAAAATGTTTCGCATTCGGAGTATACGTCCGCAGCTCGGGACGCTCCGACATATAGTCAGTCCGGAGAGACTGTCAATAAGGCTTCCTCATTCTCATAGTAGCGCACACGACCGCTCTTGGCTATGTGACCTCGGATATCCAGTCAACTTCGCCAATCAGAGAATCATCGGCGACCAGGTCACACCATCCGGTAGCCAGGGACACGAGGCCTGCAGACTCCGGACGTTCGCATAAGAAAGTGTGCGGGAGTCAACGTACATGGAGCTTCCGGCGGCAATGCATCGTAAGACCGCTACTGCACAGGCCTCGGTGACGGACGTGCTATCCCAAATAGCACAGCTTATCGCAGCATCCCAGCAACGACTGAATCTGTCGCATCATGTATTATCCGACGATGCTGGGTCGGGACGCTCCGCGCAAGCAGGTACGGACGTCCGAAAATTTCATCCGGTCCGATGGGATGACGAAAGGGATTCGGAGGATTTCGAGCTTTCCCTTTCGGAACAACATATGCTGTTGTGTATGTCATCTGACTTTATCTTCTACAGGTTCTTTCGTCGGACCAGAATGCTGCGATGCCGGATAAGAAACTGATAGCGTCGGTGGACTTAGAAATTTTTGGTTCGGTTCAGTGACATCGTCCCTCAGTTCCGACATAGTCCAATAATGTCACACAATCTTTCGAATTATTGAACGACGCTATATATATTATTATATGCTTGCTATTACCAAGCATTTCTGGTTTCTTGTTCGCAAAGTTACGGAGATGTCTTTCAAAGTGTGCCTCTGTCATCATAGTTAATGAAGAGCTAGCGGCAATAAGTGCTCATGGAATATGTCTATCGCCTAAGGGGTCCCTTGTAGGATCGACGGAGTGACATTCGCTAGCTCACCCGGTGTAGCGTCCATTCATCGAATGGTTCGGCATCCGGGTTCGTCCGTTGAGGTCTAGGAAGGAGATTTGGGTGATGCGAGCACTATAATAACTTTAGTACTCACCCAGTGACGACGGATTGAGGACAGATCGGAGGAAGCCTGTTAGTCCGGTTCCTGGCTCGTCCAAGTCTGTCCGGGCTGTGAGCGAGAGAGGTCCCTCTCTCGTACAACAACATAGGGGACCGCATGTTGTGGTTCAGATATTTCGCATTCGGAGCATATGTACGTCGCTCGGGACGCTCCGTTATATTGACAGTCCGAGAGACTGTCAATAATGCTTCCTCATCCTCACAGCAGCGCACACGACCGCACATTGGCTACGTGACCTCGAGTATCCGACCAGTTTCGTCATTCACTGATTCCACGGCGAACAGGTCACGCCATCCGGTAGCCAAGGGACACGAGGCCTATACACTCCGTTCGCTCGCATAATAGAAGTATGCACGGGATAACGATCACGGAGCTTCCAGCGGCAATGCAGCGTAAGACCGCTTCTCCACAGGCCTCAGTGACGGACGTGCTATCCAAGTTAGCACAGTTTATCGCAGCATCCCAGCAATCGACAGATTCTCGGTCGGATCAGGAATTATCCGACGGCGCTGGGTCGGTACGCTCCGCTGTTGCATCAGGTTCGGACGACCGAACGCTTTATAGGGTCCGACAGGATGGCAAAAGGGATTCGGACGATTTTGAGCTTTCCCTTTCGGAACAATGGAAGCTGCCATACATTTCTTCCGGCATTATCTTCCAGAGGTTGTTCCTTCGGACTACATTGCTGCGATGTTGGATAAGAGACTTATAGCGTCATTGGACACGGAATTTTGGATCGGTTCAGGGACATTGTCCCTGACTTACCGACACAGTCCAATAATGTCATGCGAACATTTGTATTATTTATCGACGCTATATATATATAAGCCTGCTACCAAGCATGATAGTTTAGTTTCTTGTCCGCAATGCTCTATTCTGCCTTTTATCATTCCTAGGAATAATTTATTTTGGCAGAACAGGGCATACCGAGAGTTCATATGCGTATAGACGGCAGGGTTGAAGACTGGAATTTATCTTTTTCGCCGTCTATGTCTTTTCCAACCACTATGTTGGAAACGACAATGATGTCTAATAGACTTAACTTAGACGCTTTATCATACGTAGTCCACCTTACTGAGGCGTTATCATTACGTCTTTAAGAGAAAGAATTCCGTGATATGATCCTCAATGTGATTTCTTTCAAGGGCAGTAGTTTTTCCACGTATAACTCCGCCCTTCAGTGGCAACCTGGAGTTGGTTAGACGTGACGCAGCCCTAGCTACATCCACGTGCGTGGATAGTAAGGTGAAGAACTCTCTCAGAGTCGCTTCGGTCTCGGAGAAGCTTCTCTGCGACGGCAACTTTTCAGCAATCCATGAATTGCTCGATATACACGTTCTCTTGTCTATCAAGTGTAGCAAGAGATTCAGACTGGGGCAAACATTCGGTGGTTGACTCAGGGAGTGCCACTGGAGTTGCCGGATCCGAGTTTTATAATTATGACGGTTGCCAGTCAAACGGGTTGGGGTACAATATTGATCCCAACGGATTCGAAGTGCCATGGTCTTTGGGTTCTGCAGTCTCTAGGCAAGCACTTATCTTCCACGGAATAATGTTATTTAGGCTTGCTTTATGTCATTGGATGAACATTATTCAGAAACGCATGTCCAAATCCTGTCCGATAATACGACAGTGGTTGCGTATCTCCGGAACCAGAGAGGCACTCATTTGATTCAATTTAACGGAAAGAATCCTTCCGTTTGTTATAGTACACCAAGTTCTGCTTCGGTCCGTCATATTCCGGGTCGTCTGATTGTATTAGCAGACTCCCTTTCACGTATGGGTCGCTTGTTGCTGTCAGAATGGACTCTCAACAAACAAGTATTCAATCAGATTTGCTATCAATGGGAGCGCCCAATGATAATTTTTTACGACACAACTTGCTAATCAGTTGCAGACGTATGTGTTTGCATGTCTGGATCTCTGAGCTTATGTTGTTAACGCTCTATTGATCTAACAGGACGGAATGATAGGATATGCGTATCCTCCTGCGCTGTTGTTTCAGCAAGTATTGCTAAGATAAACAACCACAATACATTTCTGTTGATAGCATCTCTGTCTTCACAGAGACCGTGGGTAAATTTACTCAGATGTCTACTGTGGGACTTAACGCGAAAACTTCCTCTATGAGAGGATCTTCTTTCGCTGGGGAAAATCGTGTCATCTTCATCACAACCCACAAGGTCTCAACCTTCACGTATTCCATTGTGTGGTCCTTATTGCATTGTAAGCATTGTACTGGACGAGCTTTGGATGCGATTTTTTACTGTAGTAGAACCTCTTCTTCGCTATACTATGCGGCCAAAGTGGAGGCTCTTCCGTCGTTGGTGTAGGGATCACTATGTTGATATTGTTGATCCCTCCATACTAGTCATTGCAACTTTCTAGTATACTTGTTTGACAAGATCTACTGCAGCCTGTTACTATTAAGGTTATAGGTCTATGTTATCTCATACCTATGCACTCTATGATAGTTTACAATTGAGTCTTATGTCTCTTTATCTAAGTCAGTTAGTAACTTTTCGATAATTAGACTTAGAATCATTAGATTAAATTTCTATATGGAATTTAACTTCGGTTCTTTTTTAGCTAAGTAATCATTTGAGCCTCTGGAAACAGTAGTTTTCAAATTCTGACCTTTTAGACAGTAATTCTGTTGGCTTCTCTTTTACTGAAGAGTCAGTGAGCTTCATGCACTATCGGTGGATGATTCTCACTTTCGTAGTTTCGGAATCACTACTTCCTTTACTATTTAGGTTGGATTTTTGGTTAAGAGTCAGGCTCCTAATAAATATCTGGAACCTATTGTTATTAAGGTCCTTCCGTCTTCGTACGGACATAGGCCTTTACTCTGTCCAGTTAGAGTTTACGTATTTATAAACAGATATCTGTTTATTACTATGGACGTAAGCTTCTTCTGTCTTTGATGCCTAATAGAAGGACGTTACGCTCCATTCTATTGCTAATGGATTCAATTAACTATCGGTACTGCTTATGGTACATCATTGACTCAGCAGTTGTGCTTGAGATTTCGGCTCATGAAGTAAGAGTTTTTTCTACATCTTGGGCTTACATTAATAGTGTCGCTATTATAGATTTTTGAAGGCTGCTCATTGCGCTCAGCCATCCACATTCATGAATTTTTATCTCAGAAATATCGAGTCCATTTCTGGAGGCCTCTATTGTTAGGTCTATTATCTACTGCTCAGAATGTCATTCACTTAATAGTTGCTACTATAGCTAGGTAGGCTTTCTGTTTCGGCAGTGACTCCGTTCTGCTGCCCTCTTCGCTCTGGGCTATTTGACCCAGGGCAAGAAAAGGGGGGGGGGGGAGGGTGTTCCCTTGGGTCACCTGTTTTACTATGAAAACAAGGGGATACCTCCTCCGGAGTTAGTAATTCTGAGCTGTTACTGGGATGGCTTTTTAGTGAGAAGTTTATGTTTTAAAAATTCATTCAGGTCTTAGTTTTTAAAGTATAGCTTTTGAATATAGCACGTGTCATACGGACGTTATTATACATTCCTCAGACACTTTTAAGGAGTATAAAGAGTCTCTATTCTCTAGACTTTCTTTATTTATTGGCTTACTTTAAAAATTATTAGTATAAGGATTATACTAGATATTAATAGAGTACATGGATGTATGATGCTCAATTTTGGAAGGTGTTGTATCTTTCTAATTTATCATAAATAAGAAAGATACATGTAAGGCCTAATACTTCTTTTTCCCTAGAGGGGATGACTCTGTTTTATATAATTGAGCGTATTCCAACTTGCTCTATGTCCTAGGCCCTCCAGCCTTTTTACGATTCAGCTATGTCTGGGTCATTGGTACAGTATAAAAATGTTAAAAAATTTATAGTAATTTATATATTTTTTATACTTACCAATGACCCAGACGGGGATGGCCCTCCCAGGAGTTGGGAACTCATACCTCCCCGCTGAGTACATAGCGCTTACCAGGCACTGGTTATAAGAATGATTAATGGCGCCAATTTCGGAACGTCCTTGACACTGCGCATGCGCAGTAGAGGTGAAGTGTGGAGGGCCATTCAGGACATGTTTTCTTTGGTTTTAGATGCAAATTTTGGGGATTGGGGGGCAAAATTTGTGTTTGGCCCTATATTTTAAGAGTTAGCACCAGCTATGTCTGGGTCATTGGTAAGTATAAAAAATATATAAATTACTATAAATTTTTTAACTTTTGTGAAAAAAAGATTTAAGTTGGAAAAATAAGAGGGTGCATCGCTGGTGCACTTCCCTATACCTCGATATATTCACATGGGTAATTTCTTTCAGCAAAGACATTCAGATCACCCCAAATGTCTGCTTGTTTCAGAAAAAAGGAAAATTTGGGTTTGTACTACACTAACTTCTCTGTGCTACATGCTTCGGGTCAGTGGTGAACTGGACATTCCCCGACGATGTCAGCCATTAGACTTATTAATTTATTCAAAATGGCAGCGCCCATAGATCTGGGGAGAGTTTGCACGTGTTCACCCATGCGCTATACTGGATATTGGGCATGTGGTTTATGAAATGGTTCCATGCGAAAATAAGTTTCATAGCGGATTGTTCTTCGTCAAACTGATTTTAAACAGATATTGATAAGTAGGCTGAGAGGAAGTCAACTTTAATAGGCTATAGGTCTCTACGTACAAAATGGTACGATAGCCTAACCCCAAGGTATGTACATGGTATTTTTTACCAATCACATACATTCCATGCCATTTCCTTGGATTTCCAAGGAATTCTAAAATGTTCCATGCCAGTCCATGGAAATTTTAAATGCAGGGAAATCACTTTTTCTCGAAGTATATTCCAAGCGAACTGGAACTATATTGAGCGTGTTGATTTCCCCCGATATTGTGAAGTTATTTACTTCCTAGTAACCATGGAATTTGTCACGGCTGAGTTTGATGCCTGTAAAGAACTGATTGAAGATGGTTTGAAAATGATGCATTCATGCTTTTAGATAAGGTGCGATTGGATGATGCCGTGAATTTAGTTTTTTCTACTAACACAAGCGTCGATTAGTGTCTTTTGTCATCACTGATAAATGTGACAAATCTCCTTCACCGGAAACTATCTCCCAATTTGCATATCATAATAAACATAACCACTGTCAGCATGACCGTGTGGTCAAAACCCAGACGAATTATCGAATCCACGGTCAAAATTAGCCGCAATTGGCATTTAAACAAATGAAATACATGAAATATTTGCAATTTCTTCATTAGTTATTTTTTAACCAGACCACATGTGTTCAGTTTCGTTTGTTGGCATCAAACTGATATTGTTCGTGGTAATAATAGTACGAGAAGGCGAAAGAAGCCAAATATTTTCCCATCATCTATAAATTAATTAAAATTGATAATTCCTTTTATTTTACTGAAATTATGAATTGATAAGCTGGGTGTGTTGCGAATATTATGCCCCAGACCTGGAAGTTGGAAAATCAAAGGTGCATCTAGGGCCGTGCCGTGGTGACCTCTGTCCTCTAACCCATACATCCTTACATGTACTAACATTCTCCCTTGTATCTCAACCATTGCTAGTACAATTTGAAGGATATTTGGTGTTGTGATCGAGCATCATGGGGAAACGATGCCTGTGCAGCTGCTGTAGCATGTTTTTCTTCCCACATTTTTTCCAGAGTTATGGTACTTTTTCACTCTTTCAAGTTAGAAAATTTTGTTTGTAACTAGTTGATTTGTTACAATTTGTTGAAAGTGCCTGCTGACACCCTCAAATTTAATGCTACAAAATATTTTTGGTGAATATTTTGTTCCAATTACTTATCAAGCAACAGGCTAATGAATATTCTGTATAAAGCCACCAATGTGATGTTTGACACTTTTATCGGAGCTGTTATGGAGGCTTATGGAACTCAAAATGTTGATTATGGCAGGACTTTTCTATTCACTCATTAATCGATAAATTAAGTGTTATAGTTGGAAGTAAGAAGCATGAAAGGTCCAGAACTTAAAGTCTAAAAAGAATGTTTTGCAATGTAACATGATTTTTGCAGATACAATTTTTTGGAGGGTCACCTGTCTGATAGTGTTTGGAACATGTACATGTGTGGCCAGGATCTTCAAAAAGAAAAAAGAGTTAAACTTTGAGAAAAAAAGCATATGCCTTGAGTGCCGGAGGTAGAGTCATACAAGGAAGAGTGCCCCCCCTCCCCCCCACCCACCCCCCTCCGTCCCCCGGAAATTTTTTTGTCAAATGGAGCTCACCTGTCACCTTTTGGGGATTGCTTTGTGTATTGCGTTCTTGAAAAAAATATGTGAGACCCTCTGGATGTGCCCTTCTTATCTCAATATGCCAATAAGCCTCCTTATGTAAGGTTGATTTGATGTGATTTGAATAACAATGTACTTTTAAGTACATTAGATGGTTTATTGCAGTGACAGGTTACAGTTACCCTTATTCTTCTCCAACAGATACATGTATCATGCGTGAGATACATGTATCATGCGTGTATTGGTACCGGTGTCCAAGAGTAAACAAAGCTGTCATACTTATTGATAAACCAGACAAATGTAACAATTTAATCACTATTAAATTGATGCATGGGATAAAAGGATTTACAGTGCAAGGGGGTTGTAAATATATTTATTCAACTGCAATGTATGACTTTGCAGTGCATTCTACATAGGAGAATATCATAAATTCTTTCCAAACCACCACAGTGACACATACATCTTTATATTGGGAGACACTCTTTCGTCCTTCCATTCTTCTTCTGGTGGACTCCTTCAAGTTGACCTTTTGAACTCCCCAAATCAAAACATAAACAAAACAAAATGTCTGCCTTCAATCAGTGAGCACTCCACTTGTAACATTTGTAAAACTTTTGTTCTCTTACTTATGCCATAGCAGACTTTCAGGTGGTGCTATTTACACATGGCAGCAGCTCCATGGCAAATTCCAGTTTCCACATGTTCTCTGTTTCTTTCCAAGCATTTTGGTATATAATTTATTGGTGTTATTCATTTTGGGTCTTTTTTAGACTTGGAAGAAAATTACATGGAATTTGACCAAAATTAGTTTGGACGTCCTCTTAAGGGGGCCGTCAGGGTCGCAACTTACACCGATATATCTGTCTTCACAGAGATGAAGGCTTATAAGCTATAGCTAGCATTGTAAGTCCCCTTGGTGAACTTCTAGACCTCAGTTATCAGCTTTTAATGGTCTTCACGTACAGGAAGTCCTCAGGCTTGGCAATTTCAGGAGAGCGATTTTTTTAGCTCTCCTTACTGCCCTCCTGAAAGAATTAAGGAGAGCGAAAAATTGCCCTCCTAAATATTTTGGTCTGGGATGATTGAGATTACATGTATTATGCTCACATTAAATTTTTGTTGTAAAGCAAAAATGTAATTTAACTTCGAAGTCACATAACATCACGTAATTTCATTTTGAAAGTGGTTTAGTGGTGAAAGGTAATGGCTGCAACCATACCCAAACACAGTTGCAATCATTTGAAGCAAAATGGGTCACAGCAGTATTTTTTTTTTTCTGTCAGTTTCAAGTTCAACAACTGACATCACAGTTTGAGGGGTAATTATTCAAGGAATATTGACACTATAATATACTACCATTACTACTATCCTGTCACTTGAAGCACTTGCACCATGATGTGACTGTAGATTCAAGCAGACCTGTTGTCCAAGAAAGTCATATGCCTACCACTACCACCTTCAACCCCCAAGGGGGTTGAAGGTGGTAGTGGTAGGCGTATGACTTTCTTGGACAACAGGTCTGGGTACACACACAGGTCTTGTCAAGTGTGTGTTCGGTTGTTGAGTGGGACATCTAGATGTCTAAGAGATTTCGCTTTACCTTAGTAAAGTTAATAAAATAACTGATGTAGTCTGTTGGTCTCAGTTTCAATGAGTTCATTAAAATGGATACTTAAAATGCTGTGTAAAGCTAATTGCTCTCCTAAGCTGATTGAGGAGAGCGATTTTTTGCCCTTCTGCTTTTTCAGAATGCCAGGCCTGAGTCCTTTAGCTTCTTCAGCTAGGCTGAGTTTGTTGTCCTATCGGACATGATACCATTTGTTAGAGGATGTTATTCTCTTCAAACTGGTATTGTTTGGTGTGAGTTATTTATTAATACAGTGTTTTTGTTCATCACGCCCTTAGCGGCATTACGGAGTTGGTCAGACGTGAGGGAGCCTTGCAGTTCCTATACTATTTGATGACGAACAAAGAACGATTCTAGTAATGTGGGTGAGGGGGGTTCGATATAATTTTGAATCCCTCCCCTCCCCACTGACAATGTGTTAAGAGGGGATTATCGTAAGTCTCGTGTGCATTTAACTGGTAGAGTGCTGAATTATTTTTGGTCATCAAAATTTGTTCACATACATTTGCCTAGTTACAATTTATGGGAGAGTGCCGATAGGCACTCTCCCATAAATTGTAACAAGGCAAATCCTAGCAGACTAAATAGTTTCACTTCAAAGGTGGTATGAACAACATCCACAAAATATGAAGCCTTTAAGTGCTGGTACTGACACTTCAGAGTAAAGCCCAAATATGGGCTTCCAGCACTCTACCAGTTGAGTATATACATGCATTTCATGACTTCACGATTGGCGGCTGGGTCATGTTCTATGGCGACCTCATGGGCACATCCACTTTTTAGTTGGTTTGTTTCCTGTGGTTGTTCATCTATATGTCACATACGAGCATATGAGTCATCATCAATAAATTGCTAGCCTTTGGGTACCTGTAAGGTTGTCTAGTCAGTTAACTAGTATTCAGATGATTACATGTGGGTTTTCAATGCTCACATGCATAATAAATGCATTATTAGGCAGACGCATTATTGTATGTTATGGACCTTAGAAACAGTGAATTATTTCGGGGGCGGTCTGTGATGAGTCTTTATCATAACTTGTTCCATCTATAAATCCAGGTTTCTATAATTTCAGTACCCAATTGAAATATAACTGTCTTTACATTCTTGTATATTCGCACATGTCTGGGCCGGAGCATAGATATCAGATAGAACACATCTGGGAGTGTTATTATTGGCATTTATTGTACTCCTGAATCGGGTCGCCTGTGGGTTACCTCGGAAGTGTGTTTATTCTCCAGAGATCATCCATTATGATTCTATTGGACATGTGTATGTTGTACATATTACATCTCCGGTTTTTGACCTATCTGCTTATGCCGATTCCGGTATATGTTATGAGCAGGTGCTATTAATTATCTCCACTATAACCTTAGCTTCTGAAGTGGCATGAAGCACCAATTTATCAATATAATTAATATCTGGGTGTCTGTTCTACAAATATATATATTGTTATTTGGTACCGCTTTTACTGATTCCAGAGCACTCCCCTCTTTGTTTTTGAAGATTCCTTCAAAAAAGGGGGAGGGGGGGTGATTTTTCAAATCTCCTCCAGCTTGATAAGTGTGTAACTTTGAGGGAAGCTGTTTTGTCTGTAGATTATATCCTGGATACAGCTTGTGTATTATTGTATATGGCGTATGTTTGTGGGGGTTAACCTCTCATTCTCAAATACGCCATCCTCATTTTCAGGGCTTAGTCCAGACTAGCCTTAAAAATTGGGAACTTGTTACAGTTAAAACTAGAAGTCCTGTCACGAACTGTGCGCTTATCTAGGCTTAATTGCACGTATGAATTGCGCGCAATTGCCATATCGAATGACATCCAATGCACGGCAGGTTCTCCTGGTTACTTATAGCAAACACGGGCAATGTTTCTGCCAATGGACCTCCGGGTTACCCGGAGGTCCATTGGCTGAAACATTGCTTGTGCACAGGCCATACTTACAGAATTTGATAGCCTTACTATGGTCATATCGCGTAGATTAACGCGCATATCAACGTGCTATTTGTACGCATCTCAGGACAGGACTTTTAGTTTTAACTGTACATCCAGTTAGCATAGTCATTAATGCTAAGAATACGGAATTACTTGAATTTGGCGTCTTATCTATGATATGTCTTCTCTCTTACTGTATAGAGAGACATACATGTAATTTCTTTTTAATTTAATTTCCTTTCACCTTGGATTGCAGGCTTCGAAACTCTGTTGGTCTGCTAATTCTAAAGTCCTAGGTCCTCCGCATTTTTACGATTCATCTAATTATATGTCTGGGCTATTGGTTTATAGTATAAAAATATGATAAATTTAAAGTAATTTGTATATTTTTTATACTTACCAATGGCCCAGATGGATATGGCCCTCCCATGAGTGGGCACTCATGCCTCTTTGCTGAGTTATTATGTAGTACTCTCTTCTACAAAGAATGATGTTGATGCCAGTTCCGGTCACTTTCTAATGGCTGCGCAGAGAGTAAATGTTTGGAGGGCCTGAGACAGGACTTTCAATTTTCTGTGTTTCAAGCAAATTTGGGGGATTGGGGGGATTCAAAATTTGTGTTTGGCCATTGATAACTTTGAGTTTGCACCAGCTAAGTCTGGGCCATTGGTAAGTATAAAAAATATACAAATTACTTTACATTTATCATTTTACTTCTTGCTCAACTTGACAGTGTTAGGTATGAGCTATTGGAATGGGTTGTTTTCTGTAGAAATCTGAGTGAATGACTTAGCATTACTGAAACTTTCTGTTTAGTTCAGTCTCTTGGGTCAAGTTGAGCTGCAGTGCTATTGGCACTTTCATTTTGTCAAGTGCTGAAGAAAAGAGTAAGGTTGGACATGTAATCACAACCAAGCATAATACTGTGATTGCTTGATCTGAGTATTATAGAAAGAAAATTAAGTTATTAATGCTGTATGCATCGACAAGACTGAATACTCTAGCTGAATCCAGCATAATCTAGGTAGGACAGACAAACACACACCACAGCCACTATTGTGGAAACTCATAACTGGGCAATTAATTCTACATTAAATCAACAGATGCAGACTATAGTTATAACTCTATTCTAATGACAACTGTTGAGAAAGCAGAAGCCTTCGATGCAAATTTTTGTTCCATATTAAATGTTTAATTCAAATAGGCCTACTGAAGATAATCGTAAGAGTTGCAGAGATTGTTTTGGGTGTCTGCAGGGGCCAAATGTGCAGTTGTGGAAATGAACAAAATTGGCGGGTGCAGTTTTAAGCTCCCACGAAATCAGAGCCAAGAGTAAATTGCACCCGTTAAATGGTGGTATATGAAGTTTTGAGGGAATACTGTAATCAAATACTAGAAACCTTAACCCTTTGAACATGAGATGCCACTTTTCTAGCCAGGAACGTGATAGGTCATAACGTTATTAAATAGGATGGTTGTTCAGTAAATGTGTGGGGAAGACCAATCAGTATTTTCAATGTGCAGCCCTGAAGCTGAAAATATTGATTGATCTTCCCCAAATAATGAATATGGACTCTTCTAATTGCTGCCATTGAACTGGCATGACAGATACCACTAGTGTTCAAAGGGTTAAATGTATTAGGAATTGCTGAATTTTGACAGTAACTTGCCACTGTCCACAATGTGCCGCTTTCTGAAAACAACACACATTTTTATGCCCTCACAGTATATTAGTGCTCCACAATTTCTTATCAACCAACCCTACAGTTGTTTACTACAGGCTTGCACTATAGTGGAAGTCCCTAACTCAGAAAATATGCTCTCTATTTTGATCTTTCCCAACGGATTGGGAAAGAAAAATGGTGCAACCAGGAAAGAATAAGCCGAAACTGGGTCGAGTGCTACCGGTGCACACCCAGTAGGGGATGCTCTTCTCCCAGTACAGATCCTCGGCTTCCGGTACCAGTGCGCAGTCATGTAACTAATGAATCATTCTTTTTAGCTTAACTTGTCTGGGAAATGCATTTTACACCTTAATGCATTTCTAAAGCTTATGAACATATTTTGTCACTCAAATTAGTGGGCAGAGCCAAAAATGTCCATTTCTGATTTGTGTATCGAACCCTTTGAATGCTGGTCACATATATGCCTTTTCTGGTTTCTTATAAAAAAATTGTTCTGATTCCAGTATGAATATCTGTAAATACAGGGGTGCAGAAATTGCACGAACGACCGTTTCGTTTGTGCATCATTCGTGCAAACTGCAATTGGCAAAACCGTGTTTCCGTTCTTCTTCAGATTTGGCCTAACCACTTTGATGTGCCCGAAAATAAATCGTGCATGTTGTTATTTGCATTCAATAAAAAGTGTCTGCATTTACATGATTTTAATGAAATAAAAATTCTTCAAGTTCGGGAGTTCCGTTATTATTTATCAGTTAAAAGCAGTGTGCATTGACCACAGTCGGATTGAGTCAACAAGCTGAGACTGGGTTTCATTGTTTTTCGAAGTGGCTGAGTTGTCATGACAAATAAACAAGTGATCTAATTTCACACGATATGCATCGCCGATTGGTCAATAGGTATAGACTATTTCTACAATCGTGTTTTGCGATCTACATAAAAGTGGTTATCAGTGAAAACATGATTGTATAAACAGAATATACCCGACTTTTATAGTAAATAAAAAAACATGTGTACCGCAAATTTTCAAAATGGCAAATAAGCAAGAGTCCGTGAACGGAAATACTTTTAAAAAGTGGTCAAGTTCCGAACTATTTTTATATGATCTCAATGAGAACGGCAAAATTGAAAACTTATGTTGTACAATATGCAGCGAAATGTGGGATTATATACAGAAGGAAGCGAAATTAAGAGGGTTGAAAGGCAGTGCCCTGAACAATGTGAAAACGTACATTGAATTTGACGGCGTGAATTAAAATTTCCAAGTTAGTACATGTAACAATCATGAAAATTTGAAACATGCCGTTTAAAAAAGGTGATTTTGGTGACCAGAAAATAAAGTGAATTTTCAGCCCCAAAGCCAACAGAAGGCTTCATTTGATAGCACATTTCAAAATTTTTCTAGGGGGAGAACCCCAGACCCCCCCCCCCCCCCCCCCCCCCCCCCACTAATCTGCTCGTGCCTTTGGCACTCGCTGTAGATGCCTTCGGCATCTACAATGGGTTATGCAAAAAAAATTGGGTTATGCAAAAAAGAATTTGCATAACCGGTTTTCAGGTTATGCTAAATTTGAATTCCTGCACCCCTGAATACTATTAACGAAAATCTGTTTCTGATTTGTTTAAAAATATTTTACTCCTGAAAATAAGCCTCCATAAATTCTCTTTCTCTATAGTTCATTCCTGATACTTTAAGCCCTTTCATGCAGACTTGAATTTACTGGGTGCAGTAAATTCTCTTTCTCAAGTGATTAAACCCACTTTTGTGCTTTCACAACTCGACATTGGATCGGTGATCCTGTCGGGATTTTTTTTATTAAAAACATAGCATACAGGGAACAGAAATTAACATATCCCCAATTATCACAATTCTTGTCTTATTTCATAATCCTTTCATAAACAATGAACATTATCCTTTTTTATCAAACACAACACACAGACAAGTTAAGCTACAGTGTCATTTACACTTTCATTTCTTTCGCCCGGCGTGGCAAGACATCCATTTGCATTAAGAAACAGTGATAATTCAACTCGTTGATAATGGTTACCTATGACTGGAGTTATGGATCTGAGGATTGTGTAATAACAGGACTGTGTTTTATATATTTTCGTTTTTATTTTCAACCACATTTTCATTGTATTTCATATATTCTCTGTGTTCGTGTGCGACTTTCGCATACTGTGCGGTTCGGACATATAATTTTTATCCTTTTGGATACTATTATTATTATTGGGGTTAGGTGTTGGGGGGGGGGGAGGGGGGCTGGGGGCTGTATGGACAGAATTCTCTCTGTTGAGGGCAGATTTTCTGTTTTTTGGGTCCCTGTCGGCCGTCTAGGTTCAGTTATGTTCCTGCCGGTCCTTAATTTCTGCCACCTTTTCCTCGTAGTTGGGGGGTGTTCTTCTACTTTCTACATCTGTTGAGTTCACCTTTTTAGCCAACCGGACTGAAAGTCAGGGTGAGCTTTTCTTATCACTCTTCGTCCGTCGTCCATCGTCCTGCGTGGAGGTGGTGTTTGAGCCTCTTTCTCCTAAACCACTGGCCACATTTTAATTAAATTTCATGTAAGTAGTGGTTATAAAGGGGCATTTTGATTTTTATCCAAATTCGGTTTCGGCTCATATTGAGCAGAGGTGTGGGGAAAAAATGACCAAATTTTTTTAAAATCTTCTTCTAATGAACCACCAGTAGCAGAGACTTGGTATGTTGTATACAGAATCCTTTTGAGGTTTAGAATCAAGTTTGTTCAAGAGAAGTTTGTCGGGCATTATTTGCCTTCGTTATCGTAGGGTAAAAATTTTGGCCATGCCTAAAATTTCTATTTTCTGAACCGTGAGGTCGATTTGAACCAAATTTGATATGAGATGATAAGTAGTTGATTGATGCAAAAACAATTTTTCTCGTTGCCCCATGGGAACCTTGGGAGCTAAAAATAGGAAAAAACTAAAAACTGCCATATCTCCAAAACTACACAGCACAGAGAATTCTTATTAGCTCACCTGACTGAAAGTCAGGGTGAGCTATTCTGATCACTTTTCATCCGTCGTCCGTCGTGAAGGTGATGTTTGGGCCTTTTTCTCCCAAACCACTGGCCGCATATTAATGAAATTTCATGTGAGTAGGGGTTATATAAGGGCATTTTGATTTTTTGTCAAATTAGGTTTCGGCTCATGTTGAGCAGAGGGATGGGTTAAAAATGCTCCAATTCTTAAAAAATCTTCTTCTCAAGAACCAGCAATAGCAGAGACTTGATATTTAGTATGCACCTTCCTTTTGAGGTGTAGACTCAAGTTTGTTCAAGAGAAGTTGGAGGGGCTATATTTGACGATGTTAAAGGAGGGGCAAAAATTTTGGCCCCGCCCCAAATTTGTATTTTCCAAACCGCGAGGCCGGTTTGAACCAAATTGTACGTGAGTACTTATTGGGTCATAAGTACCTAATTTATGCCTAAATTTTTTTTCCCATAGCCCCGTGGGAACCACAGGAGCAAAAATTAGAAAAAAATTAAAACGCCCATATCTCCAAAACTACACGGCACTGAGAATTCTAATTTGTTGTGAAACTTCCTTAGGACCAACAGAATGGAATGGTAAAAAAAAATTGCCATCGGTTTTATCATGGGGTACTTTTTGGGGACTTTGAAAAAGTGCTGAGTCAGCATTTTTTAACACTGTGGGTAATGGGAAAAACATAAGACTACCGGTACTTTTCTCCCAAACCACTGCTCCAAAAGCTTTCAAATTTCACATATAACATCTTTGGAAGATTGTTTCACATGTTTATTGAAATCAATTGCCTGGGTCGATATCTGGGCTCTCTATGGGAGCCCAAATGTTTAAATTAGTGCAGTATGAGGAGTATTTTTTAAAAATCTTCTTCTTCAGATCTAGCAATAAGAATCTTTTGATATTTGGTATGCAGCATCCTTAGGGGGGTGAGATTCAAGTTTGTTGAAGCCAAGTCCCTCGGTTCATATTTAGGCTGAAAATTTGGGGTCCCGTTGCGGACTTAGAAATTTTGGACCAAAATCCGAAAAAAATTTTTTTTGTTTTTTCTGCATTTCGGTCAATTTTAAGACAAAAAAAATTTTTTTTTCTTCCCCTGAAAATTTGGACCAAAATCCGGAATTTTTTTTTTGGTTTTTTATGCATTTCTGTCATTTTTAAGACAAAAAAAAATTTTTTTTTTCCTCTGAAAATTTGGGGTCCGGGTGGGACTTAGAAAATTTTGGACCAAAATCCGAAATTTTTTTTTTTGTTTTTTTCTGCATTTCTGTCAATTTTAAGACAATGGGTAAAATTAAAAAACCCTGAAAATTTGGGGTCCGGGTGGGACTTAGAAAATTTTGGACCAAAATCCGAAAAAAATTTTTTGTTGTTTTTTCTGCGTTTTGGTCAATTTTAAGACATAAAAAAAATTTTCCCCTGAAAATTTGGGGACCGGGTGGGACTTCGAAAATTTTGGACCAAAATCCAGAAATTTTTTTTTTTTTGTTTTTTATACATTTCTGTCAATTTTAAGACAAAAGAAAATTTTGGACCAAAATCCAGAAGTTTTTGTTTGTTTGTTTTTTATCACATGACTATTGTAAAGTTCAATGAAAAAGTCCATCTGATATTCTTCTATATGAGAACACGTGTAATATGACCTGCAAGGATTTTCATTGGCTGAATTTTAAGCCTCATCACCTAATTAATATTCATATTGTACCACTCCATTGTTTACAAACAAAACATGTCGCGTGTACTTAACTATCGAGTGAACGAAATTGTGAAAATAGATCGAAAAGGAGAAGGGGAAATTGTTAAGATCATTGATTCCACAAAAGGCTTGTTATACACTGAAAATAATAGGTATCGACTTTGAAGTGACTCTGTCGGCAGAACGTTTGAGCCCATTACACGATGAACGCTACGAGACGCTAGATTGCCAAGAAACTGTTGGCGTTGCTAAGCAAACGGACGCTACTCAACAGCGTCATTTTGTTAATATCAGCGGTGCAGATATAGATGGATTTGTTGAAAAAGAAACAAATAAAAACACTTTAAGCAAGACCTTTTATGATATGAAGTTAGTAAGAAATTTTCTTCAAAGCAATAATATAAATGAGCATCGTGAAATTCACAACATACCGCCCAGTGAACTGTGTGTTATTTTATGCAAATTTGTCCTGTCAGTCAGAAAATCTGACGGCTCTGAATATGAACCAAGCTCGTTGCGTGGATTTATTTCCAGTATTGACAGAAATTTAAACCGTTTTAATTATGGCCACACAATAGTTAGCAGTGTAGAATTTGTGAAAGTGAGAGACATATTGAAGGCCAAACAACGACAACTGAAACGAAGTGGCTTGGGCAATCGGGAAAAGAAGGCGGAGCCAATAAGTGACAATGAAATTGACATTTTTTGGCAAAGCGGTCAACTGGGTTCTTCGACACCCGAATCTATAATAAACTCCTTGTGGTTTTTAAACACTATTCACTTTGGTTTACGGGGCTCAGATGAGCACCGTAAAATGTGTTGGGGGGATGTTAGTTTGCACAAGGACCCAAATGGTCAGGAATATTTACAGTTTATAGAAAGACAAACAAAAACTCGCCCTGGTGACAATGTGAGAGATGTTCGAAGTGTGCCACCCAGAATGTGGTGTAACTTTGATTTACCAGAAAGGTGTCCTGTGAATATTTATAAAAAGTACTCTCTTTTAAGGCCCTCTGGTTACAGTGACGAAAGTGACCCTTTTTATATAGCAACACATACTAAACAAGATATTATGAATGTCGGTGATCAGTGGTTTAAAAGACAGCCGATTGGAATAAATAAACTTACCTCCATCATGAAGCGGATGGCAAAAGCAGCTGGTCTCTCACCGGAAAAGAAACTTACAAATCACAGTGCTCGCAAACATCTTGTTCAGAAACTTAGTGAAAATAACATCCCTGCTCACCAGATTATGCAAATCACAGGACACAAGAATATCCAGTCAATTAACAATTACAGCCATATCAATGAACAACAACATAAACAAATTTCTCGTGTGTTATCTAACTCCAATCTTCAAACTGAAAATAGGCCTCAATATCCTAAATCCATGGACACAGATGTAGTTTATCAAAACCAGTCAATTTCAAACACAAATTCCACTGATCGAAACACACAATTTGCGGGTAGACTACAGAATATGTTCACAGGCAACATTTATGGTGGGCACTTTGAAATACACATTCATAACTCAGAAACATCATCAGCCCAACCCGCTCAGAAACGTAGGCGCATTCTTGTGTCCGACAGCGACTCGGATTAAAGTTTATAAAATATAGAAATTGCAAATCCCTTCTTTGGATTTGCTTCTCATATTGTTGACAATTGAATTACTAATGAGGGTTTTGTTGCAGTCTGTTTATTAAATGTCAATAAGACCGTTTGTTTTGAGAACTATTTTGTAAAGCGGAAGTATTGAACGCATTCAGTCAACATGGCGAAAGTAGGTTAATTTTCTTTTTCCATGTACGGGAACACAGACTCGTTAAAAATAAATCGGTTCAAGTTCGTTTGTGTGTATCATGTGATAAAAAGAATCTGAAATTCGTTTCTCTTTGATATAAGATTTATGAAACTCGTTTCGACAATTTTATTTTCGCTCGCCAGAGGCTCGCTAAAATAAAATTGTCTACACTCGTTTCATAAATCTTATATCAAAGAGAAACTCATTACAGATCCTCTATTTATGCATTTCTGTCAATTTTAAGACTAAAAAAATTTTTTTTTTCCCCCAGAAAATTTGGGGTCCGGGTGGGACTTGGAAAATTTCGGACCAAAATCCGGAATTTTTGTTATTTGGTTTCTTTATGCGTTTCTGTCAATTTTAAGACAAAAAAAATTTTTTTTTTTTACACCGAAAATTTGGTGTCCGGGGGGGACTTCAAAAATTTTGGACCAAAATCCGGAAATTTTTGTTTTTGTTTTTTATGCATTTCGGTCAGTTTTAAGACAAAAAAAAAATTTTTTTTACCCTGAATATTTGAGGTCCGGGTGGGACTTAGAAAATTTTGGACCAAAATCCGGAAATTAGTTTTATCGTTTTTTATGCGTTTTAAGAAGAAGAAAAAAATTTAGGCTGAAAGTATTTTGTTTGGGAAAAAAATCTGTTTTTTATGCGTTTATCTCAATTTTGGGACGTAAAAGTGCAGGTACTGAAAATAGAAGGAAAATCCTGTGTATTGTGTGGGCACAATCGCTTCATCTAGTTGGTATATGCTTTTCTTAGGAGGGGCGTATGCAGCTTATTCAAGTCAAGTCCCTGGTTTGATATTTAGACTACCATGTCAGGTGAGTGCCCTCAGGCCCCCCCTGTGGCCTCTTGTTTTGTATAAAGCTTACTTTTATCCAGTAGAATAGAATGGTTAAAAAAAAAATCCCTATCGGTTTGATCACAAGGTACTTTTTTCAGGACTTTGGAAAAGTGCTGAGTCAGCACTTTTTAACACTGTAGGCAATGGGAATATAACCCTACTAACAACCACTTCGGGCACAGCAGCAGTTATCCCTTATAAATTAAATTAAATTACTGCCAGAAAGTTTGTGCGAGCTTGCATAAGCTCATTGCGAGTTCACGCGAGCAGGTTGTAAGTTCGTGCAAGCTACTGGTGGGCTCATTTTATACTTGCAGGCTTGTGCGAGCTCGCAGCAGAAATCATAGAATTCAGAAAACATCTGTTGTGAACTTGTGCGAGCTCCTGCAGGCTTGCAGTTTGCTTACAATGGATTGGGCAAAACACATCATGTGATTTTGTTCCACTCAAGGCTCCAGATTCAACTGTTAGGATTCAAATTTGTCTGGTGCATTATGCATGTGTGTTAGGTAAGGTCTGCAAGTTTTTCAACATTTTTCTCTTATTACTGTTGTTTATAATCAGGCTATATCACATGAAACATCGTTAATTTCGACGTAAAGACACATGTCTTATTTCCTGATTATCAACTAGTGTCTAATTGACGCGTGTATTCTTGTGCATAGTTCACATGACGTCAGTTACGCATGTAAAGCATAAAGACGCATTCATGACATCATGGTGTGAAGCGTCTGAGCCGAACTGATTGTCGGTTGTTTTGGGAGAATTTAACGACAATCAATTAAATAAAAAGTGTAAAAACATTAGAAAATTCATGTGATATACAGAATCTTTAACTCGTGATGTTTGGATATAAGATTTTTTGAAACTCGTTTGATGAATTCGATTCACAACTCGCCTAAAGGCTCGCTAAAGGACTACCTGCCAAAATAATTGTCTGGAGAAAGTTGAAGTAGCACATTTTAGGTTACCTTAATTTCTAATTTTTACAGGTCATCATATATCACAGGAATACAGTCTTTCGATTTTGAAGCGAAATATCACATTTGTGCACCATCGCACCTGCAATTGTTACTTTTTATGAGTAGACAACAGCACCCCTCGCTTTCCACCTAGCGAGGTATTAGCTTTAATTAATGAATCGGCTGTATCCCCTGCGCAATATAAAAATTGTGCAGTTCACAAAAATTAACCCTTTACCGAATGTAATTAATGGCCAAAACCAGCCAGCGCTATTTATAAGTCGCCAATTCGTTGTGAATCAAATTCATCAAACTTGTTTCAAAAAATCTTATATCCAAACATCACTCGTTTGAGATCCTCTATATCAGTAATCATTTTATATGTTGATCATCCTGACAAGAGCTACTGTAAATTTAATATTAGTTTTAAAGTCGTGTAGTATAATTACTTTACAGTTAAAACTAGAAGTCCTGTCACGATCTGTGCGCTTATCTAGGTTTAATTGCACGCAATTGCCACATCAAATGGCATCCAAAGCACGGCAGGTTCACCTGGTTACTCATAGCAAACACAGGCAGTGTTTCTGCCAATGGACCTCCGGGTTACCCGGAGGTCCATTGGCTGAAACATTGCTTGTGCACAGGCCATATTTACAGAATTTGATAGCCTTACTATGGTAATAAATATAATTTCTGACGTTTGAACAGAGTGAATTAGCCAGAAATTTGTTTCCCCTTGTCAGTGGTGTCGCTGCAGCATGTAGAGGGCGTTTGTAGGCCTGGTGAACGATTTGTTCATTCTGCACGGACCGCTAAGTAGTGAACACGTTAATTTTGGTATTTGTTTTAAGACTATTGCTGCAATAGTCGGAGACATGCAGCACTTTGTCGATTTTGTGGTATCTTGTACACGCATTGGGTTGATGTTGTTATATAAGAGGTAGACCCTTGTTGTCCCTGTTGTGTATAGTATTGTCATTTATCAAATAAATAATTTGTTGGTGCTGTATTGGCGGTGCCCGTGGTCATCCACATTATGTTATATTTTTGTTATATGCTGCCTGGCGCAGCAGAGAGGGGGAATGCATAGATTAACGTGCAGATCGACGTGTTATTTGTGCTCATTTCATAACAGGACTTCTAGTTTTAACTGTACAAGCTATGTATCCATGTTAAGATGAACTGAGTGATTTTTTGTTCAGAAACGTGTTCAAATATGGCTTGATCTATTTTTGTATATTAAAAGCATTAATTTATATTCAAAAGATCTCTTTTTTAGCTGCTGTTTTCTTCTGAGGCAATTTTGACTAAAAACATTCCAGTTCTATTTTTAGATAAGCATATTTCTGAAATTATTTTGAAATCCAAATATTTTCATGTGCATATATGTACATGAAATAAGCTTGTGCAATCTCATAAAGCTGACAGCATGCACGAGCTCTCACAAGCTTTTGTATTTGTTCCAATTACAAGCTCACAAGCTTGCACAAATTGGAACAAATGCAAGCTTGTGTGAGCTTGCACAAGCTTACATGAGCTCACCATGAGCTTACCATGAGTAGCGAGCTTGTGCAACCTCACACAAGCTCGTGCAAGCTCACATAAGCTTGCATTGAGCTTACACAAGCTCGCAAAGAGCTTGCAAAAGCTCGCAACGAGCTCACACAAGCTAGTGGTTATGGGCTCTTGGTAAGCTCATGGCGGGCTTGTGGTGAGCTCGCGCGTGCTTGTGCATGCTCGCACAAGCTTGTATGTGTCCCAATTTCAAGCTTACAAGCTTGTGACAGAAGCTTGTGTGAGCTCACGACAGAAGCTCATGCAAGCTCAGAAATTAAGCTGGATTTTTTATAAGGGATGCTTCCTTAACACTACCATTCTGTCATTTGAATGTTTTGTTTTTATGTTATTCATTTTGTTTTTGTCAGAACAGGAAAAGTGCATTTGAAATGTACGGAAGACAATCCTGGTATATTAGAAGTTCTAGGAGAAACTACATCTACAATCTATGTAAGTATATGGTGACTATATACAGGCTTGTAAACAATTGGTAAAACAATTGCTTTGATTGCTTCAAAAGAAATGGGGTTACTGATTTTTAGCTTAAATTTTTTTTTAGCTTAACTTGACAAAGTCAAGATCAGCTACTGCCATCATGCATGCAGAAGTCTGTGAGTTTGTAAGTCTCTTAGTCTGCAAGTCTGTCAGTCTGTTCACATTTTTTTTAGCACAGGCTACACCCTGCAGTTCTTGTCTGATCATTACTAAATTTCATGTGCAGGTTGGAGGTCATGTCTAGATTTTGGTTGTGATTGTCAACCATTACAGCTGCACGGGTTCAAAACCCGAAAACCTTTAGCACAGTCTACAGGTCATATTTATGAAGGGATTTCATTGTAACTTGATAGGATGACTCTGTATAATATCTAGATGAGAACATCCCATTTTGGCCAAGTTTGGTCAACCATGCCTGCTTCAGGAGCATGTGACATAGATTCCTTTAGCACAGTATTCAGGTTGCATTTATGAAAGGGGATTTTATTGTAACTTAGTAGGATGACTTGGTATAATGCCCAGATGAGAAGGTCCCATTTTGGTCATGTTCGGTCAACCATTACTGCCACTTGGGCAGTTGACTTAGATTCCATTAGAACTGTCTACTGGTCAAATTTTTAAGAAGGGATGCCATTGTAACTTGGTAGGATGACTCCGTATAATATCTACATGAAACGATCCTATTTTGGTAGCAATCCATCAACTGTGACTGCCGGGCGTGCATGTGACCTAGATTCCTTTTATCAAAGTCTACAAGTCATATTTATGAAGGGATTTCATTGTAACTTGGAATGATTTTACTGTAACTTGGTAATTTTGGTTGACATATGTTAACTGTGAAGGCCACATTAACCAGGTCTTAATTCTTTAGTATAGTCTACACCTCAAATTATTCTTGTTGAAAACATAGTATGTACGTGGGTTACAGAATTATCATATTTTCAATTATCACAGTTCTCGTTATGTTTCATAATCTTTTCATAAACATTGAACATTATCCTTTTCATCCTATACTACACACAGTCAAGTTAAGCTGCAGTGTCATTGGCACCTTCATTCATTCACCAACATACCAGAAAATAAGTGATCAGACAAGGACAATGTCAGGTACAAAGAGGCCAATGTCTGACTCAGGTTTAAAATCATCAGATGCCAAAATTATCAATGAAGTTCAGTGATCAGAACATCATGCATGCTGGAAATCATGTACATAACTAGCAAGCTTAAAATTAATGATTATTGTGATTTCTGGTCCTGGCAAGTTGGGAAGTGTGAAGAAAGTGACTGTACAGCTCATCAGTATTAACAGTATGTGAAGGAATACGATTTCATATAGCCATACATGTATCTAAATTATGTTTGAAGGGTAATTCACTTCCAATTCAGAATGAAACCAATCATACCTTGTTTGCCAGGGCTCATTAAGCCCTGCCAAACAAGGTATGGTTTGATGAATTCTGAGCAGTTTTAAGATGAAGGTACATGTACACCCAAAACACATTATTTCGAATACTCAAACTCCATTTTGTAATATGTCAGATATCATTCTTAAATGACAGATATTATTCATCTGGTGTCTGACATTTTGTCTGGAAGTGCAATGAAAATTATTTTCAGGCCTGTTCACCAACATTGCTAAACTTTAGTCAAATACCATGAACATTGTAAACTGTGTTTGGCTTTCATTTGCTAACTTTTCCAGAACCATGCTTCTCTTCATAAAGTGATAAAACTTGATTCACCTTGCCTTTCTTTCCTATTATATATTTTACAATGATTGACGAGCAAGTTATGCAACTTATATTAACTGGTAGAGTGCTGAATTATTTTTGGTCATTAAAATTTGTTCACATATATTTGCCTTGTTACAATTTATGGGAGAGTGCCAATAGGCGAGGTGTTAACTTTACTTTATGAATCAACTGTATCCCCTACGCAATATAAAAATTGTGCAGTTCACAAAAATTAACCCTTTACCCAATGTAATGGCCAAAACCAGCCAGCGCTATTTACAAGTCACCAATTAATTTTCATTATTTTTTCATTTTTTGTCTCAAAAACATAGTTTCGTCAAGCTTGTACCAATGGGCGGTCATCACCTATGTTTTTGAGACAAAAAATGAAAAAAATTAGTTATTCAAGAATTTTGTTTGCAAGTGTCATTTGCTTTTCATGTTAGGTAAAGGATTAAGCATGACTATATCATGTTACCACACATTTGATCGAGCTCTTTGAACTGATTCTAATGAAGTGTGACATAATGTGGGTTTGATGAAATTTTCTTAAGAAATATTCTTAAGAATTGTGCGCAGGGGAAGTTAAAATAACAAATTTTGATATCATGTGTTTTTTGCAAAGGTTTAAAATGTGTTCATGGGAAATAGGCCAAATAATACAATGTGTGCATGAAAACATGAACAGTACAACATAAATTATAAGCTGTACCATTCCAAGACCTCAAACTAATCAAAACATCACTTTCCGAGAATTGGTACATAAACAACATAATTCAACAAACTTCAAAGGCCAATAACGCTGCTCACTGTCTTTTAGCTCATGCATGCTATGGAGAATCAACTGATTGGTTGGCGATTGCTCTATTGGAGTTGCATTTCATGTATTATATCGATCTCCAATAAATTTGATTATACTGCGAAAAGCTTATTCGGAAAATTGGTTAATACTTTTTGGACCCCCTACTAGCTGTGCACCTTATGGACTGAAGGGTGTGCAGATGTTTGTTGATATTTGTCTGCAAAACCTTTACCCAATGGCAGGACTAAACAATGGCGTGCTTCACTTCATATGGTAGTGAGCAGTATACAGCACACCTCCCATTTTCAAAATTGAAAGACTGCAAGAGCAGGGCTTAAAATTCCCGATTAAAGCTGGGCATTTTTAGCTCGCCTGACTTTCAGTCGGGGGAGCTATAGTGATCACTCACCGACTGGCGTCCATGAACATGGTGTTTGTGTCTTCTCCTCCAAAACTGCTCAACCAATTTAATTGAAATTTGAGATAATAGTTTGTTATGACATTGCATTTTGATTTTGTTTACATCAAGTTGCCTCGCCTCTCAGTAGGGCCATGCCCCAAAAGTGTCCTTAAATCTTAAAAAATCTTCTTCTCATGAACCAGCAGTAGCAGAGACTTGATATTTGGTCTGCAGCTTCCTTTTGAGGTGTAGACTCATATTTATTCAGAGAAGTTCTGTCCTTCTCACGAATATATTGCACCGGGAGTGAAAAATTGCTCTCGCAAAATCAATCATGGGAGCTATTTGCTCTCGCAATGACACATCACCATTATTGACCAACTGCAATGTGATATTTTTATACTGTACCAATGACCCAGACTTAGCTGGTGCTAACTCTTAAAAATCTAGGGCCAAACACAAATTTAGCCCCCCAATCCCCAAAATTTGCATCTAAAACCAAAAGAAATCATGTCCTAAAGGACCTCCATACTTTGCCCCCACTGCGCATGCGCAGTGTCAAGGGCGTTCCGAAATTGGTGCCAATCATCATTCTTTGTTTGGCCCTTCATCAGTTAACATCTCACTGATCTTTGTGCTTGTAAATCTCAGTTTAAATGATGCCAGACACATAAATATTGGAGAAATGGTGATTCTAAGGAGGATAGAGAAGGAGGAGAGGAAAAAGGAGTGACAGAAAATATTCAGGGCTGTAACTTAAAAATTTTGTTATGAAATTATGTTAAGTTGCCTATTTTCGAGGCATGGGCCTGTTGTTGTCATTCTTGCTTTGAAGTTGCACTGCTTATTCAGTTTTTCCTCCCCCCTTGCTATTCTCCCATGCTTTTGGCATATTTTTGAGTAAGATTACTACTAAAATTTCTTGGGAGAATTAGCTTGGTTACAGAATGAATTCTGTTATTTTCCCCATGTTTACGTTTTCACCCATGGGTGTTTAGACTTTGTGTTCCGCATCTACCATCTGATGTTCTGCAGATTCTTCTTTGGAAGTCTCTGTTTTGCATCAGATAGTGTGTAATATTGATAACTGATTTCGGGCCAGTATTGTCAGTGCCTGGAGTCATGTTTTCTGGTGTTTATACACTTCTTGTTTACATTGGCAACAGTCTCTTTTGAAGGGGGCTTTTTGCCTTTGGAGTAGTTTATCTCATTACAAGATACATTATTATTATCCGTAAGTGTTGCAATAATTATTTAAAATAATTTTAAAATTTTTGACCACACTTACCCTTGGGATCCATTGGGGCTCAACGTTACTTTTCAGAAACATGGGCTTCGCTGAAAAAATATTTTTCAAAAATTATTTTGAATTTCATTTGCTTTTTTCAATGTTAATGGATCATGTTATTATGTATCTTTGTGTTTAGGGGTTTGTGCGAGTACTAGGACTTGTTGTTGTCTTTTCACAATGAAAGGACATTGTTCAAATTGTAATAGGAAGAAATCTTCCTCTGACTTTCATGATCATTGTATTAATTGTAGTCAGTGTACTCGCACTAACTCCTGTTCTATATGTCAATATTGGGATGACAAACATTAGAAACATGTGTCACGGTATGTTGTTAGTGGAGAAAGGGCTATGTCGGTCCTTTCTCCGCAGGGTCACTCTAGTCTATCAGTTTCTATTTCAGAGGAACAAGAACAGGGTGATGTTTCCATGTTATCTTCCAAGAGTGCGCTTCCGTCGTCACAATTGAATGAAGAGTTAGCGGCAAAAGTGCTCATGGAGATACGACAGTTGCCTAAGAGGTCCCTAGTAGGATCGACGGCGCTGTCGTCCGCTAGCTCGCCCGGTGTAGCGTCCATTCACCGAATGGTTCGGCAGCCAGGTTCGTCCGTTGCGGTCCAGGAGGAAATGTTGGGTGATGCGAGCACTATAAATATACTAGGTGCACACCCAGTGACGGCGGATGTTAGGAGAGATCGGAGGAAGCCTTCTAGTCCGGTTCCTAGCTCGTACAGGTCCAGCCGGGCCGCGAGCGAGAGAGGCCCTCTCTCGTACAACAACATCAGGGACCTGATGTTGTGGTACAAAATGTGTCGCAAGCGGAGCACACGTCCGTCGCTCGGGACACTCCGTTGTTTAGGCAGTCTGTGGAGACTGCTCAGGCTTCCTCATCCTTTCACCAGCGCACACGACCGCACCTTGGCTACGTGACCGCGGATATTCTACGAGCTTCGCCGATAAGGGATTCTTTGGCGACCAGGTCACGCCATCCGGTAGCCAGGGACACGAGGCCGGTAGACTCCGGACGTTCGCATAGGAAGAGTATGCGGGAGTCAGTTGATGCGGAGCTTCCCGCGGCGAAGCAGCGAAAGACCGCCACTCCGCAGGCCTCGATGACGGAGGTGCTTGCTCAGATAGCACAAATTATCGCAGCATCCCAGCAACAGTCAGAATCGGTGTCGGATCGGGAATTATCCGACGGCGCTGGGTCGGTACGCTCCGCCGAAGCATCGAGTGCGGACGACCGGGAGCATCATGAGGTCCGACCGGATGGTGAAAGGGATACGGATGACTTGGAGCTATCCCTTTCGGAACAACATAAAGCTGCCGTGGATTTCATCCGGCACTTCCTTCCTCACGTTGTTCCGTCGGGCCAGACTGCTGCGGTACTGGACAAGAGAATAATAGCGTTATTGGACACTGAATTCTTTGAGCGGTTCAGAGACATCGTCCCTGAGTTTCCGTCTCAGTCCAATAATGTCACAAGAACATTTGAATTATTGAACGACGCTATATTCAAGCTTGCTTCCAAAACAGGCAAAGCTGGTTTCTTGTCCTCCAATGCTCTTAACCTGCCTTTCATTAATGCAAGGAATAAATTCGATACGGCAGGACAGGGTATTCCGAGAGTTCCTCTGCGTCTTGACGACGAGGCGGAAGACTTAGAATTGTCGTTACCGTCGTCTATTTCCGTTCCAACCGCGGTGTTGGATACGACAATCACGTCTAACAGGGCCAGTTTAGACGCTTTATCTTACGCAGACCACCTTACAAAGGCGTTATCACTGCGTCTTCAAGGGAAAGAATTCCAGGATATACAATCCTCTTTAAGACTTCTTTCAAGGGCAGTGGCTTATTCCACGTATAACTCCGCCCTCTCAGTGGCAAACCTGGAGTTGGTTAGACGTGACACAGCCTTAGCTACATCCACACGCATGGATAGTAAGGTGAAGAACTCTCTCAGAGTCGCTTCGGTCTCCGGAGAACTTCTATTCGACGGCAAGCTTTCTGCAATAAAATTACTAAGAAAGCTTCGGATTCTCTGCTGTTTAAATCCGCTTCCAAAAAGTCGGATACGGCAGAGAAGAATAAGACAGGCACTTCTGGGTCTAATGCGCCCAAGAAAGGTTCCTATAGACGTTCCGGTGCGTCCTCTTGGTCTTATTCAAGAGACCGTCAAGGCAGCGACTCACGTGCGGGACGTCCTTTGGGCCGGGACAATCGGTTGGACTCCCCGAGGTCGACGGGACGAGGTGAGGGTCGTGGAGGACGTGGTTTCTCCTCCCGCAGGCCTCGCAGGTCCAGGAGGTGATGGCTTCAACCTCTATCGTGTTCCGATTGGCGGAAGGTTGTCGAGTTTTTCAGAAGAGTGGGCGTCGATTACGGACGACCCTCGGGTGAGAGGGATGATTTCGGAAGGTCTAAGAATATCCTTCAAACGAAAGCCTCCTTTAACTCGGAAGTCCAAATGGACTCAACTTCCGTCAAATCCGCAGAAAAGAGACGCTCTGTTATCGGAGGTGCAGTCTCTTTTAATGAAGAACACGGTAGAGGTCGTAGAAGACCAGGAAACACCGGGATTCTACAGCCATCTGTTTCTGGTTCCGAAACCAGACGGCTCGTTCCGTCCAGTCATAGATTTGAGCTGGATAAACAAGCTGATCGTCGCTCCGAAATTTTATATGGAGACGATTCGGTCGGTCAGAGCGAGTATTTGGGTGAACGATTATGCTACAAGCATAGATCTCAAGGATGTGTACTTTCATGTCATGGTACATCCGACATTCAGAAAGTATCTACGCTTCGCAGTCCTAGGAGTTGTGTATCAATTCCGGGCGATGTGCTTCGGATTGAACCTAGCACCCTGGGCTTTCACTCGGGTAATGAACTCGGTAATGATGTATTTCCGAGCTCATTCGTCTGCGGTAACGTCGGCCTACCTGGACGACATTCTTCAGAGGTACGGCAACGAGTTAACGCTTCAGAACGATGTGCAGAATGTGCTTCTTTTGCTCCGACGTCTCGGTTTTGTTATAAATGAGGAGAAGTCGGATCTGGTGCCGTCCAAGTCATTCACTCATCTGGGAATGAGCTTCAAGACGCACAACAATCTCGTTCGTCTGCCGTTAACCAGAGCAAAATTAGTCAGTTGTTACGCTCGCTATTGTCTTCATCCAGACAAAGTCACAGCGAGGGAGTTTATGAGACTGATAGGTCTGTGCAGAGCCGCCGCGGATCTCATTCCGATGGGGCGGTTACGCACTCGTCCGCTCCAAATTTTCTTAACTCAGAATTGGAGTGTGAAGATTCATTCGCTCGACATAGACGTTCTCTTGTCAGATCAAGTGAAACAAGAGATTCAGACTTGGGCAAACATTCAGTGGTTAACTCAGGGAGTTCCCCTGCAGTTGCCGGATCCGAGTTTTACCATTATGACGGATGCCAGTCAAACAGGTTGGGGTGCAACATTGATCCCAACGGATTCGAGATGCCAGGGTCTTTGGGATCCACAGTTCCTAAGCAAGCACATAAACATCAAGGAAATGATGTCAATTTGGCTTGCGTTTCGTCATTGGATGGACATTATTCACAAAGCTCATGTCCAAATTCTGTCCGACAATACGACAGTAGTGGCGTATATACGGAACCAGGAGGCACTCATTCCGTTCCGTTATTCAATCTAACGGAGAGAATCCTTCTGTTTGCTCTAGAACATCAAGTTCTACTTTCGGTCCGTCATATACCGGGTCGTCTGAATGTACTAGCAGACTCCCTTTCACAGAAGGGTCACTTGTTGCCGTCGGAGTGGACTCTCAACAAACAAGTATTCAATCAGATTTTCTACCAGTGGGAACGGCCAATGATAGACTTATTTGCGACACATCTCAACAATCAGTAGCAGACGTATGTGTCACCGTGCCCAGATCCAAGAGCATTTGCAGTAGACGCTCTATCGATCTCATGGGACGTAATGATAGGATATGCGTATCCTCCAGCACCGTTGATTCAGCAAATATTGCTAAAGATAAAACAATCTCAGTGCAAGATTCTGTTGATAGCATCTCTGTCTCCACAGAGACCGTGGATAAATCTACTCAGGTGTCTGTTGTGGGACCTACCGCGAAAGCTTCCTCCACGGGAGGATCTTCTTTCGCAGGGGAAACCGCGTCGACTTCATCACAACCCGCAAGGTCTCAACCTTCACGTTTTTCCGTTGTGCGGTCCTTCTTGCATGGCAAGCACTTTACAGGACGAGCAGTGGACGCGATTTCTAACTGTAGGAGGACCTCCTCTTCACTAAATTATGCGGCTAAGTGGAAGGTTTTTCGTCGTTGGTGTAGGGATCATTCTGTTGATATTTTTGATCCCTCCATACCAGACATTGCAAACTTTCTAGTCTACTTGTTTGACGAAATCAAACTGCAGCCTGTTACTATTAAGGGTTATAGGTCTATGTTATCTGATACCTATGCACGTCACGATAGTTTACAAATTGGATCTAATGTCTCTTTATCTAAGTTAGTTAGAAACTTTTCGATAAATAGACCCAGACCTCTTAGGTTAATTCCTAAGTGGAATTTAGCTTGGGTTCTTCTTAAACTAAAGGAAAAGCCATTTGAGCCTCTTGGGACAGTAGATTTCAAATTCTTGTCTTATAAGACAGCTTTTCTCTTAGCTTTCTCTTCTGCTAGAAGAGTCAGTGAGCTTCATGCACTATCGGTGGACGATTCTCACTATCGTAGTGTCGGGAACACTATCACCTTCACTACTAATGTTGGATTTTTAGCTAAGAATCAGGCTCCTAATAAATATCCAGAACCTATTGTTATTAAGGCTCTTCCATCTTCAGACGGGCGTAGGCCTTTACTCTGTCCTGTTAGAGCTTTACGCATTTATAAACAGAGATCTCAGTTTATCAGAAAGGGACGAAAACGTTTCTTTCTGTCTCTGATGCCTAATAGAAAGGACATTTCGGTCCATTCTATTGCTAGATGGATTCAATTAACTATCCGTACTGCTTATGAAAATTTATCTTCTTCCCAGCAGTCTGTGCTTAAGATTTCGGCTCATGAAGTAAGAGCTCTTTCTACATCTTGGGCTTACGCAAATAGTGTGGCTATTACAGATTTAATGAAGGCTGCTTATTGGTCTCAGCCATCCACATTCACAAATTTTTATCTCAGAAATATTGAGTCCATTTCTGGAGACCTGCATTGTTTAGGTCCGTTATCTCTTGCTCAGAATGTCGTCCACTAAACAGTTGCAACTATAGTTATGCAGGCTTTCTGTTCCGGCAGTGACTCCGTCCTGCTGCCCTCTTCGCTCTGGGCTATTTGACCCAGGGCAAGGGGAAGGGGGGGGGGAGGGTGTTCCCTTAGGTCACCTGCTTTATAGTGAAAAGCAAGGGAATTCCTCCTCCGGAGTCAGTAATTCTGAGTCGTTTCCGGGATGGTTTTAAAGTGTAATATTAATGTTAAAAATTCATTCATGTCATATTTTTAAAGTGTAGCTCGGTGTGAAGCATTTGTATATGTCTAGTGTCAAACGGGCGTTTATATACAATCCTCGGACACTTTTAATGAATATAAAGAGTCTCAATTCTCTGGACTAACTTTATTTATTGGCTTACTTTAAAAATAATTAGTATAATGGGTTATACTGGATGCTAATAGAGAACATGAATGTTATTGTGCTCAATTATGAAGGGTATTGTATCTTTCTAATTTATCATAAAATAAGAAAGATACATGTAAAGCCTAATACTCCTTTTCTCCTTGAGGGGTTCACTCTATATTATATAGTTGAGCTTATTGGATTTTCCTCTATGTCCTAGGCCCTCCAGCCTTTTTACTATTCAGCTAAGTCTGGGTCATTGGTACAGTATAAAAATGTTAAAAAATTTATAGTAATTTATATATTTTTTATACTTACCAATGACCCAGACGGGGATGGCCCTCCCAGGAGTTGGGAACTCATACCTCCCCGCTGAGTACATAGCGCTGACCAGGCACTGCCAGTAAGAATGATGATTGGCGCCAATTTCGGAACGTCCTTGACACTGCGCATGCGCAGTGGGGGCAAAGTATGGAGGTTCTTTAGGACATGATTTCTTTTGGTTTTAGATGCAAATTTTGGGGATTGGGGGGCAAAATTTGTGTTTGGCCCTAGATTTTTAAGAGTTAGCACCAGCTAAGTCTGGGTCATTGGTAAGTATAAAAAATATATAAATTACTATAAATTTTTTAACTTTCGTGCATTTTCGAAAGGGACAACTCTAGCAAGGCTTTGTTATGCCATGTTTATGCAATTTTCCAATGATAGAGAGTTTTTCATTTTTAATGCCTGTTATGGAGCATTTTCAACGTGTGACACTTTTCGAGGGTGGGGGATGTGCAGACTAATTATGTTTTGAGCCCCTGTAATTGGAAAGGGGGGAGGCACTGGATTCAGATTCGCATTATTGTTCTAATCGTGCTATGTGAGGAGGTATTGTGGTCCAAAAACATTACATAAGAAACTGGTCTATTGATGTGCTTGTTTTGACCTTTTTTACTTTGTATTTCCTTGACGCTATCATTTGTTAATAATTATACTGAATGCGATCCTTTTCTTGGATAATATATTATATATTATTGATATAGATACATGTATACTGTTGTTGTTACCATCCCTACATCTCTGCCTCAAAATGAGAGCCCAGTGGTGAAAAATATCAGTACCCGGTACTAGAAAGCACATCAGTGCCCCCCCCCCCCTCCCCCCCCCCCCCCCATTCACCCACATCAAAACCGATTATTTTTTATCCCCGGAATTTTCCAAAACAGCAACCCATGCCGGCCTTCATTTTAATGGTGTGCAATCGCTCATGCAATTCCTTTTTGACGCGAAAGATCAAACGTGCACGTGCAAAAAAAAGCAGTTACTTTTTTTAGTTTACCTCAACAATGTCAGAGTTTCAGAAACTGTAAACACTTGACTGTCTCAACTCTATTCAATTAATCGAATAACCGATGTAAGGTTAGGTGCTATAGTCTATTATTTTTCATTGTCGACTATTTTTTTTAGCCATATACATCATGCCACTGAAAGATAATACTGGTCTGCGAGGGACACGTAACGTTTCTTGGTACCTATTATCCTTCATATTCGTTGTTTATATCACGAAAATAGGCAGTAATTTTTACTTTACCCTCGCATGTTATTTCTTGAAATAGACGTTGTCATACCTAAACTCCACTCTAGATCAAGCTATTGTGAGCAAATTGTTGATAATCCAAGTTAATTTTTGCCATTTTAATATTTAAATACGATAAATTTAATGGCGATGTGGAATTTATTGACACTAAATTTCTGAAAGAATGGGCACACTTTGAAGTGTTAGCATCACGTGACAGTGACTGTCATAAACTTGATTACGTCAATGAGGAATTCCCGGTAAACCCACATTTTTAGATGACCCGATTGGCTGGAATAAACACTGTGTGCTATATTCCTGGCAATTTTCATCAAGCAATAGTTTCTAGATCCCCAAAATGACCCAAATGAAAACTTCAGAGTTCAGACGGTGCTTTGATTTTCACTTGTGTTGTCAGGATTTTGAACTGCATTTACATGTACCTCGCTAAATATTCCACTGTATATTATGCGCCCATCTCACCGGCTTCAACTGACTGAATAATCCTGTCCTGGGCCCGAACCACTTCGACTGACATGCGCAAGCTGTCTTCCCGTAGTATGGTAGACGGGCGCATCAATTTGTGCTTGGAAAATAAAAAACCCGGGTATTCCCAGGTGCGAGAGCGATAGCGCCCACTTCGTGAGAAGGACTGGAAGTCCGAGGAGCTATACTTGCCTTCGTTATGGGAGGGGTAAGAATTTTCGCCCCACCCAAAATTTCTATTTTCCAAACCGAGAGGCTGATTTGATCCAAATTTAATATGAGGGCTTATTGGGTCATAAGTACATAGTTTATGCCAAAAAAAAAATTTCCCGTCGCCCCATGGGAACCACAGAAGCTAAAAATAGAAAAAATGTAAAACGCCCATATCTCCAAAACTACGCAGCACAGAGAATTTGTATTTGGTGTGAAGCTTCTTTAGGATCAACAGTATGGAATCGTCCAAAAAAATTGCTATCGGTTTTATCATGGGGTACTTCTTCAGGACTTTGAAAAACTGCTGAGTCAGCATTTTTTAACACTGTGGGTAATGGGAATAACATTTAAGACCACTTTTCTCCCAAACCACTGTTCCAACAGCTTTCAGATTTCACATATAACATCTTTGGAAGATTGTTTCACAGGTTTATTGAAATCAAATCCCTGGGTCGATATTTGGGCTCTCTATGGGAGCCCAAATGTTTAAATTAGTGCAATTTGAGGAATATTTTTTAAAATTCTTCTTCAGATCTACCAATCAGCATCTTTTGATATTTGGTATACAGCACCCTTGGGGGGAGGGGGGGGGGAGATTCAAGTTTGTTCAAGCCAAGTCCCTGGGTTCATATTTGGGTGCACTGTGGGAGCCCTAATTATAACTTAGTTCGAAATGAGGAATTTTCTTTAAAAATCTTCTTCTTCAGATCCAGCAGTCGGAATGTTTTGATATTTGGTATGCAGCATCCTTGGGGGGTGAGATTCAAGTTTGTTCAAGCCAAGTTCCTAGGTTTATATTTGGGCTCCCTGTGGGAGCTCGAATTGTAACTTAGTTCAAAATGAGGAATTTTCTTTAAAAATCTTCTTCTTCAGATCCAGCAGTCGGAATGTTTTTGATATTTGGTATGCAACATCCTTAGGGGGGTGAGATTGAAGTTTGTTCAAGCCAAGTCCCTGGGTTCATATGTGGGCTCCCTGTGGGAACCCAAATTATTACTTAGTTCAATATGAGGAATATTCTTTAAAAATCTTCTTTTGTTTTAGATCCACTGGTCAGAATCTTTGGATATTTGGTACAAGCTTTTCTTAGGAGGGGCAGATGCAACTTGTTGAAATCAATTCCCTGGGTTGATAATTAGGTTACCATGTCAGGTAAGGGTCCTCTGGGGCCTCTTGTTTTATTTTTCCAGTTCCATTTTGGTTTTTGTGGGAATCTGTAAAACCAAACCACAAGACCCAGTGAAAAAAATGGCTGTATGGTTTACTGTGTTTGACAGTACCTGATTAACCCTTTACCCAACATAATGGCCAAAACCAGCCAGCACTATTCTCAAAAATCAACAATTAATTTTCATTATATTTTTATTTTTTGTCTCACAAACATAGGTTATGAATGAGAGGACATAACCTATGTTTTGGAGAAAAAAAATAGTTATTCAAGAATTTTGTTAGCAAGTGCCATCTGCTTTTCATGTTAGGTAAAGGTTAACCTATCTTACTGGGAGTAGAACTGTCGTAGAGCACGGTGGCTCATTGGTAGACTGTTGAACTTCCATGCTAGAGGTCCCGAGTTTGATCCCCATCCGGGATGACCCGTGTTGTGTCCTTGGGCAAGGCACTTTATCCCGGTTGCCTACATGGGGGCATGATGACGCTGTGTACTAAGGTGTACTGCACGTGGATGGTGCACATGTCTTCAACCGCAGTAAACCTGCTTGAGCGGAGCTTGAACAGAGTTAGAAAGTTGAGGAGCCGACAGTTGCTTGTCGATGCTCGGTGGCTCATTCCGGATACTGCAGCTTCCTCCACCCGTAAAACTATCACGGTCATGATGCCATTGTGCATAAGTATGTGACCTTAAACATCAATAAATAAATTCTCAATAAAGAAATAGCAGAGCTGTCGTGACTAATGATTTTTGTAGTTCACTAATCGACACTAATAATTAGCAGTTACCGGGTAGGTGATTAACCCTTTGAACACTCCTGGAATGGTATCACCTTTGTGAACAGTTACAGTTAGATGGGTCAGTCCAATATCAATATATAGGGAGCATAAAATAATAACTGTAGTTTGCAGCCAGAATCTGGCTGCAGACTTTGGTTCTTATTTTGTCATCAGTGTCACGTGTATGGGCCTCTTATAACACAAAAATGGGGCAAAATCATGCTCTGAACATAAAAATCGGTCTTGGGTGTTCAAACAGTTAATAGTTGTCAGGGACCGATCAGGACTATTTAAAATACGCTCAAGCCTCGGAGCCTATTTTTTCAATTCATGCGCTAGATTTCAATTTACGGAGTCACACTGCTGTTTGTAACACACACTGCAAGTGTGTAATAGCTCTCATCATTTTCATTTAGTACACTGTAGCAAACATTAATCTTCACTGTGGTTTCTGATCAAGTCTTGGCTGCCTATTTAGGCAGCCAAGACTTGATCAGAAACCACAGTGAAGATTAATGCTTGGTAATTAAGATTTGAAGTATTAACTTGAGCACTCTACAACAATGATAAATGATAATCATATATATAATACATGTAAGAGTGTCTCTCTCGATTATCCATCGAAAGAATATCAAAATATGATCTGAGAAGTTTCGCGCCAACTGAGAAGCCTATTTCTGAGATTTAAGAGCCAGGTCCTGATGTTTCAGAACCAAATACGCACTGGCGCATGCCCAGGTCGGTCCCTGAGTTGTTTCCCATAAATTCAGCGAACAATATATTAATCTCAAATATACTTAGAAATTCAAAACTGACGATGTATGAATATGTATACTTCTGAAGTTCTGTGTTGAGGTGAAATGGAAACACCAAATTCTCTCCGATTGATGTGTAGAATTTAAACAGAACGTTTTGTGCAAATGTTTCATTTCTGTTACTAACTTCCAGAAATTTTGAACATAAACCTCTCTCATTCCTACACATGTTGCAACTTTGTACTACAAGTGGACTTAACATTGTGAGTAATGTGACAACATTTTTATTTTTATTGTGGCTCGAATCATTCCAGTGGGGTCTTTCGAGTGTACAATACCAAAGATTCTATTTACTCTGTGGTCAGCAATAACTTCCCAAACTGCCAATTATCCAAACTGAACACTGTTTGAATGATACTCTTTAGTACAGATTAACAGAGTGCTGGTTATACACAAGCCAGAAAATAAGCATACTGTCATCTGCACAGCAGGGTGGCATCACTAAATTTACCCTCTGTGAACCTCAATCTGAATCAGGGTCTCAAAACTAAACAGAAAGAGGTACCCAGAGGATAAATTGGCCCACGGTATGGGATAGCATCATCAAATTCACCCTCTGGGGACCTTATTCTGCAAATGGGAAAAACATTTAAGACCACTTTTATTAATAGATTCTGATTGGTGTGCTTATTTTCAGGCCTGGTTATACAAAATCTATACTCAATTGTTTAATCCAGAAAGAGAGCGTTTACAATAGCAAACTGTGGTTTATTAACTTCATTCACCCCATGATACAGTGCAAGTTCACCCCACCTTGTTCCACCTTTAGGGAACCATTGGGAAATGAAGCAGAGGGTGAATTTAGTGATGCCACCCTGCACAGCAGGGTAGCATCACTAGCTTTTCTGTCTGTGAACCTCAATCTGAATCAGGGTCTCAAAACTAAACAGAAAGAGGTACCCAGAGGATAAATTGGCCCACTATATGGGATAGCATTATCAAATTCACCCTTCAGGGACCTCATTCTGCAAATGTAAGACGGCTTAGTTTCAGGCCTGTTTATCTCCATGTTGTGGTCGTGATGAGACATTGTGCAGAAATATATGACCTTAAACACCAGTAAATAAAGAAATCTTATGTGTCAAAAGAGATCCTTTTATTAATAATTTATCCAAATTAATGACAGAAAATGATATCAACGCTATTCACAAAAATCACAATTTGAATTTCATTATTTTTGTCTGTAATGTATCCATATCTTATACTCCAAAGATTAGTTCATAAGGTATGTTTTTGAGTTAAAAAATGGAAGATTCTTGTTATTCCAGAATTTCTTTTGCAAGTTCTGACTATATTCATATTTGGTAAAAAGCACTGATGCCAATAGTAAGTTTGGGGGTGGGGTGGTGTTTGGCAGCCACTGAGAAGGCCAAAAAGCAGCCAGTGAGGTTACAGAAAATATAATATGGGGAGCTCGGGAGACAGGTATCTCTTAATTTTGTATCATGCAGCATATACCATAATATCAACAAAAGTGCCTGATAGCCTAAAATAGTGTCAGACCTTGCTGGATAAATGAGATAACTTTGCTGCTCCTGCTTACCCCTACCCCTTATGAGAGAAGAGGGGTGGCAAACCAGCGAGGTACCCCTGCCCCCTCAATTCCGAACTTCCCTCCACCCTGCACCCATTTTCTGGTAACCCTGGACAAAGATTATTCCACAAATCACTTTCAAATGACAGACTCCACTCAAACAATTTATTCTCGAATCCTGTTTGGTCTCCGAAGCAAACAATTATTTCAATTATTTCAAACAACATACCTTTCCATTTAGAGAACAGAATAGACTCTGTCCACTTAATGATAAATATTACTTGTGAGAAATAATTTTTTTCCTGTCTTCTGTAATTAAATGAGTGTCGTTTTTGTAGAATTTCTTATTAGCTCAACTTTGACGTAAGTCAAATTTTTAGCTCAACTTTGATATAAGTCAAATTTGAGGTTATGCCATGGCCCGTCGTCTGTCTGTCTGTCCGTCAACAATTCAATACGGCTCGGGCTAGAGGCCATATTTATGGACCGATCTTTACAAAACTTCTTGGGTACCTTTGTTATCACTGTGGGACGAGAATGAGTGTTTTTGGGTACAGTCCAAAATTCAAGATGGCCACCAGCAGCCATTTTGTACCGACATTATGTACAATCAGTTTTTTGTACAGAACCTCTACACAGTTCGGGCTAGATGCCACATTTATGAACCGATCTTTACAAAACTTCTTGGGTACCTTTTTTATCACCGTGGGACGAGAACGAGTTTTTTGGTGTGTGGACCAAAATAATAGATGGCCGCCAGCAGCCATTTTGTACCAAAATTAGTGCAATCAGTTTTTTGTACAGAACTTCTGTATGACAGTTTTGATTTGAATAAATTTTTGAATGAAGGTTTAGTAACATGGAATGCATCACATATAATACAGGTTTTTTTCTCATGCAGAAATTATGCAAATTAGATGAACTTTGATTTATTCAGTGCTACTTATACACATTTTATGAACTGATCTACACGAAACTTCTTGGGTACCTTTGTTATCACCTTGGGACGAGAACAAGTGTTTTTGGCTGGAGTCCAAAATTCAAGATGGCTGCCAATGGCCATTTTATACTGAAATTAGTTGCAATCAGTTTTTTATACAGACCTTCTAGGACTACATTTGTTATCATCATGTTATGGTAACGACTGCTTGTTGGCAGTCATATTTATGGGAATTTTGTGTATTACCTTTCTTGTACAGAACCTGTAAAGAAGATTTTTATGTCAGTAATGTTTGCTGTAAATTTATTGGATGCCTTTGTTATCACTGTGTTATGAGAACAAATATTTTTGGCTTCAGTCAGACCCACTCTGGGACTCAAGAAAGGAGATAATTAAAAGTCCTTTCCAAAAATACCAGACAAAATAATGTTTCTTGAATTCAGCATCCCTAGGATGTGTATATTCAAATGTGTTGAATCCATGTTCCGGCGCTAATATTTGATGTTGTTTGGGGAGGGTAAACATTATTAGCACAACCCAATTTTCTATTTACAATGAGAAAAATAAAAAACCCTCACCCATGGGAACCCTATGAGCTCAAGATAAAAAATTCAAATACCTCTATTTTAAGAAGGACTGGACAAATATTTCTACTTCTACCGGATAGTAGCCACCATCAATATTTTGATTATTCTGCTACTTTTTGGCAGGGATGCGCATTTATTAACTGGTAGAGTGCTAAATTATTTTTGGTCATCCAAATTTGTCCACGTCTCTTTGCCTTGTTTCAATTTATGGGAGAGTGCCTAGAGGCACTCTCCCATAAATTGTAACAAGGCAAATCCTCACAAACTAAATCATTTCAATTCAAAAATTATATGACACACATCCATAGAATATGAAGCCATTAAGTTGCAGCACCTGCACTTCAGAATAAAGCCCAAATATGGGCTTCCAGCACTCCATCAGTTAATTAGTATGAGTCAACCTTAGAAGGGTTTGAATCAAACAGGCCAAAACAGTTGCTAACATTTGGCTTATGGTGTGCAACGCAAGGATCCCCATTGTAACATTAACCCCATGAAAATTTCTTTTCTAGTTTAGCATCTAACTGTCACCCACATAAATTTACAATACACAGGTTGAGCTACAGTGTCATTGACACTTTCATTTTTTTACTGTTTTTTCAGGAGTTTAATTTAAAATCCCATTATTCTTGTTTGAATGGTGCCGAAGTAACTCATCGTCTTAGTAATGGATCTATAATACTCTTAATGTAAGTAAATGTTGTAGTGCACTCTATATCACCAAATATTGTGGAGCTCACTTAATTGGTCTAAACTGGATAACCCTGTTAATTGATTATAATTTTCACATACAAAATAATTTACCATACCTGAGTACAAATTTGATCTGTTAATTGCACATGGAACAAGTTATTCATTGAAAACAGAATATGTTTTCATTTTTGGAATTCACTTTAAAAAAAGTTACACATTCCAGTATAAGTATTTCCCTTAGTTCCTTGTATCTTGTCCCCATGTAACATGTAACCATCAAAACACTGCATTATTTCAGCCTCAGACAGTGTATATTTTCATATAGTATGTGATGTGACAGCCTATTAACTAATCCTGTGCAGTGCTTATGGTAGGCCAGTGAATGTTAGCTTACCATCTAACTCTCTGTGATACACAGGGTTAGTCTTTCTTTTCTCTGTGGTTATAAATAAAATCATTGCTATTATGCAACAAACCTTGTCAAGCCAGGAAATAAGCAGTCTATCATCTGCAAAATGAGGTCCCCAGAGGGTGAATTTAGTGATGCTACCATGCACAGCAGGGTAACATCACTAAATTTACCCTCTGTGAACCTCAGTTTGAATCAAGGTCTCAGGTTTGAACAGAAAAAAGTACCCACAGGGTAAACTGATCTACTGTATGGGTTAGAAGCAGAAAACTAATTCACCCTCTTGGGACCTCATTCTGCACATGACAGATTGCTTATTTTTAGACTTGAACCTTGTACACTGCATAGCCATATAATTATATACTCGCCCAAAAAAGAAAGTGTGCATTGCAGAAATTGATCAAACTCCAAAAAAATAATTTCGTAGGTGTAAAGAGTGTTAACCTGTTCATGAATAAGTTATATTGAACACAAAAACAGCTTTCCCCGTTAAAATTGCATTAACGTTAAATGACATGCTGCACGTTTGTGAAAAGGCATGTTTTGCACGTGGAGGGTCTGAAAATTCATGCAGCAGTGTGAATCCTTGAGTATTTAAACACTAAAAGTAAGGCCTTCCTATCATTCACATTCAAACTTGCGCTGCTGTTAAAACGACTCCACATTAGCATGCCAAGATTGACAATGAATCAACGTCTCCTTGCCCTGGGTATGATTAGAGCTGGCAGAACACACAGAGAGGTTGCCCAGCATTTGAACTGCCACCGTAACTGTAGTCAGGCTAGTCCATCGGCATGCACAACATGATGACGTTCGAGACCGACCCCGCTCTGGGAGAGCGCGAGTTACCACCCCTGCACAAGATCGGTATATCTGTGTCGTCCATCTCCGGAACCGGCAACAAATGGCAATGACAACAGCCAGGAACATCCCTAACCCGAGACAGATACATCCTCAAACAGTAATCAACCGGCTGAGGGAATACGGCTTACGTCCTCGAAGACCTGCAATTCGTCCGATTTTGACATTACGTCATCGTCGTGCTCGACTGCAGTGGTGTAGACAACATCTCAGGCATCCCTTACACTGGTGGCGACGTGTTTTATTCACAGATGAATGTCGTTTCCATCTTTCATCATCAGGTGGCCGCCAGAGAGTGTACAGACGTCGAAACGAACGCTACGCGGATCCATGTGTCGTGGAGCGAAACCGTTATGGGGGAGGGTCTCTCATGGTGTGGGGTGGCATCACTGCCCGTAACAGAACTGAGCTGGTCATTATTGATGGCAATCTCAATGCAGCCAGATATCGTGATGAAGTGCTTACACCTGTTGTTGTCCCATTTCTGCAACGTCACAGCCCCGGCGTCATTCTACAGCAGAACAACGCCCGACCCCACGCAGCTCGTGTTGTTCAACAGTATCTGCAGCAACAACAAGTGGATGTTCTTCCCTGGTCCGCAAATTCGCCTGATATCTCACCCATTGACCACGTTTGGGACGAAATGAAACGTCAGCTACGCCGGCTTCCCCATGCACCGTCAACGCTTGTGGAACTCCAAAGACAGCTTATCAGAATATGGAACAACATCCCACAACACTTCCATGCTAACTTGTTCGCTTCCATGAGGCGTAGATGCACAAAAGTAGTCTATGCAGGCGGAGGTCATACCAGATATTGAGTGTGTGACTTTTGTGTTGGACCCTTAGTGTCTTTGACTCTCCATGGCACCAAGAGTATTTGTCGTAGCGTAATGAAATTTCTCGTGTTGATCACAAATTGATTCATCTGTGATTGAATAAAATTTGCATGAATGAAAATGATATATATCATTTTTTAGTGTTATTTTTTAGCATGCACACTTTCTTTTTTGGGAGAGTATATTAGTGAATGTTCATTTTCATGTGGGGTGTGATATGGCAGTATGCACTGCACAAGCATAGAGTTAATCACACTTTCTGGTTATAAAGAAAATTCTTTATTAAGCCAAACAAAATTAAATAATTGATTCTCTGGCAGTTGTGTTTTAAAATGAATGAGGGAGGGCGGTTTTTATTTTTATTTTGTATTCCTATGGAATGGTCGCCGATGCCTAAAATCCAGTTGTGTGAGCCTAAAATTAAATACTAGAGCTTCCATGTTAATTTCACTGATAGTTTTTTGTACAGTGACCATACAACACAAAATCAATAGAGAACAACTAAAATGAAGATAAAAAATAATAAGTAGTTAGCTTAACTTGACATAGTCAAGATAAGCTATTGTCATCACACGTTAGGAAGTCTGTGAGACTGTTAGTCTGTGAGTCTGTTCACATTTTCCTTTAGCACGGGCTACACCCCGCAGTTCTTGTCTGATCGTCACAAAATTTCATATGCAGGTTTGGGGTCATGTCTAGATGAGAAAGCCCCCTTTTGGTCGCGATCGGGCAACCGGGATGGCTGCCCGAGCCCAAAACCATTAGCACAGTCTACAGGTCATATTTATGAAGGGATTTCATTGTAACTTGGTAGGATGCCTCTGTATAATGCCTAGATAAGAACGTCCCCTTTTGGGCATGATCTATCAACCGTGATGGCTGCCCAAACCCGAAACCCAAAAACTTTTAGCACAGTCTGCAAGTCATGTTTAATGTGGAAGGATTTCATTGTAACTTGGTAGGATGACTCCTTATGATGTCCAGATGAGAATTTCCCCATTTGGGCATGATCTGCCAACCGTGACGACTGCCCTAGCCCAAAACCCCAAAACCTTTAGCACAGTCTACAGGTCATATTTATCGAGGAATTTCATTGTAACTTGGTGGGTTGACTTCATATAATGTCTAGATGAGAAAGTCCCCTTTTGGACGTGATTGGGCAACTGTGACGGCTACAGGGTCCCGAAGCCCGAAAACCTTTAGCACAGTCTAGAGGTCATATTTATGAAGGGATTTCATTGTAACTTCGTAGGATGACTCCAAGTAATGTCTAGATGAGAACGTCCCATTTTGATCGCGAACATTCAGCCTTGATGGATGCCCGAGCCCAAAACCCTTTAGCATAGGCAAAAGGTCATATTTATGGAAGGATTTCATTGTAACCTATTAGGTTAACTCCACATAATGCCTAGATGATGACATCCCCTTTTGGTCGTGATTGGTCAGCTGTGATGGCTACAAGTGCCCGAAGCCCGAAAACCTTGAGCACAGTCTACAGGTCATATTTATGAAGGGATTTCATTGTAACTTCGTAGGATCACTCCAGATGATGCCCAGATGAGATTGTCCCTTTGGTAGCGATCATTCAACCATGATGGCTGCCCGAGCCTGAAGCCCGAAAACATTTAGCACAGCCTACAGGTCATATTTATGAAGGGATTTCATTGTAACTTGGTAGGTTTACTTCATATACTGTCTAGATGAGAACATCCCCTTTTGGACATGATTGGGCAACTGTGACGGCTAAAGGTGCCCAAAGCCCGAAAACCTTTAGCACAGTCTACATGTCATATTTATGAAGGGATTTCATTGTAACTTGGTAGGATGACTCCAAATAATGTCTAGATGAGAACATCCCATTGTGGTCGTGATCATTCAGCCTTGATGGGTGCCCGAGCCCAAAAACCTTTAGCATAGGCAAAAGGTTATATTTATAGAAGGATTTCATTGTAACCTGTTAGGTTGACTGCATATAATGCCTAGATGATGACATCCCCTTTTGGTCGTGATTGGTCAACTGTGATGGCTACAGGTGCCTGAAGCCCGAAAACCTTGAGCACAGTCTACAGGTCATATTTATGAAGGGATTTCATTGTAACTTCGCAGGATCACTCCAGATGATGCCTAGATGAGATTCTCCCCTTTGGTTGCGATCATTCAACCATGATGGCTGCCCAAGCCCGAAGCCCCAAAACCTTTAGCACAGTCTACAGGTCATATTTATGAAGGGATTTCATTGTAACTTCGTAGGTTGACTTCATATAATGTCTAGATGAGAACATCCCCTTTTGGACACGATTGGGCAACTGTGATGGCTACAGAGGCTCAAAGCCTGAAAACCTTGAGAACAGTCTACAGGTCATAATTATGAAGGGATTTCATTGTAACTTGGTAGGTTGACTCCATATAATGCCTAGATGATAACATCCCCTTTTGGTCATGATTGGTCAGCTGTGATGGCTACAAGTGCCCGAAGCCCGAAAACCTTGAGCACAGTCTACAGGTCATATTTATGAAGGGATTTCATTGTAGCTTCGTAGGATCACTCCAGATGATGCCCAGATGAGAATGTCCCCTTTTGGTTGCGATCATTCAACCATGATGGCTGCCAGAGCCCAAAGCCCAAAAACCTTTAGCACAGTCTACAAGTCATATTTATGAAGGGATTTCATCTTAACTTGGTAGGTTGACTTCATATAATGTCTAGATGAGAATGTCCCCTTTGGACATGATTGGGCAACTGTGATGGCTAAAGGTGCCCGATGCCCGAAAACCTTTAGCACAGTCTACAGGTCATATTTATGAAGGGATTTCATTGTAACTTGGTAGGATGACTCCAAATAATGTCTAGATGAGAACATACCATTTTGGTCATGATCATTCAGCCTTGATGGGTGTCCGATCCCAAAAACCTTTTGCATAGGCAAAAGGTTATATTAATAGAAGGATTTCATTGTAACCTGTTAGGTTGACTGCACATAACGCCTAGATGATTACATCCCCTTTTGGTTGTGATTGGTCAACTGTGATGGCTACAGGTGCCTGAAGCCCGAAAACCTTGAGCACAGTCTACAGGTCATATTTATGAAGGGATTTCATTGTAACTTCGCAGGATCACTCCAGATGATGCCCAGATGAGATTCTCCCCTTTGGTTGTGATCATTCAACCATGATGGCTGCCCGAGCCCGAAGCCCAAAAACCTTTAGCACAGTCTACAGGTCACATTTATGAAGGGATTTCATTGTAACTTGGTAGGTTGACTTCATATAATGTCTAGATGAGAACATCCCCTTTTGGACACGAGTGGGCAACTGATGGCTACAGGGGCTCAAAGCCCGAAAACCTTTAGAACAGTCTACAGGTCATAATTATGAAGGGATTTCATTGTAACTTGGTAGGTTGACTCCATATAATGCCTAGATGATGACATCCCCTTTTGGTCGTGATTGGTCAGCTGTGATGGCTACAAGTGCCTGAAGCCCAAAAACCTTGAGCACAGTCTACAGGTCATATTTATGAAGGGATTTCATTGTAACTTCACAGGATCACTCCAGATGATACCCAGATGAGATTCTCCCCTTTGGTTGCGATCATTCAACAATGATGGCTGCCCGAGCCCGAAGCCCAAAAACCTTTAGCACAGTCTTCAGGTCATATTTATGAAGTGATTTCAGTGTAACTTGGTAGGTTGACTTCATATAATGTCTAGATGATGACATCCCCTTTTGGTCATGATTGGTCAGCTGTGATGGCTACAAGTGCCCGAAGCCCAAAAACCTTGAGCACAGTCTACATGTCATATTTATGAAGGGATTTCATTGTAACTTCGTAGGATCACTCCAGATGATGCTCAAATGAGAATGTCCCCTTTTGGTTGCGATCATTCAACCATGATGGCTGCCAGACCCCAAAGCCCAAAAACCTTTAGCACAGTCTACAAGTCATATTTATGAAGGGATTTCATTTTCACTTGGTAGGCTGACTTCATATAATGTCTAGATGAGAATGTCCCCTTTGGACGCAATTGGAAAACTGACGGCTACAGGGGCCCAAAGCCCGAAAACCTTTAGCACAGTCTACAGGCCATATTTATGAAGGGATTTTAATGTAACTTGACAGGATGACTCGTTTTGGAATAATTTCACTGTAACTTGTAACTTTTGTTGATATACGTTAACTGTGAGGGCCACACTAACTGTGAGGTCATATTAACCCACCCCTCAGCTCTTTAGTACAGTGTACGCCTCATATTATTTTTATCAAAAACACAGCATACAGGGAACAGAAATGAACATATTCCCAATTATCACAATTCTTGTCTTATTTCATAATCCTTTCAAAAACATTGAATATTATCCTTTTTATCAAACTCAGCACACAAGATAAGCTACAGTGTCATTGACACTTTCATTTTTTAACTGGTTGAGCGCTAGAAGCCACAATCAGGTCTTTCAAAAAAAAAATGAGGGTACCAGTGCAAACGCCAACATTTTCCTTGCCCATGTTTTTGTATTCAGTCAAACATAAATAATAGTTTGTTTATACAAATTTGTTCTCTTACAAATTATAATGAAACCAGTTTTGACTATATTTGATGCACAAATTCAGACCACCAAAAATAATGTAGCCCGCAACCAGTTAAATAAATATTTATTTTGTACATACAATACTGTATCAATGTATACGACATATAGCATCACAAATGGTGATGCGATACCAGGAAAATCACACCCTATGATAGTTTTATACATTTTGAATTAAATATGACGATTGCAGGACAAAAAATCAAATGCGCCACTGCCTGATGATCAACATATTAATTTTGTTTAACCTTAACTGAGTTACTAACCCTGCGCACTGTACAGCCTAAATTCAGAAAATAAGCAGACTATCATCTGCAAAATGAGGTCCCCACAGGGTGAATTTAGTGGTAGTGCACAGCAGGGTAGCATCACTAAATTTACTCCCTATGAACCTCAATCTGAATCAGGGTCTCAAAACTAAACAGAAAGAGGTACCCAGAGGATAAATTGGCCCACTGTATGAGAGAGCATCATCAAATTAACCCTCTGGGGACCTCATTCTGCAAATGTCAGACTGCTTTTTTCAGGCCTGTACAGCCTTAGTGTGAATCTCATCTACATCAACTCTTTGCTCTGTCATGCTACCAATCTAATTGACGGCATCCCATACAGCCAACTACTCAGATTCAAACGTATCTGCAGCCTTAGCACAGACTTTGATTGCCGAGCATCAGAGATGCTCGCGCACTTTAAAAAGCGAGGATACGCTCCCAAAACGCTACAGAGGGCATTGAATAAGGTAGCCGCAATAGACAGAAATAATATCATAAAAGCTCAGGATACCTCCCCTGATCTCAACAACCCTCGCATTCCGTTTATTCCGCACTGATGTTTATTCACACATACGCCGCTTATGGCCTATACTTGCCGGTAGTCAACCCAGCAGAACCTTATTTTCGTCACCCCCCTTTTAACCCGCCGTCACAACCCCTCCCTCAAAGACCTCCTCACACGAGCTAAATTACCCATGCTCTACCAACAGAGTGGTAAAACCATTGCCAACCCACGTACCAAATGTACCAAGGCAAACTGCCAAATTTGCCTAAACATACCAAGCAAATTATGGTTCCAGAGCAAAATTACTAAAAAACGCTTCAAGGGCCCACATAGCACCAATTGCATGACCAGGAATTGCATATACTTAATAAACTGTAACCAGTGTGGTAAACAATATGTTGGTGAAACAAAGAGACACTTCAACATCCGCATCCGAGAACATATGGCGGACATTAGACATATACGGGACACGCCCATCGCCATTCATTTCAATGGCCCTAATCATTCTTTTTCCGACATTCGCTACCGTATTATACAAGTACTACACTCCGACCCGGAATCTTCTAAAAATACGGACCAGCGCCGATTAAGTGAAGTCCATTGGATATTCACACTCAAAACACTACAACCATTCGGCCTGAACAGAAAGGACTTTTAATTAAGTGGTATATATATACATCAACTCTTTATCAAACCTAATAGCCAAAGCCAATAATATTCTCAAAAAAGCATTTAACTACTTGCATGCTGCTGCCGGATATTTCTGCCAAGGACAGAATTTCTTTTGCCACTGAAGTTGCCATTATAATGTGGACACATTTTATCAAATTTTCTCCCTGTAAATTGAATGGATTTTTCCACCAATGATTTCTTGAGTGAAATTGTTTTAACCCTTTACCTAACATGAAAAGCAGACGACACTTGCATAAAAAATTCTTGAATAACTACTTTTTTTCATTTTTTATCTCAAAAACATAGGTTATGACCCCTCATTGGAACGAGCTTGATGAGCTCGTTCCAATGAGGGGTCATAACCTATGTTTTTGAGATAAAAAATGAAAAAATAATTAAAATTAATAGGCGATTATTGAGAATAGCGCTGTCGGTTTTGGCCGTTACGTTGGGTAAAGGGTTAATTTTTCATCCAATCTAGTCATGGCTGCTTCAGAGAAAATATTCAGCAGATTAAGAGTTAAACTGAGCTTATCACCCCTCATTGGAATAGATTGTGGAAAGGGTTTCTTCTTAGTGAATTAAAAAAAATGAAAACAGCTCTTCCATTAACCCTTCACAGAACGTAAAGGCCCAAACCGGCCAGCATTATTCTCAAAAATCGAAAACCAATTAATTTTCACTTAATATTTTTTCATTTTTTGTCTCAAAAACATAAACATAGGTTATGAGCCCTCATTGGAACGAGCTTGTTCCAATGAGGAGTCATAACCTATGTTTTTGAGACAAAAAGTGAACAAAATTAGTTATTCAAGAATTTTTTTGCAAGTGTCATCTGCTTTTCATGTTAGGTAAAGGGTTAACTCTTTTCATGCTGCTGGCAGATATTACTGCCCAGCACAGGGTTTCTCTTGTCACTGATATAAGTATAATTTGGGCATATTTAAACATATTTTCCCCTGTAAATTGAATGGATTTTTTCACCAATGATTTCTTGTTATATCTAGATTAATTTTTCATCAACTCTAGTCATGGCTGCTTTACAGCACCCATGACTAGATTTGATGAAAAAATATCTTGAAAATACTCAGCGGGTTAAGAGTTAATAGCTTATAATAGATCATGAAGTAAACTCCTGCTAATTAAATAAAGAATCTTGCAATATGTTGAGAAATGACCCTTACAATCACCAGGGCACGATTTAACTGGATTTGCTAAGCGATTTTTTAATCCATTTTTAAGTATAGCTAATCAATTTCAAATGGCAACAACAAACATAATAGGAAATGCTAATCAAAATTTATCCAATTTACTAAACTGCTATTCAATTTTTTAAAATTAACTCGACCCCTGACAATCACCAAATTCCCCTTGTTTATAGACCTTCTTGGCCTCAGCATATCCAGTACAAGCATTTAATCTTTTATGTCTTGTTTGACACAGCTCCATGAGCTAAGTCAAACAGGATATGATAGAAAAATGCTTAGTTTATCTTTAGAATACAGGAAAGTGGACACTTCCCTGATAATTGAATTCTCCTGTTAACTGAATAATGTTGACTCGCCAAGTTTGCCATTCAGTTAACCCCTTACCTGATGAATCGTCTGCATCTGACCATGTAATTTACAAAATGAGCCATAGGAAAACACTTATTTTTCAGAAAACTTCAACCATCTCATACCATGTGACCCCTCTTTGGAACAAGCTCATTGAGCTCATTCCAGTGAAAGGTCACATGTTATGGTTTTGTTGAATTTGTTTTGAAAAATCTGAAAAAATAATATTTAAAATAATAAATTTTGACATTGTTTGCATTGGGTTAATTAAGCAGGGTTGCACTGTACCAGAGGCTGTGTGGCCTCGACAGGTTCCATTTGACAATTTAGAGATACTAGCATTGTTAAACTCTATACTGAATTGCAAGTACTGCACATTTTCACTTTAACAGACAGCAAGAGATATGTTAAAACAAAAAGAGCTGTGTCGATAAAATCTGGTGTGTTTGTTAGCCTGGATCTAAGCAATCTGTCACTTGCAAAATGAGATCCCTAGATTGTGAATTTGCTGATGCTCTCTCATACAGTGGGCTAGAATCCCCCAATTTATCCTCTGGCTACCTCTTTCTGCTGTGCAGGGTAGCATCACCAAATTCACCCTCATGGGACCCCATTCTGCAGATGGCAGTCTGCTTATTTCCAGGCCTGTAAATTGTATTGTCATATTTTTATACTGTACCAATGACCCAGGCATAGCTGGCGCTAACTCTTAAAATATAGGGCCAAACACAAATTTTGCCCCCCAATCCCCAAAATTTGCATCTAAAACCAAAGAAAACATGTCCTGAATGGCCCTCCACATTTCACCTCTACTGCGCATGCGCAGTGTCAAGGACGTTCCGAAATTGGCGCCATTAATCATTCTTAGTTTGGCCCTTCATCAGTTAACATCTGACTGATCTTTGTGCTTGTAAATCTCAGTTTAAATGATGCCAGACACATAAATATTAGTGAAATGGTGATTCTAAGGAGGATATAGAAGGAGGAGAGGAAAAATGTGTGACAGAAAATTATCAGGGCTGTAACTTAAAATTTTTTAATGAAATTATGTTAAGTTACCTATTTTCGAGGCAGCAGCCATTTTGTTGTCATTCTTGTTATCAAGTTACACTGATTTTTCAGTGTTTTCCTGTCTCCCTTTCCTTTAAGTCCCCTCTTGCTATTCTCCCATGCTTTTGGCATAATTTCTGTAATTATTATTACTAAAATTTCTTGGGAGTTTTAGCTGAACAACAGAATGAATTCTGTTCTTTTCCCCATGTTTACGTCTTCACCTATGGGTGGTTAGGCATTGTGTTCTGCATCTACCATCTGATGTTCTGCAGTTTCTTCCCTGGAAGTCTCTGTTTTGCATCAGATAGTGTATTATTGGTAACTGATTTCGGGCCTGGGTGCCTGGAGTCTTATTTTAGTGTTTTTACACTTATTGTTTACATTTACAACAGCCCTCTGTGTGAGGGGGGATTTCTTGAATATAATATCTTGATGTTAATTTAATCATAACTAGATACATTATTATTGTTCGTAAGTGTTGCATAAATTGTTTAAAATATTTTTAAAATTTTTGTCCACACTTAGGCTTGGGATCCGTTGGGGCTCAACGTTACTTTTCAGAAACTTGGGCTGTTCTGAAAAAATATTTTTTCAAAATATTTTGATTTCAATTATTTTTTCTATGTTAATGGATCATATTATTATGTATTTTGATTGTCAGGGGTTGGTGCGAGTACCAGGACTTTGTTTTCTTTTCACATTGAAAGGATTTTGATCAATTGTAATAAAAGGAACTCTTCCTCTGACTTTTATAATCATTCTATATGTAGTCAGTGTACTCGCACTAACTCCTGTTCTGTATGTGATGATTTTGATGACAACATGGGAAGCGTATGTCACGGTATGTTAGTGGGGAATTGGACATTCCGGTCCTTTCCCCGCAGGGTCACTCTACTTTATCAATTTCTATTTCAGACGATCAAGATTAGGGTGATGTATCCGTGATGTCTTCCAACAGTGTGCCTCCGTCGTCACAATTAATGAAGGGCTAGCAAAAAAGTGCTCATTTAAATACGCCAATTGCCTAAGAGGACCCTAGTAGGTTCGACGGCCTTTGACATCCGCTAGCTCGCCCGGTGTAGCGTCCATTCATTGAATGGTTCGGCAGCCGGGTTCGTCCGTTGCGGTCTAGAAGGAGTTTTGGGGTGATGCGAGCACTATAAATCAACCAAATGCACACCCAGTGACGGCGGATTAGAGGGAGAACGGAGGAAGCCTTTTAGTCCGGTTCCTAGCTCGTTCAGGTCCATCCGGACGGCGAGCGAGAGAGCCCCTCTCTCGTACAACAACATCTGGCCCCAGATGTTGTGGTACAAAATGTTTCGCATTCGGAGCATACGTCCGCCGCTCGGGACGCTCCGACATATAGTCAGTCCGGAGAGACTGTCAAAAAGGCTTCCTCATTCTCATGGTAGCGCACACGACCGCTCTTGGATACGTGACCTCGGATATCCAGTCAGCTTCGCCAGTCAGAGAATCATCGGCGACCAGGTCACACCATCTGGTAGCCAGGGACACGAGGCCTGCAGACTCCGGACGTTCGCATAGGAAAGTGTGCGGGAGTCAACGTACATGGAGCTTCCGGCGGCAATGCATCGTAAGACTGCTACTGCACAGGCCTCGGGGACGGACGTGCTATCCTAAATAGCACAGCTTATCGCAGCATCCCAGCAACAACTGAATCTGTCGCATAATGTATTATCCGACGATGCTGGGTCGGGACGCTCCGCGGAAGCGGGTACGGACGTCCGAAAATTTAATCCGGTCCGACGGGATACCGAAAGGGATTCAGAGGATTTTGAGCTTTCCCTTTCGGAACAACATATGCTGTTGTGTATGTCATCTGACTTGATCTTCTACAGGTTCTTTCGTCGGACCAGAATGCTGCGATGCCGGATAAGAAACTGATAGCGTCAGTGGACTTAGAAATTTTTGGTTCGGTTCAGGTACATCGTCCCTCAGTTCCGACATAGTCCAATAATGTCACACAAACTTTCGAATTATTGAACGACGCTATATATTTATTATTATATGCTTGCTATTACCAAGCATTTCTGGTTTCTTGTTCGCAAAAGTTACGGAGATTTCTTTCAAAAGTGTGCCTCTGTCGTCATAGTTAATGAAGAGCTAGCGGCAAAAAGTGCTCATGGAATATGTCTATTGCCTAAGAGGTCCCTTGTAGGATCGACGGAGTGACATTCGCTAGCTCACCCGGTGTAACGTACATTCATCGAATGGTTCGGCTGCCGGGTTCGTCCGTTGCGGTCTAGGAAGGAGATTTGGGTGATGCGAGCACGATAATAACTTTAGTACTCACCCAGTGACGGCGGATTGTGGACAGATCGGAGGAAGCCTGTTAGTCCGGTTCCTGGCTCGTCCAGGTCCGTCCGGGCTGTGAGCGAGAGAGGTCCCTCTCTCGTCCAACAACATAGGGGACCGCATGTTGTGGTTCAGATATTTTACATTCGGAGCATATGTCCGCCGCTCGGGACGCTCCGTTATATTGACAGTCCGAGAGACTGTCGATAATGCTTCCTCATCCTCACAGCAGTGCACACGACCGCACATTGGCTACGTGACCTCGAGTATCCGACCAGTTTCGTCATTCAGTGATTCCACGGCGAACAGGTCACGCCATCCGGTAGCCAAGGGACACGAGGCCTATACACTCCGTTCGCTCGCATAATAGTAGTATGCACGGGGTAACGATCACGGAGCTTCCAGCGGCAATGCATCGTAAGACCGCTTCTCCACAGGCCTCAGTGACGGACGTGCTTTCCAAGTTAGCACAGTTTTTCGCAGCATCCCAGCAATCGACAGTTTCTCGGTCGGATCAGGAATTATCCGACGGCGCTGGGTCGGTGCGCTCCGCGGTTGCATTAGGTTCGGACGACCGAACGCTTTATAGGGTCCGACAGGATGGCGAAAGGGATTCGGATGATTTCGAGTTTTCCCTTTCGGAACATCGGAAGCTGCCATACATTTCTTCCGGCATTATCTTCCAGTGGTTGTTCCTTCGGACTACATTGCTGCGATGTTGGATAAGAGACTTATAGTGTCATTGGACATGGAATTTTGGATCGGTTCAGGGACATTGTCCCTGACTTACCGACACAGTCCAATAATGTCATTAGAACATGTGTATTATTTATCGACGCTATATATATATATAAGCTTGCTACCAAGCATGATAGTTTAGTTTCTTGTCCGCAATGCTCATTTCTGCCTTTTATCATTTATAGGAATAATTTATTTTGGCAGAACAGGGCATACCAAGAGTTCATATGCGTCTAGACGGCGTGGTTAAAGACTGTAAATTATCTTTTTCGCCGTCTATGTCTTTTCCAACCATAATGTTGGAAACGACAATGATGTCTAATAGACTTAACTTAGACGCTTTATCATAAGTAATCCACCTTACTGAGGCGTTATCATTACGTCTTCAAGAGAAAGAATTCCGGGATATGATCCTCAATGTGATTGCTTTTGAGGGCAGTAGTTTGTTCACGTATAACTCCGCCCTTCAGTGGCTACCTGGAGTTGGTTAGACGTGACGCAGCCCTAGCTACATCCACGCGCGTGGATAGTGAGGTGAAGAACTCTCTCAGAGTCGCTTCGGTCTCGGAGAAGCTTCTCTTCGATGGCAACTTTTCAGCAATCCATGAATTGCTCGATTTACATGTTCTCTTGTCTGTCTAGTGTAGCAAGAGATTCAGACTGGGGCAAACATTCGGTGGTTGACTCAGAGAGTGCCACTGCAGTTGCCGGATCCGAGTTTTATAATTATGACGGTTGCCAGTCAAACAGGTTGGGATGCAATATTGATCCCAACGGATTCGAAGTGCCAGGGTCTTTGGGTTCCGCAGTCTCTAGGCAAGCACTTATCTTCCACGGAATAATATTTTTAGGCTTGCTTTATGTCATTGGATGAACATTATTCAGAAACGCATGTCCAAATCCTGTCCGATAATACGACAGTAGTGGCGTATCTCCGGAACCAGGGAGGCACTCATTCGTTTCCGTTATTCAATTTAATGGAAAGAATCCTTCTGTTTGTTATAGTACACCAAGTTCTGCTTCGGTCCGTCATATTCCGGGTCGTCTGATTGTATTACCGGACTCCCTTTAACTTATGGGTCGCTTGTTGCCGTCAGAATGGACTCTCAACAAACAAGTATTCAATCAGATTTGTTATCAATGGGAGTGCCCAATGATAATTTATTTACGACACAACTTGCTAATCAATTGCATACGTATGTGTTTACATGTCCGGATCTCTGAGCTTATGTTGTTAACGCTCTATTGATCTAATAGGACGGAATGATAGGATATGCGTATCCTCCTGCGCTGTTGTTTCAGCAAGTATTGCTAAGAAAAACAACCACAATACATTTCTGTTGATAGCATCTCTGTCTTCCCAGAGACCGTGGGTAAATTTACTCTGAGGTCTACTGTGGGACTTAACGCGAAAACTTCCTCCATGAGAGGATCTTTTTTCGCTGGGAAAAATCGTGTCATCTTCATCACAACCCGCAAGGTCTCAACCTTCACGTATTCCGTTGTGTGGTCCTTATTGCATTGTAAGCATTGTTCTGGACGAGCTTTGGATGCGATTTCTTTCTGTAGGAGAACCTCTTCTTCGCTATTCTATGCGGCTAAAGTCGAGGCTCTTCCGTCGTTGGTGTAGGGATCACTATGTTGATATTGTTGATCCCTCCATACTAGTCATTGCAACTTTCTAGTATACTTGTTTGACAAGATCTACTGCAGCCTGTTACTATTAGGGTTATAGGTTTATGTTATCTCATACCTATGCACTCTATGATAGTTTACAATTGAGTCTTATGTCTCTTTATCTAAGTCAGTTAGTATCTTTTCGATAAATAGACTTAGAATCATTAGATTAAATTTCTATACGGAATTTAACTTTGGTTCTTATTTAGCTAAGTAATCATTTGAGCCTCTGGAAACAGTAGTTTTCAAATTCTGACCTTTTAGACAGTAATTCTGTTGGCTTCTCTTTTACTGAGGAGTCAGTGAGCTTCATGCACTATCTGTGGATGATTCTCACTTTCGTAGTTTCGGAATCACTACTTCCTTTACTATTTAGGTTGGATTTTTGCATAAGAGTCAGGCTCCTAATAAATATCCGGAACCTATTGTTATTAAGGTCCTTCCGTCTTCGTACGGGCATAGGCCTTTACTCTGTCCGGTTAGAGTTTACGTATTTTTAAACAGATATCTGTTTATTACTATGGGCGTAAGCTTCTTCTGTCTTTGATGCCTAATAGAAGGACGTTACGCTCCATTCTATTGCTAATGGATTCAATTAACTATTGGTACTGCTTATGGTATATCATTGACTCAGCAGTTGTGTTTGAGATTTCGGCTCATGAAGTAAGAGTTCTTCTACATCCTGGGCTTACATTAATAGTGTCGCTATTATAGATTTTTGAAGGCTGCTCATTGCGCTCAGCCATCCACGTTCATGAATTTTTATCTCAGAAATATCGAGTCCATATCTGGAGGCCTCTATTGTTAGGTCTATTATCTACTGCTCAGAATGTCATTCACTTAACAGTTGCTACTATAGCTAGGTAGGCTGTCTGTTTCGGCTGCTGCCCTCTTCGCTCTGGGCTATTTGACCCAGGGCAAGAAAAAGGGGGTGGGGGAGGGTGTTCCCTTGGGTCACCTGTTTTACTATGAAAACAAGGGGATACCTCCTCCGGAGTTAGTAATTCTGAGCTGTTATTGGGATGGTTTTTTAGTGAGAAGTTTATGTTCTAAAAATTCATTCAGGACTTAGTTTTTAAAGTATAGCTTTTGAATATAGCACGTGTCAACGGTCGTTATTATACAATCCTCAGACACTTTTAAGAAGTATAAAGAGTCTCTTTTCTCTAGACTTACTTTATTTATTGGCTTACTTTAAAAATTATTAGTATAAGGATTATACTAGATATTTATAGAGTACATGGATGTAGGATGCTCAATTTTGGAAGGTGTTGTATCTTTCTGATTTATCATAAATATGAAAGATACATGTAAGGCCTAATACTTCTTTTTCCCTAGAGGGGATGACTCTATTTTATATATTGAGCGTATTCCAACTTGCTCTATGTCCTTGGACCTCCAGCCTTTTTACTATTCAGCTATGTCTGGGTTATTGGTACAGTATAAAAATGTTAAAAAATTTATAGTAATTTATATATTTTTTATACTTACCAATGACCCAGACGGGGATGGCCCTCCCAGGAGTTGGGAACTCATACCTCCCCGCTGAGTACATAGCGCTTACCAGGCACTGGTTATAAGAATGATTAATGGCGCCAATTTCGGAACGTCCTTGACACTGTGCATGCGCAGTAGAGGTGAAGTGTGGAGGGCCATTCAGGACATGTTTTCTTTGGTTTTAGATGCAAATTTTGGGGATTGGGGGGCAAAATTTGTGTTTGGCCCTATATTTTAAGAGTTAGCACCAGCTATGTCTGGGTCATTGGTAAGTATAAAAAATATATAAATTACTATAAATTTTTTAACTTTTGACAGTTGTCAACAGAGCATAAAATTCATGCAAGAATCAGAATTCATTCTCGTAAATGATTCTCACAAGGAAAACAATGAAAATCAATTTTGATTTTTCAAATTGTTACTTCGATTCTTGTCATATACATTTTAAAGGTGTCCTAAATGGCCTGAAAATGGTAATTATTTCCTGCTTCCTCATAATATGGAAAGACTTTGACTTTACAGTGGTGCCTTGGGGAGTTATGGCTGTCTATATAGCTATATACAGGGTTCGCATGCAGGTCCTGGAACCTTGAAAGTCCTGGAATTTTGTGGTTTTAAATTCCAGGCCTGGAAAGTCATGAAAAATGAACATTTTATTAGGCCGGTCCTTGAAAGTCCTGGAAAACTGAGGCAAAATTTTAGGGGCGCCGTCGAACGTGCAGCAATTCACAGCTTGCTTTTTTGTTTCCGGTTGCTTGTTGTCATATTTTTCTGTGCATTTTGGAAAACAATTGTATTGTGTTTGCTTGAGAAGTCTTTCAGTTTGATATTAAAATACCAAGAAAGTGTGTATTTCAAGAAAAATGTACCGATAAGAAGGAATATAAATTTGGATTATGAGTGATTCGAAAGACAAACATAGGCCAAAATGTTGAGCGTGTGCAAAGTCGTTCGACGAAGAAATATGGGCGAGTCGGCACTGACTGGCCACATGTGTGGTAAATATATCGCATATTTTTAGCTCAACTTTGGCGAAGCCAAATTTGAGCTTATGCCATGGCCCGTCGTCCGTCTGGCCGTCTGTCCGTCAACAATTGGATACAGCTCGGGCTAGAGGCTGTATTTATGAACCGATCTTTACGAAAGTTCTTGGGTACCTTTGTTATGACCGTGGGACGAGAACGAGTGTTTTTGGGTGTGGTCCGAAATTCAAGATGATTGCCAGCCACCATTTTGTACCTACGATGCAGAAATCTGTTTTTTGTACAGAACTTCCATATGAAAGCTCTGATTTGAATAATTTTTTGTATGAATGTTTGGTACCATGGGATACATCACATATAATACGGGTTTTTTTCTCGTGCAGAAATTATGCAAATTAGAGTAACTTTGATGTTTTTTGGTGTTACTTTCAGCACTGCAAGTGCAAATGCCAATACGGCTCGGGCTAGAGGCCATATTTATGAACCGATCTTTACGAAACTCCTTGGGTACCTTTGTTATCACCGTGGGACGAGAACAAGTGTTTTTGGGTCCGGTCCGAAATTCAAGATGGCCGATGGCAGCCATTTTGTACAAAATTTGGTGCAATCAGATTTTTGCACAGAACTTCCATATGAAAGCGCTGATTTGAATAATTTTTTTGTGTGTTTAGTACCATGGGATACATCACATATAATACGGGTTTTTTTCTCGTGCAGAAATTATGCAAATTAGATGAACTTTGATTTTTTCAGTGCTACTTACACACAGTAAGTACACATGTCAAGTACACATGTCAATACGGCTCGGGCTGGAGTCTGTATTTATGAACCGATCTTCACGAAACATCTTGGGTACCTTTGTTATCACCTTGGGACGAGAACGAGTGTTTCTGGGTGCGGTCCAAAATTCAAGATGGCTGCCAGTGGCCATTTTGTACCGAAATTAGGTCTAATCAGTTTTTTGTACACAACTTCTATACGGCTCAGGCTAGAGGCTGTATTTATGAACCGATCTTTACGAAACCTCTTGGGTACCTTTGTTATCACTGTGGGATCAGAACGAGTGTTTTGGGGTGTGGTCCAAAATTCAAGATGGCCACCAGCAGCCATTTTGTACCAAAATTAGTGCAATCAGTCTTTTGTGCAGAACTTCTGTATGAAAGTTCTGATTTGAATAAATTTTTGTATGAATGTTTAGTAACATGGAATACATCACATATAGTACAGGTTTTTTTCTCGGGCAGAAATTATGCAAATTAGATGAACTTTGATTTATTCAGTGCTACTTATACACTGTAAGTGCACATGTCAATACGGCTCGGGCTAGAGGCTGTATTTATCAACCGATCTTCACAAAACTTCTTGGGTGCCTTTGTTATCACATTGGGGCGAGAACGAGTGTTTCGGAGTGCGGTCCAAAATTCAAGATGGCTGCCAGTGGCCATTTTGTACCGAAATTAGGTCCAGTCAGTTTTTTGTCACAACTTCTACACAGCTCATATTTGTGAACTGATCTTCACGAAACTTCATGGGTACCTTTGTTTTCACCTTGGGACAGGAATGAGTGTGTTTTGGGGTGCCTTTGTTATCACTGTGCTGTGAGAACAAATATTTTGGGGTTCAGTCAGACCCACTCTGGGACTCAAAGATTTTTTTCTAGTTTAGCATCTGACTGTCACCCACCTTTACAATACTTTACCTATACATTTGTTACAGGCAACGGTCAGTATTTATGTACAGACCGTTACAATACTTTATCTGTACCTTTGTTATCAGGTCATTACCTAGATGTTTGTCATTGCTGTGTCACATACTATACATGTACATGTCTTTGTCTTGACAAGTTGAGCTACAGTGTCATTGACACTTTCATTTGTTTTTACAGATAAAAATGTTGGTCATGGAAATTTGCACTTTTGGTCCTTGAAAGTCCTGGAAAAGTCCTTGAATTTCAATCTTGATTTGGGGTACGAACCCTGTATATAGGTAGCCAAGACTTCACTAAAAACCACTGCCATCTCACTGTATCTTCCATCAACAAGACCGCCAGAATCTGTACATTGGACATGTATTCTTCATGTACATGTAAGATAAGAATCACACCAAAATTGTAACCAGGCCTTTTAAGAGTTAAACTCTGGTAAATATATAAATGAAAGTTTTTTTTTTTAATTACGGAATAATAATGGATGCACTTACAAGTTTATAACATACTCTCAAATTCTAAATACTTTAATCCTTTACTAAATAAAGCGCCCAAAAATGGCCAGAAAATTAACCAGAATAAGCCTGTCACACCCTAAAATATCTTGGAAATGCTCAATAAAACCACACAACTATGGATATCATTATCATATCGTTAGTTCTTATAATATCCGTATTTGTCTTCGACAAATGTGAAATTTAATTTATTTTTTAAAAATACTGTGTTAGGTAAAGGGTGAAGTACTAAAAATTGGTTCTCACAGGAGTTTACAAGAATCAAAACTGATTCTCAAAAATCGAGACTAATTTTGAGACCTGTGCAGTCTAAACCCAGTACCCTCTAGTTACATATAGATAGCTTTGAATACCACTTTACTTCTTACCAAACAACTGGCTGATTTATTTATTAGGTGTTTAACGACACTTTAACAGCCAAGTTATATCATGTCGGTGACAGTTTTATGGGTGGAGGAAGCCGGAGAGAACCACCAAGCAATGACGAGCAGCTGCTAGCTCCCCAACATCGAAACTCTGCTCTGCAGCTCAGGCAGGGTTAGATTAGTTGAAGACATGTGCACCATCTACATGCAGTATGCTTTAGTACATGGTGACATCGTGCCCCCATGTGGACAATCGGGAAGTGCCTTGCCCAATGACACAACATGTGAGTCCAAATCGATCTCTCTGATGGTCGCCCATCCAAGGACTAACCGGGCTCGACATGTGATCTGACAAGAACCGGTTACCAAAATGTCACCTCGCCCCCTACAACTGGTTGAAACTGGGTGATTGATTATCTTATGGAGAAGAAAACCTTGATGGATTGAACAAAATTATTTCCATAAAGAAAATATCAAATTTGATTCCGTTGTCAAGGGTAATAAAATTAATTAGTTTTGGCAACTCCACAAATAGTTCGCAACCTGTGATGGGATTTAGCAGGGTACTGAGGCTGTTTGAAAATACTTGAATACCCGGGAATTTGAAAATCATATACTATTCAAAGTTTGCTAAGCACCAAGTATATCCAACTACCTGTTTTACGTTTTAGTTGAAATATTGTTATGAAAAGTGTATATATTTTTTACTTAATTATATCTTTAATGATTTAAGTACAGAAATTAAGATTTTATTTGTGTTTGACATTATTTTTTAGCTTTTGAATCTGATAACCATGGAAAATGGATATTATTGGTAAAAGAGGAAATTTTTCATTTGCCAAAAAGTTCACAGAGCGAACCGGTGTGGGTTCAGTATTGAGTGTGAGACCCATTACTTTTAATTACAGCTTGACAACACCTTTTCATGCTCTCAATCAGGTTCCTGGTCGTCCTTTGTGGGATGCTGTTCCATTCTTGGACCAGCATGGCACCAAGCTCCTGGACACTTCTTGGCTGGACTGGATGAGCTGAAATTTCAAACTGCAACTCATTCCAGACATGTTTGATTGGATTGAGGTCAGGGAATCTTGCTGGCCAGTCCATACGCTCAATCCCCTCCCTATGTCGGTACTCCCCGACAGCATGGGCAACATGAGGATGGGTATTATTGTCCCATCAGAATGGATCTATCACCCACTGCACCTGCATACAATCTGACGTGGACATCCAAGATCTCATCAATATACTGCTGTGCAGTCAATGTACCATGTTCAAGAACACAGAGCTCTGTACGTCCATCCCTGCTGATGCTGCCCCAGACCATGATTGACCCTCCACCATAGCGGTCATGCTCAGCAATGTTGGCTGCATGGAATCGCTTTCCTGGTCTTCTCCATACCCTAGAATGCCTATCTGTGTGGTCAAGGCAGTACCTTGACTCATCTGTGAAAAGGGCAGGTCACCAATCTTCTCTGGTCCATCCAACGTGGTCTATGGCCCATTCATATCGTGCCTGGCAGTGGTTCTGGGACAGCAGAATACGAATTCATGGTCTTCTCGATTGGATAGTCTGCGTGGAAACGTTTACCCCAGATGCATTCTGAAGGTCACTGCAAAGCTGGGTTGCTGTGGCAAAGCATTTCCTACGGACCTGAATGATCAAAAACCGGTCTTCAGCTGCAGATGTTGCCCTGTCTCTGCCACCACCCTGTCGTCTTACTGGTGTGCCATACTGCTGAAATCTTGCCCAGGCTCTAGTGATCACCGTATAGTGCACACCAAGGACTTCACCAATCTGACGATGGGTAGCCCCTTGCTCCACCATCCCTACAGCCCACCACATTTCTGCTTCAGACAAATGTCTTCTTACATTTGCATTTGCCATATTCAATCATTAAATCACAAGGGTTTGTGTTGAAATGAAGATTGAATACCCTACACATGTCATGTACATGTAGACAGTACACAAAAACATCATGAAAATCAAGGGGTGCATGCTTTCCATGACTGTCACAAAAAGTCTGCCTGTCCAGAGAGCTAATGTAAACACTGGGGACCATCTCAATACATTCCTCAATCATATCCACCAAAAATGTCGCAAATATGTCACAAGCAAATTTCACAATGATGTGTCAAATATTTGGTGCTTAGCAAACTTTGAGTAGTATATTTATTTGATCTGGAAAAATCTAAAAAAACACTCCCCCTCACAGTTTGAGTGAATACTTTTTAAATGCATTCAAAAACGAATGAAAAAGTTTTGAAATTTTATGAAGATGAATACAAATACACCAGTTTTCAAATGTATTTGAATATGAACACTTTGAAATGCATTCATGAATACATTTTTGAATGCTTGAATACTTTTTTAAATTTAAAATGCTTTGTCAGAAAATTGGAATTAATACATGCGAGAAACTCCACCTCATTGTTGTGATAGTAATTCGTTTACTCTCCATGTACTTTACATTGCAGCCTGTTGAGAGTGGGTTTGCTCTAAACACTCACACATAGGAGTTCCCATTTGAGCAATAATAATAAAGTGTCAATATCGATTTGATGATGTATAGGAACATGCATTCTTTAGTTTTTGAGGCGAGCTGCTGCTTTTGCGTGCCATCACACCTACAATTTTTACTTTTTGCAAGTATAGAACAGCTCACATCAGGTCCATCTATTGATCAATTAACCTTACCTAATGAATCCTCTGCATCTGACCATGTAATATACAAATTGTGGAGTAGAAAAGTTTTTTAAAAAATTCAACAAATTCAGTTTCATCGAGTAGGGCTGCATGGTATTTGAAGCTGAATACCTGTTTCGGTGTTCAAAAAAATACTGTGGTATACCGGTATATCGAAATACTGTTCAAATACGTACCATAATCAGGACTTGAGCCATCACAAATGGAACATATCAGCATGCCTTGATGATACAGTTCGAATAACCCTTTACCCAACACAGATGATCTCAAAATTTATTTTTTTAAATATTAGTTTATCAGATTTTTCAGAAAGATTCAACAAAACCATATCACATGACTCCTCATGTCACATGATATGGTTTTGTTGAAATGCTTTGAAAAATAATATTTTTCACCTACATAATTTGTGTTTTACCTGGTCGGATGTGGCTAATTCGTTAGGTACAGGGATAATATTATTCCTTTGGGACTACAGTTAAAAAACTAAAGACATCTTGAAAATTAAATTGTGGCTAAATAAATAATGACGATAAACTGATATTTTTGCAATTATACTGGTATTCACCCGATACTGGTTTGAATACCGCTATGTATCCGTTTATCGATATACAGTGCAGCCCTATCATCGAGCCCATTCCAATGAGGGGTCACAAGATTTGGTTTTGTTATTATTTTAAGAATTGGGGGAAAAAAATTAAAATAACAAATTTGATCCCTTGTGTTTTTTGTAAAGGAATAAAATCTGTTTGTGAGAAATTTGTCAAATAATACAATGTGTGCACAAAACATTGGCAAAGAATGTCGCAAGTTAACCCCCCCCCCAAACCAACACCCCCACCCCCCAACCAACACCCCCTCCCCTGCTCACACACACACCTCACCCCCCTCAGCCTCCCAAGATGATATCAAGTTAACATGCTAACTCTTCCCAAACTATGACTTTTGATGGAGTGAAAGTTGTTTTTTGTCACTAATTAATAAAGTGAGTTGTAAATATTCAATTTGCATTACAGCAAAAAATATTATTCATTTACACAGGCATCAAAGTATATACTTTAGGACTGATTGGCAGTTGCAAGGCATCCGAAAATTGAAAACCTTTGAGAAATTTTGTTGTTAACTGGTAGAGTGCTGGAAGCCCATATTTGGGCTTTATTCTTAAGTGCAGGTGGTACAACTTAATGGTTTCATATTCTGTGGATGTTTTTCATATTATTTTTGAATTAAAATTATTTAGTCTGGGAGTATTTGACCTGTTACAATTTATGGGAGAGTGCAAGTAGTCACTCTCCCATAAATTGTAACAAGGCAAAGAGTCATGAACAAATATGGATGACCAAAAATAATTTAGCACTCTACCAGTTAAGCATATAGATTATTTAAAGTAAAACCTAGTGCTTCATTAACTAAATTTTTTGATGATTATTCCTATAATTAATGTTTGGAATCTAATATTATTGCGTCGTTCGTGGAAATATTGCCCACCTGTGGAAAGTGACCAGTCCACGGTGATCGCACTGTATGTGACCAGTGAGCATTATGGCAATCCAGTTGTATAGAGATCAGTAAAAACATACCTTGTCTGTGTTCAGTCTTTTGATTGTGAGGCAAGATGTCACACTTGTGTGACTTTGCACCTGTAATTTTTACTTTTTTGCGAGTAGACAACAATGCACCTCAGTTCCACCTCGAGATTGATTAACCCTTACCTATAAAATCGACTGCATCTGGCATGTAATATACAAATTTGCTCTGTGGAAAAACAATTTAACAATTCAACAAAACCATATCATGTGACCCCCTTATATCATTGAGCTCGTTTGAGCAAGGGGGCTGGGGGTCACATGATATGTTTTTGTTTTTCACTTTTTAAGAATTGAGCGAAGAAAATTAAAGTCACAAATTTTGATACCATGTGTTTTCTGTAAAGGGTTAAATCTGTTTGTAGGGAAACAGGCCAAATAATACAATGCATACACAAAAACGAGAACATATACACCATGAATTATAAGCTAGAGCATTTCAAGACTTTGAACTAATCAAACTTCACTTTCCAAGAATTAGTAAATGAACAACATAATTTGGCAAATTTCAGAAATGCTACTCACTCTTGTTTCGCTATCGCATTCCATGGAGAATCATCTGATTGGCTTACAATTGCTGCATTGAAGTTGCAGTTCATGTATTATGCCGAACTGAAATAAATTTTATTACTGCTGTGAAAAACTTACTTGAAAAATCTGGTAATAGTTTGGGAATTCCTACTTACTGAACACCAGTGGAGCGAACGGTGTTCAGATGTTCATTGATGTTTTTCCTCAAAGCATTTTACTGATGCAGAGAATCAACTATAGCAGGCCTCACTTCAAATGGTAACATGCAGTATACAGTGGAACTCCCATTTTCAAAATTAACAGACTGAAAGATTTAGCCTCCCCGCGGGAACCCCGGCAAGTGACGCAGTACCTGTTCACTGCGGTAAACAGGCTCTGTTTTACTGGTAAAATATGACCCAGTCACCAATGCTTGGGAGGTGCAAACCCTTTCTAAAATGGGCAACAGGCTTATTAACGCTCACCCCTGGTCTTGAGTTGATACTCATGTTATGGTCATGATGAGCCATTATGCAAAAATATGTGACCTTAAACACCAATAAATAAATAAATATGAAAGATTTAGCCAGTGAAAAATCTGGATAACCCTTTACCCAACGAATCGCCCGCATCCGCCCGCGTAATATGCAAATTCAGCAGTTGAAAAAATATTATTTTTCAAAAAATTTCAACAAAACCATATCATGTGACCCCTCGTTGGAACGAGCTCGTTCAACAAAACCATATCATGTGGCCCCTCATTGGAACGAGCTCGTCGAGCTCGTTCCAACGAGGGGTCACATGATATGGTTTTGTTGAAATTTTTTGAAAAATTTCAGAAAATTTTATTTAAAATAATAAATTTTGATATCGTGAGCATTGGGTAAAGGGTTAAACCTGGAAGTCCATTGGCTGAAACATTGTCCTTGTACTTTTTCACAGTCAATCATTTTTTTCTGGGTAGAAACTCGACTCTGTAATTGTTTTAGTGGTGATCCACAAAGAATAAATAGATCCTCAATCAAGGAGATAGAGTCCCCTCATTGAAAATGTTTGAAGATCTATTTATTCTTTCAGCAATTTCCAGTCAGTATCATTGACCTCTGTTTCTGATTTCCAGCCAACCTCATTGAAGAATGATTTCAAGGCTCTTGCTTGAGATTCCCTGATAGGTTGACTTCTGTTACCATTTTCTTCAACCAATTCATTTGTGCATAAGAATTAAATGTTACTCAGTCAAAATATTTGTGCATTAAATATATATGGAATACTCCAAAAAACTCCAAAAGCCAGATGGAAAGTGAAAAGTGAAAATTCCAAAATGACTGGATATAGAAATAAGAGTACTGCAGTCGCGATATGTGGTGGAAGAACATGAAACACAAGAAGTCACACTGTCCCTGACAGAAAAACCATAGTATTGTCAAATAAGGACCAACTCTTCATAGTGTCAGCATTCTTATTCCTCACTAAAAACCCTTGAATTTTGTGGTCCCAGAAACTGCAAAATCTTCCCAAATACACCTTGAAACTCCTTGAATTTGATCCCTAAGGTACAGTATTGTCACCTCAAAGGCAGCCTCTTTCTCAATCAGATCGCAACCTGTTCACGACACACCTGCACCAGTGGATCAAGATAGAGCTGACATGGTTAAAGGGTTTTCTTGATTGATTAATCACATGGATTAACCTTGGTTAACCGATTAATCACTTACCCTAATAGGTACAGTTAAAACTAGAAATCCTGTCCTGAAATGCGCACAAATAGCACATCGATCTGCGCGTTAATCTACGCGTTATGACCACAGTAAGGCTAACAAATTCTGTACATATGGCCTGTGCACAAGCAATGTTTCAGCCAGTGGACCTCCGAGTAACCCGGAGGTCCATTGGCAGAAACATTGCCTGTGTTTGCTATGAGTAACGAGGAGAACCTGCAGTGCTTTGGTTGCCATTCGATATGGTAATTGCACGCAATTCCTACGTGCAATTAAGCCTAGATAAGCGCACAGTTCGTGACAGGACTTCTAGTTTTAACTGTAGCTGAATAATTGCTGTACCGTTGATGATTTACAGCATATTAACTCTTTACTCAACATAACGGGTAAAACTAGCCAGCACTATATAAAAAAGTCTCCATTCAAATTTTATTATGTTTTCAATTTTTGTCTTAAAAACATAGCTTATGACCTCTCATTGGGTCGAGCTCGTTCAGCTCATCCCAATGAGGGGTGATAAGCTATGTTTTTAAGACAAAAATTGAAAAAAATTTGTAATTTAAGAATTTATTTTTGAAGTATCGTCTTTCAGCTGCATTGGATAAAGGGTTAAGAATGACCATTTCCAACTATTGATACATGCACGTGAACAAGTATGTCAGCATGTAACTTGCATTCTTTACTCTGTCTCATATACAGTACGTGGAGAGTGTATTATCACTAAATCACCCGCAAAGTGGAGGTTCCACCCGAGCAATAATTGCAAATTTGTTGCAAAGCATAACCAGTACCAGCAAAGTTTCAGCCAATGGACCTCCGGGTTAAACCGGAAGGTCCATTGGCTGAAATATTGCTTGTGTTTTTTTTCGATAAGTACAAAATTTGAAAGTTATAGCTTGGGTGATAACTCCACCCCGTGGGTGATTTAGTTACAATCCACTCTCCACGTACTGTAATTGATATGAGTCAGTGTGACAACGTGGGCCTGTTTTGGAGCAAGTTTGTTCCTTTGTTAACCTATATAATACAATAGTTCAAAAATAACGGTTAATCGATCAATTACTTTTTTGATCGATCAAGGCATTGATTAATTGATTAATCAGTTAACCGTTTCAGGTCTAGATCAAGATTGTATAAATAAATAAAACATTATGAAACCCAGGGCTTATATTTTGACGAGAATCCGAGAATCGATTCGCACAAAGATTCGCGCAATAAAACTGGCGAGAATCCATGTAGATTCTCGCTGCACCTCTGCTAGGATTCGCGTGAAAAAAATTGAGCCAGTTTAACCCTTTAACTAACACAGCGGCAACAAATTAACCAATAGAAGGCTAACATGACCTGAAATATCCTGACACTTTGTCAATAAAACCTTACAAATATGGCTGTCATTGGAACCGGCTCATTGAGCCGGTTCCAACGACAGCCATATTTGTAAGATTTTATTGGTAAATATTGTTCATTTAATTATTTTATCATTTATTTATTATTTATTATTTAAAAATTATCAAACTTAGTTTTAAAAATTAAAAAAGTGTGTTATGTAAGAGGTTAAGATGTGTTATCAGTATACAACAGTGGTTCAACCTTGGTGACGTCATGGGATCCTGGGACACTCATAGCAGGTATGAATTCTCGCAACCATTTTCACGAGAATCCAAATGGATTCTCACAAATTTAGACGAAATATAAGCCCTGGAAACCCAAGAACAAAATACAAAAAAAACAAAGGAAAATAGAGTCTGAGATTCAATTTTCTCATATTTTTTTGGGGGGGGGGATATAGTTTTATGGGTTGGAAAGTAGATAGAGATTTATCAAACAGATCATGACCCAGTCACAATCTGGTCAAAATTCTCTGTCCACCTTTGAAAACACAGAACTGTTTTTCTTGTGTCAGTTGATGTTTGTGATCGAAAATGAGTAAAGTCAATCAAGTTACAGTATATCTGCAAAATGTGATTATTCATCTTGTTGAATCAGTACTTGTAACCACCACCTGTATCACCATGATTGTTCTTCTACATATAATAGCTGTGTTCATTGTAGTTGCATTAGCATTTGGTTGATGTGCATAGTCAGTGAGCTAGCTTAACCCTGAAGGGCCTGGCGATTTTGTGTCCATTTTTGCTTTACTTTGACAATACACATCCTATGACTTTGCAGTTGTTTCTTAGCAAGTCTTGGCTGACCCTGTAGGCAGCCAAGACTTGCTTGGAAACAACTGCCATGACACTTTATTTATTTATTTAAGGTCACATATTTCTGCACAATGGCTAATCATGACCACAACAGTTTTACGGGTGGAGGAAGCCGGAGTACCCGGAGAGAACCACCGAGCAACGGCGAACAACTGTCAGCTCCCCAACATACTAACTCCACAGAAACAGGGTTAGCATTGATTGAAGACAGGTGCACCATCGACGTGCAGTATGCCTTAGTACACAGCGTCACCGTGCCCCCACGTGGCCAATGGGGGTGAAGTGTCTTGCCCAAGGACACAACGCGGTTGCCGCAGGTGGAATTCGAACCGAGGACCTCTCGGCTTACAGCCTGCACCTCTACCAACTGAGCCACCGTGCCCCCTTCCATGACACTTTAATGTAACTTGGAAGCTTACCCCAAAACTGCTTGTTGGGACACCTGTTTTTGTAGAAAAACGTGATTAAAGTCTGAATTAGGCCCTCAAGGGTTAATCCTTAATCTGCTGAGTATTTTGAAAATATTTTCATCAGATCTGTTCATGGCTGCTGTGAAGCAGCCATGACTAGATTTGATGAAAAATTCTTCCAAATTTAATACCAAGAAATTATATTGAACAATCCATTTAATTCACAGTGGGAAAATTTGATTAAATGTTTCCAACTTTTACTTATTTCAGTGGTAGGAGAGATTCTGTCATGATTATCTGTCGGCAGCATGCAAAGAAGTAGTGACGGGCACATAAAATAATCAGTGTGGATAATGGATATACAATTAACCAGCAAGCAAATTAATTTTCTGCTAGTTTGTGACCATTTTTTTATATTTCTTGGCCAGGGATATTTTGTGCAATAGTACTTGAAGTTGTGAATTTCCCGGTATGTGCATTTGCCTATAAGAAGTTTCAAATTCATTGAACATCAGAAAGCTTATATACCAAGAGTGAATGTTGTAGGTTTTGAAGACGTAGAATAAGTACATTTTTTAATCGACTAATTACGAGCATGATAGCTCAGTGGGTACAGCTTTGAGCTTCAAACCGAAAAGTCCTTAGTTTACTACCCACCGGGGTTGTGTCTTTGGGCAAGGCACTCATGATAGCTCAGTAGGTACAGCTTTGAGCTTCAAACCGAAAAGTCCTTAGTTCACTACCCACCGGGGTTGAGTCCTTGGGCAAGGCACTCAGTCCTGATTACCCATGTCGGAGCATGTGGCACTGGGTACTGAGACGTGCTGCATGTCGATGGTGCACTTGCTTTCAACCAATACTAACCCTGCTTGTGTAGAGTTAGCGCACTGGGTGAGTTTCACAATTGCTCGCTAGTTCTTTCCGGGTACACTGGTTCCTCCACCCGTGAAACTGTTTGTTTCAAGTTGACTCTGGTTGTTGAAAATGTCATCAACCCCCCCCCCCCCCTCCCCCCCCCCCAAAAAAAAAATAAAATAAAATAAAATAGAAATCGAGACTAATTAAAAGAAAATACAGTCAGTGGTTAACTGATTGGAGAAATAATTAATCAGGCTGATTATTTATTTATTTATTTATTTATTTATTGGTGTTTGAGGTCACATATTTATGCAGAGTGGCTAATCATGACCACGACAGTTTTTCCGGGTGGAGGAAGCTGGAGTATCTGGAGAGAACCACTGAGAAACGGCAAGCAACTGTCAGCCCCCGACATGCTAACTCTACACAAACAGGATTATTATTGGTTGAAGACAAGTGCACCATTGACATGCAGTACTTCTTAGTACACAATGCCACTAGGCTGGGCAATGGGGGTGAAGTGTCTTGCCAATGGAAACAACGCGGTTGCCACAGGTGGGATTCCAATTGAGGACATCTCGGTGTGCATCCTGCACCACTACCTACTGAGCCACTATGCCCCAATCAGACTGATTAAAATAAAATGAAATTAGTGGCCATTTGATAGGAGGAATAACTTATTTGCTTTTTTCAGATTCTTCCTACTTCTTTTAGTATATATTGTTGGAGGAGTGTTATTTATGCGTTTTGTTCGACATGCTGAAGGAAGAGAAATAATACCTAACTATTCATTTTGGTCAAGCATTCCAGGTTTAATTAAGGTAAGCTCATCAATCAGCTTCTTTTTAGATTCTGTATTAGAATATGTTATAATTTAACTGGTTGAGTGCTGCATGTAGATTATTTTTGATGGTCTGAATTTGTATTCAAAATTTGTTCTATTCCAAATTATTGGAGAGTGCTTACAGGCACTCTCCAGTAACTTGTAATAGAACAGAACTATATAAACAAAATATTATGTGGATTTGACTGAATATGAAACATGAGCAAGGAAAATGTTTGGTTTTGATCTGCTACCCTCATTTTTAGCTCAACTTTGACGAAGTCAAATTTTAGGTTTTGTCATGGCCTGTCGCCTCTCTGTCCGTCCATAAACAATTCAATACAGCTCGGGCTAGAGGCTGTATTTATAAACAGATCTTTACGAAACTTCTGGGATACATTTGTTATCACCGTGGGACGAGAACGAGTGTTTTGGGGTGCCGTTGGAAATACAGGAAGGCCACCGGCAACCATTTTGTACTGAAATTAGTGCAGTCAATTTTTTGTACAGAACTTCGGTATGAAAGTTCTGATTTGAATAAATTTTTGAATGAATGCTTAGTAACATGGAATACATCACATAAAATACAGGTTTTTTTCTTGTGCAGAAATTATGCAAATTAGATGAACTTTGATTTATTCAGTGCTACTTATGCACAGTAAGTGCACATGTCAATACGGCTCAGGCTAGGGGCAGTATTTATGAACCGATCTTCACAAAACTTCTTGGGTACCTTTGTTATCACCTTGGGACGAGAACGAATGTTTTTGGGTGTGGTCCAAAATTCAAGATGGCTGCTGGCTGCCATTTTGTTACCGAAATTAGGCACACTCAGTTTTTTGTACAGAACTTCTATATGAAGGTTCTGATTTGAATAAATTTTTGAATGAATATTTAGTAACATGGAATACATCACATATAATACAGTTTTTTTTTCTCATGCAGAAATTATGCAAATTAGATGAACTTTGATTTATTCAGTGCTACTTATACACAGTAAGTGCATGTGTCAATACAGCTCGGGCTAGAGGCTGTATTTATGAACCGATCTTCACGAAACTTCTTGGTTGCAACACCACTCGCCACAAAAATTCATATCTTCAAGTATCTCTATTGGGTTCAGCCTAACTTCTTTTCGGTCATTCTTAGGGGTGCTAGGGACCAGTTGCTTAGCCTATTGAGTCTGTAAAAACACAAATTAGGTAACAGATTAATAAAGTTCATTTAATCTATGTAATGTTGTTTTTCATGTTGTTTCTCATTATGACATGGTGTTGTACTAACTATCACTGATTTTAAGGAGCCTGAAGTGTTATTTACTATATGCTCTAAAAACAGAAAAACCGAACCGAAATCAAAGGTTTTTTCCCCGCAACCGAACCGAAACCAAATCTGAAAAATCTAAACCGCCCAGCTCTAATAATTAAAATACAGAAGAATCCTCTTAATTGAATATCCATTTTGCCAGTGAAAATTATTCAATTAACAGGAGTATACAATTTACAGGGATTTGGTCACTTGCCTGTGTTCTGGAGGTAAATTGAGCATTTATTCTATTATATCTTGTTTGACAGAGCTCATAGAGCTCTGTCAAACAAGATATAATAGAATAAATGCCTGTGTTGGATGCAAAAAGAAAATTATATTCAATTAACAGGGATATACAATTAAGAGATATCCAATTAAGTGGGCTCCACTGTAGTACATTTTCGATATCCTGTGTTTTTGTTAGAGGGTTAATTGAGTAATGCTGTTAATTGAATATTTTAACTGCCAAAGTGGCTTTCCACTTAACAAGAGACCAACATCCTGGGGATGTGGGAGGGCAATATGGAAGTTTGTTAACCAAGTTCTTGGGTTAATATCTGATCCAGGCCTCTCCATACGAGGCAAGTGTTTGCTCACGCATGCGTCATTCTCGCCTAAACAGTTTTTTAGGAGAGCTCCTCGGCACTCGCCTCGAGCTGTCAAAGTACTCGGTCCATAATCGCAAATGTGGATTCCATCTGACAATAAACTGACCACGAAAGCGCTAGGGAAATTCGGAAGTATTTTTAATTTAAATTTTTGAGTGCGAAGTCTGACACAACGTCGACTTCTAATTTCCTATTAAAATTCTGCATTTTGTCGCGACTCACTGTGGCAGAATTTACTAATTAAGTTTTCTGTACTGGTTTATTTTAAATTCCAAACTTTGGAATCTAAAAATAAATCAGTATAGAAAACTTAACTCTGAAAAAATAAACCCAACAATTATAAGAGAATTCGCCATCACAAATTCACAATGTAACCACATTACACAAACAGGTTTCCAATTGAAATTACTCAGCTAATTCAGCTGTTTCATGCGTAAATTGCAAACTGTTTAAAATACCCAATTATCCATTGTAACAGACGCCTTTGGAGACTGAAGTCCGAACGCTTCTGTTACAATGGATAATTGGGTATTTTATTTATGTTCATTAATTCATTTAGTTTTGTCTAAATTAGGTATTAGAATAGGATTATAGGATATTAGTAATATCCTATGTTTGAAGTTTTGGGTTTGTTAACTTTGTTACTACATAGTACATAGCACTACTTACCAATTAAAATAAACTAATAAAGTGTTAAGTTGACATTTACCTTGATAACTGACAAGTTGACAATCCTCTTGCACCTTGTTTTTAAAAAAAATTATTGTCCAGAGCCACAAGTGTGGGGGAAGGGGGGGGAGGGGGGGTGTAGGCAGATTTAAGTTTGTTTCAACAAAATTCTTGAGTTAATTTGGGCTCATTTTTTTTTGTCCCCTGACATTTTGTCGGAGGACTATTGTAATCAGCTGCATCCATCCATGCTTGCGTCCATCCATCCTTCCATCCAAAGTGATAACTAAAGTTTGGGTCATCGAATCAAAACCAAATTTGGTATGCATGTCCCATACCCTTCTCCCCCAACATTTTGTCAGAGGACTATTGTAATCAGCTGTGTCTGTGCATCCATCCATCTGGAGTGATAACTAAAGTTTGGATTCATGTTTGTTCAAATGAGGTCCCTGGGTTGATATTTGGGTTCCCTTTTGGAAGCTCAAATTCAAATGTAGTCCAATATTAGGAAAAATCTTTAAAAATCTTCAGTCCCTCCCATCATAATCTGTTGATATTAGGTATACAGCATTCTCATGAGGATAAGATGTATGTTTGTTCAAATCATGTCCCAGGGGTTCATATTTGGTGTCCCTATCGGAGCTCGAATTTTAACTTAGTTAATTTAATATGAGGAGTAATCTTTAAAAATCTTCCTCTTCCAATCCACCAGTCACAAATCTTTGATGCTTGGTATACACCATCCTTTGGGGAGTGGAGGGCATCAGATTCAAGTTTGTTTAAATCAAGTCCCTCTGTTGATCATAAGGCTCCCTAGTCCAGTATGAGAAATATTTTTAAAAATCTTCTTCAGAATGGCCTTTTTTTAGTGTTAACCCTTTACCCAATGATTCGGCCTCATCCGCCCACGTAATATGCAAATTCAGCAGCTGAAAAAATACTTTTTTTTCAAAAAATTTTAACAAAACCATATCATGTGACCCCTATTTGGAACGAGCTCATCAAGCTCGTTCCAATGAGGGAGGGGTCACTTGATGTGGTTTTGTTGAAATTTTTTGAAAAATTAAAAAAAATGCTATTTAAAATAATATATTTTGATATCGTCTGCATTGGGTAAAGGGTTAATGGATGTACTGGATATCCAAGCATCATTTCTGATAGAATCAAAATCTTAGAAAAATGAATGATACACAGGTTTGTCTGAAAATCCTTGAATTTGAATTTGTGAGTTAATATTTATGGGTTTACAAAGATTCAAAGTCATGTTTCTGAAGAAACAATGGTGTTTTGTCAGGTGAAGGCTTCAGGCCCCTAGGATCTCTTGTTTTCTTTTAGAGCATTATCTTTATTTTTGTATCCACAATCTTTTTCGTGGCATTTAGACCTGTTATGATTAATCGAGATGTTGACTAATCATATGAAACACCCATAATCGATTACAATATCATAGCCAATGATTAAGGGATTTCATCACTCCTTTATTGATGAATTATTAGTTATTACTCTTCCCCCCCCCCTCCCCCCCCCCCCCCCCCCCCCATCATGATTGTAAGAATTGTCAGAGGCTGTAGAATATCAAAGTACTCTAACAAACACTTTGAGACTACGGTGACTTTTTTGTGTACTTTGTTTTGTTTGTTGAAACTAACTTAAGTCCTGGTCACATGACCAAGGCTTTGTAGATAAAGCCTTCTGTAACACGCCTTCTAGCTCAATCAACAACCCTCTATGCTGAAGGCTTTGTAGATAAAGCCTTCTGCATAGAGGGTTGTTGATTGAGCTAGAAGGCGTGTTACAGCATTGTGTACTTGTATATTCTCAAAGTTTGTTATTAAATGTAAGTCAAAAATTTATTTTTTGAGTCCACTTTACTCAGTCGATCCAACATCAGTCTTGCCATGTAAAGACTCATATGGCAAACTCTACAATAGTAAATGAAATGGGAAGAAGTATAAAAATACAACACATGGCACCAAGTCTGGCATTCTAGAAAGTATGGGAGTACAAATAATTGCCCTTCCCAGTTTGCAAAGAATACAATTGCCTTCTTAAATCTCAATGCACCTATGGTTAGACTCTTGACTGCCTCAGGTCCAAACCTTATCCTACGCACTGGTTTGGACCAAAAATGGTCAGGAGTCTGAATTTTCCTCAGAGAGCTTTTGGCGTGCAGCATGCCTGCTTACCTAAAGAATGTCTGGCACAAGGAACTAATGACCCAAAATATTGTTTTCTCTATAGTTGTTTCTTGAGGTCACAAAGTATGATTGCAGTTGACTTTAACCCTTTACCCAACGAATCGCCCGCATCCGCCCGCGTAATATGCAAATTCAGCAGCTGAAAAAATATTATTTTTCGAAAAATTTCAACAAAACCATATCATGTGATCCCTCTTTGGAATGAGCTCGTCGAGCTCGTTCCAAAGAGGGGTCACATGATATAGTTTTGTTGAAATTTTTTGAAAAAAATTAAAAAATGATATTTAAAATAATAAATTTTGAAATGGTCTGTGTTGGGAAAAGGGTTAAAGAGATTATTCTTCAAAAGTCAATCATGAAATTTCATGATCATGCCATCTCTTATGTCACAATTCTGTTTTGTAGGATGGTTTCCTGTTTACATTCCGAGGATGTAAATCTCGAGATTCATATGAAAAGATCTGATGTCAGAGTGGTGGTTAAGATGGCTGTGAGGAAAGTTGAAGAATTTAAAAATGATGGCATATATTGTGAAATTATTTTATGTTCTACATCACCAAATACCTATATTTTATATAATGTATGTCTCACTGCCTGTGACTTGGTTGAACTGCTTTTTTTACACAGTTTTTATTAGTGCTGAGATTCTATCTTAGGGTAGGGTTCCCATGGGGCCTTGGATTCAAGGAACAGCCTTGAATTTGACAAAAGGTCATTCAAGGCCTTGAAATCCTAGAAAGTGTGATAGAAGACCTCGAAAAGCCTTGAATGTTCCTGAAATAAAAATGCTACCTAAGAATAATCATAACTACAGTGGAGCCCACTTAATTGGATATCTCTTTATTGTATATCCCTGTTAATTGAATATAATTTTCTAACACAAAACCATTTGCCATACCTCCAGTACAAATTTGACCTGTTAATTGAATATAGGTTATAGAGTAAACTCCTGTTAATTGAATAAAAAATTTTGTAACCGGTCAAGAAATTATGCTGACTCTCCCCAGTTTTCCTTTATTTAGAGACCTATTTGACCTCAGTACATCCAGTACAGATATTTAATCTATTATATCTTGTTTGACAGAGCTCATGGAGCTCTGTCAAACAAGATACAATAGATTAAATGCTAAGTTTATCTCTAGAATACAAGAAAGTGACAATCCCTGTTAATTGAATACTCCTGTTAATTGAATAATTTTCATTGGCAAAGTGGCTATTCAATTAACAGGGTTCCACTGTATATAGTTTTTTATTACACATCCATTAAACTTTAAACCTTTGTATTTAATGGAATCGCCACTTTGGCATAAATGTTTCTGTATTCCACTGGTGATGTACAAGCCAGAACTTTTTTCCCAGCATCATTTATACTAGTTACTTTCCTGCCGAGTCATTAGTTACGCTTCATAAAGTTTCCAAATTTCATTATGCTATTATTGATCGTCTGTCGCATAGTGTGAAAATGAAAACATTCAAAGCAAAATAAACTCAGTTCCGAAAAAAATTAGTTAACCAAAAATGAGATGATATTTAAAAAACAATTGTTTCCAACCACAACATTAACCATGTCCCGTGGCTGTCTCGTCTGCAGATCTTGTTATATCTAAATCGGATTGCTTTACTTGATTGGTAAATCTTTGGACATCCTGCCATGCCTCAAACTTCTTTTAAAAAAGTTTCTCCCAGCTGTTTTGCAAGTCAGCTCAACTTTATACTTATATTTTTACTAACAGTAATAGCCACCAAATGGTTAGGTATGAATTGACACCAGCCGAAGAGAAACAGTGATACGAATTTCAACACACATGCCCAGTTGAAAAGATAACGAATGTAATTTAAACTGGTTCCCAAAAGGGTTTGATTTTTTTATCGATTCACTTGATCAGTACAGCTTCAAACAAAACAAACAGACTCTTCACTTTTGGGTTTAAACATCAAAATTAAAATGTGTTTATTTAAATGAGTTTTAATTCATGGGATATGTAATAAACACAGAATGTGATGTGTGTTTGAATCGGTGGGTGTTTTACATAACTCTTTGGAATGGCATAGTCATATTTCTGTATGTGTAAATGGTTAGCACGGGTTTAACATTACATACCTATGTGCATTGCACTGTGTTGGATAGTAGGAGAGCAGGTGTTTTTAATGCCCTTTTTAACAGAATCCTCTTGAGGATCTCATGTGATGCCATGCCAGGCTGCATGATGGGTATCAAGCTGATTGTTGTGGTATCCTGCATAAGTGGTTATACTGTGACTTCATTGCCTACGGCTCTTGCAAAATATGACTATGCCATTCCAACTCGTTATATAAAACACCCACCGATTCAAACACACATCGTGTTTTGTCTATATATTTCAAGAGTTTGTGAAGGCATAGTTTTAATTAGGACCCTCTGGTCATTACCCCCTCCTCCCACTTCCCTTGAAGGGAAGTGGGAGGAGGGGTTAATGACTGAGAAGTCCTCGTTAGGACAAGTGGAGGCAGGCCCTGAAAATCCTTGAATATGGCAACTGCAGGGCCTTGAATTTTATCAGTCCTTGCCTGCAGGAACCCTGTAGGGTTATGTTTTTCTGTCCTTTCCTTCAATCTGTATTTCTGTTTATCATTATATGTATATGTCTGTCTGTTTGCCCCTTTTTCTGTCTATCTTTCTTGCTCTCATAAACACTCATACAACACACAGGGTATTGTCTGTTTGCTCCCTTTTCTGTCTATCTTTCTTGCTCTCATAAACACACATACAACACGTAGGGTATATTTCATCTCTTTGTCCTCTTTACAAAATAATTTTAAGATCTTGAACAAAATAGGAGTTAGAGCAAAAACAAATACATTTTCATATTCGAGAATTTTTGTGGACTGTACTGTGTACACATTTGAAAGCAAATGAAAACTTAGGGCTAGTGAAACTGAGATCCAATTCATTCAAAATCTTTCACCAATTCAATTCAAAATCTGCTGAGATATCCAAAGAAAATTGAATCCCGGCAAAATTCTAAATGCATCTTAACTCCTTGCATGCTGCTGGCGTATATTCCTGCCCAGGACAGGAAATCTCTTGTCTGTAAAATAAGTAAAATTTGAGCACATTTAACCACATTTTCATCTGCAAATTGTATCTACTTTTTGACCACTGATTTCTTCAATCAAATTTTCATGTAGTTTTTATTATGACCCCGACCTCCGAAGGAGGATGCCGAGGTATCTTGTGGAGACCTCCGTCCATCTGTCCATCTGTCTGTCCATCTGCTTTTAGCAGAGGTACATTGTGGGGTCATTTACAAGTACAAACTATACATTATGTGGTTTTTTTCTGTATTGTGGGGTTAACCGTCCATCCTTCCATCTGTCCATCCATCTGTTTGTCCAAAATTTTTTGGTCATCTAAAAATCATCTATATGACCAAAGAAGACACATGACAGCATAGTCACATTAAGCTTGGTAAAATGACCTCCAAATGATTAGACATCCATCCATTGACAGCCACATAATTGATTGCCACAAACAAGTTGAGGAGCCACTTAAATATATAATTCTCATAAAATTATATATGGACAGCCAAAATAAAAGTTTGGAAGCCCCTTAAAATATAAGCTACATAAATATATATGGACATTCATCCGATAAATAGCCATTTATCAGAAAAAGAGTCACACAATTGGCAGCCACATAATTGATAGCCACATTAAATTTGAGAAGCCACTTAAAAATATAAGCTGTATAAAATATATATGGACATTCAACACATAAATAGCCATTTGTTAAAAAAAAACAGCCACATAATTTGAGTAGCCACTTAAAAATATAAGCCACATAACTGTTGGTTAGAAAGATTAGCCATATAATTTGAGAAGCCAATTAAAAACATAAGCCACATTACTATTGACAGCCACATAATTTATAGCCACATATGTACTCATCTGTTAGTATGTCCGTCCATTCGTTCATAGACATGATTTTGTCTGGAGATTTTCTCAGATGTTTATGGGCCAATTTGCTGGAGTGTATGAACTTTTTTTGCCAGAGTTATGCTCCTTTTCATCTTAGAATGTTTGACTTTTGTCTGCAGATTTTCTCAGATGTTTATAGGTTGATTCCTTCAAGACTTGGAATGGATGTTCACTATCAATGGATCCTGTGCACCTGCAATTGAAGTTTTGATCAGACTTTTTTGCCGGACTTATGCCCCTTTTTGTCTTAGAATGCCTGAATTGCCTAGAATTTTGTCCGGAGATTTTCTCAGATGTTTATGGGTCCATTTCATTGAAACTTAGTATGCATTTTCACTACCATGGGAACCTGTGCACTTGCTCTTATAGTTTCGATCAGATTTTTTTTTGTTAGAGTTATGTTCCTTTTCATCATAAAATGCCGGAATTTAGTCCAGAGATTTTCTCGGATGTTTATGGGTCAATTTCTTTGAAACTTGGTATGGAAGTTCACTACCATGGGAACCTGTGCGCCTGCAATTATAGTTTTGATCAGACTTTTTTGCCAGAGTTATGCCCCTTTTCACCATAGAATGCCTGAATTTTGTTCAAAGATTTTCCCAGATGTTTATGGGTTGATTACTTTGAAACTTGGTATGGATGTTCACTACCATGGGAACCTGTGTACCTGCAATTGTAGTTTCGTTTGGACTTTTTTTTTTTGACAAAGTTGTGTCCCTTTTTGTCTAAAAAATAATTTGGCGGGGTATGGACAGGCCCATATGGAACAGTCACACCTCTGGTTGTGGTCTTGCTGGTAGAAGTTACAGTACCTTGGCAGTGGTTTCTTGTGAAGTCTTGGCTGCCATATGGGCAGCCAAGACCACGCTAGGCAGCACTGCTAGCACAAAGTGTTATCTTATTATGCAGGAGCCAAAAATAAGTAGAATTCTCCAGACCTTCAAGGACATGTTCAGATTCTACATGTACAGTACAGTCTACAATAAAATGAAAACCTGTATGAGCAATTAGTGCCTAATTGCGTGATATTTTCGCCACATTTTTATTGGAATATCATAATATTCTTATAGCAATAATATACTGACAAAGAAAAGAAATGCGAGTTCAGTTTTGGTAATATAATTTTTTTTATCCGAAGACCAAATGTAGTAAAATTTGACACATACCTACATCAGTATACTGTCTAAAGAGTTTTGGGTTAAAACTCAGACAGCTATAACCACGTGCGATGCTGCATGCTTTTAACCAATTTTTCAACAAAGCGTGCATCCAGGGCACTCCAACATACTATGGGCTTGAAGACCATACCAAATTGAAGTTTTGTACAGTACACGTCGATTACACAACATTTCATTTGAAGTCGACTGAAAAGCAAAATGCTGCGAATGTCCGAAATTGATAGGGGTAGGGCTATGGCCCTAAATATGCAGGGCCAATCGCAATGTCTTGTTGCCCAGCAAGTTGGTGTCCTTGAGTCAACGATAGCTTCTTTAGTTGGGTGTCTTAGAGCCACAGGAAGGTTAGCTGACTGTCCTGGGAGCAGATGCATGCATTACGTTGCCACGTCAAGATAGAAGCATATGTCCCTCACACCTCTGTAACCGATTTCACATGGCAACGGAGATGATGAGTCAGGTTGTAGGCACTCATGGTCACCGTGTGTGCCCAAGAACAGTTAGGAAGTGGTTGTAGGAGTTCAATTTAAAGTCATGACATCCCAACGTTCATCCGCAACATGCACCCAGGCGAAGTCAACATCGATTGCAATGGCTGTTGGCAAATCGATTTCACTTGACCCACTGGAGATGTGTTATTCACTGACGAGTCTCGGTTAACGCTTTACATGTCAGATTGATGACAATGTTGCTATCAACGTCGAAGTGAGTGATATTCTGATGCATGCATTAAGGAAAACGGCAGATTCGGGGGAGACTCTGTTATGGTTTGGGTGGCTTTCTCATGGCATGAAAACACCTCTCTTGGTCATCCAGAGCAATCTTACAGATCTAAGATATCGGGATCAGTCCTCATGTCTCATGTCCTTCCACTTATCCATGTGCATAACCTTACATTGCAGCAGGATAAAGCGAGGCTGCACATTGCTAGAGTTTCTCATGACTTCCTCAACCAAAACAATTCTCAGTTCTCGATTGGCCACCTTACAGTCCAGCTTTGTCCCAGATCAAGCATTTGTGGGATGAGCTGGACAGGAGGGTCACAAAGCGTATCAACGTCCCAAATAATGTAGCTCAGCTCGTGCAGATGCTTCTTCAGGAGTGGAATAACACCCCACAAAGGACTAAACAACTTGCTGGGGTCAGTGGTAAGGAGAGTTAGAGCAGCGACTGAAGCACGGGTGGGCTCACCTGCTATTGATTTTGATCAGGAAATGGCATAGGACACCCACTTTGCAAATGCCATGTTTATTAAGACAACAAAACTCGTCAAAATTTAATCAGTAATGAAGAAATAAAATCAAAATCCAAACAGTGAAATAGCCATAACACATTTGAAATATTTACCACAGAAAAAAACTTGCATTTCTTTTTTCTGCTAGTATACATTGGTTGTAATTTTGTCCACCATGTGGGATAGATGGTCGTAATCCACCCACTGATGTGATTAACGTAGCGCTCCTCACAAAACATATTTGCATCCAAAATGGTGTGTTTGCCTATTATACAATAGTAATACTACTTACAAGCTGGCGTTGAAAGTTGAAATGTAATGAAAACATGCACCACAGTGATTTTCATCATTTTCGTGTACATATCGTGTCACAAGAGCATTCGACTTGTGATTAACGCCATAAGATTTAGAAAATATCATTCTAATGCTTTCGGAATATCACCATGATAAGGCACAAATATGGCATTACAGTGGAGCCCACTTAATTGGATATATCTTAACTGAATAACCCTGTTAACTGAATATAATATTTTTATACTGTACCAATGACCCAGACTTAGCTGGTGCTAACTCCACAAAAACCAGGGCCAAACACAAATTTTGCCCCCCAATCCCCAAAATTTGCATCCAAAACAAAAAGAAATCATGTCCTAAAGGACCTCCATAGTACGACTCTACTGCGCATGCGCAGTGACGCAGTCGTCCCGAAATTGGCGCCAAATATCATTCTCTGTTTGGCCCTTCATCAGTCAACATCTCACTGATCTTTGTGCTTGTAAATCTCAGTTTAAAGGATGCCAGACACGTAATTCTTGGAGAAAATGTGATTCTAAGGAGGATAGAAGGAGGAGAGGAAAAAAGAAGTGGCAAAAAATAATCAGGGCTGTACTTAAATTTTTTTGTTAAAATTATGTTAAGTTGCCTATTTTCGAGGCAAACGCCTCTTGTTGTCATTCTTGCTAATTGTTGCACTGCTTATTCAGTGTTTCCTCTCCCCTAACCTTCTAAAGTCCCCCCTTGCAATTCTCCCATGCTTTTGGCATATTTTTGAGAAGTTTCATTTCTAAAATTTCCCTGGGAGAGTTGCTTGGTTACAGAATGTTTTCTGTTATTTTCCCCATAGTTACGTTTTCACCCATGGGTGTATAACGTTTGTGTTCTGCATCTTCCATCTGATGTTCTGCAGATTCTCCCCTGGGAGTCTCTGTTTTGCATCAGATAGAGTGTAATTGAGGACTGATTCCGGGCCAGTTTTTTCAGTGCCTGGAGTCATGTTTTCTTCTGTGTTTACACTGTTTGTTTTCATTGGCAACAGCCTTTTTTGAGGGGGGCTGTTTGCCTTTGAGGTAGTTTATCTCATTATAAGATACATTTATATTATCCGAAAGTGTCTCATTAATTATTTTATATAATTTTAAAATTTTTGACCACACTTTGCCATCGGATCCATCGGGGCTCAACGTTACTTTTCAGCAACTTGGGCTTCTCTGAAAAAATATTTTTTCAAAATTATTTTGTTTTGCAATTGTTTTTTCATTTATTAATGGATCATGTTATTATGTATCTTTGTGTCAGGGGTTTTTGCGAGTAACTAGGACTTATTGTTGTTCCTTCACAATGAAAGGAACTTGTTCAAATTGTAATAGGAAGAAATCTTCCTCTGACTTTCATGATTATTGCATAAATTGTAGTCAGTGTTCTCGCATTAATCCCTGTCCTGTATGTGAACATTGGGATGAGAAACATTGGAAACGTGTGTCACGATATGTTGTTTCTGGAGAAAGAGCGATGCCGGCTCTTTCTCCACAAGGTCACTCTACTCTCTCAGTTTCTATTTCAGAGGAACCAGAACAGGGTGATGTTTCCATGTTATCTTCTTCAAGTGTGCGTCCGTCGTCACAATTAAATACAGAGCTAGCGGCAAAAGTGCTCATGGAGATTAGACAAATGTCGTCCGCTAGCTCGCCCGGTGTAGCGTCCATTCACCGAATGGTTCGGCAGCCGGGTTCGTCCGATGCGGTCCAAGAGGAAATTTTGGGTGATGCGAGCACTATAAAAATAATAGATGCACACCCAGTGACGGCGGATAGTGAACGAGAACGGAGGAAGCCTTTTAGTCCGGTTCCTAGCTCGTCCAGGTCCAGCCGGGCCGCGAGCGAGAGAGGCCCCTCTCTCGTACAACAACATCTGGGACCAGATGTTGTGGTACAAAATGTGTCTTTAGCGGAGCATACGTCCGTCGCTCGGGACGCTCCGTTGTATAAGCAGTCCGCAGAGACTGTTAAGGCTTCCTCTTCTCGCCGGCGCACACGACCGCACCTTGGCTGCGTGACCTCCGATATCTTGCCAGCTTCGCCGATGAAGGATTATTCGGCGACCAGGTCACACCATCCGGCAGCCAGGGACTCGAGACCGATGGACTCCGGACGTTCGCATAGGAAAAGTATGCGGGAGCCATCTGATGCGGAGCTGCCCTCGGCAAAGCAGCGAAAGACCGCTCCTCCGCAGGTCTCGACGTCAGACATTCTAGTGCAGATAGCACAGCTTATCGCAGCATCCCAGCAGCCGACAGAGACGGTGTCGGATCGAGAATTATCCGACGGCGCTGGGTCGGTACGCTCCGCCGAAGCATCGGGGGCGGACGACCGGGAACATCGGGAGGTCCGACCGGATGGTGAAAGGGATACGGATGAATTGGAGCTATCCCTTTCGGAACAACACAAAGCTGCCGTAGACTTCATCCGGCACTTTCTTCCTCAAGTTGTTCCGTCGGGCCAGACTGCTGCGCTTCCGGACAGGAGAATTATAGCGTCATTGGACTCTGATTTTTTCGAGCGGTTCAGGGACATCGCTCCCGAGTTTCCGTCGCAGTCCAATAATGTTGCAAGAACATTTGAATTATTGAACGACGCTATTTTTAAACTTGCTTCCAGGACAGGGAAAGCAGGCTTCTTGTCCGCAAATACTCTCAACCTGCCTTTCATTAATGCAAGGAATAAATTCGACACGGCAGGTCAGGGTATACCGAGAGTTCCTCTGCGTATGGACGACGAGGCGGAAGACTTAGAGCTATCATTACCGTCGTCAGCTTCTATTCCAACCGCAGTGTTGGAAACAGCTATTGCATCTAACAGAGCCAATTTAGATGCCTTATCTTACGCAGATCACCTTACGAAGGCGTTATCACTGCGTCTTCAAGGGGAAGAGTTTCAGGATATACAATCCTCCTTAAGACTTCTTTCAAGGGCAGTAGCTTATTCCACGTGTAACTCCGCCCTTTCAGTGGCTAATCTGGAGTTGGTTAGACGTGACGCAGCCCTGTCTACATCCACACTAGTGGATTCTAAGGTGAAGAACTCTCTTAGAGTCGCTTCGGTCTCAGGAGATCTTCTCTTTGACGGCAAGCTTTCCGCTATTTATGATAATATTAAAAAGAAAGCTAGTGATTCTCTGTTGTTTAGATCCGCTCCTAAAAGGTCGGATTCAGCAGACACGAATAAGGCGGGCACTTCTGGGTCTTATCCGCCCAAGAGAGGTTCCTATAGAGGTTCCGGTGTGTCCTCTAGCTCTTATTCGAGAGACCGTCAGGATAGCGACTCTCGTTCGGGACGTCCTTCAGGCCGGGACAATCGGTCGGACGCCCCGAGGTCGACGAGGCGAGGTGCGGGTCGTGGAAGACGTGGTTTCTCCTACCGCAGGCCTCGCAGATCCAGGAGGTGATGGCTCAAACCTCTATCGCGTTCCGGTTGGCGGAAGGTTGTCGAGTTTTTCTCAAGAGTGGGCGTCGATTACAGACGACCCTTGGGTGAGAGGAGTGACTTCGGAAGGTCTAAAGATATCCTTCAAACGAAAGCCTCCATTAACTCGAAGTCCAAAGTGGACTCATCTTCCGTCAAACCCTCAGAAAAGAGACGCTCTGCTATCAGAGGTGCAGTCTCTTTTAATGAAGAACGCGGTAGAGGTCGTAGAAAACCAGGAATCGCTGGGATTCTACAGCCATCTGTTTCTGGTTCCGAAACCAGACGGCTCGTTCCGTCCAGTCATAGATTTGAGCTGGATAAACAAGCTGATCATCGCTCCGAAGTTTTATATGGAGACGATTCGATCGGTCAGAGCGAGTATTCGGGTGAACGATTATGCAACGAGCATAGATCTCAAAGATGCGTACTTTCACGTCATGGTACATCCGACATTCCGAAAGTATCTACGCTTCGCAGTCCTAGGAGTGGTGTATCAGTTCCGGGCCATGTGCTTCGGATTGAATCTAGCACCCTGGGCTTTCACTCGAGTAATGAACTCGGTAATGATTTACTTCCGAGCTCATTCGTCTGCGGTAACGTCGGCCTACCTGGACGACATTCTTCAGAGGTACGGCAACGAGTTAACGCTTCAGAACGATGTTCAGAATCTTCTTCTATTGCTCCGACGTCTCGGTTTCATAGTAAACGAGGAGAAGTCGGATCTGGTGCCGTCCAAGTCATTCACTCATCTGGGAATGAGCTTCGAGACGCACAACAATCTCGTTCGTCTGCCGTTAACCAGAGCGAAATTAGTCAGTTGTTACGCTCGCTATTGTCTAAATACAGACAAAGTCACAGCGAGAGAATTTATGAGACTGATAGGTCTGTGCGGAGCCGCTGCGGATCTCATTCCGATGGGACGGCTACGCACACGGCCTCTTCAAATTTTCTTGACTCAGAATTGGAGTGTGAAAATTCATTCGCTCGATGTAGACGTTCTCTTGTCAGATCAAGTGAAACAAGAGATTCAGACTTGGGCAAACATTCAGTGGTTAACTCAAGGAGTTCCGCTGCAGTTGCCGGATCCGAGTTTTACCATTATGACGGATGCCAGTCAAACAGGTTGGGGTGCATCATTAATCCCAACGGATTCGAGATGCCAGGGTCTTTGGGATCCGCAATTCCTGTGCAAGCACATAAACATCAAGGAAATGATGTCAATTTGGCTTGCGTTACGTCACTGGATGGACATTATTCACGATGCTCATGTCCAAATCCTATCCGACAATACGACAGTAGTGGCGTATATACGGAATCAGGGAGGCACTCATTCAGTTCCGTTGTTCAATCTAACGGAAAGAATCCTTCTGTTTGCGTTGGAACATCACGTTCTTCTTTCGGTCCGTCACATACCGGGTCGTCTGAATGTGCTAGCAGACTCCCTTTCTCGAAAGGGTCGCTTGTTGCCGTCGGAGTGGACTCTCAACAAACAAGTATTCAATCAGATTTGCTACCAATGGGAACGGCCAATGATAGACTTATTTGCGACACATCTCAACAATCAGTTGCAGACGTATGTGTCCCCGTGTCCGGATCCAAGAGCATTTGCTGTAGACGCTCTATCGATCCCTTGGGACGGAATGATAGGATATGCGTATCCTCCAGCGCCGTTAATTCAACAAGTATTGCTAAAGATAAAACAATCTCAATGCAAGATTCTGTTGGTAGCATCTCTGTCGCCACAGAGACCGTGGATAAATCTACTCAGGTGTCTGTTGTGGGACCTACCGCGGAAGCTCCCTCCACGAGAGGATCTTCTTTGGCAGGGGAAATCGCGCCAACTGCATCACAACCCGCAAGGTCTCAACCTTCACGTTTTTCCGTTGTGCGGTCCTTCTTGCATGGCAAGCACTTTACAGGACGAGCAGTGGACGCGATTTCTAACTGTAGGAGGACCTCCTCTTCGCTAAACTATGCGGCTAAGTGGAAGGTTTTCCGTCGTTGGTGTAGGGATCATTCTGTTGATATATTTGATCCCTCTATACCAGACATTGCTAACTTTCTAGTATACTTGTTTGACGAAATCAAACTGCAACCGGTTACTATAAAGGGTTATAGATCTATGTTATCTGATACCTATGCACATCATGATAGTTTACAAATTGGATCTAATGTCTCTTTATCGAAATTGGTTAGAAACTTTTCGATAAATAGACCCAGAACTCTTAGATTAATTCCTAAGTGGAATTTAGCTTGGGTTCTCCTTAAATTGAAGGAAAAGCCATTTGAACCTCTTGGGACAGTAGATTTCAAATTCTTATCTTATAAGACAGCTTTTCTCTTAGCTTTCTCTTCTGCCAGAAGAGTCAGTGAGCTTCATGCACTATCGGTGGATGATTCTCATTATCGTAGTGTTGGGAACACTATCACCTTCACTACTAACGTCGGTTTTTTAGCTAAGAATCAGGCTCCTAATAAATATCCGGAACCTATTGTTATTAAGGCTCTTCCGTCTTCAGACGGGCGTAGGCCTTTACTCTGTCCTGTTAGAGCACTACGTATCTATAAACAGAGATCTCAGTTCATCAGAAAGGGACGGAAACGTTTCTTTCTGTCTTTGATGCCTAATAGAAAGGACATTTCAGTCCATTCTATTGCTAGATGGATTCAGTTAACTATCCGTACTGCGTATGAAGATTTATCTTCTTCTCAGCAGTCTGTGCTTAAGATTTCTGCTCATGAAGTAAGAGCTCTTTCTACTTCCTGGGCTTATGCTAATAGTGTTGCTATTACAGATTTAATGAAGGCTGCTTATTGGTCTCAGCCATCCACATTTACTAATTTTTATCTCAGAAATATTGAGTCCATTTCTGGAGACCTGCATTGTTTAGGTCCGTTATCTGTTGCTCAGAATGTCGTCCACTAAACAGTTGCAACTATAGTTATGCAGGCTTTCTGTTCCGGCAGTGACTCCGTCCGGCTGCCCTCTTCGCTCTGGGCTATTTGACCCAGGGCAAGGGGAAGGGGGGGGGGGGCGGGTGTTCCCTTAGGTCACCTGCTTTATAGTGAAAAGCAAGGGAATGCCTCCTCCAAGACAGTATTTCTGAGTCGCTTCCGGGATGGTTTTAAAGTGTAATATTAATGTTTAATTTCATTCATGTCTTATTTTTAAAGTGTAGCTCGGTGTGAAGCATTTGTATATGTCAAGTGTCAAACGGGCTTTAATATACAATACTCGGACACTTTTAAATGATTATAAAGAGTCTCAATTCTCTGGACTACTTTATTTATTGGCTTGTTTTAAAAATAATTAGTATAAAGGTTATACTGGATATTAATAGAGAACATGAATGTTATTGTGCTCAATTATTAAGGGTAGTGTATCTTTCTAATTTAAATATTAAATAAGAAAGATACATGTAAAGCCTAATACTCCTTTTCTCCTTAAGGGGTTACCTCTTTATTTTATAATTGAGCTTATTGGATTTTCCTCTATGTCCTAGGCCCTCCAGCCTGTTTACTATTCAGCTAAGTCTGGGTCATTGGTACAGTATAAAAATGTTAAAAAATTTATAGTAATTTATATATTTTTTATACTTACCAATGACCCAGACGGGGATGGCCCTCCCTGAGTTGGGAACTCTTGCCTCCCCGCTGAGTACATAGCGCTGACCAGGCACTGCCAGTAAGAATGATATTTGGCGCCAATTTCGGGACGACTGCGTCACTGCGCATGCGCAGTAGAGTCGTACTATGGAGGTCCTTTAGGACATGATTTCTTTTTGTTTTGGATGCAAATTTTGGGGATTGGGGGGCAAAATTTGTGTTTGGCCCTGGTTTTTGTGGAGTTAGCACCAGCTAAGTCTGGGTCATTGGTAAGTATAAAAAATATATAAATTACTATAAATTTTTTAACTTTCCAACATAAAACCATTTACCACACCTCCAATACAAATTTGATCTGTTAATTGAATATAGGTTATAGTGTAAACTCCTGTTAATTGAATAAAAAATCTTGCAACCTGTAGACAAATTACCCTGACTTGCCCCAGTTTACCTTGTTTATAGACCTATTTGGCCTCATTACATCCAGCACAGGCATTTAATCTTTTATATCGTGTTTGACTTTGACAGAGCTCATGAGGCTCTGTCAAACAAGATATAATAGAATAAATGCTAAGTTTATCTCCAGAATACAGGAAAGTGACACAATCCCTGTTCATTGAATACTCCTGTTAATTGAATAATTTTCATTGGCAAAGTGGCTATTCAATTAACAGTGTTCCACTGTATTAACAAAAAAATGTTTCCTAATGGTACACTTTGTTAAAGGCTGACAAAATCAAATGACCATATTAGGAGAATCGAAGTCAGTTCTCATTGTTCTCCATGCAAAAATCATTTGCGGTAATTGATTTTGATTTTCACATGAATTTTAACCCTTTACCCAATGCAGACGATATCAAAATTTATTATTTTAAATATCAATTTTTCAAAAAATTTCAACAAAACCCTACCATGTGACCCCTCATTGGAACGAGGTCGTTCCAATGAGGGGTCACATGATATGGTTTTGGTGAAATTTTTTGAAAAATAATACTTTTTCAACTGCTGAATTTTCATATTACGCGTGCGGTTGCGGCTGATTCATTGGGTAAAGGGTTAAGGCCTGCATCTAATTTACACAATATGAATGATTTGGATCAGTTAAACATTTTGACAATGACTCCCTAATGAGAACTTATACATATCATATTTTAGTAAAACATGTTAATGCATACATGTATATTAGTGATCATGTCTTTATAATAATATTATATTATATGTAATTAATACATAAGTATGAGTTTTTCAATTTAAATCAGATTATGTAAGACGATTTTAGAGACAGATTAACATTTTTTGTATTTTATGGATAATTGTAAATTTTTGCATTGAAAGATTTGACTGTTTTGGTGTTAGAAACAGTATCGGAGCCTTTTTTATTCCAAAAACCTATTACCAAAAATACCAATTGCATTAAAATAGGGGGAATTTGAATGGATGGGGAAATTCAGGAGGCATATAAATGAGAGTAAAGGAATAATTGTCAGTCAGCAATCTTGTGCACCTGCCATATTCACCCCACTATTGAAATTTAATGTGGACAGTGGGTCCAATTTCATCCCACTGTCTGAATTTGAAAAGTGAGGTGATTTTGGCTTGTTCATCGAAAGAAGAAAATGAAATTAACCCTTTACTCAGTGCTCAGGATATGAAAATTTATTACTTTTAACACTACTTTTTAAATTTTTTTCAAAAACTTTCAGCAAAATCTTTTCATGTGACCCCTCATTGGCATGAGTTTGATGAGCTTGTTCGAATGAGGGGGGAGGGGGGGAGGGGGGAATGGAGGGAGGGGGGTACAGATGAAATGTAAAAAAAATTGTTTTGTCAACTACTCAATTTGTAAATTATATGGGCTGACCCACCCAATTTGTTAGGTAAAGGGTTAATGATTCTACCAGCAATCCAATGCACCGGCCAGATTTGCTTCACTGTTAAGAGTTCAGGCCTCTCGAGGAGCAAATTGCTGGTGAGTGATATGTCACTCGCCTGTAATTAAGATCAGGCAAGTGATGGTAACTGCATATTCATTTTTTTGAATTTACTGTTATGCATGATATGAAGATTTTGACATATCTGGGCACTTAACTGGTAGAGGGCTAGATTATTTTTACCTCTATTTTACCTATGTAACAAGTCTGGACATTATGAGGAATATAGTTCATAAATATTAAATTGTTTCAGTTTACTGGAAGCCTATAGGCATTCTCCAGTAAACTGAAACACTTTGATATTCATGAACAAAGGGCATTTAATATTGCCGAATCATCTATAAATCAACTACTGAAGGAAAAGCCACTGTAGTGGCCTCCAGCTCTCAACCAATTAAAAGGCGAGTGATCAATCACTCACCACTTTAGAAAATTAGGTGATTATCAGGAGAGTGCGAGTGATCACGCGCAATTCCTTGAGAGCCCGGAGAGTTCACCCTGTTTTATGGTACTTTAGATGTACTTCAATTTCCCAGTTGGGAGACAAAAGCCACTGTAGTGGCCTCCAGCTCTCATCCAGTTAAGAGGCGAGTGATCAATCACCCACCACTTTAGAAATTTAGGCAATTATCAGGCGAGTGAGAGTGATCACTCACCATTCCTTGAGAGCCCTGAGAGTTCACCCTGTTTTATGGTACTGTAGATGTACTTCAGTTTCCCAGTTGGGAGCCGGTGATTATTGTTTATATGGATTTGTTTTAAAATTCATTAGAGAGTATATATAGAGACACCAAAAAAAATGTTACAAAATAATTACTAATATATCAGTTATGACTAATAAAATGAAATTTGCATATTGCACAGTGAGCACTCTATCTTAGATTTCTATTGGCTCAAAGTCACAACATTGGAGTTATATGTTTTCTTGTAGGTTTCACTTCATTTCTTATGCACAAGTGTCTCAGTGAACAACCTTAACCCTTTACCCAACGAATCGCCCACATCCGCCCGCGTAATATGTAAATTCAGCATTTGAAAAAATATTATTTTTCAAAAAATTTCAACAAAACCATATCATGTGACCCTCGTTGGAACGAGCTCGTTCCAATGAGGTGTCACATGATATGGTTTTGTTGAAATTTTTTTAAAAATTTGAAAAAATTATATTTAAAATAATAAATTTTTATATCGTCTGCATTGGGTAAAGGGTTAATACCCAAGGGAAGAGGATTATGTATTTTATCTTACAATAAATATATATCAAGTGCCTATTTTCAGGGCTCGCCTTGAGTAAAATGGTCAGGGCCTAAAAAAAGTGCCCCACATATTGAGGTCAGGGCCTTTTCGGGGCTGATTTTCCATTTTGTCCATTATTGTTAGTGCTTTTTTGTGGAAAATGTCGGGGCTTGAAAAAAAGCCCCCAGCAAGTGCTCCTCGGGGCTGATCTCGGGGCCTGGGTTGATCAGCTCCGACTCAAGGCAAGCCCTGTATTTTTGGTTTTCTGGTTTGGTACTGGCTTTTTTAGCAAACAGGAAAATCAAATGGCAAATAAAAGACGGGCAAACATGTTTACTGTGTTTATGCACAAACTGATCAAGTTATCTTCCTGGACTAGTCATCCATGGCAACCCTGGAAAGTGAACCTGTGCTTGTTTACTGTGGTAATCGAGCTCTGTTTTACTGTGTAAATAGGATCCAGTCACCAATGCTTGGGACGGAAGTCCTCTAAAATGGGCAAGATGGGTAAATGATTGCCTGGACTTTATATCCTTGTTTCATCCATGTGGGTACTCTGGGAAGTAAAGCAGTGCTTGTTCACTGCAGTAAACAAGGTCTGTTTTAACTGGTAAAATAGGACCTGGTCACCAATCCTGGGGTGGAAGGCTGATAAAATGGGCAACATGGGTGAAATAAATGGCTGGACTTGACGTTATATCCATGTTGCAGTCACGATTAGTCATTATGCAGAAATATGTGACCTTTAACTACAATAAATAAATGCCCTTGTTGCAATAAATAAATATCATTGTGCAGAAATATGTGACCTAAAACACCAGTAAATAAATAAATTTGGATTGACGTTCCCAAACAAATGAACCACCATTTAAGACATACTCAAGTGAAGACTGACAATATTTGCTCTCTTCTGCCATTGTTAGCAGGCTCAACATCTGCACTTTGAAAAAGGGAAAGATTTGATTCAATTTTGAAATCATCTTCCTTATTCGATTCAAGATTTGATTTGACCCAAAATTTGAGATTCGCAGGACATCAATTGGTAGGGTGCTGGAAGCCCATATTTGGGCTTTACACTGAAATGCAGGTACCACAGATTAAAGGATCCATATACAGTGGTTGTGCTTCATATTATCTTAAAAGTGGAATTATTTAGTCTATATAGATGTGTCCTGTTGCTGTTTATTGGAGAGTGCCAATAGGCACTCTCCCATAAACTGTAACAGGACAAAGACATGTGAACAAATCTTGAAGACGAAAAATAATTTAACGCTTTACCCAAGGGGGGGGGTTGCAAGACGTGACGTCCTATTTTTTATTCGGCTTCTTTTTACACCCACCCACCCCTACGTGCAAATTTTCTACTACCGTTCTCAGACACCCACCCCCACTCTCCCATTAAAATCCAAAATAAACTTAGTAGGCACAGCTGTCTTTAGGGGGTTTTCATAATGTTCTTAACCCTTTACCCAACGTAATGGCCAAAACCGGTGAGCGCTATTCTAAAAAATCGGCAATTAATTTTTATTATTTTTTCATTTTTTGTCTCAAAAACATAGGTTATGACCCCTCACTGGAACGAGCTTGTTGAGCTCGTTCCAGTGAGGGGTCATAACCTATGTTTTTGAGACAAAAAATGAAAAAAAATAGTTATTCAGTCATTTTTTGGCAAGTGTCGTCTGCTTTTCATGTTAGGTAAAGGGTAAAACTGGTACCACCAATTTAAACCTCTGTGGGCTGCTGTGGGCCCCAATCTACAAATGACAAGCTGTTCATTATAGGCTTGGCCAGAACAGGTGTACATATATGGGAACAAATTTTCATTTGAATTGTTCCCAAAATATTGTCTGCACATTTTCTACATTTCGAACAAGACACCCACCCTCTACTAACGTGTGACATTTTCCCAGTTTAAGCCCAATATTCTCACATATAAAGCCTCCTGATGTTGTATTTATGTTAAGAGTGTGATGTATAACATCATTTTTAAGGTTTGAAACACAAATGATGGTATATATTAGCTGATATATTGATATATTTTTAAAAAATTCAAAAAATTGCACAAGTTGGAAATGCACATTTTTGGCGCACTCAAGAGACCCACCAACCCCCACGTCACGTCTTGCAAATTTTTGGTGGCCTCCCCCCGCTTTACCAGTTAATAGTTTTATATGGTCAACATGTAAGCAAAGATAACATGAAAGTGAAATGTAAACATACAATCTTTTTGCTTGTTTGAGCATTGGTTGATCAAGATCCATGACTTATCATTTGAAAACTTTACAATATCAAAATTATTAAACAAATCCGAAAAGGTAAAATGGAATTGAAGTCATGTGTTTATTTTTGAGAATATGCTTTAAAATAATGTAAGTAATTTATCTTTGTGTCACACTTGTGGAAAAATCTCTTGTGACACACTTGTGGAAAAATCTCTGTGGGTTGAATGTTTCAATGTTGCCACATATTTCAGAACCAAGATAACACATTATGTGCGATAGCAGCTGCTTTTTTAAATGTTGTTATGTTATACACTGTTGGAAAGGGCTCACTGCTCATCTCAACAGTTTACTGTATGGGTTTATTAAATGAAATGCCAGGAGTAATCTGGTTTAGTCGTGGCCATTCGCATCAGCCTCCTGACTTTGTAGCTACTGTACTGTGATCGCAGTAGCAGTCTCTTTTTCGATCCGGTGGTGATCCATTTATACCAGTCATTTGAGATTTCATAAATAATATATTGCAAAAAGAAGTTTAAATAAAGGAACATGAATGAAAATAGCATCGGTAAGGCCACACAAAGTAGATCTTCTGTTGCTCAGGCCATTATTTGTGAAATTGCATGCGGGCGAGCGGTTTTTTATTTTATTTTTTATTTCAGTAATTACTTTTTTGCCATCAAAAGTTCATGTTCTTGGTTCAAGTTTTAGGCCTCATAATCTACAGAATAGCATGGGTGGTGGTGTATTTCATCCCTTGAGTGCAAGAAGACTTTGCAATGCTAAAGCATTGCAAAGCCTTCTTGCACTCAAGGGACAAATTCATCAATTTTTCTAACTTTGGTAAAATATCAGACATAAACCAATTAATTTTTTTTTTTTTAAGTTTAATTGGTTATAAAAAGAGAGCATGCGGCAGCCAAAAGGACCATGCGGGAGGGCCTGAGAAACAGATTTTTTCATTTTTTTTAGGCCTAAGCAATGTTTTTTTCAACAGGTAGGATTCTAAAATGTGAGCAAAGAAGTGGATGGAGCATTTTGACCGGATTGCGACAAGGTTGTGCTCAGGTCAAAATGCTTGGTCCATTTTTGTAAGGATTGTAAAAATGCACTGCTTAAAAAGTCATTGAAATCTCCTCCAATTTGGACTGCACTTGAGAGTGTGAACTTTGCACTGTTTATTTTATTCCTAGGGGAGCGTGATGGCTCAGTGGTAGACTGTTGGACTTCTATGCTATAGGTCCCGAGTTCGATACCCGTCCGGGACAACCCACATTGTGTCCTTGGGCAAGGCACTTTATCCCAGTTGCCTACATGGGGGCACGATGTACTAAGGCATACTGCACATCGATGGTGCATGTGTCTTCAACCGCTGTAACCATATTTGTGCGGTGCTTGAACAGAGTTAGAATGTTGAGGAGCTAACAGTTGCTCGTCGATGCGCGGTGGTCCTCTCCGGGTACTCAGGCTTCCTCCACCTGTAAAACTGTCATGGTCACGATTAGTCACTGTGCATAAGTATGTGACCTTAAACACCAATAAATAAATAAATAATAAATAAATTTATTCCTGGAAATCCTGATAAATTTCTTGAGTTCTCTTTCTGTTAACAAGAAACTGGGACTACTTGGTAAGTTCAAAGTATATTTTTTTGCTCAAATGAGGTTGTCTACATTTGTATTTTGAGAGAAAATAAATAATGTTAGGTCACACAAAGTAGATCTTCTGTTTCTCAGGCCATTATTTGTGAAATTGCATGCGGGCGAGCATTTTTTTATTTTATTTTTTATTTCAGTAATTACTTCTTAGCTATCAAAAGTTCATGTTCTTGGTTCAAGTTTTAGGCCTCATAATCTACAGAATAGCATGGGTGGTGGTGTATTTCATCCCTTGAGTGCAAGAAGGCTTTGCAATGCTAAAGCATTGCAAAGCCTTCTTGCACTCAAGGGACAAATTCATCAATTTTTTTAACTTGAGTAAAATATCAGACATAAACCATTTAATTTTAATTTTTTTTAAGTTCAAATTGGTAGTAAAAAGAGAGCATGCAGCAGCCAAAAGGACCATGCGGGAGAGCCTGAGAAACAGATTTTTTATTTTTTTCGGCCTTAGTATCTCTTTTTAGAATATATATACAAAATGTTCAAATGTTATATTATGCTCAATATATTCTGTCCTTTACCCAAACTATTTTTATATCTATCAAATACTTCACAGTTCTCACATCATTCATGTTGTTCATATTTTCTCATTTGGCTTTAAATGTTGAAACTTTGTATTCTAATAAATGAAAAAATATGTCGAAAATGCAAAGCATCAGAGAATATGTTGATTGAATTATTCTTTTATAAAAGAAAATGTTTTAAAAATACAAGTGTATAGTATTTTCTTAAACAAATGTAAGTCAGTTGAAAGTGCCTTGAGTAAGGGATTGTTGTAAGCTATAAATGCATTCCAATATCTAAGGGTTGTGATTTGCTATCGCTTGAACTAGGGCTGTCACGATTTTTTAATTTAGGAGTCAATTGATCGTCACAAATAATCGATAATAATCAATTAATCGTACCTAGATGACCCTCTCCGTCTCTTCGAAGTCATTAAAAATGAAGTTCAAGTTAGCTGAACAACCTCAGGTAACCAACAAAGACGATCCTCTTTTAGGTACATTCAGAGCCTTGATGTTCTGAACTTTTGAACTGTCAGTGTAATAATCAAGACCGGTCGTCAGTTGCGAACTTCGCAAGTTCGCAACTGCCGACCGGTCTTGATTATTAAACTGATGGTTCAAAAGTTCAGAACATCAAAGTTTTGATGTACCTGAAAGACAAATGCTTCTAACGGTTTCTTGAGGTTTAACGTCGACGTTCTTGACCTTTAGCAACAATAGTTTTTTCATCCATTTTTTTTTAATTATTAAACGTCTAAAACAGGGTAAAATTTAGCGATTCGTCGACAGCGAAAAATACTAATCGATTTCGGCATGACTGATCGACAATCGATTAATCTTGACAGCCCTAGCTTGAACCGCTGTGTGGTTTATTAGCTTTTTGTTCCTAAAAATAATTCCAGGGAGATATGGTGCTTTCCGATTGTCTTTCCAAAGCTGTCTCTGTCCATCTACAAAATACAGTGAATCCCACTTATTTGAATACTTCTCGAAGAAATAACCCCGCTGAATGCATATTACTTCCTAACACCAAACCCTTTACCATTTGTTAATTGCATATAGGTTACAATAGACTACACTTCAATGGATAAAATAAAAAGTCTTATGATCTGTCAAAGATATGTCCCCATGGAACTCGGAGAAGTATGTGGAGCAGTGGGTTTTTTTTTACTATGGTAGAAAGTTCTGCTTTCCTAATAAAATAAGACCTGGTTACCATTGGCTGACATTGGAGTCAACCAAAAGTGGGCGGCCTGGGTATAAACGATTGGCTAAATGTCACTTTATACTTGTGTAGCAATCATAATATCCACAGGTGGTTAGTGTTGCTACTCAAATGAAAAGTCCTTGAATGTTGGACTCTTCCTTTGGAAGTGCTTGAATTTTTGTCTACTCTTGAAAAGCACTTGATCGTCCTCCCCCTTCATTTTTTGAAAAGTACCTGAATTAATTTTGCCTTTAACCTCAGAGACAAGATGTTTCATGATAACACGCTTCAGTCTGGACTGTAGATTCTAGGTCACTGTAGTTTGTTTCGTCAGTTTCTGTGAGTGATCTGATAATGTACGTTGTGGTACAAAACTTTTAGAAAGGGCTCAGAGAGCCCTTTCCAAAAGTGTGTTACATCAAAGCATTTCATCTTCATGGATTCATAATAGTAGGTTTTATCATAATTACAAAGTAGATCATGTTTCTTGGAGAGTTAACCCTTTACCTAATATGAAAAGCAGACGACACTTGAAAAAAAAATTCTTGAATAACTATTTTTTTCATTTTTTGTCGCAAAAACATAGGTTATGACCGCTCATTGGAACGAGCTCGAGGAGCTCGTTCCAACGAGGGGTCATAACCTATGTTTTTGAGACAAAAAATGAAAAAAATAATGAAAATTAATTGTCGACTTTTGAGAATAGCGCTGGCCGGTTTTGGCCGTTACGTTGGGTAAAGAGTTAACAAATGAATAAAATGTCAATTCAAGTAAGGATATTTGTCAAAGATTTTAAAAAGTAGGTTAACAAAAATCCTGTCACCCTAATTTCTTTTTTTAGGCGAATGGCCTGCAAACAAAACAGTTGTTTGCTCAATTTAGACAGCCCCGATTGTCCTTGAAATTTGTCATCAGATTCCTTGAAAGGTGCTTAAATGGTGCTTGAATTTGATTCGATCGTACCAGTGTTGAAATATTGCAATGTTTCGATAAAATTCTGTGAGTGAATGCACCAAAAAATCTATGTTATTTAAGACTGTTTTTGGAGCAACACTTGTATTTAGGTTTTGTATTTAGCACAGAAGGCTGATGGGAGGTGCTGTTTGCTTCTCGATCAGTTTGTGTATCTTTTAGCAGATTTTGGATCTAGTGATAAATAGAATCTTCATCTAGTTCTCAGTGAGTTGCCATGTAGACTACTACTAGCACACATGAAGGCGGTGTACAAAGGCTGTAAGTTTTTTGTCGAATTCCTCCAGTAGACATCTATTTGTCTGTTGTTACAGATGTGTGTTATATTTTGTATATTACAACTGTTTCTGCTATTCTATTTTGTAGTGTATACATTTCACATATTCCTTGTCCCGTGGTAATTGGAACAATGCTTCTTCGCAGTGGTAAACATATTCTGCTTCACTGCTAAAATAAGACACAGAACCAATGCCTGTGGTGGAAGTTCTCTAAAGTGGGCATGGGCATGATGTCGCCAGATTCTGAGTGTAAGTTTAAACACCAATGAATAAACAAATAAACAAACCTGAAGTTCGCACCAGATGCTGGGGTCAAGTTGTGGTGGCTAAAAAAGAATATGTGTTAGCACTTGAATCTATTGAAACTAGGTCACAGTCTAAGAGGTGTAGCCCAAAGTTTGTAAAATTAGATAATCTTTGTTGAATGTTATCATGCTGACAATGCTCGGGAGTCAGAAATTTAAACAACGAAACAATCTAAGGGGCATAATTCCTGGAAAATTTGGATAGGACTTTTTTTTCGAACACGTGCAAGATATTCTCGAGTAGAACCCACAGATCAAATTTTGCAAAAATTGAATAACGTTTCTTCAAGTTATTGTGCTGACTGCCGAACACTGGAAATTCAATCTAGGGGGTATAGCTCCTGGAACATTTGGACAAGACTGATTTTCGAACTCATTCAAGAAATTTTCGATTGGAACTCACAGACCAAACTGGGTAAAAAGAGGGTAACATTTCTTGTTATCGTGTTGACATGGATGGATCAATGCCTGGATGGACGGTTGGATGGACAGATGCATTCCCACTGACCTTCCATCAAACATTGGTCAAATTGTTGACACAACTCGGCCAATAAATACTCAGCTCTTTGACCACTGATGATATATTCCTTGTCAGGTTAGAAGCATCAACTGGAAGAGATTACATTCATTATTTGGGGTAGACCAGTTGATATTACAAAATGCAACCATTGGGCTACCCGTGGAATATATTGAATGGTGTATCCCACAAATTTACTGAGCAACCATTTACTAGATGAAATTGGGATGTGTCTTGATCCTGGATACGATGTAGCCAAAGATGCTGAAAGTTACCTAATACATCAATTTATAAATAATACCAAAATTTTGTTCAAACTGAACTACCCAGCACTTCTGTCACCTGTCTTCACTTTTTGTCTTGAGTTAGTAAGGTGAAGAGGTCAACTTGCCAGTGAGCGACGCTTTCTTGGTACTCTGGGTTCCCCGTCCGTAAAACTGTATGGCTCAATAGGACTCTGGGTATTGAAGTATCTAAAAACTCCAATAAACATATAATAAACCTGGGCCCAGTACTATAAAACATTTCCAATTGTATTTTCTAGTTATGGCTTTAAATGGGTTAAAATGAACCATTAGCATTTTCAAAGATCTGGCAATTTGCCAAATGGCAAATTGCCATATCGTTTAATATGCGAATGATTCATTTTAGTCAGTTATATTAAGAAGGAGAAATTACAATTCTGGAAAATACAACTGTAAACTTCTATAGCATTGGTCCCTGGTCTGTTACAGACCTAATTTATTGAACTCGTGTACGGTCCTCAGTTTTAGTGGGTGCTTAGGAAGTACAACCATCGCAGAAACGTATGCTTAAAGGTGAAATATTACTAAAATCATGTTTTTTATTTTATTTTAAGCCGGTAATATTTTCTTAACGTTGTTTTGTTTTTTTCTCTTATTAAAAATAGGCAAGCAATCTACCAACTATGTTATAGAAAGATACCCTCAAAAGGTTAGTTTTCTTGTTTGTTTATGGGAATTTAATGGCACCTTTAACAACCAGGGTCATACCATGGCAAATGTTTCGTGTGGGTTGGAAGCTGACATAACTGGAGAGAACCACCAAGCAAGGGCAAGTAACTATTGGGCTCTCCAACTTACTATCCTGGTACAAAGGTTAACATTCATTAAAGACAAGTGCCCAAGGACCCAAAGTAGGATGAGTATCGAACAGTCAAACTTTCGAGCTGAACCAATAAATCATGGCACTCCCATCATTAGCCTAGTAGATTCTGTTCTTGCACAAATATATTCTCCTCAACTGGTAGAGTGCTATATTATTTTGGGTCATCCAAGTGTGTTCTCGTCTCTTTGCCTTGTTACAATTTATGGGAGAGTGCCTATTGGCACTCTCCCATAAATTGTAACAAAGCAAATCTCCACAGACTAAATAATTTTACTTCAAAAATAATAAGAAGCACATTCACAAAATACGGAGCCATTAAGTTGCGGCGCCTGCTCTAAAGAATAAAGTCCAAATCTAGGCTTCCAGCACTCTACCAGTTAACCGTCTGTTTAAGTGTATGTGAAGAAAATACCGTGGTTCTAACGTAGCTCAATTGCTGACAGAGTTGCAGCTAAATTGCACTTACCTTCATGGTCCAGGGAGTGATTTATAAACAATCACCCTAATTTAATAGCTTTATTGTTGTCACAACATGCACAAATAAATTTATCAGCATAATCAGAGATGAACAAAAATCGTGCGTCCACTGTTAATGTTTTTAAGACCACAGCTCATGATTATCTTGATGAAAATGTGGATCATGCTTTGAAAATGAACATTATTTGTTGATGAGTAAATTTCGTTATCAGCTTTTAATTTATTATTGTGAAATTAGTTAATATTTTTTCATACTTTACTATCAATTAGTATGTGCATATATATTAAATTATTTTTACAAAAAGTATTTTGTGACTTTTTTGTTCAATAACGATATGCCGTAGATTATGTAGCAGGGTTCTTTTGCAATGGGTTCTTGCTAATAATCAGCCCATAAATACTTGTAAGATTCTGCGAATTTTATTTCTCTCAATCTATTACTTTTATTAACAGGTAGACTAAAAACCCTGTAAGTATAAACAAAACAGCATGCTATTAAAATAAAATAGCTGAACACGACACATGTTGAAATAAAATGATTTAATCACACTCACTATTTCGCATTTCATTGGTGTTAACGAAATACGTCATTAATATTATTCGGGTTGGTGTATGTACTTTAAATGGAGAAGTACCCCGACTCATGGACACAAACTAAAGAATGTATCACCAAACCTTGTCACAAAACACTCTGCAAAGATGTGGAATTTGGGAGCTGAGGTAAGTTATCCAAAACTTTTATAAGTTTGACCAGCAATAAAGGATGTATAATGGAATGTCACCATACACTCAAAAGTACCTTTAATCATTCATAATGCCATTACAATGCTGCAGCTACTAGCACCTTCTTTACAATAACTGCAAAAAATAAATACAAGTCTTTATAGTAACTGCACGTTAATTTAAATGCACAACTATTCTTAATACCAATGGCAAATTAATACTGAATCAAGAAAGAGGTACATTCATGTTTACATTCATATATAAGGAGCATTATCTGCAAGGTATTTCACAGTCTTCCCAATAGTCACAATTAACCATTATTTCGAAAACATTGTGCGTCTACTCTAATAGAACAGCACTATCCCATTGTAACATGTTTAGATTAGGAGAGTAGCACTATGCCACTATAAATCCAACTACTATAGTGGAGCAGCGCCATTCCACTACAAATACAACTTCCGGCTGATAACTTAGTATTCTACAAGAACAGAAGCACCAATATGAGTAATCTACTTGTAGCTAAGCACTAGCACAATTTCCAATGCTTTTACATAGGAATTGAATAAGCAAAGGCATACCCAATAGGTTAGACAGGGGTTCCATTTCCATCACATGGCTTGCAGGTAACCAGTACAACTTGTATCTGCAACACAAATTAAAGTGATAAGCTGCCCTTTAAGAGGGTTCAAATTTGTAATACACAGTGATGATGCAAACTACATTTTTACTTTCGATCATTACTGTATTTGACAGACTGGGCAATAGTTGGGTACACCTTAAAACGAATTACTTGAATAGGGAAGATTTAGCTTCCTTAATTCCATTAATGAATTATCACTGTATTTGACAAAGTTAATATAAATTGAATAAACCTCCTTAAATTAATATCCAATAGGGAATGGGAGAACGAACCTTCTTAGTTGCTTCTGCAAGCGACTTAAGTCAAATGATGTTTGTGTTTAGCTTTGAAATATAGAAATTGGAAATATTTAGACTTACCAGTTAAATTCCAATAACCACCGATCTTATTTGTATTGTGCAGGAAAACTATCTTTCCATACCAAAAAACAAAGCCGAAATGACAACAAAGGGAAATTGTGTGCAGTGACATTTTTAATTAGTAAGTATTAACAGATCTTGATTGCTGAACAGATGACATTACAATTCATTCAAGGATTGATGTAGACAGTTTAAATCTTCCATGTACTTGCATGCAGTTGCAGCTATAACATACTGGCTTTACAATCACATGCTGAAATTCAGCAAATGCCCTTATGTTAAATTACGTGTTGCTGTTTTGTAAGAATATACAGCAGTAAACAGCCTAAAATGGAAAAAAAAACTTTTTATTTATGTGTATATAGTACAATTAGCATCAGCTTCTGGTCCTTTCCCACTTTTCCCCCTCAGCAAAAATGACATCCTTGTCATTGTGGTGCATAAAGAAAGATACCCCCACAAGTACTGTTTGTAAGAAAATATGTTAATATAGGGGCAATCCTCACTGTCTATTGTTATATTAGCAGATTTCCTTTATTAACACAACACTCATTGGATTATTCCTGTATACACTCTGCCAGTAATACCTATGCATATTCTATCATAAGAGAAAATGTGTTATATATAAATTATGAGTAATGAGGAAATCCCCGCTGCTTCTATTTTAACAACAAATTGCCCACTTTATACATATATACAGAACGACTCGCATGTGTGAATAGGTTAATCGATATGGCACGAGTGCCAGCGCGGAAGGATAGAATGAGAGGCAGCAGGCCTCGAGTTTTATCCTTCCGCGATGACACAAGTGCCATATCGATTAACCCATTCACACATGCGTGTCATTCTATCTTTATTGCATGCCTTCACACGTATAAAAAAACTATTAGAAGGGCACTCAGCAATTCATTTGACAACTATCAACAAAAAGAACACATTTTATCACCATCCAAATTTGCGAGGGGAAGCAGTTTTACCATTTCGTCCCCTGAGTTGCAATGTGTTCTATGTGCCTACTGGCACACAGAACACCTTGGAACTCAGGGGACGATTTTCAGCCATCATCAGTGATTCAAATTAAGTGAATATAAATTGAATAAACCTCCTTAAATTGATATCCAACAGGGAATGGGAGAACGAGCGGTGCACGATTTGGGAAAATTCCAGTGAAATTTTGCTTCTTTATAAAAATAGTCCATCAATGATTTCCATTCCACACATGTGCGGAACAGATTTTCATTTTCCGCATGGTTTAGTGTTGCTGTAGGTAGGGATTTCATAGAACAGGCATGTAATAAAAAAGTAAACCCAGGCTACACAAACGACTGTATTTTCAAAGTACAATATTATTAGATGAGAAAATTTCTCTTTATTGTGTACCTTCTGCTATGGAAGAAAATAGGTCAATATCACACAACAAATAAAGAGGCAATTTTCACCGATTCTCACCACAATGGCATTCTTCTTGTGAGCGGATATTTGAATTCAAAATATCTAATCTATAATGTGGAAAGTATGGCTGCTGATACATCTTTTGAAACTCATGAAAACACTTTCTTCGATGCTAAATTTTCTAACATTTGAGCTTTCATTTCCCATAGAGGTTTCTCTGCAACATATGATATAATATATTGTCCGAATATTCATCCAATCCGGCTTTTTCTGCACTTCTTCCTGGTCTCCCGGGTTCTACTACATGTACCATAGGACTAATTAATTCATATTGAGAATTGATGTTCAGAGTATTTGGTGCCACAAATGACTACGTTTGTACCACCTTAGAATCTTGCAGAGGCTCTGTTTCATTTTCCACGTTATGAGCTTGGTTTGTCATCACTATCTGAGCGAATTTTTCTGCCTCGAACAGCAGGAGCTAGGTCGTTACCTGCCCACCGTTCCACAACCGTACCAGAGTCCACCAACAGTTTAAACTAGTTTTGATACATGCAGACTCTCTATGGTGAATCATCTGGAAATCATAGTCTGAATCAGAAGTAATTTCCTCTTTGGGATGCAATGTTTTGTCTCGACTTTTATTTGTTTGTTTTTTTTCTTGGTTTTGGTACTGGTTTTATTTTATGAGGAATATTTTTCTTGCATCAGAACTTTGGTACTGGACATTTTTTCGGCATTGGAGTTGTTGAGTGGTTGGTTGAAAATTTTCTCTTTGTCGAACGATATACATCATTGGAAGTAGATGATTGCGATGAAGGGTTTTTGACAACCCTTTTCATTTTCTTTCTCAATCTCAAACACTGGTATCTCGAATATTTGGTTGATCAAGAACAATGTGGACCTCATTTTCCCACAGGGATAAGATTTTTCGGCAAATTCGCTGATTTCAGCGAATTCATGCCCCAGATGCTGAAATATTATATCTATAAATTTGCATGAAAATGGTCTTAACCCTTTACCCAACGTAACGGCCAAAACCGGCCAGCGCTATTCTCAAAAATCGCCAATTAATTTTCAAAATATTTTCATTTTTTGTCTCAAAAACATAGGTTATGACCCCTCGTTGGAACGAGCTCGTTCCAACGAGGGGTCATAACCTATGTTTTTGAGACAAAAATGAAAAAAATTAGTTATTCAAGAATTTTGTTTTTGCAAGTGTCGTCTGCTTTTCATGTTAGGTAAAGGGTTAAAAGACAGTTTTTCATGCAAATTTATAGAAATTAAATATCAACCAACCAACAGGTTCACTCTGTGTTCTTAAATGTTTTAAGAAACCTGATTTTCACAATTTTATCCTAAAAATGTGGAAATTTTCACAAATTTCGGCGAATTTTGTTGCTTGCCATTCTCATCGCTGTAAATAAATCCCAGCGATCTGCTATTTTATGTCTACTCTAATATGCAAAGATTTTCACAAGCACGTGGTCACTTGTAACATGTAACATTGCATCTCTAGCGTTTATACCATAATTATTTTTTTGACGGGGCAAGGAACATTCAGATACTAGTTTTGCCATTTTATATAATTCAGAAATATATTCTTTCAAATTTTTAACGTAATCAGTTTTCTTTGGTTTGCGCTCGTTATCTTTTATTCCAAAAACCAAATCAATTGGAAGTCATGGAATTCTTCCAAACATTAATTCAAAATGGTGAAACCTCTGGTTTCATGGCGAGTGCAATTGTTTTCATGTACAAGAGGACTGACATAAATTTTCCAGTCTTTCTTTGTATCGGGTTCCACGGTTCCTAACATTTGATATTGTTCTTTGAAACCTGTCACATTTTTAATTTTCTGTATTTTTCCTGGATCAGCTTCAATACCATGCTCAGAATCTACATGCCAAGATATGCAACTTTTTGTGGGAATAACTTGCATTTGGATGGAGATAATTTTAATCCACATTGCTTTGGTTTTTCAAAGACTTTATTTCACCCATCCAAGTGTTCTTCATAAGTCTTAAAAATATAACAATAATAATAATTGATTTTCTAGAGCGTAAAACCACAGAGTGCCCAAAAACGCTTGACAGAAATAAATACACTTTTCTGAAATAAAGAGTCACATCTGTTTTGGTTGCCTCTTAGAGAGGTTCAGGAGAATGCTTCAGTAAATAGGAAAGTTTTAAGATTTCTTTTGAAGACAATGAGAGTTTCTGAAATGCTGACACTAATTGGCAGGGAATTCCACAATCTGGGACTCACGATGGAGAACACACGATTATGAGCCTGATTAGATATGCTAAAAGGTACAACTAGTTGAATTTGGTTTTTAGATCTTAGACTGTGTGATGTTTTATATTCATTGATGAGCTCTTGAAGGTAAACTGGAGCCAGATTGTGGATACATTTCAATACTAAGATCAATATTTTGAAATCAATTCTCTGTTTAACTGGAAACCAATATAGTTGTCTTAAAACAGGTGTTATGTGTTCAGAGCGTTTGGTACCAGTAATTATCCTAGCAGCAGTATTCTGAACTTTTTGAAGCTTCTGAATCAGGCACTGGGACAGACTCACTAACACTGAATTACAATAGTCTAGTTGTGAGGTGATGAAGGAGTGCACAAGTTTTTCAAGTGCTGACTTGTTAAGATAAGGTCGCAGTCTTCCAACATTACGAAGCTGCATTTTTTACATATTTTATTGAAATGGATGTCTAGTTTTAAATTTGAGTCCATAATCAGTCCAATATTCCTGCCCAATTCACTTTTCATAGCGATGTTGTTTCCAACCAGAATTGATGTAACAGAGGGTGTAGGCATGCGAACCCCGGATATGTCTTAAGAATTCAGTTTTAGAGTCATTCATATTCAGGTTAAAGTTTATCATCCATTCCCGCACAAGATGTATGCAAGTTTCCATGTTATTGACTGTGGTGAATGAGTCACTTGGAACAGATGGGTTGAATGTGATGTACAGTTGGGTGTCGTCCGAGTACAGATGGTATGATATGCCATGCTTTTTAAGGAGACCGAGAGAAGAAGTGTACAGAGTAAACAAAAGTGGTCCAAGAACTGAGGAACACCACACTTGAACATCCTGCTTTCTGAACCGATCTTATTGATATATATTTGTTGACTGCGACCTTCTAGAAATGATGAAAACCACGATACGACAGTTCCACATATGCCATGCTGTGTCAATGTCTGCATGAGAATACCATGGTCGACTGTGTCGAATGCGGCTGACAAATCCAAGAGAACAAGCAGTACAGCCTTACCCTCAGACACTGGTTTAACAATGTCATTGTTGACTCACAGTAAGGCTGTTTCTGTACTGTGGTTGGCTTTATATACAGACTGGAAGAGCTCTGAAAGATCATTTTCATGCAGATGATTTTTGAGTTGTAAAGCAACAACCCTTTCCAACAATTTAGACAGGAAAGAGAGGTTCGATACTGGTTTATAATTCTTCAGGCTGTCAGGATCAACAGATGGTTTCTTGATGAGTGGAGTTAACAAGTGCTTTTCTCAATGGGTTTGGAACAAACCCCTCATGCAGAAATCATCAAAATAAATCAGACAAATGTTCAAGTTTTATTCATCAAGACATTCCTCTGTTAATCTTTGATATATCGCTTGGGAATTGGGGAGATGAAATGGCACACTCAAAGAATCCTAATTGCTCTACAGTAAAACTGCATGTGTAACAAGTGAATGTGCAGCCCTACGGTATGTATTCTCCGGTCTACTTGTATTCAGTCAGCTCCGAGAACGCACAACCTATACACCAACATTACAAAGCAACACTCAAACATGATGATTTGATCTTTGGCCTACTTTACAAAACCTAATATATTATTTATCTATTCTGAAAATTAATAATAAAAAAGTAATGAAAAGAGACAGAGAATGAAAAGATAACTAATAAAATGAAAGAGAACAATTTGATAATATCTAAAATGGAAGAAAAAATGATACTTTTACCCAACAGGAACGAAAAAATATAACTGCTGTGGCCAGTTGGGATTATCTAGTACTTTAGCAACAGTGTTAAACTATCTGGTACAGCTGTGCCACAAAAGTTAATCTATCACTCGAAAAGATTGTCTGTCTACAATATTTTGTTAACACCAAAGAAACACCAGGGAATTCAAAAATTGGTCACATTTCTATAGAATGGCTTGAAACTGTAACGTATCCAAAACAAAGAAAACATTATTTGAAGAAAAATGAGTATAACAAGGAATAACCAGAATAAATAAGGAGTGTAGAATAACAGAAAATAATCAGAAAAAATACACAAGTAAATCCACCGGTTTTGTTATGTTCTCCTGACCAAGTTCACTTTGTACATCGTTATATAATGCTCTCAGAATTACAACAAGCTCACTCCCAGGTCCAAAGCCTCAAGATTTTGTTACATACCATCTTCCATACTCTATCATATGCCATTTAACATCTAGAAACGCCATAAGCAGCTATTTCTGTTTGGGATTTGCAAATTCTATAATTTGGGGTAGTGTGAAAAGATGGTGGTCAGTAACTCTCCTTCCTTTCATGATGCCTTTCTGGATCTTTCCCCCGAAACCCCTTCTTTTCGATCACATCTTCTAATCTCGACTACAGGCCCTTACAGAAGACCTTCCCAATGTTGCTAATGACAGAGATCCCCTTATAATTATCCAATACTTCCCTATCCACCTTTTTGTGTTTAAATGTGTCTTAACCCTTTAGCCAACGTAACGGCAAAAATCGGCCAGCGCTATTCTCAAAAATCGCCAATTAATTTCCATTATGTTTTTATTTGTTGTCTCAAAAACATAAGATATGGCCCCTCGTTGGAACGAGCTCGTCATAACCTATGTTTTTGAGACAAAAGAAAATGAAAAAATTAGTTATTCAAGATTGTGTCGTCTGCTTTCCATGTTAGGTAAAGGGTTAATGTAACCTTGCTTTCTCTCCACTCTTTTGGAACCTCTTGGTTTTTCTATTGTTAGACTGAATATGGTCGTTAGGCTTTTACATAGTTTCTCTCCACCATTTTTCAGAAACTCGTTAGGAATTGTAAGGTTGGTTGAATCTGACAGCCAGAATCTGTGATGGTCTTACTTGTAACAAAACAACTACCCGCCAGCACCATCTCATGCTTTTAAATCAAAGACACTGATTTTTTACACTCAACTAGGGTCCAAACTGTTTAGTGTCTACTGTGGTGACATGTGCTTTCAGTGAACAGTTTAACCTGTATTACTCAGAATGTGCAAAGTTCCTGCTTATGAAATCGAATGCGTGTTGACAGCTGAAATGGGCACTAACTTTTTCCTGTAAATAGGGTTAGCTTCCCAAAGTGAAGGAGTCTTGTTTTACTGATAAAATTGGGTCTAGGCACCAATGATTGGGGTGAAACTTCTAAAATGGGCAATATAGGTATAAACGAGTGGATGGACTTGACTTTGTATCCATTGTGTCGCCACAATTACCATTGTGCAGAAATATATCACCTTAAACACCAATAGACAAAAATATATACATGGGTTTAACCCATATTTTAGTGAACTGTATCTGTCAGCCACATGTGAAGTTAAGTTATGGTCCTGCAAATCACTCATTTTCTATTTGAATCGAATTGGATCTATTCAAAATCAAATCAAACCTCAAATCAAATCAAATCAGGAGAATGTTGAATATGGTCATTTGTAGGGGAGGATGGGGGTAAACTGAAGTGTTATAACTGTGGTGGTGCAAGTCCCCACTGTTAAAATATTCAATCACCATCGTATCTTGATAATGTGGTGGAATATTACTTAGTGAAGATCATAGTTCAAAAACCAGAATGGGTATGAGAAATACCAGTACTAGGCACTCCATAAGGTTAGCCAGTGGAAACAGCTGACCGTGGACATTGTTTGGAAACTTTAAATTTGCTTTCAACACTGGTAGTGACAGGTGACACTAGAATTAGCAGGGGTACAAATACTAATTATGTTAATATAGCGCTAATTGCAATTAATCTTTATCTCCAGCATTATCTGTGTACAATTTCCATCTCAGCTATACGTTTTGTGAGATTATGTAAATGACTTACAAGCTATATTCATGTGAAAATATTCAAAATGAATCGGGCAGCCGATTGATTGATTGATTTATTTTGCAGCATAAGAATATACAAGATAACAATAAAACAGGTTATAGTTGAACGCGCTGCAAGGAAATGGCATAGCCTGAGAGGCTGTCTTCCCGCCATTCCCTTTTGACGAAAAGTATATTCTTGACAGCAAGATTTGTGTTGATGGCTCATTAGGTTTAGTGATGGGACCTCTTCTTGGAAAGATACTATGGGGTATAGTAAACAGTTTGTGAGAGAAACGCTACCAATGTACGTGTGGGCATATCAACCCCCCGAACATAGAATACAAAAAGCGCCGATAAGCCGTCGGTCCGCGAACCGTTGGATATGACCAACCCCCCACGACCGAAAACCCATCGCCAGTTCCTGTGGCCTATATTCGCCAGTTATTAGAAACTTGTCGGGTGGAGAATTCACCACTGATACCCCTGTAGCGTCCTCCCTCACCACTCTACAAGGATGTAGACAAGGGATACGACCTTTTTGTTTAGTACGATAATTAATACAATAAGTAATACACTAAGCAACAATTCGGTAAGGGCTATACGGTAAGGGCTATACGGTAAGGGCTATAGTTTCTATCATTGGCACATTAGGTTTAGTAATAGAACCTCTTTTGGAATAATATTATGGTGGATAGTAAACGGTTTGTGAGAGAAATGCTACCAATGTACGAGATTTATTTCAAATCAAACCAAATTGTAAGTTAACCCTTTACCCAACGCAGACGATATCAAAATTTATTATTTTGAATATCATTTTTTTTAAAGTTTTCAAAAATTTTCAACAAAACCATATCATGTGACCACTCATTGGAACGAGCTCGACGAGCTCGTTCCAACGAGGGGTCACATGATATGGTTTTGTTGAAATTTTTTGAAAAATAATATTTTTTCAACTGCTGAATTTGCATATTACGCGGGCGGATGCGGCCGATTCGTCGGGTAAAGGGTTAAGATTCGAAGTTGAATCAAATCTTATAGAGCTATGCAGGAAGTATGGTTGTGAAGGAAGATCAAGGGTGAATTACTTAACTACCCATTTCCTCCATCAACCCTCAACCTCACTGACAGACTCAGAGGGCGCGGTGGCTCAGTTGGTAGAGGTGCAGGCTGCAAGCCGAGAGGTCCTCGGTTCGAATCCCACCTGCGGCAACCGCGTTGTGTCCTTGGGCAAGACACTTCACCCCGATTGCCTACATGGGGGCACGATGACGCTGTGTACTGAGGCATACTGCACGTCGATGGTGCGCATGTCTTCAACTCAAACTAACCTTGCCTGTGCTGTGGTGAAGAGTTCAGAGTTACGATGTTGGAGAGCTGACAGCTGCTCGTCGTTGCTCGGTGGTTCTCTCCGGGTACTCCGGCTTCCTCCACCCGTAAAACTGTCACGGTCGCGATTAGCCATTGTGCATAAGTATGTGACCTTAAACACCAATAAATAAATATAATACTGACAGGCTCATCCACGACAGCATGTCGCATTGTTAAATATAGTGGCTTCTCTATCAATAAGTTCAGAAAATCATCACGGTGTGTGATTGTGTGATATAGCCAAAGAACTGAAGTAATTGAGCTGTGCAAACTGGTATGTTAGGTTTTGATTTTGACGCTTGTAGCATTATGAGTTATTGTGATGAATTGACAGTAACATGGCCTAAGGTTTGTGGCTCGGAAAATAATGTTTATGTCCCAATAACACCCTACTCATAGCCCCAAACACACATCGTGAAATGAAATGAGCAACTTTTAATGGTCACAAGTTTAGTAAAGAAACCACTTGTGTGCCTCACGATGTCACTGGACAAATAATAATTCAACTCAAGGTCGAGGTCATTCCATCTTAGTTCAAATCATAAACTGATTTGTAACTTAATCCTTTACCCAACGCAGAGGTATCAAAATTTATTATTTTAAATATATTTTATTTTAATTTTTCCAAAATATTTCAACAAAACCACATCATGTGGCCCCTCATTGGAACGAGCCAAAGAGGGGTCACATGATATGGTTTTGTTAAAATTTTCCAAAAGTAATATTTTTTCAGCCGCTGAATTTGCATATTACGCGGGTGGATACGTGCGATTCGTTGGGTAAAGGATTAAACAACTCTTCACCCAGGACATCATCTGCTACACAGGTGAAAAATCTTCAAAATGAAGTGGTTTGCAAGTCACTCTGTTGATGGAATAATTGCGAAATGAGCAGCCTCATTTTCAAATATTTTGTGTGGTGTCTTGGGTTATTGAAGGGGGATTGGGTTAGGATTGGATACCCATTCAAATACATTTTAGTTTGTCACTGTATTCTCTTACAACCGGGGATATTAAATCCAAAAGTTGGGCAATTTTCCCTAATATATGAATTTATCTCTAAAGAACGTATTTCCCCAAAATAAGTAAAAACGTCCAGACAAATCTGTATTCACGGTACTAACTACACGTACAGCCATTCACTAAGAAAGAGAATCTTTTTCTTGCTCTTATTGGAAACTGATTACAAATGTTGAGATCGCCATTTTGATAACATTAATTGAATGATAAATAAATCATCAACTCAGCGAAATGAATTAGACAAGATCATTTTTTGTCATGATATTTTTATACAGGCTTAACATGCGTTAAACCTGAAAAATAAAACAAAGAAACAGACAAATGAAACACTACTATAAACTTCTGCGTTTATTGGTGTAGAACAAGTGAAACAATGAATGGGGATTACATCATGCACAGCTCAAGAACATAATACCATGACGTCGTGATCTTCATTCATAGTAAATCAATTCACAGACGCTGGATGATTGTCAAAATATGCGTAAACAAGTCAAAAAAGGGAGGGATATTGTAAGATAAATTGTTTATTACTACCAAGTGAGTTTCCAAGATGGTGTATTGAAGACTCCACCTTGGCTCTGGATCATATATCATCTCGTTCCAACAGACACGTCAGTATATGCCCAGAGATGAGATCTCGACTTCAATACACCATCTCGAAAACCCACTTGGTGGTAATGACCTATCTGTACTAGGACTATCACGATTAATCGATTAGTCGATTGTTGATCGGTCACAGCGAAATCGATTAGTATTTTTCGTTGTCGAATAATCGGTAAATTTTATCCCGCTTTAGACGTTTAATAATTAAAAGAAACTTTTATGAAAAAACTATTGTTTCTGAAGGTAAAGAGTTAAGAACATCGATGTTAAACCCCAAGAAGCCGTTGGAAGCATTTGCCTGTCAGGTGCATTCATCAAAGCTTTGATGTTCTGAACTTTTGAACCGTCAGTGTAATAATCAAGACCGGTCGGCAGTTGCGAAGTTCGCAACTGCCGACCGGTCTTGATTATTACACTGACGGTTCAAAAGTTCAGAACATCAAAGCTTTAAAGGTACCTAAAAGAGGATCTTCTTCGTTGTTTACCGGAGGTAGGTCAACTGACTTGAACTTCATTTTTTGTATCGACGTCAGAGAGAGGGAGAGGGGGTCATCTAGGTACGATTAATCGATTATGATCGATTATTTGCGACGATTAATCTGTTCCTAAATTAAAAAATCGTGACAGCCCTAATCTGTACCACTAGTGAAAAGAATTTGTTGACAATTGTGAATGTTGGTTACAGATGCACAAACAACACTTACCTTAAAACCAGTAAATATCCTTTGTTAATGCACTGGTAAAACACGCTATTGGCTTAACATCATCAGAATTCAAATACCATGCGGACCAGGCTCGTGAGGTATTTAGCATTCTGAAATCTTCTATTGGTAGTGATGACGTGATGTCATCGTCACCCTTGAAAGTATAAATGCGCCATCTGCAACGCTTGAGCATTGCAAATGACATCTTTATGCCAACAAGAGACGATTTAATAACATTTTTTCTGTCTACCCTGCTTTAGCAGAGGCGAGACACCAGCATTACTAATTACAAAGACTGACAGCCATCAACATAGGGATCTGCGAATCACAAATTTCTTTTCGAATCGAATCTCGAATCGAATCGTGTCTCTGATATCGACATCGAATCGAATCCCGAATCGAATCTTAAAAGATAAGTTATTTCAGATTGCATCAAACGGAAGTTACGGAACACTGATGACCCTTACGCGACGGAGTGAACACCTTAAACGCCAATAACTAAATATTCTCTGTAGCACCGTCGCTGAAACAGCTAGGCCTATTGTCCATAGTTTTAGTTTTTGAAGGCCTAACTTGTTACTATTCACGTTCTTAAGAACGTGAATAGTAACAAGTTAGGCCTTCAAAAACCAAAACTATGGATAATGTTCTGGGCCAAATTCACACCTTACCTAACAATTAGACATTGTCAATTACTCAAATAAATAGGAATTGAGCCTACATGAATGAATTTTCTAATGACAGTTTTATCTTATTTTTGTTGGAAATGTAACAAATTGAAGTTAGTACGAGAGATTCGAAAAAATCGAATCCTGAGACTGATTCGGGATCGATCTCGAAGCATACGCATGGTATCGATATCGAATCGAATCTCGAATATTCGCAGGACCCTACATCAACAAGATGTTTCTATGAAACTTTGTAGGGTTATAATCACCATGAGCTGGCATGTCACAATCACAACAATGCCTGTCAGTTCAAGTCCCTGTTACTAAAAATCAATTTCATGTGAAGGTTAAGTCTTCTGGTGAAGTACTTCAATCAGCTCTAACTTTTTAACCGTTGAGGTAACTCCATGAAACTTAATGGAGTTATTCATTCTTTATTGGGGGAGGGGGAGGGCGTATTTAGTTTTATTGTGTCTAATATACGTTTTGGAATATTTCAAGTTGATACCCCAAACTCTTCTTCTCTGTTCCCTCGGTTACTTCTCCTCTTCCCGATAAAGAACACCTTGTTCCACTTTCAAATGCCCCTATTTCGTCCAAAATGTCTTCACCAATGAACTAAGTGGTGAGATTTTTCTCCATCGGGTGCTCTCTGCACTCTCAACCCAAGTGATTATCACCGAAATTTCACCATCCAATGTTCGGCTAGCACCACTCATTCTTTTCCTTTAACTCCCTGCAACAAAATCAATCCTGTGCGGTCATGCCTCTATATCTAGAATGAAGTGTTTGTGAATATCTCGGAACACTAATACTGGGGCATTCGTCAGTCGGTTCTTTAATTCCTCGAACGCATGTTGACAGTCATCACTCCAGATGAATTCTCTTCCGTTATGAGTCAACTTATGTGGAGGTAATACGATGTTGTCATATTCTGAAATGAATCTTCTTTAGTAGCCACAGAGTCCTAGGAAACTCTGTACTTGTGTCACATTGCAAGCTACTGAACATTCTTTTACTGCCTTGACTTTTGCAGGGTCTGTGGATACACCCTGGGATGACACTTCGTGGCCAAGTTATTCTACCTCTTTCCTAAAAAGTTTTACACTTTCTAATGCCGTATTTACATGCACCCCAATACACCTGGTGTATTTTATACTCCTGGTGTATAAATTATTCCGGGCATGAAAATAGGCCATGTGAACGCAATTTTGGTGAATACACCAGGTATAAATAATTACACCAGGAGTAAAAAATACTCCAGCTGATGAGGTGGAGTATTTTCGTTTACACCAGGTGTATTTCTCAAATTTGAGTCTTGTAAACGGAAAACAGAAATATCCCTGGTGTATTTTATTCTTTGTCGTGATAGATAACCTTACATAATTTCGCAGAAACGCCATCAGTACTTCCTGTCATTGCCATTTGAAGGTCACATTTCCTGCTCGGAACGCGGCCTGCTAACACGTGTATTTTTCTCCAAATCGGGAAGACGTCTCTCTGTGAAAATGCCTAATGCTAAAAAGTCTGGGCGTGGTACTGCATGGGGCGATGCAGAAACCAACTGCTTATTGGATCTGTGGGAAGAACGTGATATTGAGGCTATGCTAGAAGATCCTAAAATTAGCCATAATGGCATATATATGGATATAAAAGCTGCATTGGAAGAAATTGGATTCACACGAACGGTTGATTAGATAAGAGCACGGATGAAAACTTTGAAAAAAAAACTACAGGGACTGCAAAATGCGTCTACAGAGAAGTGGCGGATCGGGGAGGTTATGCAAATATTTTGAAAAACTTGATGACATTTTAGGCTTTCGTCCAGCATCCTCTCCACTTAAAGTAATTGAATCAACACGCAAAAGAAAACACCCGGATGATAATGCCGCCAGCGACGATGATAAAAATGATGATCGTAATGGCAACGAGGATGATCTCGGAGTGGATATACTTCCCACTGGTGAAAGTTCATGCAGTAGTGCACCGGATGGTCCCATTATAACGTCAACGCCCGTGTCAAACAACGAGAGAGATTTACCAGATGTGGATGACGGTGATCAGACAGTATCTGACAATTCACCGAAGAAGGATTCGCAGGAAAGTGTCCCCGAAAATCGTGCTACTGCTTCAGCGAGTAAGAAGGGTAGTAAGGACATTGTTGTGACAAAAAGACCCCTAGGACTGCGCGAAAAAGTCGCCTAGAGATAGCACTTGGTACAGCCATGGATAGATTCTCATCTTCGTCAGAAAGAATGGGAGAAACACAAATCAAGCTCGAGCAGATGAAAATTGAAAGCGAAATGAAAAAGACGGAACTTGAAAAGTTAACGCTAGAGTCAGAAAAAAGACAGAAGAAAGAAGACAGAGAGCACCAATACAGGATGATGGATATGATCCTGCGGTTAAATGGATCTACCCGGATGTATTCCGCACCGCCCGCTTCACCAGCACCACCTGCACCAATCTCCATGCATGGTCACACAGCTGGGGCGCCTTCAGACACTACTGATGAGGAGTCAGTTTATCGCACTGCGTCCAGAATCTACTGTGATCTGTAACTTTTCAAGCACAAGCCACCACTCACTTTTTCGTTTGGTATCTATTACCACAATGTTTAACTTCCGTGGATATTTCGGATTTTCATTTTTGTTGAACGTGTATTGCCAGTCAAAATGCATGCAGTATTAACCCTTTACCCAACGTAACGGCCAAAACCGGCCAGCGCTATTCTCAAAAATCGCCAATTAATTTTCACTATTTTTTTCATTTTTTGTCTCAAAAACATAGGTTATGACCCCTCGTTGGAACGAGCTCGTCGAGCTCGTTCCAACGAGGGGTCATAACCTATGTTTTTGAGACAAAAAATGAAAAAAATTAGTTATTCAAGAATTTTTTTTGCAAGTGTCGTCTGCCTTTCACGTTAGGTAAAGGGTTAAAATAAGTTGATAGTCATTCCGCTTTAACTGCTTGAGGGTTGAATTATTTTAATATCCCAATTTGAAACATGACATTTTTCCATTTTTCCTTTTAAGGCTTCGTACACCATTCAATTTAATGTATAGAGTCTTGAGTTTGTCCTTTAATATTGCTCAGTAACAAATTATTGGAGAATGCCTGTAGTCATTCTCCAATATTTTTTTACTGAACAGTATTTATTGACAAAGACACAAGTTAAGCCAAATGAAGTGTTAATATATTTATGTAGTGAAAAGCACAAATACAGTCTTTCAGCACTTTTGCAAAGATCCCAAAAAATGAACTTTCAGTACTCTACCAGGTAAAGTCACTGTAGATTGTTTGGTCATATCCACTCAGCTTGCAAAATAAATTCTATAATTGAAGATTTTCAATTTTTGTCTCAAAAACATGGCTTATGATCCCTTATTGGAGCGAGCTCGGAAAGCTCTTTCCAATGAAGCTCATACGCCATGTTTTTGAGACAAAAGTGAAAATATAATTAAATCTGAACGGATATCTCTGTATATAGCGCTGACCGGGTTTGGCCGTTACGTTGGGTAAAGTGTTAAACTTAAAATAAATATCCCATAACTGAGTTATGATCGGGGGGTTTCACATATCCATTTCGGCTCACCGTTCGACCTTACCATGTCTGGCTGACTGTTTTATCCTATCAGTGAAGTGAATTTAATAACCAGAGCCCCTGGTAAGACAAACCATTTTTTTAGTATTTGGCGGTGTGGTTTTTATGGTACTTTTACGCCTTTAAAATCATTGCAAATGATACTTTTTGCTCTTACAATATTGAAAGCTGCAATTCGGTATTCCGTGGACGACGCTAACCAATACAACGTGACTGCAACTTGCTTGTCTACTGGAACAGGTTCTCGGACGGCTTGTTCGGATGGGGTAATATGTGCTTCTAGTTCCCCGTACAATGCCTCGAATGAAGATCGTGTCATGCGGAAATTACTGACCCATTGTTGGTCATCAAAGGTCTTCTTAACAATATCGTCGTACCACATCGATGATCTTTCCTTTGCGCATACTGTACGTTCCTGCATGTGGTGCAATGCAACACCCCAAAACCTTTTGTTTAACTGGCGCAGCATTCCGTTTTCGTATCGTGTGCTTCACTCTATCAATAGGCACACCGGAAATTTTCCTAGTGCACAATACGGCCAGTCCGCCTCTGCATCACTATACACTCGCCAACTTTCTGTGAAAGAAACTTCCTAACTTTACCTAATTATATTTCTCTTTTTAATTACAACTGTGTAATTAGCCATAACATTTTGAATTGACTTCCAAACTTTGATACCGGTAACTGCGAAAATGTGCGAAAATGTGCGATGTTTAGAACGCTATTTTAATGTTTATTTTATCTTTTTTACGGTTTTTCAACATTATTCACGGGGAGAATTATTGTTGTTTTCTAGCAATAATAATGTTTTTGGTTCATCAGTTTTCACAACATACACGAGTTACAAATACGCCCTGTTGCACGTGTATTAACATATACTTTCAGTTATCTTTTTCAATCAAAGGTTACTTTGTCATATCTTTATCTTGCATGCATATATATATATATTTCACTGTGATACTGGAAATATGTGTTCGTGTATGATTTCAGGTGTGATAGTGTTCCTCTTCATTTCTTATTTGCGATCAGGAGATGGTCAAGTTGTTGAACAGTGTACTAAAATTAGTTCGTGTAAATGTGAGGAGACACCTGTAGCTACAAAACCAAGGAATGGCCTAGGTAACGATAATAAAACAATCGACTTGTCACCACTGGCGAATCACGGTGGCTCAGCAGCGTAAGTTTTGTTTGAATAGAACCACTCGTGATTAATTTAGAACTTGACCTAATAATCCATTATTAAAAACAAAACACCGAGCACTCTGATGTCGAAATATGTAATAGTTACTAATCTCGCTGGAAGTATTCGTGGATTTTAACAACCTGACAGCGTGCGGTGATTGACACCGAACCCGCATAGCGGTGGGGGTGTTACAGCCTGCTGGCCAGTTGTTCAAATTCATGAATACCGACAGCAAGGTTGTAATTAACTAACAGCCTGTCTTTTGTTCACTTAGTAAAAACCTTCGGACTCGGGTGTGCTCAGTACACGAGAGGTATTCAAATCACGTCACTCGAATCCTTGGTCCGTTGTTCCATCGTGTATATCAAGTTGGTTACTGACCCCGAAAAGACAAAAGAGCCAGGGTGTAACAGTCTGTCAAGCTTCAAATCGTCCCCTGAGTTCCAATGTGTTCTATGTGCCAGTAGGCACATAGAACACATTGGAACTCAGGGGACGAAATGTCTCCCGTAATGCAGCTAGGAATTTAACCAATCCAATCTTGTTTGACCGAGCTCTGTCAAACAAAATTAAAATTGTTAAATTCCTAGATGCATTATATGGAGAATTGTAACTTGAAATTTCGATATTTTGACATCAGAGTAGGCCTAGACGCGGTCAATATGATTGTACCCATGATTTGTGAATACATAAATAGCACACCCAAGTATCATTCACTGATTATCGAGCATGGCCGGTTTAGGGGCCTAGGGGTTTAATGACACTTTTCACAACCAGATTCACCTCGTGTAGGACAGTTTTATCAGTAGAGGAAGCCGTAGTACCCGGAGATATCCAGCGAGCAGCGTCGAGCAGCTGCCAGACTCCCCAACATACTAACTCCACTCAAGCAGGGTTAGCATTGGTTGCAGTACGCCTGAATACACATCGCCACCTTGTCCCCGCATTGGTAATCTAGATTAAGTGTCTTGGCCAAGGACACAACGCAGTTACCCTTGGTGAGGATCGAACCGTGATCCTTTCAGTTTGAAATCCAGTGCCATAACCACTAACCCACCGCGCACCCCAGCACATCAATGCCTCACTCATTAAAGTTTATCAAGAGGATATATTCCCTAATCATTTCTACGCCACACTCCAGGCCCACTTGGGCTTAATAAGCCCAGGTAGGCCCGAGTTGTAATGTTGAAATTGTTGAATATGCCGTACTACCTAGGGCGCCGAGAGGACTATCGTGCCTAGGGACAGTTTGGGACAAAGGGAGCCACATTTTGCGGAGCGCATCCCCCGAGCTGCGTAGCTATGAGATGGCCCGGGAGGGCTCCCCCGGGAATTTTTCAATCTTGACGTGTCAAATGACGAGGTTTCCTTGATTTCGCGCCGCGAGTTTCTCATATGTAGACTATATACTACACCTGCATGCATTCAAGCTGTTTTTGTGAAGAACCCTTGCATAAGAGGTGCGTGGCGTGCCCACTTGGCCCCCGGTTACTACCCCGCTTCGCCCGCCCTCTCGAAAAACCTTCATACTGTTGATATTTTATGAGTCCGATAACAGGTGACGTGTAGTATTATAGAGACTACTTGTAAAATAGACACAAAGAGGTTGCTAACTTGGAATGGTTGCAACGCTTCGTTCTAATAGTTAAGGTCTATTCAAGTTAAACACTGTTTCTCTGCCTCATGCTCTCTTTTTATAATCAATGCAAACTTAAAAAAAAAATAATAAATTTTGTTTATGTCTGATATTTTACCCAAGTTAATAAAACTGATAAATGTGTCCCTTGAGTGTGACAAGGCGTTGCAATGCTTCATGGGACCTAAAACATAAAACAAACCAAGAACATGAACTTTTGATGGCAAAGAAATAATTACAAAAATAAAAAATAAAATAAAAAAAGACCGTTGAGCCCGTTCACATGCAATTTTACAGAAATGGCATGAGAAATAGAAGATCTATTTTGTGGGGCCCAATTTAACCTTTTACCTAACATGAAAAGCAGACGACACTTGCAATCAAAATTCTTGAATAACTAATTTTTTAATTTTTTTGTCTCAAAAACATAGATTATGACCCCTCTTTGGAACGAGCTCGACGAGCTCGTTCCAAAGAGGGGTCATAACCTATGTTTTTGAAACAAAAAATAAAAAAAATAATGAAATTAATTGACGATTTTTATGAAAAACGCTGGCCGGTTTTTGCTGTTACGTTGGGTAAAGGGTTAAACTTTATGCCGAGCTCAGAATGGATACAAGCCTCGGGAGCGACGACAGTTTGTCTTGCAATTATCATAAAGTGTATTTCCATCAGAAATCTTTCCGTAAAAACAGCTAAATCCAGGCTATGTTAACCGTATCCTCGACGCAGAGTGATTTCAACAGTGTCCGGTGATTTCTTTTCAGAAAAACAATAACAGGCACTACATACTCAACAATGTTAATTCTGCCTTTTCAGTTGCATAAGTGTTATTGGAATCTATCCCGATCTGTCTGAAAATGGTTCATAGAAGTTAAAAGATCATTAGAAAATAAACCAGCAAACTGTGATAAGCTTTCTCCTGTGTAGGACAAACGTTTATGCATTCAATTACATTCTTTGGCAAAATGAAAGTTGTCCAGTTCCGAATTAATTGTATCATTTTTTTTTGGTCAGACCACAATAACTATATAGATTTTGAAAATGGTTTCTTGTCGAGTCTTACCTGCCTTAGTTGGCAGTCGAGACTTCACTGACTTGAAACCATAACCATGATCCCCAGCCTTTGTATAATAAAACATAGAAAAGTGGAGGAAAGGGTGTTTAAAGGTTAAGAGCCAACAAAGGAGCCAACATTTATGATTCAGGAGCCCGATCAGAGTCAAAAGTTTAGAAGTCAAATCACACTGGCTAGTTACTGGCGCGCTCTCTGGTAGGAAGGATGTACGCTTGTGTGTATTTTACATCGTAACGTAGGAAAAATATAAGTAGGGGGTATAAGCCGATTCTGGCTCATTCACCCACTTTGAGCCAGAAATGCCCATGACGTCATAAAATTGGGTTATTTTCTAAAAATAACTTGGGATTTTCCCAGAAGGATTCGATCACCTCGCGAAAACGTGTGCATAACATTTGAGAGGTGATCGAATCGTTTCCTGGAAACCCCAGGCTTTTTCTCGGAAAGGACGATTTACTGGCTCGGGAATTTTTAAAATTCCGGGCGGAAAATGCCCACTTTTTTTCGAATTTAACACTGATTTCCCATAAGGGTGAATTTTTTGCCTCGGAAAACGAACTCGGAAAGTGCTCGTTGAGGTTTCGATCCGGAACGGGAGATTTCGCGGGAAATTCGTGACGTTTGGGTCGAATGAATTTTCCCTGTGAGCCAGAATATAAAGAGAGACTGCGGAGTTTCCATCGAGTCGTTCAAGTGTTATGACTCGATGGAAGCGATCCGACCGGGAGGAGGATCGCGAGCGGAAGGATGCGTGCGTGCGTCCGATTGTGTTTGTGTGTATGTATAATTATGTGTTGTGAAACGAATGATGGATTATTTTTTTTCTACATATATATAAGAAGAAGAAACAAAAAAATATATTTTTTTTTTACAATTAATAATTATTATCATTTAAAAAAAAACTCACAAAATTTAAATATTTTCACGATAAAATAAAAAAATAATCATGAAATCGAGAGCGACACCTGAAATAAAGAAATCCTCGTTCAAATTGAAGAGGGTCGAAAGATATTCGAAGTTTGGCAGTAAAATTTACTAGTTAGAATCCCACGATCCCATTCGATTGACGGATATGGAATGTGATGATTTGACGGACGAATTCGACAAATACGTTCTGCCTTTGAAGTTGAGCACGACCGATCTGAATTTGATGTACGAATCCCAAGACGATTTATTAAACTTTTTCTCCTCGGCAGACGTGGAAGGGTTTGATCCAGACCGCGTCTCCACTATGTTCTATGGAAGGAAGATTTTTCCTGGCGTTTCCGAGACGTTGGTTTGCAGATTGAATCTGACCGTTGGAAAACAACAAAAGCGACTGACATTCGAGACTGTGGACGTGGTGTTTCGATGGGTCTATCAAAAAGGAACCGATTTTAAAATTAATGTTCACATCGTGGATGCGACGTTGCGCGAAAATCAGCCGTAGACATTTCTTTTAGGGGTAATATTTTTTTTATATTTAATGGATGGAATCAAATTTTTTTCTCAGAACGCGAATTTTGTTTTTTTTTCGAAGGCGGGAATCATGTTTTTTTTAATTTTAGATTGCTTGCACAGGTATTCAATTTTATTTGAGATAATTAAAAGAAGTATTATATTAACATAGCATTGAAGGCGTTTTGTATTTCAGTGTGTGTTTGTGAAAAGTGTACTGTCGCGATCTCAATATATGTTTCACACAAAACAACCTAATTATTGTCGATGCAATATTACACCTTGCACGAATATGAATTTATAATGTAAATTATAAATGGTGAATCGTAAAAATGTTTTTCAAATGACTGTCACTGAATGTACCGTTGCAAATCTCAGGAATGAAATTTTTACATAAAACCATTAGAATGTACAGTACGTGGAGAGTGGATTCTAACTAAATCACACGCGGAGTGGAGTTATCACCCAAGCTATAACGTTCAAATTTTGTACATATCGACAAAAAACACAAGCAATGTTTCAGCCAATGGACCTCCGGGTTTAACCCGGAGGTCCATTGACTGAAACTTTGCTGGTGCTGGTGATGCTTTGCAACAAATTTGCAATTATTGCTCGAGTGGAATCTCCACTCTGTGGGTGATTTAGTGATAATACACTCTCGACGTACTGTATATTGTGGTCGGCACGTGCCGTGCGTTATTCTTCAGTGAACGTGTTGAAAAGTGTAAAGCATGTTTCTCGCTATTATCGTCAGTGAGAAATGAAATGGCGACTGAAATGTGCGCTTTTTCTCTCTTTGCGTTGTATGATATTGAATAATTTCCTTTTGTGTGATATTTGCGTTTTAGATCAAAAATTGATTCCTGCCTTTGAAAAAAACAAAATTTGCGTTCTGATAAAAATTGATTCCATCCATTAAATATAAAAAAATAAAATTATATCCATATATATTTAAAAACAAGAAAGAAAAAAAAATTCACAAAACTCAAAATAATAATATATATTTTTTTAAAAAGATAAGAAATTAATTTAACATTCAAAATGCCCAAAACAACAACAAAAACTTCCGACGTGGCAAAGTTATGTTTCTCTACCGTACCCCAGTTGAAACTGTACAGTAGAAATTTGGGAATTGAAAATCGCGACGTGGATAAAAAGACCAAGAGAGAATTGATTAACCTTCTGTTTGCCGAGACCTATGAACAACCACTGGTTAATTTACCAAAGATCGTCTGTCTTTGAATGTGAAAGGTGTCAAACGCATGAAGAAAGGTGAATGCATCGATCGTTTACCATGTGGGAAGAGGATGGACGAAAGGCCTGCGACGGAGGTGAAAACTCGAATCATGACGAAATGACGAAAAGTTGTGATGTGAAGACGAAACAAACTCGACGCGTGGACACTAATGAGAATAAGAACCAGACTGTCGAACGAAAAGTTGAAAAGAACAAGACTGTCAAACGAAAAGCTGAGTCGTGGGCTCTGGAAGGGACTGGAGATAAAAGAATGAAAAGCGACGCGGTTCGAGATGGCGATTCGTCAGAAAACAAAACGCTCTGGGAAATCTTGGAGGCGTTGGATAAGGATGAGGGAGTCGATGCGATAAGAGCAATCGTTAGCAAGGTAGTGAAAAAATCGTTGGTTCCGATTGAACGTGACCAAGCCATCAAGGGATATTTTAAAACTTTTGACGTGATTTCCGGTTTCGCGAATCTCGATCCCGAATCGTTCATGGACCGGGCGAAGGGTGGAGCATTGGACATGTTTCGAAGAGAACTAGGTAGGGGTTTAAAAATAAAGATGATCTTGCATTGTCTGATGAAAAAGGTCGACGCGAAAATGGGTGAGAGCGTGGTACAAGCTGCTTATTTCCAATCCAAAATGGAAACTGTGTTTGAAGACGATGAACTTTTCGATGTGTACGATGTGATGAAAGACAAGATGTTAGAATCTATGTCCAGTTATCATAAGAGGGGAAGTGGTTGGACGTTCGAGAAGATATTAAATCTCGAGATTCACGTGGACAGACACGATCCTTTGACAATGTCTTCCTATATAGAATTGCCTCGTTTTCTATACAATAAAAAAGTTTTGGTTAACGTGAAAAATAAAGTGGATAGCGAGTTTTTCAAATTGACGATCACATCGGCCCTGTATCCCGTGGAAAAGAATGCCGATAGAGTTTCAAAGTACATTGAGAGTTGTGAAAATCTCCATTGAACGGGAGTGCTTTTCCAGACGGGATTGAAAGACATCAACAGTTTTGAAAAGGTAAATTTCACTGTGGCAGTGAACCTGTTGGGATACGACGCGGAAGGAATAGTCTATCCTCTCAGACTGACTTCGTATAAAGAGAGAGAAAACATTGTTAATTTGTTGTTGATTTCTGAGGATGACAAGCAACATTATTGTTGGATCAAAGACATGAGTCGATTGTTGTCGAATCAGACTTCTAAACATAAGCACGAGAGATTTTTCTGCCTCAACTGCATGAATTCGTTCCAACGTCAAGAATCGTTGATGCATCATCAGGAATACTGCAACGAAAAGTCGAACGTTGCAGTCGAAATGCCTAAACCTAATACTTATGTGGATTTTTGCAACTACAAAAAAGATTAGAACCACCATTTGACGTCTATGCCGATTTCGAATGTTTTACCACGAAAATAAATTCTTGTCAGCCCGACGAGCGTGGGAGTTACGTCGAAAAACTTCAGAAGCACGTATCTTCTGGCTATTGTTATTACGTGAAATGTTCTTTCGACGATGGAGAATCGTTGGGTCCATTCGTTTACTCTAAACGTTTGGATGACGACGACGTGGCTAAACAATTCGTGGAAGAGTTAGAATTGAAAATACAAGGATTATACGACAAATTTTAAAAACCCAAAGACATGATCATCACGCCTGAGCAACAGCGAGAATTCGAGAAAACCACCGAATGTCACATCTGTAGACAACTATTCGATAATCAGTCTGAAAATAATAAAAAAGTTAGAGATCACAATCACTACACAGGTCTGTTTCGCGGCGCTGCTCACAACACATGTAATTAAAGATTTCGAGATGCTGAATTCTATCCGGTGATATTTCACAATCTCTTGGGCTACGACAGTCACCTGTTCGTGAAAAATATGGGTGTTAGCGAGGGAGATTTGAGCTGCATTGCGAAAAGCGATGAAAAATACATTTCATTCACTAAATGGAAGGTCGTTGATAAAAAGATGGTCGATGATGGATCAATTCCCATCCATAGAACGATACGTTTCATCAACAGTTATAAATTCATGTCAACCAGTCTGGAAAAATTAGTCGACAGTTTGAGAAGGGAAAAATTTAAAATCACGTGTAAACATTTTAATGATCGACGAGAATTGGTTGAGGTTATGTTGAGGAAAGGCGTCTACCCTTATGATTACATGAGTGATCTCGAGAAATTCGACAACGTCGCGCTACCTCCTAAAGAATATTTTTATTCGAAATTGACTAAGTCTCACGTTTCTGACGATGATTACGACGCGCGCAAAAAGTGTGGAGATTGTTCGATATGAAATCCATGAGAGAATATCATGACCTCTATTTGAAAAACGACGTGCTTCTCTTGGCTGACGTGTTTGAAAACTTTCGATCGGTGTGTCGTCGACATTACGAATTACATCTGGCTTGGTATTTCACTGCACCTGACTCGCTTGGGATGCTCTCTTGAAAATGACTGAGGTTCGACTGGAATTATTATGTGACGTAGACATGTTGCTCATGTTTGAAAAGGCTGTGAGGGGTGGTGTCCCTATGATTTCTACTAGATATGCTAAAGCTAATAATCCTTGCATGGGAAAAGATTTTGATTCGGGAGAACTGAGTAAATACATACAGTATTGGGACGCTAATAATTTGTACGGTTGGGCTATGAGTCATCCATTACCGACCAGAAATTTCAAATGGTTGAAACGTCGGAAGAAAAACAAAAATGGAGACACTATCCTTGTATTTTAGAGGTCGATTTGGACTATCCGATAAAGTTACACTATTCGCACAACAATTATCTGCTGGCTCCCGAACAAATGGAAGTAAACGGCGTCAAAAAACTCATTCCCAATTTAAATAACAAACGCAAGTATGTGGTCTATTGCAAAAATTTGAAACGTTACATCGATCGCGGAATGATATTGCTCGATGTGCATCGAATCATTCGATTAAACGAGAGCCTTGGATGAAAAAGTACATCGATCTCAACACGAATTTAAGAATGCAGGCCGAGAGCAACTTCGAAAAAGATTCCTTTAAACTCATGAACAATTGTGTGTACGGAAAATCTCTGGAAAACATTTGGAATATAACCGACGTTCGACTCGTCACGTCTGAAGAGAGGTCCAGAAAATTAATTTCGAAACCCAATTTTTGACATAGAATCATATTCGACGAAAATCTAGTTGCTGTGCACGTGCAAAAGACGTATCTGAAGTTCAATAAACCTTATTATCTCGGAGCGATCATCTTAGACATCCGCAAGCAGTTGATGTACGAGTTTCACTACGATTATGGTAAAGCGAAATTCGGTTCGAATGCCAAACTATTGTTCACCAACACAGACAGTATGGCTTATGAGATAGAGACCGAAGATGTCTACGAGGACATAGCACCAGACGTGAACGAATGGTTCGACAAGAGTAATTATCCCAATGATCACCCGTCTAAGATTCCAAAGGGCATTAATAAAAAGGTGTTGGGTAAATTTAAAGACAAGAGCGATGGAAGCCAGATCACCGAATTCGTAGGTTTGAGACCAAAATTGTATGCTTATTTCCTTGAGGGCGAAGAGATCAAGAGATGTAAAGGCGTTCAAGCGTGTGTGACGAAAAAAGGCATTGCTTTCAAAGAGTATAAAGAATGTCTTTTCGAAGGTTCGACACTGTTTAAAAAAAATGACTGTTATTCAAAGCGAAAAGCATGAGATGTACACAAAAGAAATAAATTAGATTGCGTTGACATCCGACGACGATAAGAGAATTATATGCGAGGATAAAATACACACTTTTGCAAATGGACATCATTCTGCAACATTTCAACAAAATCGAGAGAATGATGAATGGATTACGACTGAAGACGTTGAAATGTCATAAGTTTAAAAAACACTCGCGAGTTTATGAATTAAAGAAAAAAGAACAGAGAGAGAAAAAATAATAATAAATAAAACCCCCCAAAACCTCCAAAACAAACAATTTTGGGGGGTTTTATTTATTATCTTCTTTTTGTATTTAATGTATATCATTGAGAATATCTTGAAAGTGATCTCCTTCCGACCATCTCTTGAGAACGTAGAGACACAGGTGACTGCAAAACACTCGATCTGGCACTTGCACTTATTCCTTTATTGTAAATAACTGACGATAAATAGTTTCTTATTTCCAGCGGCGGTGAGATTCCGTAGCTATCGAAATCATAATTTTTATCGTTTGAAAACCACACGACCCAATGCGTGCCCTCGCCTTTGATGTCGTCCAGATTTAAAATTCCACATTCCGAATCATCGTAGTCTTTTTTTCTTGGCAAAGCATCTCTAGAAACACACACCTCGAAAATGTTTGATTTTTTAAATCTTTTGCAGCTTTTGACAGATCGATGTTAGATAGGAGTTCGTTGGATAAGATGACACCTTCAATGAATATGCATTTCATTTTCTTCTTATTCATAAATATGTTTTGTTTTGGGTTTTTTTTGTATTTTTGTTGGTTTTTTTTATATATATATATATATATATATATATAGAGATATATAATAAAATTATTTTATAATAAAATTTTTTAGTTGTTTATATTAAATAATAATAAAAAAAAGAAAACTTATAATATTCCTAATTAAAAGAAAAAATAAAAATACGAAAACAAAACATGACAGTCGATAAACTCGGTCACGCTGATGATAGTGAACGTTCCTCTAGAAAGAAAAGAAGAAGCACAGTCGAAATTGTTGGTGACATTGCCAACTTAGACGAATGATTCGTTTCAAGGTGTTAAACCCATTCTAACTCTTAGGGTTTGATTTTAACACTCAAAGTGCAATGCTTTAAGGACTTAGACATTACAATCGTCAGACATCTGAAACTTGAATGGATGGCACTTTCCATGTGTCTAGCATTGTCCATAATTTGATTTGCCCTTGGTGGGTACATAATTAAAAGGACACAACGCAGATGACGCGGATCAGGCTCGAGAGTTCGAGCCTGATCCACGTCATCTGCGTTGTTTCCTTTTACGTGTCGCGACATTACACTTCTCAAGTGGTATTATTGTAACACCTGTCAAGTTCTGGGATATCTACACTTGAACAAAGTACTAGTTCAGCACTTAGTAAGTGTTAAATACAGCACTTCAAGTGTAGTTTTTAACACTTTAGTTTTTAGCGTGTATAAGAGAGACGATGTCGAAAGAAAAAAAATTGTGTTCAAACCATCGAAGAGTGAAGATGTCTAATGAATTGTGCACAACCGTATTCAGATATAACAATGGCTTTCAAATACAAGTTTTCAAGAATTCTGATGGATTGAAATTCACATCTAAGGAGGCGGAACTATTGTATGACACAGTGGAAAAGTTAAACCGCAAACGCTTGAAGTAACCGGTTCTCGTCAGATCACCGAAGTTACGCAACGTCGAGCCCGGTTGATTATTGGATGGGTGACCGTCTGAGCGATCAATTGGGACTCCCGCGTTGTGTCCTTGGGCAAAGCACTTAACCCCGATTATCCACATGGGGGCACTATGACACCGTGTACTAAGACGTACTGCACATCGACTGTGCGCATGTCTTCAACAAATCTAACCCTGGCCGTGCTGCAGTGCGGATTTGCGGTGTTGGGGAGCTGGCAGCTGCTCGTCGTTGCTCAGTGGTTCTGTCCGGGTACTCCGGCTTCCTCCACACGTAAAACTGTCACGGTCATGATTAGTCATTGCGCATAAGTATATGTCCTTCAACACCAATAAATCAATAAATAAACTCTTGAATCAAATCAAGCTGCAGTTGCAACAAAGAGACCAAGACGTCACCAAGCAGCCGATATAAAAAAACAGCTAAGCAGGCTGACTAGTCACGAACCAAATCACAAAGCCCACCCAGTCTTGCGAAGGTCCTGCTGCACTATACAACAAAGGTGCAACTACCGGACAATTTACAGACGAAACAAAGAGAGCTATTTCTACTCAAACATTGGACAAAACGAAAACAGAAATTGTGAATGTAGATCAAATGGATAGCGAAGCTCACGAGATGGGCCATGCCGCCACAACGAAGTCAACCTACCTGTGTCAAAAGCCAAGCTGCCCGCTATTAACCCTCTAGCTAACATGGAAAGCAGACGACACTTGCAAACAAAATTCTTGAATAACTAATTTTTTCATTCTTGTCTCAAAAACATAAGTTATGACCCCTCATTGGAACGAGCTCGACGAGCTCGTTCCAATGAGGGATCATCACCTATGTTTTTGAGACAAAAAAAATGAAAAAATAATGAAAATTAATTGGCGATTTTTGAGAATAACGCTCTCCGTTTTGTTCACTACGTTGGGTAAAGGGTTAAAAATCTGACAAATAAAACTGGAGTTTACACTCCGAAAGAAGCTCATTTGGCAGTCAAAGTAAACAGCAAGTCAAAGACGTTTCAAAACCACTTAAAACCAAGACACCGCCAACCAGTAGATGGTTATCCTCTATCTCGGGAAGAAAAGATCAACGAACTATACACCAATCAAAGATGTCTGTGGCGATGAAGATTTTCTGGACGAATTACTTCGTACAAATAGTACTGTTATGTGCTAGTATGCATACTGTAACTGAGAGTTGTGACGTAAATGAGATTGGATGTCATTATTCTTATGTTATTTGTATACTAGTCCCCAAACATCTCCACTGGTCCCCAAACATTGGTCCCCAAAGTCTTGGTTTCCACTAGTCCCCAAAGCCTGATCCCTTATAGTCCCCAAAATATGATCTATGCTGGTCCACTAATACCCGTATTTGCTTATGTGCTGTATGTGTTGTCCCCACATTGTGCACTTGCACACAAGCACATATTGCCACATTTTTCATGTGCTTATGTGCTACATGTGCTATTCGCACATTGTGTATGTGGTCAAAAATCACAATAGTTGAAGGGAAATGGGGGCAGGAGCTGAGGTTAATAGATCGATTTGATTAGTTATTTAATTCCGGAGAAGTGATCTGATTGTGTACAAGCACATCTCATTGTAGCAGTGATGAATGTATCAGCAGTGGTGGCGGCGGCAGCACTGTTCGTGGGTGTAAACGGTAACAGTATTAGTAGCAGAACCTTTAGTACTGGGTTACGACGGTGGTTAGTCGACAATGATATTTCTGACACTAGTCTCCAAATACTGGTCCCCCAAACATTGGTCCCCACTGGTCCCCACTAGTCCCCAAACCTGGTCCTCAATCGTCCCCAAAATATGGTCTCTGCTAGTCCCCAAATACCCGTATGTGCGTATGTGCTGCATGTGTTGTGCGCACATTGTGAACTTGCACACAGGAACATATTGGCACATTTGGCATATTCTCATGTTTTACATATGCTATTCGCATATTGTGTACGTAAACACAAATCACAATCGTTGGAGCGAAGAAGATGATGGGCGGGGACTGAGGTTAATAGACTGATTGGTTGTTTAATTCTGGAGAAGTGTTCTGATTGGTTATTTTCACCAAATTAGTAACAAACAGACGGAATAATTTTGAGAGCAAATGGATCTGTCGAGTTTTACTCCAGAAGAATGGACCAGTACTCTATGGAAGCTGGGCGAAGTCGGAGAAACGAGGATTTTAACCCAGAATAACAAAATTCGAGCCTTCATAAAATGGGGAATTCTACGAATTTAACGAGTATTCTGGGGAAATCTGTTCCAGAAAAATACTCTTATACAAAGAAACTTGTCTTATAGCACAACATGCAACTCTTACAAACCCAAAATGGGTCTTTGCCAAGTCCGTTTCGGTAGTTTTGTGTGGTTTTTAGTGATTTGTGTTTTTTCTCGGTTCTATTTAGGTGATTAATTTTACTCTTATACAGAGGTACACAACCTCCGAACATGCCCATTTCCTTTTGTAGGCCATTGGGTCACATAGCAACCACGTGCCACCATAGAAACAAAGATGGCGGCCTCCTTCATATAAAATGGACGACGGAAACACGTATCACCCGAACAACACGAACTGCGCATGCGCACTCATATCACCCATCACCATGACAATGTCGTCACAATATGGCCGCACACATGGGTTACCATAAACAACCACGTGACACCCATAATACATAGCGGCATGGCGTCACGTGAGATCCAGAAGACCGGGGTCGAGTAGACCATGTCCTACTACTTATCTAATATGACCGTTCTTGTTCGAGTATTTGCCAGGTTACCCACGAATACACATAGATATGTGTGTATTAAAGAAGATGACAGACCATGCGATTAAATACTTTTTGTCTTGATTACAAAGAAAGTACTTTTTGAACCTCTCCTAAGACCAGCCTCAAACTATACAAACATGTCTACTACGGCAAAATAAGGACGGCCTTGTTCAGCAATACGAACATATATTGCTAAATATTGCTTCTCTAACAAACGAAATTTTGCATATATTGAATTAATTCAGCTCTTCAAGCACTTCAAGTTAGCAAACAGTAACATTTAATTATAGTCAGTTCTTATATACATCATCGTATTTTTTTTCAGTTATCATGTTCAGCTAACATAAAATATTTTGTCACGGTTTCTACAAAAGCATCTCCCCGTGGAAACCCAAGGAAACGAAACAGTGCTTGTTTACTGTGGGGAACAAGCTCTGTTTTACTAGTAAAATAGGACATGGTCACCAATGCCTAGAGTGGAAGTCCTCAGAAATGGGCAACATGGATGAAAACGATTGGCGGGGTTTGTCTCAATATCCATGTTGTGGTCACGATTAGCCATTGTGCAGAAATATGATTTTAAACAACAATAAAAAAATAATACAATAGGTTACAGAGAATTTCGATCGGATCGCGACTGGTTTCTTGGCATTGTAGAATCTCACTAATCGAAAAGGGAAATGTGAGAACACTGGATCTCACATGCTTTTCCGTACGTTTGTCTTGATTCGGTTATGATTTTTTACAAAAATAGAGACCTTTCGCTGAAAAAAATTACGAAAAGCCAATCGTAGTCTTAAATTTGTTGGACGGCCAAAACGGCTTTTTGCTGAATTGACGACTACGAATCCGAGTCATGGCGTGCGAATATCCTACCGTTCAAACTTCGTGCCACTAGAATTTAAAGAACACTACAAAGTAAGGACATAGTCTTAGAGTGATCTTCCACATTACTCTCAGAATCGATCTCAGCAGTTTGCCATTTCTGCGAGTGTTGATGAGAAGCCACAATCGTATCAGTCGCCGTTCATTGTGCTAAACGTTTCTATTTTAATTATGAAATTTCTTACACTGTTGCAGATGTGTCATGACCGGATTGCAAACAGCTCGAGAAGCTTTTTTTTGTTATCAAAGTATTATAAAACTATTCTGTCTGCATTAGCAGTCCATTTGATTTGTGATTAAATTTTCTACCAATTCCTTGTCAAAAGTTCGAACATTCAATTATCGTAAGTGGTAACATCGCACTCTGAAATGTAGACGAAGGTCATAAGACAGCACTCGACCACAGGTACAGTACGTGGAGAGTGTATTATCATTAAATCACCCGCAGAGTGGAGATTCCACCCGAGCAATAATCGCAAATTTGTTGCAGAGCATAACCATCACAAGCAAAGTTTCAGCCAATGGACCTCCGGGTTAAACCCGGAGGTCCATTGGTTGAAACTTTGCTTGTGTTTTTCGTCCATATGTACAGAATTTGAAACTGATACTCTGGGTGATGCTCCACTCCGCGGGTGTTTTAGTTACAACCCACTCTCCACGTACTGTATAACATATATATTAAGACTGGAATAAGACACGGTCCATATTGTTACGTTTGCTTAATGTGCGTTTCAGTTGTCAAGGAATTAGAATTTTCTGTCTATTTCAGATTTGCGGGAATCAAAGACCCGAAGGGTAATACGTATTATTGGAATCCTTGTTATCCCTTCACAGCTCAAGCTCCATGTACTTCGGTTGCAGTAAGTTTAAATTGAGTAGAATCAAGGTGAACCAAGAACACTTCAAAGTAACTAAAAAATAAAATAAAAATTTAAAATGATTGTTACCCACTAACCACCCATTAGCCTAAATCAATACATTAAATCTTTCAATCTGACCCATCCATCGGTCCATACACATATACATATACACAGCTGGCCTACATCATATATATCTAGACATACAGTTAAAACTAGAAGTCCTGTCACGAAGTGTGCGCTTATCTAGGCTTAATTGCGCGTAGGAATTGCGTGCAATTACCATATCGAATGGCAACCAAAGCACTGCAGGTTCTCCTCGTTACTCATAGCAAACACAGGCAATGTTTCTGCCAATGGACCTCCGGGTTACCCGGAGGTCCATTGGCTGAAACATTGCTTGTGCACAGGCCATATGTACGGAATTTGTTAGCCTTACTGTGGTAATAACGCGTAGATTAACGCGCAGATCGACGTGCTATTTGTGCGCATTTCAGGACAGGATTTCTAGTTTAACTGTACCTTATAACCAGCAACTTATCCTCAGGCATTTCAGTTCGTATTTTCTCGTATGTGATCAGGAGTGACGGATCGTCTTTCCCTTTCATTTGACGCACCGGGGGCTAGTGTCAAGCCCTTCATGCCTTCAAGTGGGTATTGGGAGGACCACTATAGCCCACTACTTGAAAATCAAATCTGAGGAATGGAGACCACAGTTTTGGAGATCAGTATTAGAAATATTGATGTTGATGGTGGACTACTGTCCTAACTCTTCATCCAACAAACACAAGATCAAAATGTGTTATTTAATTTTTTTTTCTACTGCCATCTCACTGCTACTTCCTACCTATGGTTGATTCTCCCACGCACCACTACTACAACATTAAGCCACGTAGTCGACCTTAATACCTATTATCGAACAGGAAATGGCGTCACTACCTGTCCCGGCACTCAAAATACCCATATCACAAAAGTAACGTGTCGGCAACAGCGATCTTCAGTAAATCTGGAAATGACAACTACAATGTCACTAAGATGTATGCTCATTCAATGCCTAATTGAGAACACGATACGGTTTGGATCCTGAAGAATGGTCCTTCAGTAGCAAGATGGAGGCATGAGGGGTGCCAGTATCCCTGGTAAAAATAGTCCTCAACTAAACTCCCCCCCCCCCCTCTCTCTCTCTCTCTCTCAGTTATTTCTGGAAAAGGTGTTCCCCCATCCCTACGTCTCTGTAAATATAAGTGGAGTCGAAAAAGAATTTTACTGTACAGTTTTTACTTTTATAACCTTTAAGAACTCTGAAAAACACGTTTTGTGTTTGCTTGTCGCTCATGTTAGACATCAAAGATCGGTAGGCCAGAATATGGAACTTGCTATTCTGGCTTACAAATAACACGCTATGACGCCCAAGAAACCTACAAAATAGACCTGGGAAACATTCTTCTAATAGCACCCGACGTAGTATGTTGACGTTAACCTTTCAGCCCTGGGCAACGTTGGAAATATTTTTTTAGCCTACGCCGTGCCTCAACCATTCGAGACCAAATTTGGCACGTAAGGGTAACTTGACCAGAAAATGGACATAGGATGGGTCCCGATCGATTCCGACATCCCATTTCGACGTTACCTCTTCAAACCGTGCAACGTCGGGTATAGCTTTCTCTACCTTTCGTTGTAGGCTATAACGCTATAGACATCGCCGTGTCCCGACCGATCGCACCCGACGTCGTTTTAACCCTTCAAACACCGAAACAGCGGGATGTATTCCTATATTTTCAGACTTAAAAGATTTCCCAGCGCACATTCGCGGACAACATAAGAACCCATCAGGCTACTGTGCTATGCCAGGGCTTATATTTCGTCTAAATTTGTGAGAATCCATTTGGATTCTCGTGAAAATGGTTGCGAGAATCCATATCTACTATGAGTGTCCCAGGATCCCATGACGCCACCAAGGTTGAACCACTGTTGTATACTGATAACACATGCTAACCTTTTACCCAACACACTTTTTTAATTTTTAAAACTAAGTTTGATAATTGTTAAACAATAAATAATAAATAAATGATAAAATAATTAAATGAACAATATTTACCAATAAAATCTTACAAATATGGCTGTCGTTGGAACCGGCTCAATGAGCCGGTTCCAATGACAGCTATATTTGTAAGGTTTTATTGACAAAGTGTCAGGATATTTCAGGTCATGTTAGCCTTCTATTGGTTAATTTGTTGCCGCTGTGTTAGTTAAAGGGTTAAATTGACTCAATTTTTTTTTCACGCGAATCCCAGCAGAGGTGCAGCGAGAATCTACATGGATTCTCGTCGGTTTTATTGCGCGAATCTTTGTGCGAATCGATTCTCGTCGAAATATAAGCCCTGTATGCCATAATACCCATTTGGAGGTATAATATAGGAAGCGTCCAGTAAGCTAGAGCTATTGAAAACGAATAAATCGAACACATCCTTACAACACATAGATATGTCTATAGCAATGTGCGCTAGCCAGGACATCGATTTGACAGTCTCAACGACCTAGCAGTATGTAGAATACAGCCCAGGAAAGGCAAACATTGTGAGGCCTTCTACCCAAACAGTAGAATCTCAGCCCACAAAACACTCGTTGAATTGAACAGACATCCACTACAATCTAGAGTCTATTATGAGATCTTTTTCGTTCATAGTAACTACGTATGATTACAAAAACCACAACAATGGCGGTCTCTGTCAAACACAATTCACTGATGAAACACGTATCAACCTTACAACACGTGCCGCTCTTACACTCTCGCACCATCCATTACCATGGTTGCTACCACGGTGATCCGCGTGAAACCTGTCATGCTTTGTTGTATGACGTGACATCCTTCTACCTTCACTGTGTCACGCAAACGTTGGTTTGCCCAGTTCGTGATCTACCACTAAGAAAATAATGATGAATGTTTTCTTTTTTTAAGGCCTGTGTTAACGAAGGAGGAACATATTATAGCCTCGGGAAACAAGAGACGTCAGCATTTATTTTCAATCCGCAGTATGGATTGACTCTACAATATAGTTCATCCTCCATTGATTCAAATCTTACCAAGACTTCACCCAACCTGATCAGGTAACAGTTAAATATACTCACGTCACCAACGTTTATTGGCGGGGAAGGGGGTGGTCTCATTTCAATAATGAACTGTTGAACAGCGGTGACTGAGCGCGAGCATACGCTTGTCGTCGCCGGGGCCAAGTAAGTAACGGTTTATACAACAGGAGACGCGCGCGAGAGCTTTGGTTGTATGCATGGGGTACGGTTTTATCTGTGACAACATGTGGATATCCGCTACCATTGGTTGTGGTGTCCATATGTTATCGCGGATAATAACATGGCATCTGGTATAGGAGCTTGTGAACAAAGAGGTACAAAATGGATGCACACTAACAGTACGTATCACCAATGTAATGCCGGTACAAAATTATATCGAAAACTGGTTACCATGACAACACAGGGGAATTAACTCAGTTGCACTGCGATTAGACGACACCCCCTTTCCCCATCCATTGGGTCTTGCAAACTGGATACTTTGCATCGCTAAAATGCATTGCTAATTTTTATCAGAATGCAAACGGAGTGCAGAGCTTTCGCCTGACCCCACCCCCTCACGTACACACATACCTCAGAGAGTAGCGTAACCCGGTTCTTATGGTGCACGGGGCTCAGAGTAGACCGTTGGACTTCTATGCCAGAGGTCCTGAGTTCGAACCCCGTCCGGGATGACCCGAGTTGTGTCCTTGTTCAATGCACCTTATCCCGGTTGCCTACATGGGGGCACGATAAGGCTGTGTACTAAGGGGTACTGTACGTTGATGGCGCACATGTCTTCAACCGCTGTAACCCTGCTTGAGCGGAGCTTGAACGGTGTTAGAAAGTTGAGGAGCTAACAGTTGATTGTCGATGCTCGGTGGTTCTCTCCGGTACTCCGGCTTCCTCCATCCGTAAAACTGTCACGGTCACGATTAGCCATTGAGCATAAGTATGTGACCTTAAACACCAATAAATAAATAAATAACTTGGTTCTCACGCTGTTTTGCAATTTTGTTAAAAAGTGTGAAAATTTGCTTAAAAATGATACAAAAAAAACCCACAATCACAACCCGCCAATATTTACCATAAGGCAAACAGGAATTTAACCAATTCAATCTTGTTTGTTTGGCAGAGCTCAGTAAGCTCTGTCAAACATGATTTAATTAGTCAAATTCCTCGTTTCTTTCTAAGAAATGCTTGTTTAAAAAAGGTGTTATATAGTGTTACTGTTTTCTCAAAAATTTTCACACTCGAATGGGTATGGACAGTACGAATCCTATTTAACATGGAAATGCTATGTTTTCACAGCTGGTTACTCTCGGGAATGTAATTTGACAAATGTGCAACGTTTATTAATTACCAAGTAAAACAGTCATTTTTTCGTGATACAAGATTTATAAACGAAATGATCTTTATTTTGAAATATATATGGGTTATATACACATGGTGTTTGTAAAAAATCTTTTATCGCGACGAGAGCGTTTTCGGGGGCATATATAGCTACGAGTCGCGCAGCGACGAGTAGCTATGTAGCCCCCGAAAACGCTCGAGTCGCGATAAAAGATTTTTTACAAACACCATGTGTATATAACCCTTTTATCTACTTTATACGTAAAAACAGTAACGTTTTATCTTTTATCGTTATCGAAAACTCGCCGTCAATAAAAAATCTTTTATCGTTACTGCAGTAAGAATAAAAGTCACGTGATATCGCAAGAATACAACGTTCACGCCCATCTCATTTGCATGACGTACTATTTCATTCAACACTTTGAATAACTAATTATCGCTGCCGCGGATCGAAACAAATAAAACGGGGCGTATTTATCGAAATGTATTGAATAAAAAAGAAGGCCATTAATTAAACTTACTGAATTGTAAAAATAAAATTTGACGGAAAAGAGTAAAAATTAGTAACTTACACTTTTTCAAATGAGATTATTTCACCCTTCGAGATTTTAATTATCCTGACGTTCAAACGTCACTGGGAATTCAGTTTCTTCAACATTTTTCAAAATGTGACGTCAAACGTCGGAAAGTACAAATAACCATATATTTTTCACATTAGTGATTATCTGGTTGAAGGCTAGATTATTTTTAGTGGTCTGCATTTGTTAATCAAAACTTGTTTTATTACGGGAGTGGGGGAGGTGGGGGTGTAGATAAAAGGGTTATATACACATGGTGTTTGTAAAAAATCTTTTATCGCGACTCGAGCGTTTTCGGGGGCTACATAGCTACTCGTCGCTGCGCGACTCGTAGCTATATATGCCCCCGAAAACGCTCTCGTCGCGATAAAAGATTTTTTACAAACACCATGTGTATATAACCCATATTTATCTACACCCCCACCTCCCCCACTCCCGTAATAAAACAAGTTTTGATTAACAAATGCAGATCACTAAAAATAATGTAGCCTTCAACCAGATAATCACTAATGTGAAAAATATCTGGTTATTTGTACTTTCCGACGTTTGACGTCACATTTTGAAAAATGTTGAAGAAACTGAATTCCCAGTGACGTTTGAACGTCAGGATAATTAAAGTCTCGAAGGGTGAAATAATCTCATTTGAAAAAGTGTAAGTTACTAATTTTTACTCTTTTCCGTCAAATTTTATTTTTACAATTCAGTAAGTTTAATTAATGGCCTTCTTTTTTATTCAATACATTTCGATAAATACGCCCCGTTTTATTTGTTTCGATCCGCGGCAGCGATAATTAGTTATTCAAAGTGTTGAATGTAATAGTACGTCATGCAAATGAGATGGGCGTAAACGTTGTATTCTTGCGATATCACGTGACTTTTATTGTTACTGCAGTAACGATAAAAGATTTTTTTATTGACGGCGAGTTTTCGATAACGATAAAAGATAAAATGTTACTGTTTTTTACCTATAAAGTAGATAAAATTGTCTATTCATTCGCAAACAAATGAGTAGTAATCTTGCGCGGCATGTTGTCGTAGCGGCATATAGTGAATGGACGTCCTGTCTGAATCTTTGCTTTTTTACGAGGTTTTACCTGGATAAATACCCCTCCATAAACGTGTTTTAGTAGTAAATCAATTACCAATTACTATTATTCGATGCTCAATTTGTTCTTGGCCCAATATTACAAGTTACAGGACGTTCAGGTGGCGGATACGGTATCATATGAGGCGAGGTGAAAACAATATTGGACGAGGCGGTACGCCGAGTCCAATATTGTTTTTGCCGAGCCTCATATGATACCGTATCCGCCACCTGAACGTCCTGTAACGTATTTATTATGCCAGCGAAAACAAAATAACAATCAAATTTGAACGCCGCCACATTTTCAAAACTGGTGCAAAACGCTATGTAAGTTGTAACAAACGTGCACAGTTGTCTCCCTGTTTGTGTATAATTTCCTTGACAACACAGACAACAGCGATAGACGCTTTTCTTCGAACTGTCACTTTGTCTTGAGTGTGCAGAAAATGTCCGAAACGTCCGATTTTATAGAATTCGATCAAAATAAATGTATCTCACATTTTTTCCCATTGACTTTCATTCATTTTCCTACAATTTCATCATTGTGCAATCTTATAATTATTCAATGAAATTAAATCCATTTTCGAAGCAAATTTGATTGTTATTTTGTTTTCGCTGGCATAATAAATACGTTACAGGACGTTCAGGTGGCGGATACGGTGTCATATGAGGCTCGGCAAAAATAATATTGGACTCGGCGTACCGCCTCGTCCAATATTGTTTTCACCTCGCCTCATATGATACCTTATCCGCCACCTGAACGTCCTGTAACTTTTTGTACCGTCCCACTATTCGGGGGCTGTGATTGGCGAATTTGATTAGCTGGCATAATAATGTATTATACGGTGTTTGTTAATTCCATATTGGGCTGAAGCGAAGATATATCATATTAGGTAATAAACCGTTGAAACGAATATATCCATCCGGCTACTTTCTTTTTAGGCTTACTGAATAATAAACAATATAATTCTTAATTGTTTAACATGAAGCGGATATTAGTGGCAAACATGCTGAAAGAATAACAGACGACAAAATTCTTACTTATTTAACGTGAAGTGGTTATCGGTTGCCAATATTTTGAAAGATGAATGTACTCCGAGTGTAGACCGTATGAAGATTTCGACTGACCGTATATAGTTTATACACGGATTGAATGTACCGTTTTTAAACAAATGAAGTTCCCAGAAATTCGTAGGAGGTAAGGTATTATAAGTGACGGGATGATTAGTTGGCGGATACGGTGTCACATGAGGCGAAGTGAGAACAATATTAAAGCCCAACCTAATATTGTTCTTACTGAGCCGCATGTGACACCGTACCCTCCAAGTAAAAGCCCAGTGACGTATTTATTAGGCCAGACTTTTTTCTTCGAAATGTCATCATCCATTGTGCTTGTAGCCTTTTCTTGTTTTAATTAACTTTTCATATCGTTATTCATTTGTTTACAAAAACGATCGAGTAGTGATGCAGTGCAAGGTGTGTAATCCAATATCTCATTGATCGCCAAGAAAATTATTGATTTGTTATCTCCGACATGTTTGGGCGCATTTACTATTCTGCCTGCTTTCCGATGCTTTGAAGTGAAAACAAACATTCCGAAGTGTCAGGTAGCTGACTATTTATGACCGTTAGTAGGGTTAATCTACCCGGCTGACGTAATAAAATACTACAGACAATAATGTTGAGGTGTTTGCCTTCTTATTTTCAGGACAGCCATCATAACATTAACTTGCGAAAAAAATACGGAGGCTGAATTCACAGCTCAGGGACCTGGAATACTTCAAGGAAATTTTGTGAGTAAAACATACAACTAGCTTTAATCATGCACTATCTCTGACATAATTCGTAGAAGAGCCTATGCGGGAGATGGTTTAGAGTCGAGGCAGGAGCGTCGCGAAGATGGTCGAGTTGCGGGCGTGTGCTGGCATTAGGTAACCATTATTTGTCGCGACTAATAAAATATTCCAACTACATCACCAAGGCATGCCTTTTTTCAAAGGCATGCCTTGGTGATGTAGAAGGGAAATTTAGAACAGCCTGTAGGGACTACACTCTGAAAACCCGGGAAATTCGTTTGTGGACAAATACTTGGAGTAATCGGTTGGTTATGCTGGGATCCCAACAGCACCAAATCTTTCTCGTATTAATTTTACATGGTTACAAGTAGGAGCGAATCGATATCTAAGGGGGGGGGGGGGGGGGGGAGGGTGGGGGTGGTTGGTGATGATTTTCTTGGTGCCAACAATCTTGCTGCAATTTCAAGTTCTCAGGCCAGGAGTCTAATTCTGTTTGGCGTTCGATGCTGTTATGGGCCGCTTGTTTACTGACTCTTCGTAGAGTTTGCGCAAAGATTCCCGTTCCTTTAATGTGACGTTAATGTCACAGAAAAGATACAAAGATATTCGCCTCATGCTGCTGCTGTAATTATTCCAATTAATGAGTATTTCACTCATCTTGAAATCATCAAGACATTAAAACAATTAAAGGAACAACGCAGCGGTATCATAAAAATACAGCTGTCGTGAGTCTTCATTAGTCAAGATAATGTCATCAAAGATTCAGTTACATCAAATCTTGATTAAGCAACAGTTCTTACGTTAATTCAAAGAGTTGAGGGTTAGACTGGTTCATGGCCATAACAGTGTCGATTTCCTAAGAGGCGTAGGGTGTGGGGGAGGGGGGTGCGAGCTTAACTGCAATTTGTGAAAAAGTTGGTGATTGTGTTTGTATCTCGGTGTGTTTGTTCCTTAAATCCTTCTCGACCATCCATCTAATCACAACCATACTTGGCATGTCCAAACTGTTCAGTTGGGGAGTGTCACTACGGCGCGTGAAGTTTCCATACGTGAGTAACAAAGGGCGGAATGGGGTGAAAAGGAGTAAAATTGTAACAATTTTGATCCCGCGTAAGCATTTTTTTTTTTTTTTGCAAACGCATTTTCAGCCATTTTCGACATCGCCGATATCACGGACACTCCGACAGACCCATTCGCAAAAAGTAAAACAGAAATGCCATTAAGCCTGCCTTTGATCCTGCACCCTCAAAAAGGTTACTGTTAATCATCCCTGATGAGCCATCAATGAACCACAATTCCCTCCCCCAAAATCATGTTATTAATTATTATTTTGGCTAAAGAAAATCAATCTTTTGATTCTCAGACACCGGCGCATTCGCTTTTTTTCGGCCTGCGTTCGTCATACTTATTTTGGAGGCAAAATTCAAAGTATAAACTACGACAGGGTGTGATTTTAGCGGTATCACATCACGATTTGCGATGCAACGTGTCGTATACACTGATACAGTACTGTTATTCTTTTCGGGAAATGCGACACCATTCTCACATGTATGTACAAAATACATATTTATTTAACCCTTTACCTAACCTGAAAAGCAGACGTCCCTTGCAAAAATAATTCTTGAATAACTAATTTTTTTCATTTTTTGTCTCAAAAACATAGGTTATGACCCCACGTTGGAACGAGCTCGACGAGCTCGTTCCAACGAGGGGTCCTAACCTATGTTTTTGAGACAAAAAATGAAAAAAGTAATGAAAATTAATTGGCGATTTTTGAGAATAGCGCTGGCCGGTTTTGGCCGTTACTTTAGGTAAAGGGTTAACTGGTTGAGAGCTAGATTAGTTTTAGTGGTCTAAATTTTTTCATCAAACATTGTTTTATTACAAATTATTGGAGAGTGCCAACAGGCATTCTCCAATAATTTGTAACAGAACACACTTGTATGAACAAACTTTTATTTATGGTTTGACTGAATACGAAACATGGGTACTGATGGTAGTGATTTATTCAAATGCTTTTGCATATACATGATGTAAGCAATTTACAAACAATAATTTCTCTATATGTTACAAACATGTCCGTGGTGGTGGTCTACAATCGTAATTTAACATCCCCCCCCCCCCCCGCCCTCGCCGCTGTATATACATATATAACAGGTATCTATCCCCCCTTGCCTTATTTCTCTGTCAGTATCAGTAAATAAATAAATAAGTAAATAGCCCCATGCACATGCATATGCACACCTATACACCCATACGCGTGTGTATGCATGTATGTGTGTATATACACATACATACTCACACACACGCACACTCACACATATACACATTACATATATGCATACATATATACATATTGCACATGTGTGAGGGAGTGTGTGTGCGCCCTCGCCACACTGGTCGAGTCAATAGTTACATAGTATGGAGGTGGTAGCCAGCCGTAACGTTTATAATTAATTCTAGATTATGACAGGGTAAATTTATGAGAAGGATATAGTGAGGTTGTGGCCGGTACCCCCGTCTGTTGGCACCAGATACAGCCAAATTTTCCGACTGGGTAGAGATGCCAAAACCGAAATCTGTAACGCCATAGGACGGTAAGGACAATGTTGGCTTTTGTACTGGTACCCTCATTTTTTGAAAGGTGTGATTTTGGCTTCTAGCATTCAACCAGTTAAAAAACTCCTTATTTTTTTATCTCCATTTTAGTTGTTCTGTATTGATTTTGTGCTGTATGATCATGTTACAAAAAAACAACAATTATCAATGAAATCAACATGGAAGCTCTAGTATTTAATTTTAGGCTCCCATAACTGGATTTTAGGCACCTGCGACCATTCCACCAGGAATAAAAAGTAAAAATAAAAACCGCTCTCCCTCATCTTTTTAAAATACAGGGATGAGATTTTTCAGCAAATTCGCTGATTTTAGCGAATTCATGCCCCAGGTACTGAAATTTTATTTCTATAAATTTGCTTGAAAATGGTCTTAAAAGACCATTTTCATGCAAATTTACAGAAATTAATTATTCAGGTTCAGTCTGTGTTCTTAGATTTTTTTAAGAAACTTGATTTTGACAAATTTATCCTAAAAATGTGGGAATTTTCACAAATTTCAGCGAATTTTCTTGCTTGTCATTCTCATCCCTGAAAATAAATTGGCTGAGAATCAATTATTTAATTTTAGTTTAATCAATATTTATTCAGAATATTTCGTTATAGTATAAATTATACATAATAGATGGTGGATCCGACAGAAAGCTAAAAAGCTTATACAAGGTCATTTCCACATACAACATTTACAATGTTACAATATAACGGGATCAATAATAGGCAAAAGGTTACATATATATTGTTTAATCTATGCTCATTAAAGTCTGATGTATTGAAGAATAACAGAATTATGTACGAAAAGAAAAAAAAACAGGAAGCCAACCAGGGTGTATACTAAGTCGATGACGATTCCAGCCAACTACAAGTACGGCAGGCGTACACATCCATATGTTTAATTCAAACTCCTTTCCGTAAAACAGCACAGCTCCCTACACCAAAGTCGTGACCACGGTACGTTGTGACAGCATCAACCCCACAATTGATGCTGACAGAGAGTGTTCGTACACCACGAGAACTTTTTCCGACTGAGGATCGATCCCTGGACCTCTCAGCCACCTCTCTCGGACACACTGTAGTTTATGGTTACACCGCTTAGTTCCACACATTGTGTTAATATCTTCATGTTTTCCAGGCGAAATATCTTTAACCGCAGCTTGGAAAAATATCAATATATTGTTGTGAGTATAGGGACATTACATTAAATCAAGAATAGAAAGCGCGCGTGCCATCTCTATAAAAGTGGGTAAACAAATACACAAATAGCCCATAACTACGTTGGATTCCTTACAAAATTTGAGTTGGCAAAGTTGCCCTCACCAAGGCAACTTTACCAGTTTGAATGATTATTTGGCTACAATCACCCCGATGAAGACTACAATGGCCGGTGAAGCGGCTGCGCAAAAAGATTGGAATGTATAAATACGCTTACATTTACTGAAAGCGCTTTGTAGCTACAATATAATTTTGGACTAGATCAAAGACTGAGCTATTATCTTCATTGCTTAGAACTTCGGAGCCATAGAGTAGGGTTGACACATTTGGAGTAAATGATCGTTGACCAATGGTACGGTTACGGATATTAAAGTAGAGTGGGCACGTTAGCAGGAAATGTTCAGTTGACTCAATTTCACCACATTGGCAGTAGGGTGACAGTGATACGTGATTGGCGTACAAATGTGAGTTGAGGTTACTATATCCCAGGCGCAACCTGCATTGATATATTTGTGCTGCACGGCATTTAGCATTACTAATATTATTTCAGTTTTGCAAACAGTGGTGACTGTTCTCAAGATGAGAACTGAGTGAGTTTTTACAAACACCTCTCGTGAGTATTGGCCGATTGGGCAAGAAAGTCTGCCCGACATCAAGGCAGACCTTCTTGCTCAATCGGCACATACTGGGGTAAAGGTGTTTGTAAAAAAACAAACCCAGGTTCAACAGCAGTTTAATGGCAGTGATTGGCTTGAATGCATTCCATGGATAACGAATACAATTTACTTGGCATTTACAGGATGTCAGTGAATCAAAACAATGAGAATAGTTCAGGACAACAATTTTCTTTATTAACCCGTTACCTAACATGAAAAGCAGACGACATTTGCAAACAAAATTCTTGAATAACTAACTTTTTTCATTTTTTTGTCTCCTAAACATTGGTTATGACTCCGCTTTGGAACGAGCTCGACGAGCTCGTTCCAAAAAGTGGTCATAACCTATGTTTTTGAGACAAAAAAAATGAAAAATATAATGAAAATTAATTGGTGATTATTGTGAATAGCGTTGCTGGTTTTGGCCGTTACGTTTGGGTAAAGGGTTAAGTAGCCCCCTGGGGAGCGATGTTTTGCCAGCCTGAAATTTCCAAAAAGCCATGGTTATTCTCTTTCCTTCGATGGGGCGGTTGCTGGTCGTAACAATACTAAAAGATTGTTCCTGTTGAGTTTTGGCTCGAGAATAACAATTTCATGCCTCAGTGGCCGCCAAGACTTGGTTAGAAATCGCCGCTAAGTCTCTAGACTCAAAAAATGTGGCGCAGTGGAATGTCTGGATAATGACCCAGACCCGTTACCCTTTTAAAGTGAAAAGCAGCTTTTCCACGCCAAAGACATGATACTTCGTAATTTTATTCAAAAGGGTGGCTGTTCAGTGAATGTATGGGGTAGCCCAATCAATATTTTTAACGAGTAGCCCCAAGCCTGGACGCTGAAAATATTAATTGGTCTACCCCAAAATAATGAATATGGACTCTTCCAGTTGCTGCCATTGAAGTGACATGGAAGGTACCACCAGTGGTCAAAGGGTTAAGGATTAAAATATATAAGGTGTGTTCCATTAGATTTATAAAGAGGTCGATGGGGGCGCTCTCCTCAAACAGGCATGCCTTTAACTGGATTTGAGGCAGCTCCAAAGAATTGGATGAAGTTGTAATGGCTTGCATGCCCCTAAAGACCCGTGAAAGTAGCTTCCAAAGACTAAAATAATCAAAGAAAATGTCTGTAGACAATTTGTTCCTGTTGGATCCAAATCTCGCATTATCGTGGCTTGGTGAAGCCAGGTATGGTCGTACCCAAGCCTTCAAGCTACGAGTCAAATCCTGTAAGGAGTTCAATGCTGTTAAGGTACGGCACCTGTTTCGCCCTTAACTCTGTACCTAACACGAAAAGCAGACGACACTTGCAAATAAAATACTTGAATAACTATTTTTTTCATTTTTTATCACAAAAACATAGCTTATGACCCTCATTGGAACGAGCTCCACGAGCTTGTTCCAATGAGGGTCATAAGCTATGTTTTTGTGATAAAATATGAAAAAATAATGAAAATTGGATAGTATTTTTTGTGAATAGCCCTGGCCGGTTTTGTCCATTACAGTAGGTAAAGGGTTAAACACTCCATCTCCTACGTTTGGATTTAGTCGTCTGGAATATTTCAGTTGGTCGGAAAAGCGAACCTACTGTTCGGTTTTCCGACCAATTGAAAAATTCCAGACGATCGAATTCGCAAAAAATGCCATTCATTTGTTTTGAATCCACGAGAGAAATATTTCTTGAGCGTGAATTAATTTGACAGAGAAGTTAATGGATTTACCAATATTATTAGACGTGTGTGCTTACTGAATAGTTATGATTGCAGATCCGCCACCCTGTAGTTTTTTCTGTTTTAAGCTTGTTTGTTTTACAAAGATCGGCGAGTTATACAACTTTTATTAACACTTCCTCTTGGCCCAATGGCGCAGGTGTGAGGGGTGATCTTCGTGGCGGCAACTGCTTGGCCTCGCCCTTCTCGAATACTACGAAGGGATGTTTAGCCTGCACGGAGTGTGTCTCTCTCCCCGCGCAGAGGACAGCCCCTTTACGTCCCCTCTTGATACGTCCCCTCTTGATAGGACGGTACGTTGTGACAGCATCAACCCCACAATTGATGCTGACAGAGAGTGTTCGTACACCACGAGAACTTTTTCCGACTGAGGATCGATCCCTGGACCTCTCAGCCACCTCTCTCGGTCACACGGTAGTTTATGGTTACACCGCTTAGTTCCACACATTGTGTTAATATCTTCATGTTTTCCAGGCGAAATATCTATAACCGCAGCTTGGAAGAATATCTATATATTTAAGAAATAACTGTTGTTTTCCTTCGGTTTATGCGATATAAACCGAAAATTTTCAGCACAAGCTTCAGAACTCGCGTAGCGAGTTATGATTAAGCTTGTGCTGTAAATTTTCGGTTTATATCGCATAAACCGAAGGAAAACAACAGTTATTTCTTATAATTTAATCCGGCTGTAATATTAAAATGTAAAAACTATGTGTGCGTGAACGAAAAACTTTTAATTTTCGCATAAGACAACAGTCAAACTCAGGAAAGTGTGCCACAAACAGGTCAGGTCAGTCATTGTCAAATTGTATGTTGTTTTGATTTTCGATCGCAGACGACAGATATTTAGCTAGTCACGTAACACTATCATTAAAAATATTTTTTTAGGTTCCCCCAAAATCATGTTTGGGTATATGATCTTTCATTCGTCTCCCACTTCGGTATATTTTATGAAATTCAATTGTTCCTGAGAAATGATCATTATATTCTCGCTGACTGGAGGCGATGAAAAATCGATCATTGATCTTTGTTTACAAGCTTGTTATCCATCTATCAGTCTGCCGTCACGCCCTGACGGTGACAATTGGATTGAGTGGGCGGGGCTTCCATAGTCTTCAAAGTTGGGTCCGATGTACGAACGTGTAGCGACATTCCAAATCATGACGTGATTTGGTTTATACGTTTTTGACGACTTTCACGCTGTATGCTTTCAACCAATCAAACGCAGAGGCGGGGCAAATGATTAAATTATTGTTGTGAGTATAGGGACATTACATTAAATCAAGAGTAGTACGTGCGCCATCTCTAAAAAATGGGTAAACAAATACACAAATACACCATAACTACGTTGGATTCCTTACAAAATTTGAGTCATGTCACAAGAGCTTGGATCAACTCGTATACAATATTGAATCTGATCTTTATTGATTTCTTTCAGTATATGACTTTGAAGAGTAAGTACGCTTGTCCTGGTGTGAAACCTCCTCCATCCAAAAACAAAAATAATTTATCTATTGGTACTATTATGTGTATTATGTAAGTATTGAAGTCCATCTTATTATTTATTTCCGTTTCTTTATTATCTTATCAAACGTATGTTTTCGTGCGTGTGAGTCCCCTCTGTCTGAGAGAACCTAAAGAATAGCCTTAGGCTCCCCACAAAATTATTGCCTTTGTTTTCTCCGAGTTTTCGTGAAGAAAACAACGGGGTAGGGCTTGTCTTCTAGATTTTGTGGAATATTTTTTATTGCCGACAACAGAAAAAAACAACAAAAAACAAGCATTAAGTTCCCACAAAAGAATTAAACAAAACATTGTGTGTGAAGGGGTGGGGTAAAGGTGTGTGTGTTTGTTGGAGGGGTCTGGTTAGGGTGTGTGCGTGTGTTTAAGTTGAACTAGACGCACTGACACATATATTTCCAACTGAAACATGTTTTGCCTTGAGATATGCCACCGAAATATATATTTTTTTTTAAATAAGACTCTTTGAGCCATAAGAGATTTCAAGCACAATATAAAATATACAAATTTGATTTAAACTAAGTGTTGACCTAACGACCCGGTAAAACAACCAGCAATAATTGGTGTTATTCATTAATGAGCTCCAATTAATCCTTACACGATGTATTTCTTGTAAGCGATAACATTCGAATATTCAACTCTTAACCCCCTGAGGGGGGCGCGGTGGCGTTGCGGTAACCGGTCTCGTCAGATCACCGAAGTTAAGCAACGTCGAGCCCGGTTAATCCTCGTATGGGTGACCGTCTGGGCGATCGATTCGGGCTCCCGCGTTGTGTCCTTGGGCAGGACACTTAACCCCGGTTGTCCACATGGGGGCTCGATGACGCCGTGTACTAAGACGTACTGCACGTCGATGGTGCGTATGTCTTCAACCAATCTAACCCTGCATGTGCTGCAGTGCGAAGTTACGATGTTGGGGAGCTGGCAGCTGCTCGTCGTTGCTCTGTGGTTCTCTCCGGATACTCCGGCTTCCTCCACCCGTGAAACTGTCACGGTCATGATTAGACAATGTGCATAAGTATGTGACCTTAAACACCAATAAATAAATAAATATATTAACCTCCTTTGTTTTCCTTATTTTCGATCATATTTTTCATCAAAATTAGTCATGGATGCCTCACAGAAGCCATGACAAGATTTAATAAAAAAAAGTCTTCCAAATTCCACTCAAGAAATCTTTGGTGAAACAATCCATTGAGTTTACGCAGAGAGGGGGGAGTTTGAATAGATAAGCCCAAATGATACATACTTCAGTGGCAAGCAAAACCATGTCTTGGGTAGAAATATCCGCTAGCAGCATGCAAGAAGTTAAATGTTCTTTTAATTTTCTTCATTTCTTTAATTGCCTAAATTGAATTGATTTTTTACTTTTTTGCTGTTCCGACATTCATTTTGTTGTATGGTAATAATGAAAGGAATGACTGACTTCATTCCGCATTCTCTATTGCATGAGTTGAGACCTGGAATTATTGTGTCGTGAAAGACATGAGTAAATTTTCTGCCTCGAAAAAATACTCTTTAACCCTTTACCTAACCTGAAAAGCAGACGACACTTGCAAAAATATTTCTTGAATAACTAATTTTTTTCATTTTCTGTCTCAAAAACATAGGTTATGACCCCTCGTTGGAACGAGCTCGTCGAGCTCGTTCCAAAGAGGGGTCATAACCTATGTTTTTGAGACAAAAAATGAAAAAAATAATGAAAATTAATTGGCGATTTTTGAGAATAGCGCTGGCCGGTTTTGGCCGTTACGTTAGGTAAAGGGTTAACACTTTCGCTGCCGAAAGCGACTATATTCACCTATTGTATGATGATTATCTGTACGTTCTGGTATGCGTAGATCAAGCATACCATCTGATGAATTGTTGGAAAGGGCTCAAAGAGCCCTTTCCAACAATTAATCAGATGGTAGAGTTTCAAGTATGTAATACATTGTATTAAAATTCCGCGCATACAGACGTACATAGAGGTCCCCCATATATGGATAAAGTGGGCGTTGCAGTAAAATGATTGAATGTGAGATTATCATTTAAATTCTAATATAATTTTATTGAAGGTCTCCGCAGATCTTATTTATTATATAGAATGCAAGTGCACTAAGGGTGCATCCTGGACTAGGAATAAAAAGAAACCCCCACACGACAGTTTTCGCCACATCTTTCAGGCGGTTCTTTCCTTTGCCTTGACATTGTTTTTATGTACATGATTAAACCGTGTTCGTAAATACATAATATATTGGCGGTACTCGTTGTCCTAGCAAACTTGGCATTATTAATTTTTTGGAGTGTCTGGCTGGGGATCTCAATGAGTGTAGGGTCCTGCGAATATTCGAGATTCGATTCGATATCAATACCACACGTCTGCTTCACGATCGATCCCGAATCAGTCTCGAGATTCGATTTTTTCGAATCTCTCGTACTAACTTCAATTTGATACACTTCCAACAAACATTGGATAAAATTGTCATTAGAAAATTCATTCATGTAGGCTCAATTCTTATTTAATTGAGTAACTGACATTATTTAATTGTAATGTAAGTAGTAAATTTTGCCCAGAATATTATCCATAGTTTTAGTTTTTGAAGGCTTAACTTTCACGTTCTTAAGAACGCGAATAGTAACAAGTTAAGCCTTTAAAAAATAAAACTATATAAATAACAGGTCTACCTGTTTCAGCGACGGTGCTACAGAGAATACCTAGCTATTGTGTTTAAGGTGTTCACCCAGTCGTTTAAATGTCATCACAGTGTTCCGTAACTTCCGTTTGGTGCAATATGAAATAACTCATCGTTTAAAATTCGATTTCGGGATTCGATTCGATATCGATATCAGAGGCACGTTTCTACATCTCTGTCAGTCTCATTATCTCTACTGCTGCTTCTGTCCCACCCGATGCTCTCTCTCCCTCCCCCTCTCTATCTCCCTCTCTCTCTCTTTCTCTCTCTCTCTCTCTCTAGAGAGAGAGAGAGAGAGAGAGAGTTCGACGATGACAAACAGGGTTAAGCACTTTTATAAGCACTGTTGTATCAGTGTAACTTGTGCCACCAGCACCCATGTCGCCCACGACAAGCGCTGGGATATTGCAATTAGGTAAATAACAAGTGATTGGGTAAATGGTTAACTGGCAGCTTACTTTCATATTTCGCTTTCAGATTCACAAAAGTGCTTGTCGTTTCGATTGAAACTGTATACACCTGTCTTGTACTTCTGCGATCCTCGGATAAACTCATTGAGCGCGAACATGTTGAACATTCCGAAAAACACCGTGCGCTGTAACGGTATAACTACGTGAAGTTCCAATATGAATGCTTCCAGTGAGTCAGATACAAAGCATAAATGGAATGCGGTGCCATAATTTAATATTTATACTTTTGAGAAGTATTTCTCTTTTCGTGTATATAGGTCCCTCGCAAAAGCGTTTGAAACCTTGTAATGTTCTATAAATAGTAGCGTAAACAAAGTGTAACGAGGTAGGCGCTTGAGTTATGCATTTGTAGGATACAGATTTTGCATTAGGGTCCCTGACACACGCTGTATTCGAGTAATTACAGACGTTCTTTCTTGTTTTATAAATAAGAACTCTGTAATTCCGTGATTTTCCCAGCTAGAAATTCAAACTTTGATTATCTTCCTCTATATGCAATGTAATACAATTTTTCGTCGCGCGGGTGCGATTTCCCATCCTGCGACGTTGTCGGGCCTGCTAGTTATAAAATAACATCTTATATCAATAAATTTACAATACTCATCAACCACTCTTCTTGGTACGTATGATATGGTATCGTCATGGTTTGGACTATTTGTTTCCTCTTCATTCATCCTTCAGCCATTAGGCCAGCTGGAATATGGCTGAAATAGAGGAAACAGACCGAGCTTATTTTTTAACGATGAAGTACATGTAGGTCTGAAGGAAACCGTATGGGACACCTCTCACGGGTCTTCCACTTCTGTGTGGAATACACGGGCATGCGGTGTGTGGAGGAGTGTATTGACGTAAATGTCTCAGCGGACAAGAGGTCGCGGGGGGGGGGGGGGGTGGGGGGGGGGTGGAGGGGGCACCGCCTCCTCTCATTAATTTTCCAATCGGTACATTTCGTATGGATTGGAGGCTTGGATATTGATTCCGTCTTGCTTGTAATTTAGTGCAATAGATTAAGCTTTCGACCCAGAATAAATCTGTTAGTAAACTGGATTTGGTATCATTTGAAAGGAGTCCATTCTCTGAACAAGTGATACAAAATCCCCTAAAATCCGCTTTGGGGAAAATCTTTTAGACAAGATTGCGTTCAAGCTGGTCGCCAAATCGAGGGGAAATCGGAATCGGCCTATTAAGTTCAAAGTGTTTTCAACTTCTTTGGCACGCTCCAAGTTGATGTACGCCAAAAGTACCAGTGAGACTTGCCAAGACACCTTTGGAGTATGGGCCCGAAACTTCTCGATATGCAATGTATATATATATATATAGTGTGTTTTCAGAAGAAGTATGACACTTAGTTATCTTATCAAGGATTTTGTCCTTCCCCAAAAAATCTGGAGATGGTCGCCAAAATGAAGGATGAGTTTGAAGGAATACCAAGGATGAGGAATCAACATCATTCAGGATCCCCAGAATCGTTGGCCACAACTTCTCCAGAACTCCGATAACCGTCACCCCTAGATTTCCCACAAGCTATTACATACTTGAAACCACGATTGCGACAGGTACAAGTACAGGTTCCGCGTGCATTTATGCTTGCAACCAACAAAATGTATATTTCCTTGGGGCAGCTTCTCTATCAGTCATCACAGGGACAACTTCAGTATTTTGGAGCTTCCAACCGCAGGCTGCCGGGTCTAAAACATCAGTGGGCAAAGAATTTCAACAGACAATCTACAGATGCACACGCCAAGACTAGAACAAATCTGCTCTTTCTGTTGAGGTGAGCTTATGCAGTTCTATAGGGCCTTTGCAAGAGGACACCGCCTCTATGAACTTGACGTAATGACGCCTGCCAAGTGATTCCCCAGATTTCGCTCCAAAAAGAATTTGGAAGAAACTGAGACCCACTGCACCAGTTTGTTCAGGGGTGTAAGGAACATCACTTACTTTGGACGCTAACTCTTTTTGTGCCGACACAGCGTTCTTCCCTTTGAACTCTGGTGGTATATTCCATGCCAGTTCAATGACAGCAATTGGAAGAGTCCATATTCATTATTTGGGGTAGACCCATCAATATTTTCAACGCGCAACCTCAGGGCTGCACGTTGAAAATATTGATTGGTCTACCCCACTCATTTACTTTACCCCCATCCTATTTATATACGTTATGACGTTTCATGTACCTTGCCAGAAAAAGGCAGCTTGTGTTTAAGGGGTTAACCCAGAGACGTACTGCGAGAAGAAATCTTCTAATTCTACAAGATCGCCAGATTCTGCAATATCTGATAGGGGATCTGATTTGCTGACTCCAGCTTACAGATTCTCCAACTCAATGACATCGGTCTGTTTCAATTGATCCATACAGATAATCACCACAGTGTGTGTCTCCGGGAATTCAGATGAAGTCGAGTTGTAGGCACAGAATAGCATTTCGAAGAGCCCGTTAGGGCTCGTCGAAATGCGATTCTGTGCCTACAACGAGACTTGATCAGAATTTCCGGAGACACACACTGTGGTGGTGATAAATTTATCTCACAATATTGACCACAAAATGTGTTATAAAACTACTTTAAGAGGAACTTTTCACTTGCCTTATCGACGGAAAGACGCAAAATGAAAAATAGAATAGCGTTCATTGAACTCCATATTGAGGTCAGTGATGACGTTACACTTCAGAGAAAATTACGTCACTGGGATTCACTTTACTGAATACTGTTTTCGAAGTGGAGCAACTGTGACTGTGTTTCGTCAACGTGAATTTGGTTGTAACTTTTGCAACAATTACTGGTGAATTAAATATCCCTCTTGGAGTAAAGGTTTATTATATTTTAAAACATGCCGTTCATCGTTTATTGAGGTGGAGTTTTCCACATTTCATCGGGAAAGCTAATCCTTTAACTTCAAGAGAGAAGCCTCGACTCGAGCGTTCAGGAAAATCCCAATAATAGGCTACAAACCAGCCCAAGATGCCGAAAAGTCCCCAATGACATTTTAGCATGCCGTGCATAATAAATACGTTACGGGGCGTTTCGTTTAGTTGGCAGATAGAGTGTCATATGCGGCGTAGAGAAAACAATATTAAGATCGGCTTCGCCTCACCTAATATTGTTTTCTCTGAAGGGAAAAACGCGAAGCGATCGAAAAATGATATTAATGCCGTTGTTTTGGCAACAGGCGAATCACGCGCTTGTATCAGGGGCCCTTGATACGGATTCGGAACAAGGGCCCAGATACATTAAAGTTTAGTTGCGTAACAGTGCAAAAACGCCCCGATTGTGAGATAAATAGATATTATCATAACAGTGTGTTGATCCGTGTCGTAGTATCACGTCGAGTTGAGGTGGCCAGATTTTTGGATCACACGAGCTGCCGCAGGCAGCTCGTGTGATCCGGAAATCTGGCCACCTCAACAAGACGTGATGCGACGACACGGATCAACACACTGCTATGATGATGTGTTTATCATATGACATTGTTTCGATGTCAAATTCACCCAAATTTGCCATTTTAATTAATATGCGGTGAAAAGCCGGTTACAAAATAGCAGACGAAACAACAACGACTTCCCTAGTTACGAAAAGTATTCACGGAAACTCTCGGATATTTCCATGGGAGTGTGATATGTATTTTTGATTTCCGTAAGAGTGTGATATGGACTTTTGATCCGGAAAAATCTCCCCCGGTGTGATACAACAGTTTGGAAAACATCGTCAAACAGTAGTGATATTTAGGGTAAAAATGTCCTAGTCATATGATAAATCTCAGAAACACTGGAAATACTTTCAGAAATTGGCGTTCCACGGCCGTCTTCTGTGTTCACACGTGGTTCAAGAAAGGAAGCCCCACCAGAATGACAGCAACTAGACGCCGACGTCTCAATTTTACACAGACAATATTCTGGTATCACCATCATAATAAGTTTATCGACCAACGCAGCTTGCACCAAGAGCTGGGCATGCCCCACCCTCGAGTATGCTTTATAAGACACGATGTGAGTGACAGTGTTCGGTCTATAGGGTTACTTTTCATGAAGTGGTGGATGTTATACTTACTTTCGCAGATGCGATCCGCGAAGATAATTACTTCGCTCATTTCTTTTCAGAAACATGCAAACTTACTCGAAAACATCCAATTGTTTGCAAACATTGGCCAGACAAAGTCGGAAACAAAAGGGTGGTCCTCTTTGGAGCACTGTAAAAATATTTCTCAAAGCAAATTTTAGATGATTTTGGATATGCTTTCGAAGGAGCCTTCCGGTATCGAATGAGGTAAAATCCATCTTACTACCATTTTTGTCCGGGTTCGCCCAAAAATTGGCTTTGTCGACAGCACTAATTATGTAGTGAATACACTCCTGGAGTGGAGTTTTTATTTGAAGGACAGCACCGAAGGTGATCCGCGGGTTAATTAGATGTATCGTTGCTTCGAGTGAATCTGAATTATCTTATAACACAAAATAACACCCCATGTTCTGTAGATAATATTGTAGAGTCACATATTACATGATTCGACCATCATATTATGCAGATGATGTGGCCACCCAAAATTTATTTTGTTCATGCGTTCTTCTTTCCTCTTGGATACCTTTTTTTCTTTTTAGACGATTTATCTATTTGTCTGCTTTGTTTAATGGCTAAGGCAGAATGTATGTCTGTCATAGGATCCTGTGGGTCGGAACTTCTATCCTATTCTCGAATCGAAACGGGATCTGATTGCGACATCGACTCAGAATCAAATTAGGAGACGCGCGAAAATATTTTCGTGAAACCACTTGTTATTTTACCAAACTACCCAAATGCCATGCAAATCCTCGTGCCTTTCTCGTGCAGCGGGTAACAATGGTACCAGAGTACAGAGGTTACAAGTTACGTTGCAACAATAGTTCTTACAAAGTGGCGCGCGGGATTCCCGAGCTCCACTTTGTAAGTACTGTTGTAACAGTGTACCTTACAAGGTAGACAATGCTGCAAATAAGTCGAATGAATCGAAAACGAAACGGGCAACAGTTTTTTTTATTTCTGTGGCATGATACCGCCAATAGAAGACATTCATGCACCGTTGCTCCTTCGTGAAATAGACACCAGTTACCCGATTCGAAAATATACGAATCAGGAGCCGATTCGATGCTAAATCGGCATCAGACTGTCGATGTCGACATGGAATCGAATGTTAGAAGCTTAGTAGAGCCCTAGTCTGTCTGTCTATGAACATGTTCTTGTTAGGCGTGAAGTCCATAATATTTCCTACAATTGAATGTGTTTATTTTGAATGTTGTATGGGTGTTCTGTAATCTCCAATCTAAACGAAAATAGCATCTGAGGTCAACATTTTCGACTTTCTTTATGACCGGGAGGATTCAGTCGTGTTATCGGCAGGACCGAGGACAGGGAAATTCGAACAGATCGAGACCTAGTCGCGATCCAGTCAACACTCTTCTCCTTCCGTTTTGGAACGTCAATACTGCACCTGGCGGACATCAAGAGTTTATTACAAAAAGCTCAGTTGTTCACTGGACAGCACATTGAACTTGACACTGAAAGGTCAAGTCTTTACCAGCGCCACTCGTGTTGTGTCCTTGAGCAAGATATCAGTTGTTCAAATGTGTCAAATACCACTGCGACCTAGGCTTAAGCTTAATTGTTCCCAGCTAGTACGGTGAAAGAGTTTGCAGTTGCTTGCAACTATTCGGTGATCGTCCCCTGTTAGCTCCGCTCCTTTATTCGCTAAGCTGTCCACCCGAAAACAACAGTACCGTTAATGGGAGTTACAACAGTCATAGTCCCGTGACACATTCCCCGAGAGCGACTTCCCGCTAAAACATTCCTCTTTCTTCAAACAGTTCACAGCAATGGAAGTAATAGCAACAATGATACTCAAGGACCATTGAGTGCACTTGGTGATGGTGATTCGATAAAAATAATGGTTATGTTTCGCTCTTTCTCTGAAGACATGAATAATTATTGACTAGAAAATAAAAGTACACTCTGTGGTTTATTAAACATAATCAATATTCCAGAAGCAAATGGTAACAAAACGAGCTAGGGTCAAACAGCTACTTAGTATTTCAGTCTGTGAAAACAATTTAGGGGACCTGACAACTGTTACTTATTCCCAGTTCCTTATCCGACATTCGTTATCAACCGATAAAATCGGTTGATAACGAATGTCGAATAAGGAACTGGGAATAAGTAGTGATTGCAACGTTCATAAAAATTTTGATGATGCCTTCCATATTGTCTTTTTCAGGTTTTTAGCTGTTCTCATTGGATATTTGTTTGGAGGCATTGCGTTTCAAGTCGGAGTAAGAAAAGCTAGTGGAAAAGAAATTATACCTAACGTGACATTGTGGGGAAGTTTACCAGGTTTGATTATGGTAATGACTCGTTTGGTTTTATTTTTATACGCCCATCCATGAAGGTGTGTCCGACTGTCTGCGGGTTAAGTCTATATCCAAGTAATTCAACTGACAAACAACCTTCAGGTTGAATGGTTTTGAAAAACAAACTGAAGCAGCCAGTCTACTGATTTTTATGCTGTACATGGATGAATTTTCAAATATGTTTCAGTAATTCGTGAAAACACATTTCTAATTCTTTGTCGCCAATATCTGAACGCAACAATCGGTCGACTGAGATTCTGGAATAACGGATATTACTTTTTCAGAGTGCATGTGTTTGCACATAACACGATTTACAATAGTCAATAACCCGATGTTTCCGTTTATTGAGAATGGTCTTATAACGGCATCTTCAAGACACATGTCACCCATGTCAAAAACATATCTTGTGATGATCACATGGTGAAATGTTTTGAAATCGTTCGATGGCATATATCTTAACCATGTAATTCTCGCAAAGTATCACGAAATATAGAAAACTTCTGTGCGATTTGTGAGTGACAGTAATACTTGATGATCCCTTCAGCCTGTGAATCGTCCAAATACGATATCACACGTGACCTCAAATATGACAACACGAATCAACATGACATTGCCATTGAACAAAACCAAAAGTAATGTGAATACTTAGATAAACATGGAACCTGCAGCCAAATCGACTTGTCTTGTGTCCTCGCCTTGTTCTTGGATATCAGTGACAACTTCAGCAATAGGCTGTTTTTATATAACTTGCCCTTGTTTTCAGCTAACACCGAAACGCGGTAGCAACCTTTTTGGAATCACTGAAACAAGCTTCAACTATTTGTAGATATGTATTTGTTCGGGTCCTCTGCAACACAACATTCAATTCGATATATAATATGGTCGTATATTAAGAGAGTAGTGGAATTTCAAAATCAAAAAGTTTTGCCTAAAATATGTGTTGGATTGTATTTTTTCTGAAACTACCTACAAATCGTCGCCTGGGTGCTAGAATGTTCTATGTCCTATGGGACATAGAACATTCTAGCACTCAGGCGTCGAAATGTAGAATGGAATGTTCCATTTCGCCGTGGACAGTATTATATGAGGCGATACCATTCAGGCGCCAGTATTGAAGGGGTTAGACGTACTCAAGTGTCACATTTCAAACAACCAAAGTTTCCTTTTGTGGAACATCTCATCCGTGTCTTGTGGAAAACAAAATCTCATAGCAGACCATGATTATTCACATGTAAGCCAGAAACGATGTATGACAAGAACAATATCCTTACGAAATGAAGGCTGGAGACATCTTTTTATTTTGTTTGATCAATGCCATGATGAAATAACAAGGAGTTAAAAACTGATGTTTTAATCTGTCCTTCAAATCAAATCAATGTTCGCCAAAATTTGGTTAGTCAATCGGGCATTGTTTTGAGTATAAAACAGGTCTATCATTACCGCGATATAATAGACTCTTGATCTGTTGTAGAAGCAGTCACGATCAGCCATAATACAGAAATATGCGACTTTAAAGGCCAATAAATGAATAAATCCATGGTGGCAGAGCGTGTAGCCAGTTGTGGTCATTTGCTGACACGATACAGAAAGTTCCCCGTAAGAGTGAGGACGTATCTAATAGAGGAGAAGTCTTTTCACCTCTTGGCAAACCGCAAATCTGCGCAGGCGTAAAATTTTGAGAATACGAACTGTGCATGAGCAGATTTCAGAATTATCCCAGGAAATATATCACGAATGGCTGCAGGGAAATTTATATGTTTTCACGAGCCGCAGAACATAAATAAAAACGAAAGAAATTTTTTTTCATTATACGCATTGCTAATTTTTACTACATGGTACCTCTTGTACCTGTTTTAAAATAATAACATTAGAAGGAATAATACATACGACATTTAAATGGTTGGATTTTGATTTTGTCGTTAGTCTTGTATTGTATGCGATTATTTCATCGCTCTTTGCGTTGTGAGACTATCCATTCATCATTCCATGAAATATTGTATGTGGAATCCTCCTTACTGATTAGCCACTTTGCCAATGAAAATTATTCAATTAACAGAGTATGCATTTAACAGGGATTGCTTCTCTTTCCTGTATTCTAGAGATAAACTTCGCATTTTTCTACTATATCTTGTTTGACAGAGCTATTTATTTATTTATTTTTGTTTAAGGTCACATATTTCTGCACAATGGCTAACCATGACCGTGATAGTTTTTCGGGTGGAGGAAGCCGGAGTACCCGGAGAGAACCACCGAGCAACGGCGAGCAACTGTCAGCTCCCCAACATACCAACTCCACACAAGCAGGGTTAGCATTGGTTGAAGACAGGTGCACCATCGACGTGCAGTACGCCTTAGTACACAGCGTCACCGTGCCCCCACGTGGGCAATGGGGGTGAAGTGTCTTGCCCAAGGACACAACGCGGTTGCCGCAGGTGGGATTCGAACCGAGGACCTCTCGGCTTGCAGCCTGCACCTCTACCAACTGAGCCACCGCGCCCCCGTTTGACAGAGCTCAAATGCTGTCAGATTAAATGCCTGTGTTGGGTGCACTAATTTCAAATAGGTCTATAAACAAAGGAAACCTGGGACGAGACAGGGTAATTTCATGACTGGTTACAAGATTGTTTATTCAATTAACACGAGTTTACTCTATAACCTATATTCAATTAACAAGTCAAATTTGTGCTGGAGGTATGGTAAATGTTTTGTGTTAGGAAATTATATTCAGTTAACAGGATTATTCGGTTAAGGGATATCCAGTTAAGTGGGGCTCCACTGTACGATCGCTTTAGTACCGTTCTCTTTTTTTTATATTTCACTGGCATTTTATTATTTCTTCTATCTCCAGGATGGTTGTTGCTTTGTGGCCAGAAGACCGAGACCGGGATACGGTAAAATATGAAAAACGACGAGTATAGCAACAACTAAAAATCATTTTTATCCCTCATTCTTCAGAAGATTTGACTATACAGAATCATAGAATTTATAAATGGTTATACATGAATAACCTTTTTGATACTATTCGCCGCATGGCCATCGCGTGATGTCGTTGTGTTACTGTGTAAATACCAATGGGACAGATCTCTTTTCAGCTGGATTCCTGGAACGTTAGAAAAAAGAAGAGAAAAGGCAACGCCACCACTCAAAATCCCCACACCCTCCCCGCCACGATGGCGATCAACTTTCCTATCTCGGCACTTGTTTAATATATGTTGTAAATATCCGATTTGAATTGTCGCGAAAAATATACCATTCGTCAAAATATTATTTTTTTCACAGACAGGTATACTGTTTAAAAACTAAGTGATGGGCTATTGCGAGGAGTTTGGAAGCTGAAGACTTCCGAGGAAACTTTTTGGGGTTGAGCACGGTTTATTTATGGCAACTTCTCCCTCCAGAGATGGCAGATGCGGAGACACGTTTCTACGCGTGACCAATTACGTTCCAGCGATCCAGCTATCCATAGAGATCAGTGGTAAATGTGATTGAGGTTGCTGTGCTCTGTAAAGCTTCTGTCACATAAAATTATAGACAAAAGTCTATTTTGTCACTCCAGACTTTAGTTGTGATTAGAGTGGGTGTAAACCTCGAGAGGAGTGAATATACCCTTTTTACTTTTGTGTTTGACTTAATTATTCTTTTCATTAAACCACCCACACCTACCATTTATCGGCCGTTTTTCATATTGTAGTGCCCATGTTGCCCTGCATCCCCACCCGATATAATTGATGTCGGCCAAGTCGTGTAGGAGTTCATGAAATGAACAATCCAGTGAGTGTAATAAACTGTGTCGGTGTTTTAATTGAAAGTGTATTATATACAGTGCCTCCAGAAAGGGGCTGTTTTATAATCTGACATCATGGCCGATAATGTCTGTCATTGGTGAAATTTACGAGAAAGTTAGCTCCCCTTCATTCATAAAGCTGTCAATGACCCGAACACAAAGAGTATGGACATTTCACGTAATAATTGAAATTATTGCACGCCTGTTCTTTGTAATCCCATGTAGGGCATCACTAAATCATGCGGAAAATGAAAATCTGTTCCGCACATATGTGCGGATTGGAAAGCATTGACGTACTTTTTTTAAACAGAAGCGAAATTTCACTGGACTTTTCATCAAATCATGCAACGCAATAACAATTTGAATCGCTAGCGAAAGCTACAAATCGTCCCCTGAGTTCCAATGTGTTCTATGTGCCAGTAGGCACATAGAACACATTGGAACTCAAGGGACGAAATAGTAGCACGGATTCCCCTCGGAAATTTGGTTGGCAATAAAATGGTTTGTTTTTGTTGATAGTTGTCAAATGAATTCCTGAGTGTCTTAATAATTGTTTTTTTTTATAGACGTGAAGGCGTGTAATAAACACAGAACGACACGCGTGTGTGAATGGGCAAATCGATATGGCACGAGCTGCGACCTCTCGTTTTATCCTCCGCGCTGGCACTCGTGCCATACCGATTAACCCATTCACACGCCTGTGTCGTTCTGTGTATTTCCGTAATATATGCAAATTTGTATCATAAATGTGCGCAGCATTTTACACACTTTAGGCATTTTCCTGTAGAGTGGTATAAAAATGCAGAAGCTGAGTTTTCCCATTTTCCCCAATCGTTTTGAATTTTTTACTCTCATTCTCTGTTTAAGTTCATTTAGAAGTAATAAAATAGTGTTTTCATTATCTTTTGATGTTCGTTTACCCTTTTTTTCTGCTGTTATATCAACAGTGTGTGTATCGTGACATACAGCACAGACACTGTCCTTTCCATTAATGTAAAAGTCTATGTTTGGAGATTTTCCATTTTTGTCATGGTTAGAATAAAAACTTACAAATTACTGTCAAACACATTTGCTAAATACAGAGTCACAAAGTTAACTCATAGTGTCGGTAGGTCTGACTCTGATAGATATTCCTAATAACGAATTATCTGCGAACTAGTCGCTCCTAATGACCTTGCCATAAAAAGCCATGTTTTCGTTTTGTTACTTTTAATACACAAAAACAACAGACAACTTTGTGAGCTGTCTGTTGTTTTCGTTTATTAAAAAATACAAAATGAAACTTAATTTAGTTTTCTACTGATGTCGTAGGGGCTTTGTCAACAATTACGTGCTTCTAAACTGGACCTTTCTGGGAAATTTCCTTTTATTACTTTTAATAAACGAAAACAACAGATAGCTCCGAGACTTTTTCAAGTCATGGTACATTTACCGAAATACGATTGTAACCATTCTCACACTGGGTCGAATCATGGTAGCATTGCAAATTTGTGCCCCTCCACTTTTGTCGAGCGTCCGCCGCCCCCATTTGTTACCATACATAGACAGTTAAATAACAAACTAATCGCAGGCCTGTATATGTTCAAACAACCAGGCTCGAAGCTTGGATCTCAAATTTTCAGATATGGTTGGGCGAGAGTTAAAATTTCCTACAGTCTTCCCGAGTCGTTGATTGTCGGTACGAATTAGATGCCAAACTCAATATACATTTCTTTAAATCTATCATAAATGAAACAGGCTCACAACGTTCGTTTTGTATTATTATCATTTAAAGAATTACATTCGCTGAACGTAAAGTTGAACATTTTCGTCATTGGAAGAGATTTGTTAGCTCCCATTAATTTCCGAAAGCTCTCAATAAATTTAACAACAAAGGTGTGAGGATTTCATTTAAAAATTGAAATTTAAAGATGTTAATGAATTTGTATCGTCGATGCGCGCATCATGTCATAAACGTAAGGCATTTTCCTGAAGAGTAGTATAAAAATACAGAAGCGGGCCTTTAACAATTTTTTCCAATCAGTCTGAATGTTTCAATATTATTCTCGTTTGAACTCCATTTAAAAACAAGAAAACGGCGTTTCCACCATATTTCCACGAACGTAACTATGTTATCAGATTCTAAACTCTCATTATAGGAATACTCATCAAGAATTTAATTAACGAAGCGCCAGGTACAACCCCATGCTTCAATAATTAAAATTTTACTGATGATGATTTTTATTATCTGGTAAACGCATGTGTGGACTAACTGCCCATGTGTGAATTGTGAGCGGTCCACGGCGTCTGCACTGTACATTAAAACAAAATGAAGGCCTTTATATTTGTCAATTCACAAATACTCCTGTAACATTTTTTCTGCAAAACAAAAATAATTTTATCCTTATTTGTCCAATGAACTTCATTATCAATCGACGGGGTCTATTTCTTCTACTTCAACCATTTCCCACCATTCTTCGTGTTGAAAGATGGTTGCGGTAGACGAGCTCGATCAAACGACACGAGATGTCTACGACCAAACCATAACACACAGAGTGGCTAGCTGGAAGGGGTTTTGTTTTGAAGATTCATCGACTGGGCCGAATCATGGTTGGTCCTGCGTGTCTTGGGTGTGTGTGCCTGCCCACCTTCATTGAGCTTCCACAGCCTCTGCTCAGACAATCCGAAAATGAAAAAATCAACCAATCAGTTTGGACGATCAGCGAAACTTTAAATCTCAATATCGCCTCTAACAAAGACATAAGGACCTAACATTTCTGGCAACAAAATAACCTATACAACTTGCTTATTGGTTGTGAACAAAATTACATTCGCACCTGTAACTTACGTGACATTTTTCGGTAACTTATGTGACGGTGTTTGATGAGTCAGTACACGAACAATTATGAATTATTCATTTAATATGGGCATTTATCATATGACTCGTCCGTTTTGTTCACTTTAAAACATTTGATATTTTGTTTTCATATTAATCAGTGATAAATAAAGCCTTCCGTCAATTTCATTGGTCAATTTCAAAACTAGAAAATTTGATTGGCTGAACAAAATAAAACTGGACCACATTTTCATAATTTGCATAACTAGAGTTGGGAGCTTTCATTGGTCAATTTCAAAACTGGACAATTTGATTGGCTAAACAAAATACAATTGGGTCACATTTGCATAATTTCAGCAGGGGGAATTTACGTTATCTGTCCTATTTAGGGCGGGTTATATTGTATTAATCGTTTACTTTTAAGAAAAACGCCATTCATTTTCTTTTTATATTTTCACGTTTTGCTCCCAAAACATAGGTTATGACCCCTCATTGGAACGAGCTCGACGAGCTCGTCCCAATCAGGGGTCATGACCTATGTTTTGGATCCAAAAAATGAAATTTTTTAGTTATACGAGGGTGTTTTTTCCAAGTGCCGTCTGCAACTCAAGTTAGGTGATGGGTTAAGGGTCATACTAAGTGGCTAATGTGTGCATGTGTGTGTCATATGATAAATAGAATATGAAATGAGTGTTTTTCTCATATAATATTTATGAAACTCGTCCCAATTTTCCGTTTGGGCTCGCCAGAGGCTCGGCAAAACGGAAAATTCGTAGACTCGTTTCATAAATATTATATGAGAAAAACACTCATTCCATATCCTCTATTTATTATAAAGAAAAATATCTCAGGTTTCTCTTCGAAAGCTTCCTGTTCAGCTAACAATGTAACGTCACGGAATTATCTCTCCAAACTTGAAAATGCAAAAACCTTAATTTATCTGAGTGACAGGGTGTTCCGAGTGATGTATCTATTGAGCAAATAATAGCGGACAAAATATGCTAGTTGCGCTTTGAAGTTTACGATGGCGGCTTTGATGTATTGGTGAACGTCTGCAGACTCAACATGAAGTTTTTACCCAATATGCGACTCCAAATTCCGCTGAATTGTAACTTTAGTGACACGGAGTGACCCAATACGCGTTTCAGCTGATCCAGTTGTGCGTACCGTTAGGAGTGCCTACGACGCTTACCAGGATGATTTCGAAAACCTCACGAACAGTTATTTCAAGGAAGGAGGGGACAAAGATGCTGAGCAGAAACTGCAGACACGTGTCTTCAAAACAGCGGCACGAGATGTCTTAGTATGTTGATAAACATATGCAAACTGACGGTAGTCAGTAAAAAATCAAGAGGCTGCTAAACGTGTCCGTGAAGAAGGGGACTATAACATTGATGAATATAAGGTGTATGTCGTGAAAATGAAAACAAGAATGTTCGTCGACATTATTATTTTTTTCTATCTGAACAAGTTTTTATTTTCCATTAAAATTGTAAATGTGGATTGAAAGACAAGTGCATCCCACTTAGTCTTTAGGGAAGATATACTCCCTTGAAACGGAAGATGAATCGGATAATGATGAATTTGATTTCGGACCAAGGTGAAAAAGACCGGCCGCTATATCTCGTTAGACAAAAAACGTAGAAAAGTGTTGCAGAGGAAAAAAAATCTATGTTCAAATAAGAGTAAAATCCTCGCCCTCTGATTGGATGAGAGCTGGCGTAGTTTTTTTTATGTTTACGGCTTCAGTAGCAAATTTTATCATCTGACGTCACCACGCGGAATATTTGAAATGACGTCGCCCGTTTCGTTATGGCTTCATCAACGGTGTGACTGGCAAGTCGCTTCGTTTTTCTAGATTTTTCACACGTGCAGCTGACGGTGTTTCGGATGAAGTGTTGTTTAAATAACAAATCGATTTACGATCTCAACTGAGACGGAATGAGCTTAAACGGTTTATCGATTATTTATCCAGTGCCATCTTGGGGTACATGAGAGGTTTATTTACTGAACATGTGAGCGTTAAAAGTTGCCTTGATCAAGGTAACTTTTAACGATTCACAAGTTTAGTAAATAATAATAATAATAATAATAATAATAATAATTTTAAAGACTAGATTCGACACACGGTGCTCAATGGCTGTACAATAATTGCATACATACATATATACATATACACATACATTCTCTCACAGATACATTGGTACATGGATTACTATTATCATTTATTGGTGCCCAACGCCACATCAGCAACCGAGGCTATATCGTGGCGATAAGCGACAGAACCTAAAAGAAAAAAAGGTATTGAATTAGAACAAAATAACAAAAAACCCAAAAAGCAAAGCAAACTACAAGTTTACCAAAAACAAGTATGTGAGTGTAACTTGACGAGTAACGAGGCAATCCTCACTGACTCAGTCACACCCACGCACCTGGTAATGTCAGTTTATGACCAAAATTAGAAGACCACTGAAGGAAATGCCTTTCGAAAAAGGTAGGTTTTAGTACCAGACTTGAATGATTCATGTATTTTACTATTTGTTATGTCGATTGGAAGAGAATTCCAAAGCCGTGAGCCAGCAACCGCAAAGGCCCTATCATCAGCACTAGTAAATTTAGATACGGGCTGAACCAGATTGACTTGACCTGATGACCTAAGATACCTCGGTGGTTTGTGGATGGTAAGCAGATCGGACAGGTAGGATGGTGCAGATCCCGAGATACACTTAAACACCAAAGGACAATTTTAAATTGAATTCTTTGCTTAACGGGTAGCCAGTGTAACTCAGAGAGTACTGGTGTTATATGGCTGTACTTTTGAGTTCTGGTTATGACCCGTGCAGCACAATTTTGGATGTGTTGTAGCTTTTCAAGAATAGATGTTTTAGGGCCAACCAGTAGAGAGTTGCAGTAGTCGAGGCAACTGGTAACAAAGGCGTAGACAAGCTGTTGTGACGTTTGCGTATCAATGAAGGATCGAATTTTGCTAATATTTCTAAGATGAAAAAATGCACTGCGAGAGATATGTTTGACATGTTCATCAGCGGCCAAATTTTCATCCATGAAATAACCTAAGTTTCGAACACAGCTACTGGGTTTTATCGCAGAACCTCCAATATTGAGGGACAGTTTGGATATTTTTGAAAGTTGATGAGGTAGACCTATATATATTACTTCTGTCTTGTCATCGTTCAATTTAAGAAAGTTTTTAGTCATCCATGCCTTGATGTTCGAAATACAAAATTCAATCTTACTGCATGCTTCAGACTCAAAAGGCGTGAGTAAAACTAATATACAGCTGTGTGTCATCTGCGTAAAAATGAAAGTCAAGGCCATGGCTTCGGATAATGTCACCGAGAGGTAAGACATAGATAGTGCACAGTAGGGGACCCAACACCGATCCTTGAGGGACGCCAAAACGTAGTGTGACCTTGTCTGACGACTCACTGCCAATAAGGACACTCTGTGTGCGACCATTAAGGTACGACGAAAACCAATTAAGTGCTCGGTCAGTAAGGCCTATTCTCACTGTCAGTCTTTCAATAAGCATGTTATGGTCTATGGTGTCAAAAGCGGCGCTTAAATAAAAAAAAAAACAAGACATGTTAGGTTGTGCCTGTCCGTGGATAGGATGATATCATTTTGGGCCCTTAGAAGCGCTGTTTCTGTATTGCAATTAGATCTGTATGCAGATTGGTTAACTTCGGCTAGGCCGTGGCCTGCCAAAAGAGAATTCAGCTGAGAAGCCACCGCACGCTCAATAATCTTTGATAGTAATGGAAGATTAGAGACCGGTCGGTAGTTTTTCAGAACCTCTGGGTCAAGTGTTGGCTTTTTGAGAAGAGGTTTTTGCTAAGCGTGTTTCATGCTTGTCGGAAAGACGCCAGAGTGGATGGAGGCATTGACCAGTTTCAAGATCGGTGTAGTTAAGTCCGAAAGAGATGCTTTTAACAACCAAGTTGGAATGATATCTAGCATGCATTGCTTAGATGGTGCCTTGGATATTAACCTCTGGATAAATAAGCATCTCGTGTTTCACGATGTTGGTTTTGGGCTATGGGTAGTGTCTTATAAACATATACGTTATTGTGATGAGTTGACGATAACATGGTCTGAGGTTTGCGGCTCGCAGCTTATGTTTAACCTCGACACAAACCTCAGACCATGTTATTGCCAATTCATTACAATAATTTATAATGTTATGACCGCCAACGAGTGAAGATGTCTTGAAAAGGTTCACAAAAGTGTTCAGATTAAAAAGCTAAATTAGATCAACAAATCATCAAACCCTTTACCGATACGATGTGAAGCTGAGTTCCCAGTAACTGAAACAAGTGAAGTTTTTGGTGAAGAAGTAAAAAACAAACAACAAAAACCATTGCATAGATGCCGTTGTAACCAAAAGATCAAAATATAACCAGCCTGCAACAAACAATGAAGCTGCAAATCAACAGACAGACCAACCTGCAGGCCAGATGACAGAACAGAATTCTGAAAAAGAAGGTCCAACTCCAAGAAGGAACTAGGCCATGAGAAAAGCTGCCATTCACAAGAACGAGGTTAAGAACGATTTTTCCACAGAAAAGAAAGAAGTACAGAAGAATGGAGAATGCATTTTGCACTGAAGCTGCTGAACATCCTGTAGGCTATACAAAAATGAAAGAATGGAGTTTCCACTCGGAGGAACAAATGTTCCAAAAGGGAGAAAGTGAAGTACCCAGTTCAAAAGAATGAAATCAAGCGACGGAGTCACCTGCCCTCAAGGCAGTAGAAAGCAAAACTCTCTTCGACGAACAAACTTACCCATCGTGACATGTATCGTCATGAAAATCGACTTTTGATAAAGTTGTCTCCCCTGAGATTATTTTACGTGAGAGGAAGGTCCAATTAAGAAGCAGATAACATGTGATATCGATAGAATATAAAACAATGTTGCCTTTATTACTTGGGAAGCTGTCCGTTGTTTTCGTTTAATAAAAGTTACAAAAGAAAACTTGTTTTTTTTATGGCAAGCCAATTAGAAGCAACAAGTTCACAGATAATACGTCGTTATAAATATCTACCTGTATCACACCTATACAGTAAATGTCCCATTTGACTCTTTGTTTAACGAATGTGTTTTTATAGTAATCTGCAAGCTTTATTCCTCCCTGGAAAAAAATTAGGGAATTTAACCTCAAACCCAAAGATGATGAAAACTTTTCTTATTTTTAAATGTATTTTAACAGAGAATGATAGTCAAACGTTCAAACTGATCGGAAAAACAATTGTAAAAAGCCAGCTTCTGTATTGTTTATACATTGGAACCCTGTTGATTGAATAGTCACTTTGCCAATGAAAATTATTCAATTAACAGGGGTGTTCAATTAAAAGGGATTCTAGAGATAAACATAGCATTTATTCTATTATATCTTGTTTGACAGAGCTCCGTGAGCTCTGTCAAACAAGATATAATAGATTAAATAACTGCATTGAATGTACTGAGGCCAAATAGATCTATAAACAACGGAAAACTGGGGCGCGTCGGGGTAATTTCTCGACAGGTTACACCTTTTTTAATCAATGAACAGGAGTTTACTCTATAACCTATATTCAATTAACAGGTCAAATTTTTACTAGAGGTATGGTAAATGGTTTTGTGTTGGGAAATTATATTCAATTAGCAGGGTTATTCAAATAAGATATATCCAATTGAGTGGGCGTTACAGTACCACTTAACGGGAAAATGCCTGATGTTTGAGAATGATGCACACATTGATGATACAAATTCGCTAACGTTTCGAAAATTTTTACATGGTGTTGAATTTAAAGATTATTAAAATTAAATATTTCGAACATTATGGGGAACTAACTTTCCCTTAAATCTCTTCCAATGACGAAAATTCCAGCCATGAGCGTTAAAAAGCAAGAAAAAATAGTTTTGTTATCCAACATTTCAGGACGAAGAGAGCGAAGACAAAACACTACCTACCACCAGTTTATATATTTGAGGAAAGAGTTGTACTGGGCAATCGACTGTCAATACTGTAACCGCGTAGTTTAACAAACGGAGTAACCCTGAAGCAGAATAAGAATGTGTTATATATATTCTTACGTCGTATTTTGCCTACGAGAGTATCTATATAGATATAGGAACTTACTATGGAATACCCGGACGAGGGAGTAAGCTAGACCTCAGTGAAGGATGTCCCCATTCGACTCATGACCTTATAAAAAAACGAGTTAAGACTTCAAACGACACGTGCCTCCAATAATTATCCTAGAATAGTCCATCGCAATATCTTAAGTATCTTCACACAGTTTTTTGGGGATCTGGTGTTAATCTCCATTCAGTGATTTCTCATAGCACTCGTGGGTGTCACAGCTTTTCGATTCCTCGATATACTTACTGGATGCGTTTGTTCAACATTCCTAAAAAACTGAGCGCTGCCATTGCATGTTGTTTGAGATTCAGATATCAAACCATAAACGCAATGCAGTTTTCATAATGCAATAATTATACTTTTGAGAAGTGTTCTTTCCTCCAATGTATAGAAACGTATACGGTCTTTAGGAAGCTTGTAATGTTCTATAAATAGTAACTTCAACGAATCGTAACTGTACAAGCGCGTGTATACTGCTGTTACAGGATTCAGAAATTGTATCAAGTGAGACGACGTGTTCGGGTGTTTACACATCCAATACGTACTCAATACATACTTATTGTTAGATGAAACAGAGTACATTCCAATATGACAGGTATCTCATAGATTTGGGGACACATTTGTGCAATAATAGATAGTTATTTTGTCGTGTTTTACGACTAATAGTCATTTCAGTCTCATAATAACCACGAGTCTCCACATAAATAAAGAATAAACGTATAGTGTTTTCAAGTAAAAAAAATATTCTACGAGTAGGATTGAGAATGAAACCGACGAGCCTCTGGCGAGTCGTTTTCATTCTTAATTCTACGAGTAGAATAATTTTTTTACTTGAAAACACTACACGTTTATTTTATTTATCCCATGAATCTCTTACAGGGCAGTCGCGGCAAAATCGTTCTAAAATTCGATACAAAACAGAGCTAGAAGTGAAGAGCACATTGGTCCCATTCGATAGACCAGCAAAATTGGCAAAAATAAACAAGGCTCAGTAATACATTTCTGTCTAAAAATAATTCCTCTACAAACTTGGGCTAAACTTGCAAAAATACTTTATTATATGAGCAGTGTGTGGTGTTTTCTACTGGCATTGTGTAATACTTTCAAAAAGATTTAAAGAAATCAACAATCGAACTATTAATTATACTAGACAAATGTGGTAGAGGCCAGAGGTCAACAAGTCCGTCGCTACTTGGGGAATAAAATCTTTCAGTATTAAACCTACGGGGAAGATTTATCACCCTACTAGGTGAATAAAGCAAAAATTTATCCCAGGCCTTTATTGTTCAAATAAACGGCCATTTATGGGATAAACCAAGATAGCAGTCTCCCTCATACGTGCCATCCCAACACACGCGCTGAGCATAAGTATTGACACCGCACAACACCATGGTATTCACGTCACAACACAACAACTCACGTGGGCAAATGATCAGCATTGCGTCGTTGGTCCACCGCTGGGGTCCCTGCAATGTGGGTCACTCTGTGCAAGCTTCCTTTCTAAAGTTTTGAAAATGCTTTTTTGCCTGATCTCCATCTTTTTCTCTTTTCTCCAATGTCTCTCATGCAGCAGCTACCGGGTAATGAGAAGACAGAACTGAATGTTTTTGTGCCCTTCGCCCTGAGCGACAGAGGGCAAGTCAATGCAGCAGTTTATTTTAATTTGGTGTCTCGTTATGTGAAATACCCAAAGAATTGACTAAAGTCTATATACTGAAAAAATCTTTTGCTGCTCGGTTTGAGTGTGACAAAATAAGATACAACTCGCATCGAAAATTATAATTTAGCATCGGTGTAAATAAATGCAATAAAATAATTAAGCGGCAATTTATAGTAAGAAAAGAAAAGAACTAATATCCTGATTGGTGAAAGTTATTTGGTATATATTTACACACAAACGTCACGAGTCACGAGAAGAGTGCGGACCACGATTTTGGTACGTTTCATTGCATAATCTGCCATCATGTTATCGACCACAGTCATTCTCCCACCACAGATATTCTTGGTGCCTGATTCATCAGACACGATGACTTCTGAATTAAGGGGCATTGGGGGCGTACCCGGATTAAATGCAAAGAAGACAAGCAATTAACAATTTAGATTTTTTGAACATTAAGGTTTTACTTTGAAATATTTTTTATTTTGATGTATACTTTGTTTTTTTTTAATTTGAAGTTATGGAATATCAGGTGTGGGAATTTCAAGGTAAGCACATTTCCCTTACTTATATAGCCCAAGAACATTAGGTTTCACTAGGGAAAAAAATCGGAGAAAGCTGATTTTTTCAGGGAATGTCGAGTACATGTCACTGAACGATTAGACAAAAGCCCCCTAAAATCCCAGTTGAGCTTTTTTTTCTACAGCCTTTTTTCGAAAACGCGTTTGAAAAAAATATAAAAAAATCGCACGAACTTTGTAACCTCGAATTGATCCAACTGTATTTTTTGTTTACGCGTATTTCGAGCTACATAATGTCTAATATACATTTACCTAGAGGAAAATGTGCATTCTGTGACAATTTCTGCGAAAAATTATTGAAAATTCACAAAAAGTATCGGATTTACGCAAAAAATGACGATTTTCCTAACGGATTTGCCCAAAGGGTCGTAGTACAGAACGGGATGTTAGTTGGACAGACGATAAAAAATCCACCACCATTTGAAGACTTTTATCATTGCTTACAAAATAGACATTATGGAAGACCCCCTCTGCTTCTGGCCGAGTTCCCCTTTTGGCATAAAATTCGTCAGCATGAGAACTCAACTATTTTCGGGCTTGGGACCGAACAGACACGTCTGTGTCTGGCAGCATTAGATCAATAAATAATATTTACAGAATGTACAAAAATCAATAAATAATATTTACAGAATGTACAAATCAATCAACATGGATTAAGTTACATTGACTATTATCAACGCTATATACAGAAATGACATGACCTATATACATATTATTCATCGAACTCAGAAATTTCCGACAGGACAGTGTTTCTGTGGTTGTTACAAGAATCAATTACACAAACCTGAGCAAGAGAGTCCTGTCTTCTTACACCCACACCTTTTTGTACAAGCACTCTTGCAACCACAACTGATCAGATTCAGTAGGTTATCGGGGGCACATGGCTTTGTGGCTGCAGTCGGTACAAGAAGTCCATTGTCTAGCGACCACCCCCAATCCGTCGGAGGAAGCGAAGTGCCCAGCCATTGTTGGACCTGGAGATAACATCTGTAGACATGTTGTTGTGCAGCATCGCTGCTTGGTGGGAGTGAGGCTAGGTCGATGCGTTTATTCAGTTTAGATTTTGCTACATAACGCTTGTAAGTGACATATCTATATTGGTCGAGAGAGGAAACAGTTTTACTCCCGTATAAGATCAGGAGAAGTTGTTCCCCGGCAGCGGCTACTGCAATTGGTGTACTGTCATCCGCCAAAATTGTGTTGACATACTGTTGTGAGTCGCTAGTAACATCGGAGACAATTGTACTGAATACTTTCTTCTTACCAACTCGAAAGAGTGCAGAAGTAGTGTCACAACCACTTATAGAATGTGCTACAAGGAGGTTGCTTCTATGGTCACCCATTTTGGTTGCTATTTCACTAACTGAAACTAGTAAGTTTGGGGTAATGGAATACATCATGTGAATATTACATCCCGGTTGAACTCGAGAGGTAAGAATGACTAACAAGTCTGTGTCTGTTTCCACAACGACAACATTGTCGTCATCTTGAGCGATGTCAAGTGCAGTTTCGGCTATCAGTACATCAGCATCAGCCTCGGCCTGCTTGGACTGAATATTGATAGCAGATAGCTCCTGCATTAGAAGATCGATCAGTTGGGTTTTGTTCTTGGCATTTGCAAGGAAATTGGATTGGGGTGTGGTGGCTGGTAACTCGGGTGAGATATTGATATCAATGGAATACCTGTCTTTAGATCTACGGGCTTGTTCCATGCCCTTTGTCGACATTGTACAAGCATAACCATCAAAAACAACCACGACGTTCGCCCCAAAATGTCTCACTAGATAATTGGAATATGATGTACATATGTCCTTATATGACGACTGTTTAGGCCATACAACTGCCCTCAATAAAAATCCACCATCTACAACAAACAGAGAATGTTCTGGGATTTTAGTTTGCTCGGAACCGTATGTTTTGAGGATCTTACCGAGCGTGCTTTTCTGTGTCTTCCTCATTCCAGCAGAATCAAACAATGCTGGTGGTTTCGGGGCGAGTTCATATTTGAGATACTCTTCCATCTCTGCTTGTGACTGAATAACACATGTGATGCGGTTGAACAGAATTGTGGGGTCAATCACTACCTTACTTCCACGGACTTTGATGCTATTTGCCATCGATGCGAAAGACTTCACAGTGTCAACACGTCGTAGTTTGATGCTGTTGAACGTTTTGCTTACAACATTCGATACGCAACATTCACCAATTTTGCGAACTTGGTCACAGTTCACAGTTTCGTCGGCCACAAGCCCGGTCGCTATAGAGACTAATTGTAGTGGATCTCTATTCTGAAAGGGGAAATGCACTCTGAGCCAGTTCAATAATTTGGTGATATCATTGGCATCAGTCAATTGTGAACTTTGACGGAGATCCCGATGTTGTTCGCCATGACCAGTGTGAACATGAACAAAATTTTCGAGAGCATTACATATCGGAAGGCAAAGAGGTAGTCCATGTACCCATTTCGCAACAGTGCTATCGGTTATTCCCCTGCCATGTGTGAGACCACCAGGGAGCTTGAACATTCTCATTAAACACTGCTCTATGGTCTGATCAGAATATATCCCGTCCCAGAATTTATCTGAGCGCCTTATGGTAAAGTAACCTTTCTCAGTGAACAACTTCAAATCATCCTGTAGCATTATTTCTGTTAGCTCATTCATCTGCTGCAAATAGAGATGAGAACTTTTTGCGTATGCAAAATGACCACCTGCGTGAAATACTGGAATCATATTGCGAACACAATATGTGTGGAGTTCCCAGTCGCCTGTGCGCTCTGCTCTCAAGAACAACTGGAGAAGACCTATTTGCTCGTAGTATTGTACCCAACGCTTTCCTGTGCGTCCTACGGACGCATTCTGGAGCAGTTCGTGTAATTTTGACAGTAGATGGTTGACACTTTCTTGATTGACAGCGTCAGCTGTTGTACAGTCACTCCTGGCAAGTCCACAGAATATTTCATTGACTTCTGTGCAGTCTATGTTATCTAGTGTTCGATGCCGTTTGAATTTGAGTTTAGGGGGTATAGTTAATATTTCACACGTTTCACCAGTTCATTATGGAATAAATGACTATTGTTATATATCATTATAAAGCCACTGCTTTTCTGCAATTTTTGATATATAATTTAACTCCCAAAGTAGTCGTAGATTTGATTTAATGGACGCTGTGTACCGTTGTGTGTATGAAAACAATAAATTTTTTTTCGTAATTTTGTACATTTTCGTGAATATTTCACCATTGAGTGTGAGGATTGGTACAAAGTTGGCATTTTCTGTTGGTGTTGGGGATATGTATTCTCAATATAATTCAGCACGATATTTATGTTTCTCACCCTACTAAGACGAATAAGAATGAGAAATATGGAGCTGGGTCGAATTTTTTTAAAAAAAATTTTTTTCCTTAAAAAAACGCTATAATTAAAAAAGCTCAACTCGGATTCACGGGGACTTTTCACACTTTATCCGCAATGTGTGTCCCGGAAACATATAAAAAAATCAGCTTTCTCCGATTTTTTTCCTTACTTTCTCATTTTTATGTCTAATGTGCCTGGACTAATATAGCACATTGAAGGTACAAAAATTTCCTTTATTTCTCTTTTTTCACAGAAAAAAAAATCGATGAACTAAAAATACGTTAAACACATTGTCCCCTGAGTTCCAATGTGTTCTATGTGCCTGTAGGCACATAGAACACATTGAAATTCAGGAGACAACATGCTAAATCATTGAGGTTAATCCTTCAGTGGTCATGATCTTTAGAATCGACAATTTTATAGACAATTTTTAATTTCTCAAAATTTCCTGATGTATCAGGGGTTAGGAGGAGAGCGGAGTTAGGAATGCGGTAACAAGTTGCAGATATCAGATGGAATAATCTATTTTTGCCATCTTCTGCCCCCAAATCCTAGCGGGACACGTTTTATTACATCAAGTGTCGAATACCAACCCTGACGTTGCTCTTTTTTTCCATGGACTTTTGTGCACCAATTCACCAAACCTTGCAAACTCTGGTTAAGACTGAAATTCCATTAATAAATTGAGGATCCCTCATTAATTAAATTCCAGTTAACATTTAGAGACCAAAAGTGATGGGTCATGTGTTTAGAAAACATACATGATTTTATTTAATGCAATTTTAAATGTGCAATAACAGAGAAGGGCGACGTAGGAAGCATTTCAACGTTAGGGGGAGGGATGGTACGCAGTTGGGGATGGACGATTATACCAGAGCAACCACACACTGCTATATAGCAGTAATGCCCCGTGTACCTTAGTGGCCTATTATGAATACAATACATAACGCTATGTTTGGGATTCCCGTATCTGTGCTGAGAATTTATACATCATTGGCTCCATTTTTAACAAATATAAATCTAAAAATGTGAATTTGTCTCGACTTTTAATGCCGAAGTAGAGACAAATCAAACGGGAGCATCTTTGGTCAAACCTTAACAGCGAAGAGTCTGTGCAACCCCTTTTGTGCCAAGTCATAATACAGTACAACCGCTCTGGACTGGTCATAATCCACGCGTAGGACCAAGAGTCCGCCCGCCCCTCGCCCGTCCGTCCGTCCGTCCGTCCGCCTCTCTGTCTGTCTGCCTGCCTGTCTGTCTCTTTCTCTTTCTCTCTCTATCTTTCCCTCCCTGTCTCCCTGTCTCTCTTAACTCTAAATGGAAAGGTTGGGGTGGGGCACGTGCCCCCGGTGACCTCGGTTTCCACATCCCTAACAGAAGACAACAAGCATTGGAGAAGACAACATTTGTAACCCAATTGCTGTGTGAACTCAGCTCTACTTCATACAATACAGATATTGAGATATGTGTTTGGTACACAACCCGTGGAATCCGGCTTACGTGTAACCACGTCATGGATGTAAGTGCACATCTGATTGTTCCTTAGGCATTTGAGTGACTTTATGACGTGAGTGAAATGCTTCGACACAAAACGGTGTCAAGCTAGCATGTTAATTGATCACCAAATGTGATATTTTCTTTAAAAACGCCAGTTCCACTTACTTGATTCAAGCAGAATGGTGATGTGAATGCAGAATACGACTCGGGTAGACAGGAATCAATGACCATAGTTGACGCTTTTCTGGCATTTTACGGGTGTCGTACTCCACCCTCGTCGTGTTCTGTCTTGTTATCAAACTTGTTATGCATCACCACGCCTCATACATGATCTTTCTTACTAAAACTTTAGACCATTCACAGGCCATTTCAAAGATTTCCAGTCAAAGTGCCTATTGCATTGTATCTTCTGTGCCATAGAATTCACTCCATGCTACAATACGAAACATACATGCCAAAATCAGTTGGGTTAAAAATCAACCCCAACGAACTGGGTTGTGTGAATATAAACCCGATGGGTTCATATTCACTTAAACCAATTGATTTAGTTTAATTTTTAACCCGACTGACTTTAGAGTGTAAATTCGGCAAACCTCTCACCTGGAGGTTACTCTTATTTCGGATAGAATAAAGGAATCTGTTCATTTGAACATCATCCAGTGCCTCATTCCGTTATTAATTCAATAAATCAAGACCAACAATTCAGGAATGCAAGGGAATGTCTGACTATGCTGCATTACTCGGCAATTGTAAGCCCGTGATGACGCCACATATTGCCTATTATTACACTCCTGTTACATTTTCCTCCAGTTCCATATTTACAAATCCGTACGGAACACGTGTTCCGTGCGGATTTCCGCTGAAGGACTATTTTTCAACCTGACGTTATGGATACACGAAAAGAACTAAACTGCGCACATTTTTGTAATAGGCTGATCGAAACGTTGAATTTTGACCCAGATCAATTCGGAAGCTGCGGTGACAGCCGATAAATAGAAAGCTTCGGTCAATAAATAACAAAGAGTTTTAAAGTTTGGAATTTACTGTGTGCGATGATTGAATTTTTAAATCAATGGAAACTATGTCATAGGGGAGTATAATAAACACAGAACGCCACGATGTGTGAATGCGTTCGTCAATACGGCACTTATATCATCGCGGACGGATAGAACTCGAGGCTGCATCTCCCGTTCTATCCTTCCGCGTTGGCACTCGTGCCGTATTGACGAACGCATTCACTCACTTTCTATTATACTCACACATATTGGTATTTTGTAGCTTGATGTAGGAACAGACAGAGGATATCTACGCTGTTTTAGTGAATGTAGGAAGCGCTCGTGAAAAATAAACCTTTCAGGTCCACACAAATGAGATAATTTCCGATATTCACTGAAATAGCGTAGATTTTCTTCTTATTATATGCTACGTGACATTTTGCTGCGCAATATTCAGCCCGATTCGACTGCAAACAGTTTCAATACAATAACAAAAAGATACTGGATGTTTCCTCAAGGCGACGTTCAAGGCGTAACGTCAATTAGGAACCTTCTGAAAACATTTATCGGGTTAACCCCTTAAACACAAGCGGCCGCTTTTCTGGCAAGGAACATGATACGCCATAACATAACATATTAAAATAGGATGGATGTTCAGTAAATGAGTGGGGTAGACCAATCAACATTTTCAACGTGCAGCCCCGAGGCAGCACGTTAAAAATATTAATTGGTCTACCCCCAAATAATGAATATGAAGTCGTCCAATTGCTGCCATTGCACTGACATGGGCGATACCACCATTGTTCAAATGGTTAAAACTGATGCAGTCCAGTGTGATGATTTTCTACGATTATCACACAAATTATTTCCATCACTGTACGTATATTTTATCACCATTATGTTTATGTACAAAATGTTGTATCGACGAGTAGAGATATAGCCCCAAAATCAAAAACGAGACTCTGGTACCACATTTTGTACACAAACATTATGACAATGGTAGACGTATCTTACTATTCACAATAATAATGCAATAACTTTCAATAACTGATACGCCGCATCAGTTTACAAACTGAACTGTTGAAAAAACATGTTTCCAAAGAAATTCAACAAAACCATATCACGTGACCCTTTATTGGCATGAGCTCATAGAGCTCATGCCAATGAAGGATCACATGATATGTTTGTTTTTCTGTTTTTCAAGATTGTTTACAAAAAATAATTGAAATACTAAATTGTGATGTCGTGTACGTTAAGTAAAGCTTTAACTAGCGTTTTAATTTCATATTTCATTTTCACATTCATAAAATGCTTGTCGTCTAGCTTGAAACTGGAAACTGTAGCCTTGGACTTTTGCGATTCATGGATAAACTTATTGAGCGCGTACCTGTCAAACATTCTGAAAATACTGTGCGCTATAACAGGATAATTGCGTGTTAGTCCAGCCTGAATGCTTCCAGTGATTCAGATATAAAAGAGTAAAAGCAATGCGGTTCCATAATTTAATAATATACTTTTGAGGAAGTGTTGTTTTTTTTTTTTCTTTTTGTGTGAAGAAAAGCATACGACCCGCCGCAAACACGTTTTTAAAAGCTCGTACTGCCCTACAAATATTAACGTAAACAAATCGTAGCCAAGCACGCACTTGTATTCTGCAATTGCAAAACATTGATTTTGTATCATGGGCGCCGGATACATGAGGTATTCGGATAATTAACGATCCAATACATGCTTATTGTAAGATACATCCTGTTATAACATCTGCACACAGAGAAGTTAATCACTAAACCACTTAATACACATGTATTAAATAAACTTTTATGAAGAATATTACATACAATCTCCAGATTCGTTTGCCTTTAACCCTTTACCTAAACAATCGGCCGCATCCGCCCGCGTAATTTTCAAATTGAACAGTTGAAAAAATAATATTTAAAAAAAAATGTCAACAAGACCTTACCATGTGAATCCTCATTGGAACGAGCTCGAAGATTTTGATATTGAGCGCGTTGGGTGAAGGGATAACATCTGCGGTCATAGTTGTGAAGGGGGGGGGGGGGGGTAGCACCTCTAGCAGCGCATCTCAATCAATTCGGGCGTGCTATTTTTATCCATCTTATGTTGTCAGACATAAAGGACTGCTAATTAAGGACACACCACACCAAAAATTAATTTGCAACTTAGTATCTACTAATCTCAAATTTCGAGTCGAATAGGATCCCAAATCGAATCAGTTAGACGATATCGAATCGAATCGAATCCCAAATCGAACATCAAGGCTCTTCTAGTTGAAAATATTGCACCTTCTACAGCTGTAAATGTCACTCAAGGACTGTATTCAACGGCAACTGTCTGTTTGGGCAAGGCAATCAAAAATTCAGAATATTCGAGTACGGAATCGAAGTAGTGTCGGAAGCGGGACATCCTGGAATTCTTCGGTCATCATCAGGAGTCTTAAAATAGATACAGATTCCAAGAAGAGACGATTGGATAGGTTCTGTGAAGATTTCGATGATTCGAAGATCACTGAAATCGAATCATTTCATCGGGATGAACTCCGAAGTTTCGCATGGCCCTGTTACAGCTCAAAAAAAGCAAATAAAAAGTTCAACTTGTTCTCTTCGATCGTACTTTCGTTCGCCATTCTTAAATTATTTAACCCTTTAAACTCAAGTGGTGTTTTCCATGCCAGTTCAACGGCAGCATTTAGAAGAGTCCATATTCTTTATTTGGGGTAAATCAATCATTATTTTCAACGTGCAGCCTCGGGGCTGCACGTTGAAAATATTGATTGGACTACCCCTCATACTGAGCAGCCATCATATTTAATGACGTTATGACGTATCATGTTCCTGGTCGGAAAAAAACGGCCACTCGGGTTCAAAGGGTTAAGAGAGAAAATTCGTAGGAATGTCCTTGTATTTGCTAGTTTCAAGATGACAAAAAGTTAAAATGTGATTTGTTTTCTGGAAAAGCTATTTGGTAGATTGAATAGGTACTGTTTGACATGCTCTGATCCGTTGACTCTTGTCAGTTGGGGAGTACTTCGGAAGCTTTTCCTGAGTCCTGAATAGATACGAAAGTAAACATGAGTCTGAGTGTCTGAATTCGTAATCCAATTCACCATCAAACAAATATAATGTTGCTAAAGACTGCCAATCCTTGAGCAAATGCTTGTCATTTGTTTGTACCGATATATACACTTCAAGGTATAATATCTTTTTATCCCATAAATGGCTGTTTATTCGAACACTAACGGCCTTGGATAAATTTTTATCATCCTCATTGGTTTAGCGCTGAAAGAATTTATTCCGAAAGTTGAGACGGACTTGTTGACCTCTGACCTCTACCGCATTCGTGTGGTATAATTAACAGTTCAATTGTTGTTTTCTTTAAACCTTTCTGAAAGTATTATACAATGCCAGTAGAAAGCACGACACATTGTTCATTGAATAAAGTGTTATTGCAAGTTTAGCTCAGGTTTGTAGGGAAATTATTTTCGGACAGAAATGCATCACTGCACCTTTTTTTTATTGTTTTTCAATTTTGTTTTTCATCGAACTGGACCTATGTGCCCCTCACTTTAACACTTTACCTAACCAAAATTGCAGAGGCTCGTCGGTTTCATTCTTAATCCTACGCGTAGAATATTTTTTTTTCTTAAAAAGTCTATAAGTTTATTCTATGTGCATAGTAGTAGTATAACCGCTGTGGATGATATCTATTCTGCAGAACCCACAGAAGCGTAGAAGAGGCATTATCCATACTTCATATACTACTAACCTCATCTCTCATATCCGTTCTTCCACAGCCCTCTTCTTCATGGATCCAACGTGAGACCCTGGACAAGAGGTATTATGCTTTCCTAGTCTACTACTGACCTGGTTCCTCACATCCAGCATTCCACACCCCTCTTCAACCGGTGTTAGTAGTAGGAGATATGGAGACCATCCCAATTCAGGGGGGGGGGGGGGGATGGGGGAGAGGAGAGTGACGTCATAGTCACGTGACCCAATGGCGCCATGTTCTGTTGTCATGGTAACCCGCGTGAGCGGCCATTTAGTGACGCCATCCCCATAGTGATACTGGTGTGAGTGCGCATGCGCATCGCGTGTTGTTAGTGTGATACGTGTTTCCGTCGTTCATTTTATATACAGGAGGCCGTCATCTTGGTTTCTATGGTAGCATGTGGTTGCTATGTTATCCAAAGGTTTCTTATAGGACAGTGATATGTTCTGAGTATGTTTTCGATTGAACAAGAGTAATTTTCCGATTCGTAGACTTACTACAAACAACCCGACAAGTTGTACTATTTCGAATTCTTTCAAAATTCTCTGCTTCTATCTATCTATGCAATACTTGTTGTCTACCTGGTCATGTTTGTTTGTCCTGGAGTATACTCTAGTTGAGTAGAAGAACCTATTCACTGGAACAGCTTTGCTTATTATTGCTATATTTAGCTGTTCGGGTCTGTTCTTGTTAGTTCTGACTCTATTCCGAGTACTCTTGTTGTTTCATTTATGTCGATCACCCAATCAGTTCACTTTACTGGGGCTAGCTAACCAATTATATTGCTTGATTTCTCATAATCTGTTCGCAGAGTTATCTCCCTTGTGTATATCAAATGCCTATATCATTCCCAAAGCCTACAAGCTATCGAGCTGAGTTACTGATAAGTCTTTGCTCGAACGACTCGAAGCCCATCAAGAAAATGAGCTTTAGAGTAATTGCTCGATCGAGTGACTCGCAAATACGACTCTTAGCCTCATTTCAGAAAAAAGGTTGCCTAAGACCTGGTATTGTATTATTTGAGGATACCTTTTGGAGAATCTCTTTTTTTGTCATATGTGCTTATGTGAAAAGGCACATAGGGCACATTCGGGTATTTGAGGATACCTATGACCTGGTATTGTATTATTTGAGGATACCTATCTTGGATACCTTCTGGAGAATCCCTTTTTCATCGTAGGTGCTTATGTGAAAAGGCACAATGTGACACATTGTGCACTAGCACATAGGCACATACCACCAAAAAGGGATTCCAAAGCCACATGAGTTTTCCAAAAAGTTATTCTTAAAAAGGGATTCCTTAAAATGGGATTCCAATCCGACTCTGTAAAATGGGATTCCGTGTTTTAACATCAACACTCGAGAGTATGGAAATGAACTGATAACACCCAATTCAACAACTACAACAAGAACCTGAACGAATAAAACAGGATAACAACCACTACAGAACGAAGATCCACCAAAATCAAGATCGAAGTGAACATTACAAACATAAGGAACTTTGACGTCATCATGACGATCAATAAATACAATAAACAATTTCTCCTGAATGGACTATAACCCCTAAATATTACCTGCAACAACCCAACTAAATAGACGAAACATGAACTGGTTGGAAACAAATCAATTACGAACAGATCCAACACAACTACGATTGAACTATTCAAATGAAGTCATAGTGAACGAAGATCCAACACAACCAAGATCGAAATAATTAAACTTTTATTCGGTTCATGCGTTTTCAGATAAAACGATTGGCTCACACGATTCTGTTTTTTCTTTTCATAACTCAATGAACCGAAAAAACACAATTAGGTCCGCCCCAGCCACGCCCCTAAAATACCAGTCTTCGGAGTTGCAACATGGTGTTAAATCAATAGAAGTTAGAACACTGGCACGTTCTAAATGTGAAAAAGAAAAATAAATTTACATTACTAATTTTTCACCATAAAATTATAAAATGTTCAAATGACCGTGGTGGGTCAATTTTTCTTTTTCTTCACAACTGTATTTATTTGACATTTCAATTTTTACGCACACTGGGTGATCGTCTGCGTTCATCGTTTTACCCAAATCGATTGTAAACAATGTCTGGTCACGACGAATACGGAAATTTTGACATTGCTAATTTGAATGAAATTTTTGAAAATCAAAATGATTTTATATTTGAGGAAGAATATTTGGTATATCTAACTCCACTTTTACAAACTGTGTTTTTCAGTTCTCGGGAAACGGTCAAAACCAAAATACAATGTAATACTGATGGCCTACTTCCACCTACCACGGAACGTAACTTTTACGTGAAGTGAACAGTTGAATGAAATTTGAGGGAGGCGTGGCTTATGACGTTTTCTTTGCATTACGTAATTCATTGGTCAATAAAAAATTTAATGACATAAGTGCATTTGACTTGGAAAGTGTGTCAATTGCTACCCGCATTTCATTAATATGCGCCCTCCTTTATGCCAGAAAAATAATATGTCTACCAGTTTTAGTTTTTAAGTCTTTGTTCGCTGAAGTAGAGAACGACTAACACTATTTATTTATTTGGGTTGCGAACGTTTAATTATAAGGAATGATCGTTTCCTTTTGTCTATTTCTTGAGTTATGAACCCCCAAAAACAATGTCCAAACTGTGTAAATGGGCTAAGTGACCAGAAAAAAGTGAACGAAAATCGAACTGACCCAATGAAGTTGTCGAAGTGAATTGACCATAACAAAGTGAACAAAGGTTGGACTTAACACCAAAATATAACCCAATGTTAACCCTTTGAACTGTTTAAATGAACTATATATAATACATATAAATAATATAACACCCTTAAGCTGAACTCAACTTTTTTACTATAATTCTAATGAAAATATAATGCAACGTGAACCTCTTTGAACTGAATGATCTATATTTTTGAACCATAACCTTCATGAAGGCATATATAATTAACGCCCTGGAACTGAACAACGTTAAACTGAATTAAGTTTTAAACTACAGCCTTAATTAACCCTTTACCCAACGTAACGGCCAAAACCGGCCAGCGCTATTCTCAAAAATCGCAAATTAATTTTCATTATTTTTTCATTTTTTGTCTCAAAAACATAGGTTATGACCGCTCGTTGGAACGAGCTCGTCGAGATCGTTCCAACGAGGGGTCATAACCTATGTTTTTGAGACAAAAAATGAAAAAAAATTAGTTATTCAATAATTTTTTTTGCACGTGTCGTCTGCTTTTCATGTTAGGTAAAGGGTTAATGAAAATATAACGAAGGTGATCTGAATGAACTTTTTAACTACAACCATTTGAACTAAATTATTCCAATAGGGAATGGGAATACCCCCGATCCTGCTGTTAAAACACGGAATCCCATTTTACAGAGTCGGATAGGAATCCCATTTTAAGGAATCCCTTTTTAAGAATACCTTTTTGGAAAACTCCGGTGGCTATGTAATCCCTTTTTGGTGGCATGCACCCATGTGCTAGTGCACAATGTGTCACATTGTGCCTTTTCACATAAGCACATGCGACGAAAAAGGGATTCTCCAGAAGGTATCCTCAAATAATACAATACCGGGTCATCGGTATCCTCAAATACCCGTATGTGCCTATGTGCTAGGGCACAATGTGTCACATTGTGCCTTTTCACATAAGCACATATCGGCACATCCAGCATGTGCCTTTGCACTAGTGCACAATGTGTCACATTGTACTTTTTTACATAAGCACCTGTGACAAAAAAGGTATTCTCCATAAGGTTATTCCCGATAATAATCCTCAAATAATACAATACCAGGTATCCTCAAATACCTGTATATGCCTATGTGCTAGGGCACAATGTGTCTCATTGTGCCTTTTTCACATAAGCAAATATCAGCACATCCAGCATGTCCCTTTCTGCTAATGCACAAAGTGTCACATTGTGCCTTTTCCCATAAGAACATATGGCAAAAAAGGGATTATCCAGAAGGTATCCACAAATAATACAATACCAGGTCTTAGGCACGTCCTTGTTGAAATGAGACTAAGAGTCGTATGTGCGAGTCACTCGATCGAGCAATTACTTTAAAGCTCATTTGCTCGATGGTCTTCGAGTCGTTCGAGCAATGACTTATCAGCAACTGCTCGATAGCTTATTGGCTTTGGGAATGATATAGGCATTTGATATACACAAGAAAGATAACTCTGCATACAGATTATGGGAAATCAAGCAATATGATTGATTAGTTAGCGCCAGTAAAGTGAATTGATTGGGTCATCTAGATAAATGAAACAACAAGAGTGCTCGGAATAGAGTCAGAACTAACAAGAACAAACCAGAACAGCTAAATATAGCAATAATAAGCAAAGTTGTTCCAGTTAATAGGTTCTTCTACTCTACTGGAGTATACCTCAGGACAAACAAACATGGCCAGGTAGACAAAAACTATTGCATAGATAGATAGAAGCAGATAATTCTGAAAGAATTCGAAATACTACAACTTGCCGGGTTGTTTGTGGTAATTCTATGAATGGAGAAATTACTCTTGTTCAATCGAACAGACCCTCCGAATAAACTTCTGTCCAAAAAGAAGCCTTTGGGTAACATATCAACAACGTATTACCATAGAAACCAAAATGGCGGCATCCAGTATACAAAATGGACGAAGGAAACACGTATCACCCTAACAACACTTACACCACGTATCACTATGGAGATGACGTCACAAGATGGCCGCTCATGCGGGTTACCATGGCAACAGAACATGGCGCCACTGGGTCACGTGACTATGACGTTACTTCCCCCTCCCCCATTCCCTACCCCTGAATTGGGACGATCTCCACATCTCCTACTACTGGTGTTCTCCACGAAATCCTACAAAAGAGACATTATCAGCAACTAATATATTACTTACAGTGAATGAGTAATTGGTTATTTTTATTTTCTGCATGGGAACCCACCTTATAACACCCTCCGTGGAATGTTGAGTGGGTCGCAAGATATGTTTTGGGAGGAAAAATTGGAAAACAATAAAAGAATTTGAATGGCGATTTTTTAGAAGAGTGCCGGACGGACGTAAACGTTACTCTAGTTAAAGGGTTAGGTTTAGACCCGTTAACACTCTGATATGATCTCCGATGTCACGCTTATCTCCTTATTAATGATCAAAATGTGCATCGTTAATCTTCGTTATCTTTTGATGAGTATATTGCACGAAAGGAACGCTCTAATACAATTGATAGTCACATGCCACACGTGACTGTGACATAAATTACATTTCAACAGCTGACCTCACATCATGTATTAATTCAGCTATATGTTAACAACTGATATCACAGTGACAGGTAGGGGCGGGATAATGAATTTAACCTGCCATTGGTTATACGTTAAACCTTTGGTGTGACTTTTCTTTGCAATTTGCAATAAATACTTTCCAACACCAAAGACTGGACATGAACTGTGCATTGTTGGATATTTGAAGCGAAATGTCTGTTGGGTTGGCAGCAAGGTCTGGCGGCCAAACATTTTCGTAAGCTGATTACGATGATTGAACTTTCTGGAAACTGACTTTAGCGAGTTCAAATCATTTTTTATGCAGACACTGTTTAACCCTTTGAGTGCTGGTGGTATCTTCCATGTCAGTTCAATGGCAGCAAGTGGAAGTGTCCATGTTCATTATATGGGGATAAACCAATTACTATACTACTCAAAGTTTGCTAAGCACCAAATATTTGACAGATCATTGTGAAATTTGCTTCTAACATATTTACGATATTTTTGGTGGATATGATTGATGAATGTATTGAGATGGTCCTCAGTGTTTACAGTAGGCCTCTTGACAGGCAGACTTTTCGTGACAGTCATGGAAAGCATGTAACCCTTGATTTTGATGATGTTTTCGTGTACTGTCTACATGTACATGATATGTGTAGGGTATTCAATCTTCATTTCAAGACAAACCCTTGTGAATTAATGATTGAATATGACAAATGCAAATGTAAGAAGACATTTGTCTGAAGCAGAAATGTGGCGGGCTCGATATGAATGGGTCATGGACCACGTTGGATGGGCCAGATAAGATTGGCGACCTGTCCTTTTTACAGATGAGTCAAGGTACTGCCGAGACCATACAGATAGGCGTTCTAGGCTATGGAGAAGACCAGGAGAGCGATTCCATGAAGCCAACATTGCTGAGCATGACCGCTGTGGTGGCGTGTCAATCATGGTCTGGGTCCGCAACAGCTGGAATGGGGGAGCGCGGTGGCTCAGTAGGTAGAGGCGCAGGCTGCAAGCCGAGAGGTCCTCGGTTCGAATCCCACCTGCGGCAACCGCGTTGTGTCCTTGGTCAAGACACTTCATCTTCATTGCCCCCGCGTGGGGGCACGGTGGCGTTGTGTACAAAGGCGTACTGCACGTCGATGGTGCACTTGTCTTTAACCAATGTGTGGAGTTAGTATGTTGGGGAGCTGACAGTTGACGGGTACTCCGGCTTCCTCCACCCGTAAAACTGTCACTGTCATAATTAGCCATTGTGCATAAATATGTGACCTTAAAACACCAATAAATAAATAAATAATCAACTGAGATGGACGTACAGAGCTCTGTGTACTTGAACGTGGTACATTTACTGCACAACGGTATATTGATGAGATGTCCACGTCAGATTCTATGCAGGTGCAGTGGCTGATAGACTCATTCTGATGGACAATAATGCCCGTCCTCATGTTGCCCATGTTGTCGGGGAGTACGGACAGAGGGAGGGGAGTGAGCGTATGGACTGGCCAGCAAGATCCCCTGACCGCAATCCAATCGCACATGTCTGGAATTAGTTGCAGCTTTCAATTCCAGCCCGTCCAGTCCAGCCAAGAAGTGTCCAGGAGCTTGGTGCCATGCTGGTCCAAGAATGGAACAACATCCCATAAAGGAGGCAAAAATGAAAAAAATAATGCAAATATGAAAATTAATTGGAGATTTTTGAGAATAGCGCTGGCCGGTTTTTTGGCCGTTATGTTGGGTAAAAGGTTAAACTACACCGGGCTTAAAGTGGTTACTCGACATTGTCAGCAGGCTCCTATCAATAATGAAACAGGAAGTTTCGTCCGTGTCTTTCCTATCTGTATAATACATCAGAGAATTGCTGTTATCTGACCAACAGTCACATGTGAGAGTGATGTTTACTGTTTGGGTACATCGTCCAGATAAATGCTACACAAATATTCATTTCATATTTTGTGTAATTTTCAATACTCATAAATGGCCTGTATCTGTGACAATGTTTACATATGGATTTTAGTATGTGTTGGTGTTTCACTGTTTGTGCGTTCTGTCCATGCACAGACATGTGAAAAAATCGATTCTTGCAGTTGTAAAATTGTTCCAAATGAAGAGCCCAACACAGACGCAGAAGAACAGTACATAAATCTACATCCGTTAGATGGGGGTGGTACGTCAAGGTAAGTAACGCTTGGATTAACATGTGTGGGCAATTATTTTACATGGACATAGACGCAGAACATCTCAACGAATCCAGGGTGTAAATTTGACTTGCGTTGTAATAGAAAGGATGTCAGAACGTAACTATTAGTGTTAACTCTGAGATGTCGCAGCATTCTGATGCACTTGTTGTATTCACATAATTTAATATATTAACCCTTTACCTAGCGTGACGGCAAAAACCGGCCAGCGCTATTCACAAAAATCGCTAATTAATTTTCATTATTTTTTTTAATTTTTTGTCTCAAAAACATAGTTACGACCCCTCTTTGGAACGCTCTAGTCGGGCTCGTTCCAAAGGTGGGTCATAATCTACACTACTCAAAGTTTGTTAAGCACCAAGTACATCCAACTACATGTTTTACGTTTTAGTTGAAATATTGTAATGAAAAGTGTATATATTTTTTATTTAATTATATCTTTAATGATTTAAGTACAGAAATTAAGATTTTATTTGTGTTTGACATTATTTTGTAGCTTTTGAATACGATAAACATGGAAAATGGATATTATTGGTAAAAGAGGAAATTTTTCAATTTACCAAAAGGTTGAGGGAGCGAACTGGTATGGGTTCAATATCGGGTATGAGACCCATTACTGTTAATTACAGCTTGACAACGCCTTTTCATACTCCAAATCAGGTTCCTGGTGGACCTTTGTGGGAGGTTGTTCCAGTCTTGGACCAGCATGGCACCAAGCTCCTGCACAATTCTTGACTGGACTGGACGGGCTGAAATTGCAAGCTGCAACTCATTCCAGACATGTTCGATTGGATTGAGCCCTGGCCGTTACGTTGGGTAAGGGTTAATACAAAAACTGATCCAAAAATACAACTGTAGGGTGTACTTAAGAAATCCAAAATTGCTACATGTACCACAGCAGCCATTATGTACGGCCAGCAATGACCAACACCGAACATTTTCTTCCATCTACTCATCATAACAAGGAAGCTGTCTGAGCTTCAAGAAAATTGCTGCATAAATGCAACTGCAAGTTGTTATGAAGAAACCTAAGAATGCTGTCATGGTGGCCACTGTGGTTGGACAACAATTACCAACACATGGTGTTCTCATCAACCCATCATACTATGCCATCCCACCGAATTTGAAGAACACTGATGCCTAAATGCGAGCAGTAGACAGTAAAGAAATTCAAGACGACTGCTGTGGCGGCGATTGCAAGTGGTTGAATGTGACCACAATGGGACGTTCTGATATAGGTATAAATCTGAACACGCATATGAACTTTGATGATTATCGAGAAAGAACTGTGGGCTGTTGCCCCTACTGATCAATTTGCAAACATTGTTCTAAAGAAATCCCCAAGATGGCGGTCTTTATGGGTGACAAATTAATAAGAAAAATTACCGTTTTCATGCACTCATCATTCTAAGTCACCCTGCATTTTTTTTTTAAAATCCATGCACAACTGTTACGTGTAGCCTGTGGTGAAGAAATCCAATAATGGCTATTGTGACAGGTATTGTGGACAACCGACCATTACCATGATGGGACGTTCATCTAGGCATGGACCTGAACATGTATATGGAGTTTGGTGATAGAAAACAACTGTGCACTGTCGAACGGATTGTGGTCAGACTGACAGACTCATATATGTCCTTTCTCAAGTTAAGCCCAAAATAGTAAAATTTGAATACCATTTTTGTGAAGACTACTGGCCAATATCGCCATTAAACATTGGTTAACCCTTTAACCCAACGCAGACGATATCAAAATTTATAATTTTAAATATCATTTTTTCAATTTTTTCAAAAAATTTCAAGAAAACCATATCATGTGACCCCTCTTTGGAACGAGCTCGACGAGCTCGTTCCAACGAGGGGTCACATGATATGGTTTTCTTGAAATGTTTTGGAAAAACATATTTTTTCAACTGCTGAATTTGCATATTACGCGGGTGGATGCGGCCGATTCGTTGGGTAAAGGGTTAAGGAGTTACTTGGGGAATTTATGGTTCGGGTACAAGGTTGTAGAGTGGATTTTCGACCCAGGCAATGATGACTCGTGTATTTTAAGAAAGTGCAAGAATCCCGAGTGGAGTAAGTTTCAGACAATGGGCTGTTTGAATTCAAAACGAGTGTTTGTTTACCTATTTCTGAAAGTGGAAACTCCACTATCTAGATGCTTTAGTGATAATTAACCCTTAATTTTTTTCAGGTTCAGATTATTTTATTTTTCACGATACAAGCATATTACACAGAATTGTATACAAAACTAATAAAACGTAGTACAAATTAATATACAGCGAGAGAGTAGACATGTTATCCCCTTATGAGAAGTATTTTAACACTCTGCACACAGATTTCTAAAAATAAAAACTTCAAGAAACAAATTTTTCCCATAATGCAACAATGAATATAACCAATGCAATCATGTTTACAGAGCTCCTGGACCTCTGTCAAAACAAAATTGAATTGCTTAAACTTCTAATTGAATAATAAGAAAATATTCAGCCTCTCTCGAAGAAATATACTTGACATTGGAAGTGGTTTACCATCATTCGGGATGACTACGCGTTTAGTGTGGTCTGTGTGGACTTTTGAAACTCACAGTTTAGAAATATATGTCATTTTGAATGACCGCTGCCAGCCTGCCACAAGAGTGAATTTCTGCCCTTTATATCCGATTAAAAAGACGTCGACTTGCTTCTGTATATTTACTGAGTGATACGTCGGGGCTACAAAGAGAAATGAAATACCCACCACACACAACGCGCGTTAGTTTGCAGGAATACCAGCAACAATCCGTACTCCACCACAGCAGCGATCTGTATCTATTACATTCTTTTTAGCAGATCACATCCGTTTCCTATTTTCATATATCTCTTCGAAGAAATATGCCCCATATTGAACACATTGTGTTTTTTGGACGACAGAAGTGGGGAATGTATCGATAGATGAATGTTTGCTCCATCTAATCCTGCAAATTTTGATCGAAAATCGCATTATATTCAGCTATTTCGAGGTCATAAATGGGAAATTTGACATCACGATTGGAACATCTTTGATAAAGAGTCTGTGCGAATTAATTATGAAAGACATAATGGCTCTAAATTTATTTATCTGCACCTACCCTCATACTTTATACACACCCCTACACTGCAAAAATATAGGTTCTCTTTAGAATCAAAACTGGTTCTAATCTTGTCCCTGAGATGGAACCAGTTCTGTTTAAACAGTATTTATTTCAAATCAAATAAATTTACCAAGATTAGCATTCAATTTTAGCAGAATATTGCATGAAATGAAGTAGATTCAGCAGTAAACTTGAAGCTTATTCAACGCAGTCGCCAAACATTTTGAAACAAAGGAGATGAGCTCTGTCAAACAAGATTGAATTGGTTAAATATCCAGTTGCATTATGGGAAAATGGCTACTTGAAATTTGGATATTTTGACATCAGAGTGCAGGGGGTTAAACACAAGTTTTAACACAGATATCGCAATTAATGGGAGATCTATGAGGATGCAATTGTTCGAATTCAATTCTGCACCGCCATTAAACCAGAGACCAATACAACAGTAATCTGTTCCAGCTGCATTGGATGAGGGAAAGAGCACGATCCGCTGAATATCTCAGAATCAAATAAGCGACCTCGTATACAATCACCGCCCATGACATTGCGGAATTGTCGGTTCGTGCATTAAGGACTCGGGGCGGGTTCTGAATGAGAACAAAAATTCTGACTGAATTAATTGCCACCTTTTTTCGTTTGTTGACAACGGTGGGGGTTAGGTTGAACGTTATTTTGGTATAGTTGATCTGATCGCAGAAACACTGAGGGCTAGGCGATAGGTACTGGGTTCGAACATCACTGATTCTGGCTCAAACTAAAATGGAATTTTAACCCTTCGTCCAACGTAGCGGCCAAAACCGTCAGGGGCAATTCTCAAAAATCGCTAATTTATTTTCATTATTTTTTTCATTTTTTGTCTTAAAAACATAGGTTAAGACCCCTCGTTGGAACGTGCTCGTTCCAACGAGGGGTCATAACCTATGTTTTAGAGACGAAAATGCTAAAAATTAGTTATTCAAGAATTTTTTTGTAAGTGTCGTCTGCTTTTCATATTAGGTAAAAGGTTAAGACCACTTTCGACATGAGCACCTGATGGAATACTGCTTGATGTAACTGATACAGACAATAACAAATTAAAATAACCACAGACCAATATACATATGGCTTCCTTGTGATGATAAAATGGCATCATTGTTTTATATTTGATTGTGATGTGCAAACATATATTTATTTTACAATTCCGAGCATTGTGGCCTCTCAAAATGTCGGGAAATTCAAAGATAGACACTTTGTGGGGTTTTGATTTTCAGAGTAACTATAAGGTTACTTGTATAAAACACAATGAGGATATCTAGTGTTTTTGAGTGGATACCGTAAAATTATCTCACGAGTGACCGATACAAATGTTTACTTTTTCCCGAGCGCTTGCGCGAGCGAAAATAACCAATTCTCTCGGTCACAAGTGAGATAGTTTACGGTATCCACTCAACAACACTAGATTTCTTTTTATTATACGCTTTTTATCAGAGTCTGATCATTCCTATCGATAATTCCGTTCGTGTCAACCTTACATTAATGCATGAGAGTAAACAGCTGATCCGCATTGATACGCTGAAGTGATTTGATCGATACTCTGAACAGGTAGCGTCGTGTGATCTGATTCAGATGGCGGGTTTCATGCATTAATTCAAGGTGAATACGTGTTGACTTATTGCTGGATATGATCGGTATCCACTCATCATTACACCTTTTTAGAACAAACTGATTATTTCCTATGATAATTTGACTCGTATTCACCTTGAAGTGATGCTTTGAAAGCTGCCATCTCAAATGATACCGTGAAAGTGAAAATTTCTATATCTTCACAGGGGGGATACGATTTCTATCTTTCCGCAATTTTTTCGATAATCTATCGTTTAATTTTGGTGCTATGTATGAATGTTTACGAATGGGAAAATATTGCAGGCAATGCGCTCAGAATAGAGACACTAAAAATCAGTGATGGGAAGCTAAAGAATCTGTAATATATCAATCTGTCAGCCCGTTGGGGCTGTGGAACTATATTGGTGCTGCATCTTCGCTACAAATGGAAAATGCATTATCCCCCTTGTCTTTGCAACTACACTCTAAATCAGTTGGGTTAAAAATTAACCCAAATAAACTGCGTTGAAAAATATTAAATCAATTGGTTTCATATTCACTCAGCCCAGTTGATTTTAAGTTAATTTTTTAATCCAGTTGATTGCAGAGTGTATAATTATACGGCGGCACCACTGATCGCGACACATTTGGATTGCTGGAGCGTCTACGAAGAACATCTCAACTTAATCTGCACCCCAACCCCAGATAACATGAAGGCAATCAACGCAATAACTCCGCCCAATCGACAACCTTTGAAGGCGCGAAAACAGTTATTCTGTGACTGTGTAGTCAGCTTTCACTTCATAGAACGTCATGTTTTCTCTCAGCATGAGAATTTGTAACACGGCACAAACTTTTCAGTTTAGACCCTTGGTTTTTTTCTCCACCCGTTCCCCCAAGAAGACGGGAAATCAAACTACGAGGTACCCACCCCCATCAATGACATTTGATGATGTGAAAGGTGTTATGCTGTGACTGTAGTCACAGCATACCAGCCTTCACTTCACCGAACATCATAGTGTTTACCCAGGATGAAAACTAGGTAAGCTGTATCAACATTCTAATCTTGGCACTTGTTTTTTCAACTTTTTTTGTCAATAATATTATTCATTTATTCATTGGTGTTTAAGGTCACATACTTATGCACAATGGCTAATTGTGACCATGACAGTTTTACAGGTGGTGGAAGCCGGAACACCCGGTGAGAACCACCGAGCATTGCCGAGCAACTGTCCGCTCCTCAACATTCTAACTCTGCCCAAGCTCCGCTCAAGCAGGGTTACAGTGGTTGAAGACATGTGCACCATCGACGTGCAGTACGCCTTAGTACACGGCGTCATCATGCCCCCATGTAGGCAACCGAGATAAAGTGCATTGTCCAGGGACACAACGCGGTTCGTCCCGGACGGGGATCGACCTCGGGATCTCTAGCATAGAAGTCCAACAGTCTACTACTGAGCCACCGCGGTCTTGTCAATAATAACTAACTATTTTGTAAATATTCAATTTGTATTGCCGCAAAAATATGCACATCGTCAACATATTCATTTCACGGGCATCAAAGTATATTCTCTGAAGTCGAGCGTCGATTGCAAGGTGTCTGATAACTGGACACCTTCGAGAGAGCATTGTTAATTTATAGCAATATCCACATCCACCCTTCGTATGAGATGGCGGGGATAGAGACACTTTTCTATAGATGACCAGTGAACGTTCAGGCAATCCAGCTGTATAAAGGTCAATGGGCGGTACCAAATCCTACCATTCAAGGACCTTATATCTTGAAAACATTAATCACCAGGTCCCACAAAGGATATCTTATATTTCTCACCTTTTTTCTCAGTTTTTGTAAAATTGCATGTGGGCGGCCCTTTTCTATTTATTTTTTTTGTAATTATTTCTTAGCCATCAAAAATTCATTTTCTTGGTTTGTTTCAGGTCTCACAATCTACAGAATAGAATGGGTGATGGTGTATTCAGTCCCTTGAGTGCAAGACGGTTTTGCAATACTCAAGGGACAAATTTATCAATTTTATTAACTTGGGTGAAATATTAGACATAAACCGTTTAATTTTTATTTTTTTAAAGTTTGCTTGAGTTATAAAAAGAGAGCAAGCGGCAGCCAAAAGGACCATACGGGGGCGGGGGGGGGGGGGGGGGGGGGGGGGGGGGGGGGGGGCGGGTGATGAGGAACAAATTATTAACTTTTAGGCCTTATCTCGTGTTTTCTTTTCAGGTTTACAGATGTAGCAGGTAACCCTGGAAGTAATGCTAAATATTCCTGGAACCCTTGTAGCCCTTTCACAGAAGGAGGTTGCAGTGGTGTTGCGGTTAGTATAAGCGAAAATAGGTAATCACTGCTCGCAAGGGTGGCCACTGGAATTAAGAAATAGTAAGGATGAAGGAACTGAGAAACCTGAAATTACTATTCAAATATCATGTTGACATAGTGCACACTTTCATACTTTTTCGCAGTCTCTTGTGAAGGCATGCACAAACAAAAGTTCACAACACAAGTTCCTAACTTGTTGGCTCTTTACCCAACACAACTAAAAAATGACACTTACGAACAAGATTTCTTGATTAGCCAAGCAACTTCAATTTCCGTCTAAAATATAGTTCATAAACACGTGATTGAAACGACTCAGGGGACGATATCTGGAAAAGAAACAAATAATCGTCTGTATAGTTTTATTATTACATAAATAAAATAAATAACAAATAAAAACAGTTTAGAGCCATGAATCCACAAAATTGCGGTCTCAGGCTCGGGCTTCCCGATATTCAAAACTGAATACCGGTATCGGTATTCAAAAAAATACCGCGGTATACCGGTATATCGAAAACTGTTCAGATATATGAACAAAAATACCACAATCAAGACTCGAGGCATCACAGTCGGAACGAATTAGCATGCCTTGACGATGCGATTCGAAAACACCTTTACCCGACGCAGACGATATCAAAATTTATTATTTTCAAAATTAGTTTATCAGATTTTCTCCAAAGATTTCAACAAAACTATATCATGTGGCCCCCTCATTGGATTGAGCTCAACGAGCTCGTTCCAAAAAGGGGTTACATGATATAATTTTGTTGAATTTTTTTGAATTTATTTTTTCAGCTGCTGAATTTGAATATTACGTGGGCTCAAGCAGACGATTCCTTGGATAAAGGGATAATATTATTCATTCGGGGCTACAGTTTAAAAACTCAAGACATCTTGAAAATTAAATTGTGGGTAAATAAATAATGACGATAAACCGATGTTTTTGAAATTACACCGGTATTCAATCGATATTGGTTGAATACCGGTATATATAGGTTTATCGATATACCGTGCAGCCCTACCTCAGGCTTTACAATGCTCTGCTGCTATATTGTACATGTATTAAACAGCTGATACAAAGTTAATGGACACCGAAAGCACAGGCTAAAAGGTGGGTTTTCAGTACCTATTTGAAGCTTTCTAGCGTCTGAGGTGCCTTCAAGTGATGGGGCCGCCCATTTCAAAGAGTGGAGCTGGCCACGGAAGACGCCCGGTCGCCTGGCGTTACAAGGACGTCTGATTTGGATATCAGGGAGTTCGAAGCTGTTGAACGGAGGAGACAAGATGGTACATTTCGTTGCACCAAACTGCCCAGATAATCAGGAGCCAGATAATTCAGGGATTTGAATGTCAGAAGGAGCATCTTACACTCGATCCTCTCTTCAACTGGCACCCAGTGCAGATGAAAGAAGATGGGAGTGATGTGACATGATTTCCGTTGCCTGCTGATAATTCTTGCAGCACAGATGTGAACAAGTTGGAGCTTCTTAATGTTTAACTGGTTACAGTCAAATAGCAGAGAGTTACAATAGCCCAATTTACTTGTTACAAACGCATGAACCAATCGTTATGCAGTCCCCTCATCGACCACGGAACGAATCCTGCTGATATTCCGCAGATGATTATTTCCAAGACTGCGAATCTTATGACGTTTTAAAATTATTTTGCTCGATAATGATGCTCTGCGATCTGGTGACAATATTAACAATGTCTAATGTTGACTAAAATCCTCCTCCTCTGATTGGACGACAGCTTGAAGATTCTTGAAGTAAAAGGAACGGACAGGACTGTGGCCATACAGCGACATATTCATATAAACGAGAGACTATAGCGAGTTATGGTACATTTACCGATATACGATTGTAAATTTTTTCACTCTGGGTCGAACCATGGTAGCATTGTGAATTTCTGCCCCTCCACCTTTAACGAGCTTCCGCCGCCCCACTATTAAATACATTCTGTCTCTACTATAAAGAGTCTCTGTTGTGCATGAAGAAGGTCTCGTGGTCGACACTCACATTGCACCTA